>CP136897.1:20980000-22230000 GCA_034359265.1 Canna indica
TCGCGGCCTGGCGAGGTCGCGAGAACGCCTGGCGAAGCCGCGTCAGACATAGTCATGCCTGGCAGCGGCGGCACAAGGCTGCTGCACAAGCAGCATAGCCACTGCCGGCACGCGGCACCACCTCGCCCAGACACTGCCACACCAACAACACCTTGCCTCGACGTCGCCGCACTGGCAGCGCTGCACAAGACTGTCGGCCGCCTGCTGGCCGGCGGCTTGGCCGTCAT
The DNA here is from genome assembly GCA_034359265.1 of Canna indica. Taxonomy (NCBI): domain Eukaryota; kingdom Viridiplantae; phylum Streptophyta; class Magnoliopsida; order Zingiberales; family Cannaceae; genus Canna; species Canna indica. The sequence continues at coordinate 20,980,228 of CP136897.1, forward strand.
CGACGAACGACACGACCCGAATCAAGAACTCCGAGAAATCGCAACGAAAAATCCAAAAAAATATACAAAAAGCTTTATGTGAAATCGCAGCACAAATCCAATTCAAAACCACAACAAGGATACTCAATCGTGATCTCATCCCAACATATTCAACTACCCTAAATGAAGGACAAGGAATCGAGAAAAGAATCCTACCTCGAATCGCTCTGATCACCGGCCGATCACCCCTCCGACAGTCCGACCTCTTCTCACAACGGCTGCCATCTCCCCTTCTCACGACGGCTCCCACCTCCCCAATCAAAGACCTAATCAATTTAGGTTTTTAATCCGATTTGGGCATTTTGCATAAAAACCCTTCAATTACATAAATTTACCAAAATGCCCCTCAATCATAATAAAATCCCGAAAATTACCAAAATAATCTAGAAAAATAATTATTCAAATTTTCGGGATGTAACAAGCTTATACTTCATAGATAGTTTCAGACAACAAATTAAATATGCTGTAACATCCACGCATGCACATAAAAGTGAGGGGACCGAGAAATTCCAGAAGAATTCCACTGCCAAATATTTTCATGTATACAAACATGACCAATCACTCCAGCCAAGTGTTGTAGAATAGCGAAATCAATGTTGTTTCATAAGTTGAAGCTCCATTCTACGTTGTCGTTACTGTTGTGTTCCGATTCTAATGTTGTGTTCTTACAGTTTCATTATTCTTAAGCTCTTCAGAGATTAAAGATGGACATTGTAAAGACATGGCAATGATCAAAACCTTTATGACTAAATATGAAGACAAAACATAGCAATAATTCATTTTTCGGGTGTTCCTAGAACATTAGAAGCAGAAATTGAAACAAAAAGTTACACTAATGAGAACAGCAAAAGCTTTTAAGGAAGAACTGACAATAAGCTTTACACAAAAAACACTAACATAACCCATATCGTCGTTTAGCAGAGTCGAGCGTGTTCGAAAGAAGCATGGCAACAGTGACGGGCCCTACACCACCAGGAACTGGTGTTATCGCTGAGACCACCTGCAACGCCTCTTCATAGCAAACATCACCTTGAAGGTAGTAACCCTGCTCCATACTTGGTTCCTGATGTTTATAATTTCCAGTTAGGGAACAACAAACATGCTGAAGTTGAAGAGATTTAGTCATCAAAGCTTTACAGTAACTCGTTACATCAATTATAGTCTAGAAGACAATCAAAAATATAAAAAGAAATTTGTTGAATAAAACTCACCTCAACTGGATTTGTTCCAACATCAATAACGATTGACCCTCTCTTCAACCAACTTCCACGTACCAAGTTGGGAACTCCCGCAGCTGATATAACAATATCAGCTTCAGAAGTGACATCCTCTGGATTGCTCGTGAAAGCATGAATTATGCTGACTGTTGCATGGTGTCTCTGTCAAGATCTCTCATTTTATTTTCCTGACAGATCATGGAAATATTTAAGCATCTGCATTATACCTGTAACAGCAAAGAAGTAGGTAACCCTACAACATTGCTTCGCCCAATTACAGCGACATGTTTCCCCTTCAGATTGACACCCAACCGGAGTAGCAACTCAATACAAGCTTTTGCAGCACAGGGGATGAAAAGAGGTTCTCTACCTCGTAAAGCGAGATTCCCCATGTTGATTGGATGGAAGCCATCAACATCCTTCTCCAGATTTACAGCACTCAGAATTTTCTCTTCATCCAAGTGCTGTGCCAATTCGAATAGCATGAGAAAAACAATATAGACTTGATGTACTGAAGTATCATTTTGCAATATGAAAGAATTTCATTCTCTTGATGCATAGATCAGTGTCCATTCAAAAAGGTTGAGAGATTCATGCCATGGATATTTCAAGTCAATGAAAAAGCTATTGAATTTAGTTTACTCAAAATCGCATGAAAAAAAGTAAACATTATGTTGGAGAGAATTATGCTAACAAATATATAGATCCATAGAGTGACAGAACACAAAGTAAAACATAACTTACAGGGCCTAATATTTTTTGCTTGGTTCTTCGAATTACCTGTGGTAAAGGTAGCTGCACTAGGATACCATGCACAGATGGATCATGATTGAAGTTGGATACAGCATTGACCACATCATCTTCTGCACAATCTTCAGGAAATTCTGCCACCAAAGATTTCATCCCAACCTCCTCACAAGCCATTGTTTTTTTGCGGACATATGTCTGGGAATCCCTTCTTTGACCCACTAGTACTACTGCTAGTCCGGGAATTTTGTTGACCCTATCTTTCATCAGATGAACTTCTTTAGCAATGCCTGATCTTATTTCCTCCGCAATAGACTTGCCATCAATAATAACTGGTATCAGCTCTTCATCAACTGTTAACATTATGTTCCAGAAAAATATATATTTATAAGAATGGGTAAAACATGAAATAAATACATGGTCAGCAACTCACTGGTATAGAGAGAGGAAATTAAGTTAATTTATAAAAAATATTTTTTATAACTTAAATCAGCTGAATTTGGGTTCAAGATCTTTATGCACAGAAGCGTATTTAGAATTAAAAGCATACATGGAACTCCTGGAAACCATATATAGTGCACAAATGGAAATTACAGGAACAAAAATAACTAAATAAGATCACAGTAAAAAAAAAAAAATCTCTGAAGATTAAACAAAGAACAGCACTGACTAACTTTATAGTACTGCAGTTGCTGGAAAATTTATTAAAATCTAAAATAACTCCATAGTCATTTGTCATTTGCTGGAGTAATCCTACACTGTATTTCTCATACTTAATATCTATTTGCAATCTCACTCAGCAAAAGAATGAACTTTTCAACACAGCTGGATAAATAAAACTGATTGCTAATGAATGCAATCTCACTCATCCATTCTTTTGCTTCAAATTGCTTAACCATATGAATATCATTACAAATATAAATATCATTAAAAATCACCAATATGTGTACTTGATTGCTTCAAATTGCTTAACCATTCTTTTGCTTCAGTTGCTTAACCATGTGCAAGCTCTCTTACATCTAAATGATAACCAATCGATTGCTTTTATGGAAACACTATACTATAAAACCTTAAACCCTAGTTATACATTGGTCAAGCAAAGAGATGACCCGACCAACAGAGCCAATTACGTAAATTGTTTACACTACCTCAAATCGCTCAACTATTTTAATCAGCTCGATAACATATCTAAGGAAAATAATTTAAATGTGCATGCGCGACGAGAAAAATATCCTCAACCAAAATGACACCTAACTGTTTGTGTTTATGACCCAACGGGGGAAGACAAGTTTTGGGATTACCACCTCTGCTTTCAGGCTCGGAAGACGGAAGGCGGGGAGAGGAGTTGGGAGTGACCCAGATGTCAGGGATATCCGGGCCGAGGATGTAGCTGCTGGACCTCTTCTTGGCCGGGTCATTACTTTGGTGGTGGTGGTGGTGGTGGTGGTGGTGGTGGTGGGAGGCGAGAAGATTGGAGGATAAACAAGGCCGCCTGATGGTCGCCAAGTTCGACGCTTTCTTGATCGTCGAAGTAAAAGCCGCTCTCATTTCTGATGTGTCGCCCTCGCAGTCGATCTTTCCGTGGGGGGAGCGGGAGCGACGGCCTCCTCTTTGGGTTGGAATGCGAAGGCAACGAAGGAGGAGACAACGGCACAATTGAGTGAGTCGAATGCGCTCGGACTCGGCCTCGAGTCTTGGTGCTCGGTTCAACATCGGGTTGATTACTGGGCCGGACCGTACTTGTGGTTCCAATAACTCTCGTGGTCAGGGATGCATCTTAAGGTGCTGTTTGGTTAGCGAAAATTATTTTCTGGTTTGGTTTCAGTGAAATTGAAAACTTAGTTTTGAAAACTTGATTTTGGTTTCTAGTTTTCAATTTTCTGAAAACGCGTTTGGTTAATAAAAATAACATCAGTTTTAGTTAGTTGAAATCAGTAAATATTTATTTGATTATAAAAAAAAATATTAATTTTTCTTGAACATTTTTAGTAGTAATTAAATATTTAGTTAGTTTATAAAATTAAATATTTGTTAATATGGTTACAAAATATTTAAATGATTTAATTAATTAAGTTATTGATAATTTAAGATTTTTTTGTTCAATTAGATATAAAAATTAATTAATAGTTATTATAAAATTTCAAAAAAAAACAAGTCCAATGATCTAAAATTAAGTTTGATTAAATTATAAATAGACCAATTTAAAAAAAAATGAGTTATTTAAAATTTGGGTTTGAGTCAATTAGATATAAATTGGTTTAATTATTTTATAAATTTAAGATAAAAAATTGAGTTAAAAATGATGATTTTTATTTTTATTTTTAAAAATTCGATATAGTTTGATTTATTTTTAAATCAATTAATTTTATAAAAAAATATTTATAATTACAAAGTTGTCACAGCATTTTGATAACGAAACCGACAGTCTCGAAACCATAGAAAACAACATTCTGTTGTTTTCATTTTTATTAAGAAAACTGGTTTCGTTTTCATTCTGGTTTCGATTCAGTTTCACGAAAACACTAAACCAAACACGTTTTCGTAAGCAGTTTTGGTTTCAGTGAAACTGAAACCATGAAAACATACTTGGTTTCGCTAACCAAACAGACCCTAAGAATCTGAAGACACCAGTTGTCATGTGAACCTCTGGTCATAAAGATCGTGCTCGGCTTGACGTCGGTTTAGTTGTTGGACCGGACCGTGGTGGGCTTTTTCTTGTGGTCTAAAGAATTAATGGCGTCAGGATGTACTTAGTACCTTTTTCTTTTTTTTTACCGTAATCAAGTCCTATTTGCTGCTCAATTTACCGCGGACAATTTTATTAGTCTCTTTATAATAAAATACAAAATTAATAAAATTATAATAAGATGCGATGAAAAAATATCAGCGATCATAGAATTGATCTCCAAAGGTACGTCAATCTTTTTCGTCAGTGCATCCACCAAAATCTTGGAATCCGTCTCCACTTGAAAACGCAAGAGAGAATTTTTCAAGGCAAAAATGAGACAACGCTTAATTGTCATAACTTCCAAAAATAAGATCGAATCACCAATTAGAACAGAGCTCACAGCAAACAAACATAGACCTTCAAATGATCTGACAATAAACTCAATGCCATCTGCAGAATTCGAAAAGGACACATTATAATTTATCTTAAGAGTGTCATGCGGTGGGGGATTCCATTTAGCATGTGAGAAGAATTCTCCTCAAGCTTTGAACAACTAAAGTAGGTTTCGGTAAAAGTTAAAATTTGGGTTACTAGGGCGAGGGGGTAGGCTACCTAATCTCAACGTGTTTCTAACGTGCCAAATATACCAACACTTATTAGCAATTAGAGCATGTTAATAAACAATACCCTTTGGGTGCGAATGATCGGCGAAAAACCAAGTTCCAGTGTCCCAACCGACACGAGTACTATGCAGACTAACTATGTGGTCAGTCAATCAATTGTGTGACCACCCATTAATTGAGTGCTACTCGAGCAAAACAACGCGCCGAAAGGACTCCGTCTTTTGAGCTTGTCCCGAGCCGTGAGAGTTTATTTTGGCTTTAAGAGATCACATTTCCCGCGCTGTGGGAATTCTTGTTTTATTTTGTGACGCCACCACGCTTTTAATGGCAACGTCGAATGTGAGTTTGAGATCCAACCACTAATCATCCATGTATATATCATTTGTTTCCATTAATATAATTACTCACATTCTCAAAAATAAATGATCATAATTAAAAATTCTACCAAATTAAAAATACATTTAGCTAATAACTTATTTTAAAACCAACTAATCAATTAACAAGTACACAAAAATATATCAGAAAAAAAATGTTTGAAATAATAAGAATAAAATAGTACAGAATAACATGATCCACATCCATGTTATTATGAAATTAACAAAAAAAAATCATTACCTTGATGAATTTTACTGTTTTGAAAGTGACTTACTATTATTTAGAAACTAAAACCAAACCTACCTTTTTGTTATTTTTATTTTACTTTTATATTATGGAAATAAAATAAAAATCCTCAATTCAAATGAAGGCTGATTTCTTTGATTGATATATGTACTGATCATTCATGGGAACTAATATTGATTGATGATAATGGCTTCTCATTTTCTGGGCAGAAGAAAATAAAGACTTTCACTGCAAGAAAATTTTAATATATCGACGTATAAATTTCGACGTCGTTGGACGACGTCGAAATAATTTTTATCAAAAAAATTATAATATTAAAATTTTTGACGTCTGTTGTAGGCGTTGAAAATTTTTTTGACGGCTGACAGCAGACGTCGAAATATTTCGACGTTTCGGCGCTAGGGAGTCCGGCGTCGAAATGTTTCGACGCCAGACCGTTCGGCGTCGAAATATTTCGACACCCAACATGGCGTCAAAATCAATCTGACGCGAGCTCGTGGGTGTGCGAGCCCGCGTCAGTTTCCACCCGCGCCCGCGCCTGCCTGCGCGGGTTAGCGGATGCGCAAGAAGCGCCCCTCGGCGCGCTCGCCGAGGGGCTTTGCCGAGCGGGAAATCGAGGCGGGATTTTTCCCGCCTCCGATTTCTTTTTCTTTTTTAATTTTAAAATTATTTGGGTTATAAATATTCTTTTCATTTTCATTTTTCTATCTTCTTTCTCCTCTTATCTTTTTTTTTCTTTCCTGGTTCTTTCTCCTTTCTTTCTCAAATATTTTTTTCTCCATCTAATTTTTTTTATTATTTTTTTCAGGTTATCAAAAAATTTTGGATTATCAAATTTACCTACAGGTTAGTATTTTTTTTACTATTATTCATTTATTATTTTTTGTAATGAATTTTTTTTTCAATATTAGAACGGGTTAGCGCTACGCCCGTTCGATTTCCATCGCATGGCAGAAATCGAACGGAGCAGAGCGGCGGAAACCACACGATGGAAATCGAACAAGTGCGCGATTTCCACCACGCGGTGGAAATCGAACGAGCGTTAAAGCTGCCCGTTCGATTTCCACCGCGTGGCGGAAATCGAACGGGCGGCTTTCCGCCCATTTGATCGAATATCGCGTGCCAGCACGCGGTATTCGATGATACCGCCTGCTGTACGTGGTATTCTCGATTACCGCGTACAGTGCCGCACGGTATCATCGAATACCGCCTGCTATACGCGGTAGTCGCGCGGTATTGGAGAATACCGTGCACGTCATCATTTTTTTTTCTTTCTTGCATATCGGCAGGCGCCGATATGCAATATTTTATTTTAAAAAAAACTTTTTGACGTCTTTAATAGGCGTCGGTATGTTGATATTGACGCTTGCTGACGTCGGTCAGCTGGCGTCGATATGTTCATAACGACGCTTGATGATGTCAGTCAGCTTGCGTCGATATGTTCATATCGACGCCTATTGACGTCGGTCAACCGACGTCGATATGTCAAACATTTTGACGCCTATTCAGACGTCAAAATACTTATTTCAGCTTTGATCTTCTTGCACTCGTTTTCGACGTCTTTGTTTCTGTCAATATATTCATTTTGTCTGCCGTTGGCGTCGAAATGTTAATATATTTTGACGTCAAAAAATAAGTAAATTATTGTAGTGTTTGATTGTTGCTAAATAGAAGTAGAGGCCAGGGTTTGTACATGGGTACATCAGTATTCAGTAGCTTGATTGCCATTTTAGGTTATAATGACATGTTAAAAAAAGAAAAAAAAAAGAAAAAGAAGAAAAAGAAGAAGAAGTTTATAATGACATGTTTGTCTCACTCAGCTTAAACAATATATGTGAGCTAAAAATAGCAAAGTTTCTAGTGGTCAGTAAAAAGGTCTATTTAATTACTCTACGTCTATGGTGAGCACATCCGACTATCATGTATTTTTTATGATATCTGAATTCTATCATGTAGAGAACCAGTTCTTAGGTTTTTGAATTCGGACCCTATAATATGGGGACCTAAAATCAGACCCTATTTGGAACCTGTGGTGTAGGATATAGTTTCCGAGTACTCAGCTGCAACATGTTTATTTACAAGTTATAGGGTACAGGTTCAGGGTATTCGGTTGGAACATATTCATTTACAGGTTCTGGGTATCGATTCCGATTCTGATTCTGGGTACTCGATGTATTGGACTCGTAACCGGAACCGATTTTAACAAATTCCTTCTTTTTTTTGTCTCGGACTCTATCCGAATTTAATTCGAATATCCATTCGGGTAGATTCCAACTGATTTCGAATCTACCCGATACCCATGCACACCCTTACTCACATCGGGGTATATCCAAAGCATTTTCAACAATACTAGCAATGTATTTGCACCGCGTTATGAGTACCTAAATATCCTTTATATAATTTATAGGATAGAAAGTTATAATTGTAACTTCACCTTATAAAATTTACTTAAATACTATTTTTATTAGTTTTTATTAAATTTATTTAACTATAATTTATTAATATTTAAATACTAATTATTAACTTTATTTTATTAAAATTTCATTTTTCTTCTATTTCCTTCGATGATTGTGAAAACTTATTTTAATGTTTGCAAAAATAAAAATTCTTTTTAACCTAAATTACATTGACAAACAAATATTTGAAAATAATTTTCAATTTTTGCAAAATTTAAATATGCAAAAAACATGAAAATAAGGGCAAACAAACGAGGTGGGACTCCGTATTAACCCACTTTCAACACAACCATCAGAATTACAATATTGCGTATTTTATGATGCACACCACATAAACTTAATTAAAAATCGGCGCCCATCGGTGCTTAAATTTTAATTTAGCCGCTTCTTTATACGAATAAATTGAAGTAGGAACAAAGGAGCAAAGAAATTACGAAATCGATGTGAATAAATAGCGCCGGTACCCAAAGATTAATCGGGTATCGACGGCTCTAGAAACCGACACTAGTTTCTATTGGGCGTCCATTTCAAATAGAAAACCGGGCGCAAAAATTGGGTGCCTACATTTATGTGGCATCAAATTTGCATTGAAGTTGTAATTGATGAAGTTTTAATGGTTTGATATATTCAGTGTTTAATTCAGTAATTATGCAACCAAAATCAGCTCCAAGGTTTGGTGCTTGTAAATCAGTGCCTACTGTTGGCTTTTATTTCAAACTGCTGATTACATTTTCCTATTGTAGTGCATGTTAGATTTACTGTTATGAACTCGCATAAGTCAAAATATCTAGACTAATTAAATGTCAATGTGTTATTTAAATATGGGCATACTATAATGGGTGGGCTTGATTCATATTTTATTTACATGTAGAAGAGACCCCTACTCATAGTTAATCGAAGGGGTGTATCTATTTCCCATGTAAATAGACACATGAGTCAGTCAATTTATACGTAGAAGAGGCCCTACTCCTTTTCCCTCTACGGGACAAAGGAAAAAAAGCTCATGGAGAAAACATGAATCAGTCAACATCTTTGAATCCAGTAATTCTTTTGTGATTTCATGATTGATTGCTTTACTCTACTTAATCTTTATTTCTACTGTGCATAGATTGAAACAGATCAGATTACAATCTGCTACTGAAAGCAAATGATGCCTTCTTTCCAAACAAGTACTGATTGAAACAGATAATACAATCTGCTACTCAAACCAAATGATGCAGCACAAGCATATCATTCGTCATTAAGCTATCAGAACACTCTGCTCATTCAGTCTCTCTGCTGCCACATCCACTGCTTTCTTCACCACCTCACTTCCCTGCTCCTCCTCCACAGTCTGCAGTGGTATCAGCCCTTTCTCCAGGCATGACTCAATGGCAGAGTCAAACATGTCCTCCATGCTGTACTTGAACTTGTACCCAAGCTCCATGAGCTTCTTCGATGAGAAGTGAACACTTGCAATGCTTTCATCAATCCCTTCAAACCTACACCATTGATTATAACAGTTCAATATCATCATCTAGTTGAGTAATTGATTAAGAGGGCCGGGAAATTAATTACTTTTGGGGGACTTTGTACTGTGGGTATCTTTCTTTGAACATCTTTGCAAGTTGGTAGATGGTGACATCATGAGAGGAGCAAATGTATCTTCCAGTTGCATCAGGGTGCTCGTAGAGAAAAATGTGAGTGTCACAGAGGTCATCCAGGTGGACCAGCTGAACTTGCTTTAGGATTGAATAATGTGCTTCATTACCTGTTAAGTTGAACCAAGCTGAATTGAACTGTAACTGAGCAAAAGAAAACTGATTCATTTTGATTGATTCTGTAGATGTTTCTTGAAGTACCTGTGAGGAGTGACAAAGCAGTGATCATACTGGGAGGCATGCTGGTTGTGATGAAGGGTCCAACAACAAGAGTTGGAATGATGCTGATGAAGTGAATGCCATTCTCCTCTGCAAACTCCCACGCTGCTTTCTCAGCTAAAGTTTTCGATACAAAGTACATCTGCATCATCCAGTAGACAATCATCATCATTAGCAGCAGAGGATGAAGAAGATGGAGATGAGGAGGAATGCTGAATACCCATCCGGTCATCTTGACGCGGCGGCAGAACTCCATGTCGCTCCACCAGGTCTCGTCGTACTCCGGCAGCTGCTGCTCCTGCACGTTGACGGTGCCGGCGGAGGAGGTGAACACGACTCGCTTCACCGTCCCTGCTTCTTTGCATGACCTCATGATGCTCAAAATTCCGTTAATTGTCGGCTTGATTATTTCATTCTGCACGAGTAGAGAAAAAGCGAAAACAACAAGTTAATCACTCGATCGCCACGATCACGGAGAGAATTAGAACAGATTAAAGTAAATAAGTGATTAATTACTACGTACCTCAGGATCTTTGGAGTCGAAATCCATGGGAGTGGCGATATGGAACACTCCTTCGCAGCCCTTGATGACCTCGTCGAAGCTCCCTTCGTCGGCCAGATCTGCTTTCCAAATGGTGAGCCTTTCATCAGATCCCGGAAGATCCAGCAGAGGCTTCACCTTCTTCTGGTTTGCTGCATTAGCAAATCGACAATTTAATTAACTGCAAGTTAAGTAATTCCTAGCTTCCTCAATTTGCCCAAAAAAATTCTTCATTCATAAGGAGCTGATACTGACAGGGATCTCTGACTGTGGCCCTGACAGCGTAGCCCTCTTGGAGAAGCTTCATTACGAGCCAGGAACCGACGTAGCCGGAGGCGCCGGTCACCACCACGGGTCCTTTCATTCTGATCTTTGAGTACTCCGGTAATCAATGTACGTACGAGCGACGTCGTATAGTATCTATGTTAGGACTTGAACAAATTGGAGGTAGAAATGGATGTATATATAAGAGGAAAGGGAGAAGATGGAGTTGTCATCTTCATGTTTGTTCATCTTCCTTTCTTAAGTAAGCAGCAACGAAGGTGGTAGATTGAAACGTGCAGTGCTCCATCTAACATTCAAACTCCAAGGAAAGTCAAATGAAGAAATAGAGAGGAGGAAAGCATTAACACAGATAAGCTACAAAAGGAAGAAAAAAAATCCAACTAATATAATACGTCATTGCGACTTGCGAGGGTCTAAGGGCTATCTCACGCCCGAGGTGTGCTTGAAAAGGATGGCACCCACAATAGCCACGTCGTGAGTATTGTGTTCATGTCTCTTCAAACCAGCGGTTGTTACGCTCGTGCAGGACCTACCCAACCCAAGCCGCATCATGTAATTGTAACACCAACCCAAGCTACATCACAAAACAAAGTTAACATATCATTGATTTTTGCTCTTTCTTCTTCATTTCCCAGTCCATATAGTACCCATTTTCTCTACATTGTAATCTAAAACTTCGTAGAAACCTCTGTTAAACATTTTTATTGAGCAGTATACATTAGTATGTAATTACAAATTTAGCCTTTTCATATTACTATTTAAATAAGGGCAAAGAAATCTTTTTAATACTTCTGTTAGTTCAAAGCTTAGTTAGTTAAATAATTCACTTAGCTCAATTTATTTTTTTTGAGATGTTAAGTTTTTTCTTTCCGCTGTTTTAGTTCCTCTGTTCTTGCGTATCTTTCTTCCTTGACGTTGTATTGTTTCAAGCCTACTCAAATCTTGTAAGTCTTTGATTAAGCAACTCAATAAAGCTTGCAAGAGTGCAGATTTGGATTGTTCAGATTCATTTGTTCTGGTGCATTTTTCTCAATATGGTATCAGAGCGGTGTTAGATCGATCGAAGAAAAGCTTCGCGATATCTGAATCGCAATTTCTTTGCCTTGAGCATTTGGATCCCAGATCTGCTTCGAATCCTTCTCGATGGCAAGAAATCGAAGGGGATCTGCTGCCAAATCAAGCGTAGGCAAATCACAAGGAACGCAAGATGAGGAAACATCTTCAAATCTGATAGAAACGGGAGATAATCCCTATCTACTGCAAGGGAGCGACAATCCCGGTATGTCCCTTGTTTCATTTCAGCTCAAGGGTCATGAGAATTTCTTACCGTGGAGAGAATCCATGAAGATCTCACTATCAACGAAGAACAAACTGAGATTTATTGACGGATCTATCAGTGAACCAGAAGAAGCGTCGCCGAAGTATAAACTTTGGAAGAGGTGCGATGATATGGTTAGATCCTGGCTGATACACTCAATAATCCCTGAGTTAAGCCCTAGCGTCATATATGCAGTAACAGCTCATGAAATGTGGGTTGATTTAGAAGGGAGATTTGGTCGCAGCAATGAGCCAAGGGTGTTTGATATAGAATTACAGATTTGGAACACTAAACAAGGTTCAATGACAATATCTGCGTACTACACCAAATTAAAAGGGCTATGGGATGAGATGAATGTCATAAATGCAGGATCATATTGCAATTGTAAAACCCAAAAGGAAAACAGAGAAAGAGCCAAATTGAGGCAATTTTTGATGGGTTTGCATGAGTCCTACAAGGGTATAAGAGGCCAGATGCTTCTGATGAGGCCTTTGCCGAACATTTCACAGGCTTATTCAATGCTTGAGCAAGAGGAGACTCAAAGACAAGTTGGAAATGAAAGTACAAATGAGATGGAAAGTGTTGCTTTAAACAGTTATCATCAAGGGCAGTCCTTTGCTCCAAAACAGAATCAAAAGAACAAGTATCAGTTTAATTCAAGAAAATTTTGCGAACACTGCCAGAGAACAGGACACACCAAAGAAACATGTTATAGAATTCATGGTTATCCAACTGGTCATAAATTCTATAAAGGAAAGCAAAAGCAAGGTGAATGGGGAAGCAACTCATCAAATGAGAAGCAGATAAATAATGTGCAGTCTAACAAAGGTGATGAATCCAATACAAACAACATGGAAGCTGATTCACATCAAAAGGGTCTTGCTGAACAAGTTCAACACCTTGCGGAACAATGCAGCACACTTCTAAGCCTGATGAATCAAAAGCCAAATACCCAACATCAAGTAAATATGGCAGGTATATCTAAGAACTCAGCTAGTGTTATTAATACTCAATCTTGGATTTTGGACAGTGGATCAACAGACCATGTAGCCTCATCCAACATCACCTTAGAAAACAGTATCAAACCTAACCATGGCAATAAAATTTCATTGCCAAATGGAACCACTACTCATGTATCCGAAATAGGAACCACATACCTGAATAGACACATAAAACTCAATAACACTTTACTTGTTCCAACATTCAAGTTCAACCTATTGTCTGTTAGCAAGCTAACTACTGATATGAATTGCTCAGTAACCTTTTACCCAAATGAATTTGTCATCCAGGACCTCACTACGAAGAAGATTTTGGGGAATGGTAAAGTGGTTAATGGGCTATACTATATGAGTGGAGCTTCTACCTATACCAGTAAACTCAATTCAAGCCATTTTGTTTCAAATATTTCTGTTGATACTACTTCTTTGTGGCATATGAGGCTAGGTCATATGTCTTTAAATAAATTGAAGTTGCTGAGTGATATCATTCCCGAACTCATGTTTCCTTCAAACACCTTTTGTAATATCTGTCCTTTGGCAAAACAATCATGTTTATCTTTTCTGAAAAGAATGAATAAAGCATCATTTCCTTTTGAAATTGTTCATTTTGATGTTTGGGGACCACATAGGGTTTCTACCTATGATGGCAAAAATTATTTTTTGACTATAGTGGATGACTATACAAGGTGTGTGTGGACTTACCTATTTTCTTCAAAAGACCAAGTGCCTTCATTAGTTATAGATTTCATCAAACTAGTGAAAAATCAGTTTGAGAGAAACATCAAAATACTGAGATCTGATAATGGCAAAGAGTTTTATAATCATACCTTGAATACCTTTTTAGCTAGTGAAGGAATAGTCCACCAAAGCTCGTGTGTTGAAACTCCTCAACAAAATGCCTTAGTAGAAAGAAAGCATAGACATTTATTAGATACTAGAAGCCTCAAGTTTCAATCTCAGTTACCTTTAGAATTTTGGGGAGATTGCCTTTTGACTGCAACATATCTCATAAATAGAATACCAAATTCAGCCATAAATAATAAAAGTCCATATGAGATGATGTATAAAAAAAGGCCAAACCTATCTCATCTAAGAGTCTTTGGTTGTCTATGCTACACAAACACCATTAAGCAAGGTAGGACAAAGTTTGAACCTAGAGCATTTGAATCAGTCTTTATAGGATATCCTCACGGCAAGAAGGGATATAAAGTGTATGATATAAAAACTCAAGCCATTTCAGTTTCTAAAAATGTTACTTTTGTTGAACACATTTATCCCTTTAATATTCATGAGCCACAAAGCACCATCCTTCCAATTTCTATTCCATCTCAGAATAGTCATTTTCCATTAAGTCTTGATGTTTTTGCTAAACCAGATTTCATTCCTGTTAACCAACCAAGTAAGTCATCCACTAAAGCAAAAAATGTTTTGAACTCAAATGAAGATGTTGAAATTCCTAGTGAAGTTGAAGATCACAATGAAGTTGTGATTGATAACCAAGAAGTTGAAGATGATAACCCTTCTCAACCTAACCATCCACCTATTAGAAGAAGCCAAAGAGTGAAACACAAGCCACTAAAGCTCCATGATTATTGTTGTGGCTCATTAACCTTCAAACCAGAAACCAAATTCAAAACCAGAACTTCACCCTATCCATTGCAAAAGTATATGTGTCTAAACAATATACCTACTGACCACAAAAGCTTCCTTGCATACTTAGACAATCATCATTGTCCCAAAAACTATGGTGAAGCTGTCCAAAGTCAAGAATGGGTACATTCAATGCAAACTGAGCTTAGAGCATTAGAAGAGAACAAAACATGGGAACTGTGTAGTTTACCTCATGACAAAAATGCCATAGGCAGCAGATGGGTATTTCGCATTAAATATAACCCTGATGGAAGTATAGAGAAATTGAAATCAAGGGTTGTAGCAAAGGGCTTTACACAAGTAGAAGGTGTGGACTTTCAGGAAACATTTGCTCCTGTATCAAAGATGACAACAGTAAGAACTTTGATTGCCATAGCTGCTTCAAAAAATTGGCCATTACAACAATTAGACATAAACAATGCTTTTTTGCATGGAGATCTCAATGAGGAAGTTTATATGGTTAAGCCATTGGGTTATGGAGATCCTACTGATAATAGAGTGTGCAGGTTAAAGAAATCAATATATGGTTTGAAACAAGCAGGCCGACAATGGTTTGCAAAGCTTTCAACAAGTATTCTCTCTAGAGGGTTCACACCAAGTTCAGCTGATCCTTGTATGTTCATTAAAGGAAGCAAAAATAAATTGGTGATCATCCTAGTTTATGTGGATGATATAATTCTCACGGGAACTGATGTGAATGAGATGAGTTCATTAAAAGTATTTCTGAACAATCAATTCAAAATAAAGGACTTAGGAAATTTGACTTACTTCTTGGGTTTGGAAATACAAAGATCAAATGCAGGAATTCACATTTGCCAAAGAAAATATATTACTGATCTTCTTACAGAAATGAACTTACAAGAGTGTAAACCCAAAGACACACCTATGCAAATGAACAGCAAGTTGAGTAATGAATTCAGCAAAACTGATACTTCATTTGATGATGAGTATTTGTACAAAAAGTTGATTGGAAAATTGCTTTATATAACCATTACAAGACCTGACATAGCTCATAGTGTACAAACACTTAGTCAATTCTCTCAATCTCCTAAACAATCACACTATAAGGCTGTTATCAGAATCATAAAGTACTTGAAAGGAGCTCTCGGACTTGGTCTGTTTTACCCAGCAGAAGCAATTTTCACCTTGTCTGGATATTGTGATGCAGACTGGGGCAGCTGTGTAATGACTAGGAGGTCTGTTTCAGGTTATATGGTAAAGCTTGGGTCATGTTTGGTTAGCTGGAAATGCAAGAAACAACAAACTGTCAGCAAATCTAATGCAGAAAGTGAACTCAGATCTTTATCAAGTGCTACTGCAGAAATAAGCTGGTTTATTAAACTCTTAACAGAGATTGGCATTGATATAAATTTACCTGCTCCAATGTATTGTGACAACAAAAGTGCAATTCATATAACTGCTAATCCTGTTTTTCATGAAAGGACAAAGCATTTAGAAATAGATTGTTATTTTGCTAGAGAGAAATACTTGCAAGGAAAGATCAAACCTGTTTATATACAAGGGAAGGAACAACAAGCTGACATCCTCACCAAATCACTTCCACAACAGCAGCATGAAAAGCTTCTAAGCAAGCTTGGCCTGGAGAATCCTTTCTCCAAGCCTAGCTTGCGGGGGGAGTATTGAGCAGTGTACATTAGTATATAATTACAAATTTAGCCATTTCATATTACTTTTTAAATAAGGGCAAAGAAGTCTTTTTAATACTTCTGTTAGTTTAAAGTTTAGTTAGTTAAATAACTCACTTAGCTCAATTTGTTTTTTTTGAGATGTTAAGCTTTTTCTTTCCGCTGTTTTAGTTCCTCTGTTCTTGCGTATCTTTCTTCCTTGACGTTGTATTGTTTCAAGCCTACTCAAATCTTGTAAGTCTTTGATTAAGCAACTCAATAAAGCTTGCAAGAGTGCAGATTTGGATTGTTCAGATTCATTTGTTCTGGTGCATTTTTCTCAATAATTTTCTCTACCCCCATACATCACTTTCATATTTCCAAACATTTCTATTCTTTCATATATATACCACCAAGATACTGTTAGGAAGGCTTTTAACATTGATGCAGATTCAACAACATACCCATCTGCCTCCTTTGGCCGTTTGCCACTTTTTCATTCATTTTTATGCTTAAAACTTATCCCCAGCTTCCTCTCTGCTGTCATCCAGTAAGCTTTTGTCTGTTTGCACTCGAAAACGATCGATGTGGCTTAAGTTGTTTGTGCCTTCCTTGCAAACATGACATCTTTCAGTCTAAATTCTAGAAAATTTACTCAACCATTCCGAAGTTGGTAATCTTTCCCAAAGCATCTTCCATATAAATTGGATCGGACTAGCACTTTGGGTCCGGTCTGACCAAGCCCAACAACGCCTACACTCATGGACCAAACTCAAACCGAGTCAGACGGTTTAGCCCGGGGGCTTCACCCGGTTATACAAGGACACCACGTCCTCATTTATCACGAGGAATTTGTCATTACGAGCCCAACATCTCCCGGATTAACCTCGACCTATTCCGAGCAACATCCTCTGCAATTACCAGGCGGCACCCTCGCCTCATCCTGCAATATTTTCTATTACTTCCACTTTAATCATCTACTGACTTGAGCGTCAAAGTGTCTTTTGCATGCCCCCCCTCCTCTCCCGTCAGAGTATCACCTGACCAAGAGAGACATCGAACCGGACCGCAGCACTACTTACATTCTCAGCTAAAATATTCTTATTAGTCATACTACATTCCAATGCTACTTCAACAAGATTATGTGCTTGGACATTTCCATCTCTCTTAACTTGAAACCAACCCACTACTTCCAACATACCCGCTAATTTCCTTATCTTTCTAATCAAAGTTGAAATTTCCCATGGAGCATCAAACAAGCCCAATTTCTTAATAAAAAAAAGGATTATTTTGCTCTGGAGTTATAGGAGTTCACAATTTCATTTACAACTAGTACATTGTCTTGAATGTTTTTCCCTAGAATGAAAGCTGATTACTCAGGGCCTATCAATTTCTTGAGAAAATGGTCTTATCTTGTTCACGATTGTCTTAGTTGCAATTTTATATAAGACATTACATAGGGCAAATCAACTTGAAATCAACTATTTGTCAAGGTTTTTCAACTTTCAATACCGTATCTTTCCACTTTTGTGGATACCAGCAAGCAAAATGGTCAGCCATTTCTACCTCTTCTCTAACAGCCTTTCCATCAATATTCAGCTCTTCTACCAAATCTCAGTTATTGTAGGTATTCAATTTATAGTACTACTGCATTTGGGAGAAACAAAATTAGAATTAGGGTGGGCCCAAAAGAAAAGCAATAGCCCAAGTCAAGTTTGGGATGAGTTGGGCTCAAAATGATCCTTATATTAAAATGAGAAAAAAAACTATTTAGAATTTTTTTGGGCTCCTCATGTCTGAAGTTAACTGGAAAAAAAATGATAAATAAGATTTATTCTAATTAATTCACATTGAAAGAAAATAACAATTAAAAAAAATAAGTGCTGTTTTGAAAATTATAGTTATAACTATGATTATATATTTATTATATTACTTTTTATATAAATTTATTTCTCAAATCTCATAAAGTATTATTATTATTATTGTTACTATTTATCAATTTGAACTCATTAAAATTAATTTTATTTCACATTTTACTCATTTACTAATTTATCATTTAGGAGGTGGGAGTACAAATCTCAAAGTGGGTTATAATTTGGTCATAGTATACAAAATTTATACTATAATTTTCAAAATTTTATTTTTTAAAAACATTACCAATATGATAAAAAAATTCAAAGAAATTATGATTTTCATCGTCTAAACTCTAATCCAACCACTCATGACAACGAGGTTCGATCAATCATATTTTTTGTGGTTAACCGAAATCGTTTATAAACTCATTAACTGAAATCGAAACCGCTCGATTTTAAAAATTAAAGGTAAATAACTTAGAAATTCACATATTTTCACAAAAAATTAACATCTATCATTTTTAAATTTTGGCATGTAAATTCACATAGTTTACTTTCGTTATTACATCTACCAATTCGTCAAGTGCCTTGTCGAATTTCCTGATGTGAAAGAAAACGATACTCGCATGGCTGACAGATTCATATGTGGCCCTTGACGAATTGATGCTAATTTGACAAGGTCATTGACGAATTTGACGAGACCCTTGATGAATTGGCAAATGTAATAACAGAAGTAAACTATGTGAATTTACATGTCAAAATTAAAAAAATTGATATATCTTAATTTTTTTGTGAAATTATATGAATATCTAGACTATTTACCCAAAAGCTAATATCTGAAACTAAAACTAAAACCGATTTATTACTAATTATTCGACGAATAATCAAAACTGATTAGTTCAATTCATATAGATACAATTATCCATTTACCAAACGGATAATCGATTAGTAAATATATAACCAGTGAATAAATAAATAAAATTACTTTAGCAATCATTAATTAAATTATTAATTATGTGTAATAACTAATTACAATCAATTTCGATTACCGATTATCCGCGAATAATTGGTAATCGAAATTGAAAATGTAACTGATTTCAATTATTGGTTATCCGCTAACTAATACCCAAAATCAAATCGAATTTAATTAATTTTTGGAATTTAATAACCGAAATCAAAATTAAAATCGAACCGCAAATTTACTATTAAAGCCAAATTTTATGATTTGTTTAACTAGTTAACTGTGATTATCCGATTTAAATTACCACTCCTAGAACCAACCCTTTACTATAATGCATTTAGAAAATAAAAGAAACCACTCTGCAGGTTATGTACCTCCTTGATATAATTAATTGAGGAAGGGGTTAAAATTAAAGTAAAAGGGTTAGGCCGCTTAAACATCAAGTGTGTCGGTTCCGCAATCTCCGCCACAATCTCGTCACGTTGCCTGTCTCCCCAAAATGTTACATGGCCCGCGGGGTCCGCCCGTGGGTGCTAACAAATTACCGAGGGACCACCAACCCACCACTTAAATTCTTTAACCTGGCTCTACCCAAACAGCGGTAATTTAATAATTAGGACCTGCTTGTTTATTTATTTATCTATTACACGTGTAAAAAAAGCGACCGCTTGACGCGAATCGAGCCAAATATTAATAATTTAATTATTGGTTAGTCCCACTCGGGCCTCGTTTGCTTTTATATGGCAGATTTCATTTTGCTCCTAAACTTTTGTTTTTATAACAAGTTTGGTTTCTTAAATTATAGTAAACCTTTTTATTTAATTTAACTACAAAAGGCCAAATTTTAGGTATTTTCTTGTTATTATTATTATATACACAAAAGGAGGGCATTGGAAGAAACATCACACGTGTATGAAAATGACTGGTGCTTGTCGAGGACGGTGGCTGAGTTTTGCATGTGATCGATGTCGGCAACTTCGTTATTTTTGGAAATATTTTGCCCAAGCATTATATATTTTTGTTTGTTTAGATATTGTTTTGTCTTTTTGTTCCAACCAACTTTTATTTTTGTTGAAAATTTGATTCGAGCTTTTATTGAAAGAAATAAAATAAGAGCTTATTATTTTGAATCAAACTAACGATGACAATATTTTTTTTTCAAATAATAATAATCTTAATTAGAAATTATTATATTTCAATCAATATGAGTTAAAATAAAAATTTAGGAATGAGCGGGATCTGGGCATCTTGTATTATCGGATTCTATCCTATATACGATCGATTCCTAAATTTAACTATATTTAGTGATTGAAGTATTTATTTAACTACATATATAGTGATTTTTGTAGATATTGTGAGTAGCTATTTGTATATATCCTACTCGTTGCTGGTTATAATTATTTGAAATTATTCTTGCCTAAAGTCGGGGTGATGCGGTCTAATTTGTCTCCTGGTTCGACGCGACTTCGACGGGGAGGGGGGACCTACAAAGATACTCTGACACTCAAGTAAGAAGAAATTTCATATGTGTATATAAAATTGAAATTTAGAGGTACCTGGTGTGCGTCGTGTCTGTATAGAGTGCAAGATTGAGAGATGCCTAACGATAATGCCTCCGAAATCTCGTAGGGACATGCTCAAAATAGATCGAGGCTAATCCCAGAGATATAGAGTTCATAATTAACAAATCTCTTGTAATTAATGAGGACGTAAGTGTTATTGTATGGCCAATGGAGCCCCAGACTAAGTAATGTCTGTTATGACCTAAGTTTGGTTTGCGAATGTGGACGCTTCTGGACATGATTTGATCGAGTCCAAAATACTAGTCCAGTCCAAAAATTAATTTTGATTAGGATAAAATTATTAGAATTATAAAAATAAATAAAGGAACCCATGTTTAAAAATCGACACATAATACAGACCACTGTTTATTTTTTGAATTTCGGCACCAATAAACTATTAGCACCGATTTCAAATTAACTAACGACAATATATACACAATGCACATATATGCACAAGACGAGACACATTATAAGGTGTACATAGACGCGAAAAATAGACACATAAAAAGATCATGACCTATTAGCAACATGCTCGGATGTCTAACCACGCCAATGTAAATTGAATCAATTGGCTGACCAGGGTTGGCTCTACCCTTTGGCCAAAAAGGCCATTGCCTTAGGCCCTCCAAAATTTTAGGCCTCCAAGTACTTAGATCGATGATTGAATATTATATTTATTTTATTATAAATTAAGGTCTCAAATAAGTCATTTAATCTTTTGTAATCATCTTTATCTCATTTTCATTATTTAGTCCACTATTATTTTATTAATTTTTTACTTTTCTATATTTTCTCTCGATCAATCTAATTTTTTACTCTCTTTTTTTTGTCATACCTCATTACTTAATTCATTTCGATTTCGGTTCCGGATACTCGATGTGTTGGACCTAGAACCAAAATCGATTTTAACATGTTCCTTAAGTTTTGTCCCGGACCCTATCCGAATTTAATTCGGGTCTACCTGCAACCTACCCGATCGGGTAGGTTCCAATCGGTTCCGGGTCAATTCGATACTCATGCACACCCCTAATATATACAAATTTTTAATTAAGTGACAATGCTCATGCCAACTTCAATTAAGACCAACGGTCCAAGGTAGATTCGTCCATTAGACCCAAAAGGTTTCATCTTAATATTTTGTCTTACGTCACAATATCTCTTGAGCCGCCCCGTGGCCGACTCAAAACCAAATAATTAATACTACAAAATAGTTTCATTGCTTAATTAATTCATATTAAAGAACATTGGTTTAAAGTGCAGAAAGATTAAATCTACAAACTTTTAATCTTAGAAAAAAGACAAAAAGTAGTATTCCAAACCTGTTCTCCAAGGAAAGAATCATTTCTGCTTTCAGTGGCACATGTTATTTACTGTAAAGTATTGTTAACACTTTTCAAGGTTTGATAGAACAAAGTAATTAATTAATAGTGGTATCCACTATCCACATATAGAAGGAAATTAGGGAAGCAGTCATTAATCATACTCTTTATCTTACTAGTGTTCAAAAAGTGAAATTTATTTACATTAATCACTTTATGTAAAATGGATGTTCTTATTATATTGATTATTTAAACCATATCAAAACATCTAACCATGCACATACCAAAGTTAATTTGTTTGGTAATTTGATCATAAATCTAATCGATTTAACTCTTTCTACTTAGGTTTAATATTAAACCCTCTCGAAGTTTTCAAAATATGTTTATTGTCTAATTTTGAAAGTTCATTATCGCCGTCCAATATGTTTTAAGTTTTCTTTCCGATGCACAAGATAATCAATATAAGACACTCATATTTTGGTAGGGGTGAGCAGATTACGATACATTATATTTTTCATGACACTCAAATCCTACTTTTACTATAATAAAAATTAAAAAAAAAATAGCGAATTTTTACGGGCGCCTGACAATTCATTTTAAATTATTTTAAAATATCAGATTGTTAGGTGTATTTATTTCACAAATTACACGGTGCATGACAGGAGAGTATGACAATGATCGTACAAGACACAATATATTTTTATAAAATTATATTAAAATTAAAAATATAATATTATTTTATTTTGTTCGAAGATCAAAGTGATTATTTTGCATCATTGTACTATGCTCAAGGTTCACTGCGCTGAGCTTTTCCTCGGTTCAACAAAAATAACTAGTTGTCCGGTACCAAATTCTCACGTTCGATGATATACGTGGCATATTTTGCAAAACAAACTCAGCACAAAGAGTATTTGTTCAATCCAGTATCGTGCTTAATTAAGTACGAAACAAATGTACCATTAAACTTAGGGATATATAATGTCAATAAATTAATAAGGCGTTACTCTTCTTCAAGTAGTGATTCATGTGATTTGAAGATCAAACAATTGAAGTCGGTGACAACCTCCTGTAGTCATGTACGTGTTTCAATTCGTAAAATATAATAAGAAAGTCGGTCACAGACTCACAGACACAATCAGTAATTAAAGCCAGGAAGAGGACCACTTGAGATCGATCACTCGATCAAAGTCCTTCTTCCCTCTGATGCAAGGAATTCTTTAACTTGGAAGATTCCAGATCTGTTAAAGCCACAGTACTTGTACCTTTCATTTTGTTGCATGTGTAGCCTTAACCAAGGTACGTACTTGCATGTTTCTCTTCACCGAGGCTTCATTTATTACTCGGGTGCATGTAATTACAAGTTGTAATTACTGTTTCTAACTTTCACCTTCCTCCATTTGTGATTTTTTACACCCACAATACACTCACTCAGTCGAGGACGAATCGATCAAACTAGAATTCGGTGCAGAAAATCTTGCTTCGTACAGAAGGTCCAATTTGAACTGTTTGCAGATCAAGATTCCAGCAGGTAAGAATTTTACTACCTGCTGCTGCCCCACCAACTGTGACTTTCTTCTACCTCCAAAGCAATAACTTGATGCGCCTGTCATGCAATTATATATGAGCTATCCCAGCACCTCTCGTGTTCCTTCCTTCAAGTTAAGTCTACTGGTACTGGTAGGCCACTCCTACATGAAGCATCTCAAGAGCCACATGCATTTATAGCCAAGGAAGCAGCTCCCCCTCACACCTGATCAGTCCTTCGGTTTCTTTCTCATCACCATCCAAAAGTTGGGAGGAAGTGGAAGACCACATTGATAACCTTCCTCCCCAGAAGAAGAGTCATGAAGGAAGTGTCGACCCTTTTGCTTGCTCTCTTTCTGTTCTTGTTGAGTCCTCGATGGCAGCTGGTTGAGGCTGATGGGGGCTTCATCAGGACCAAGGGGGTTAACTTTGTGCTCAACGGCAGCCCATTCTTTGCCAATGGCTTCAATGCCTACTGGCTCATGACTTTTGCCTCTGATCCATCGCTGAGAGACAAGGTCTCCTCTGCTTTCAGTGAGGCCTCAAGCCATGGCCTCCTCGTCGCCAGGACCTGGGCTTTCAGCGATGGTGGGGGCAGCTATGCCTTGCAGTACTCTCCGGGATCCTACAATGAACAAACCTTCAAGGTACTTGTTCTTGTTCTTCTTCCATTTTAGTTTCTCCTTTTTGTAACTTATGGAGATTAACATTCATTATATGTTGTGGTTTTCTCTTTATATAGGGTTTGGATTTTGTGGTGTCTGAGGCCAAGAAATATGGGATTAGGCTCATCTTGGGTTTGGTAAACAACTATGAAACTTTTGGAGGAAAGCAGCAGTATGTTCAATGGGCAAGAAATCAGGGGCAGAACATTGCATCAGATGATGAGTTCTTCACTAATCCTGTTGTCAAAGGTTTTTACAAGAACCATATCAAGGTAACAAGAAAGACTGAGGAGGACACAGGCTGTTTAATTCCCTTTAATTCAGCAATTAAGGCTATTTAGTTCTTTTCTTGGGACCTTTCTATCCTTTTTAGTTGAACAATCAAGGATAATATATTGCATTTAGTGGGTTTTCAATTCAACAATCAAAGGGTAATTAGTACACCTAGAGAAACACAATTAAGGGTTATTTAATTGCTTGGTTCTCATCTCCCTCAATACCAATTACCTTTCCAACTGCTCACCTACTTTCTTCCTAGTTTCTGACTTTCTTGGTTCTCATCACCTAATTCCTTTCCTCAGATTTCTTTATAAAAAAAAGTATTTTTGATATATGCTTTCTGCAAAAAAAAATTTCAAAGTTTTCATATAGTGTAATAAATAGAAAGGAATTTTTTACATGCATGCTTCTTTCATGTTTTTTAGACTGTGCTCACAAGAGTTAACACCATCACTGGAGTTGCTTACAAGGATGACCCAACCATCTTTGCTTGGGAACTTATGAATGAACCCAGATGCCAATCAGATCTCTCAGGAAATACCATTCAGGTGACTATCATTAACAAAACCTTTTTGAATACAGAATCTATGAAGGGTCAATGTAGAGGTTGTTTTCGCAATCTGAAGCCTGATCTCTTAGGTAGCATCACTATGAAATGATGCTTGATTTTCTTCAACTTTATCTCATTTTTTTGGAAAAATGAACAGGAAAAGAAATCAATGCATTATGCATGTAAGTCTTCAGCTCAAATTAAGTTTTTTGGGTTTGGTTTTTTATGTAGGGATGGATTACAGAGATGGCTGCTCATGTGAAGTCTATAGACAGCAACCACTTGCTGGAAGCTGGTTTAGAAGGGTTTTATGGTTCATCATCACCTGAAAAGAGATACAATCCTAGTGTGCAAATTGGAACTGATTTCATTGCCAACAATCAAATTCCTAACATTGATTTTGCCACCATCCATTCTTATCCTGATCAGTGGTAAGTAATATCAACATTGCACATTTCTTTTCTTCATGCTAGGTATGGTCATTCATTGATGGCAAAATGTCGTTTGAAGTCGCATTCCATAGCGCAGCTGGTATGAATAAATACCTAGATAAAGCCATTCTTTAGGTGTGTAAAAGGGTTGTCGGTTCAAGTTTTCGAGAAAACTCGAAAAGTTGGAAATGGTTGGTTCAGATTTTCTTTTTCCTTTTTTGACTTTCTGAACTTTTATATTTATGCATTTTGTGTTGAAATAAAAGCCCAACTCTAAAGTGCAGATACTAATGTTCAAAAAATGATACACTACAACACAAATGGCATATTGAGACTAGATTATATGCATCTATAAGTCAATTATTTATCTCTAAAAGTTTTAGAGTCAATTAAGTAACTATGTTGTTGTTGTTTTGATAGATCTTTAGAGACTAATTTGGAACAAATTTTGTGTCTATTAGTATCTAAATGTGAAGATTTGGAAATAAAAATCTAATTTATCTCTAATTTTAGTCTCTATAGGTCGATTGTGTTGTAGTGATAACCTAAAACCTGACATAGCTTGGGAAAAGAAATTTAAAGTCAAGTCAGATTATTAGGTTGGGATGATGTTGTTTCTTTTTTCAAAGCATAAGTCATAACATGAGACTCAACTTAAGATTTATAGCTGACACCTTCTTTATTTGTTGGACACCCTAGTGTATGCTTGTAAAGAGTGACAGACATTTTTCACTTATTTCTCAATAAGTGATACAACTCTATACTAGTTACCAATACCGAAACTTGAAAATCTTGAACGAGTTCATCTGTTCCATGAGCAGGTTATCCAATTCTGATGATCAATCTCAGCTTGCCTTCTTGAACAATTGGCTCGACTCCCACATCCGTGACGCTCGTGATGTGCTCCGAAAGCCACTCCTGATCGCTGAGTTTGGCAAGTCATGGAAGGATCCTGGGTTCAACATCAACCAGAGAGACACATTGTACAAAACTGTCTACAACAAGATATACTGGTCTGCAAGAACGGGCGGTTCGGCAGCTGGTGGCCTCTTCTGGCAGCTGCTGAGTGAAGGCATGGACTCATATGGAGATGGCTATCAAATCATCATGAGCCAGCAAACCTCAACAACACAAATCATAACTCAGCAGTCTCGCCAGCTTCGCTATCTTGGAAAATTGTATGCAAGAAAGCGAAACATTGAAAAGCTTAACAAGGCGAAGGCCATGAGAGAACAAGAAAGGAATGGAAATGGGGGGAACTGAGATAGAATACAGTATGAGCTGAACTAATTAATATGAGATAAGTTATAATTATATCTCCTTGAGATGATCTTGTTTCTTTCATCCAGGAGAGAAATAAAATGTTATATGAGCGAGGAAAGAGTTTTTCATTAATTTGCTCTCAATATGTTTTTTGAGTATGTGTTGCTTAACTATGACTTGTGAATTTGATGTATTTTGTGTGCTGAAGTTTGGAATGATATAATGCTAAACTTGGCAAGTGTAATTCCAATTAGATGTAATGTTGCAAATTCAATTAGATGTAATGCTAAACAATTGTCCAAATTCAATTGTTGCAAAAGACTGTGAGACACAAAGTTTCTGAAAATAATGTTCCATCCTGAGAAAGTGCCATCCAGATTTTTTTTTGATGAAAAGAAACTTCCATTCATTTCAAGAGAATTGAACATAATACAAGTAGTAGGGAGATAGGCGAAGGAAAAAAGAAAATAAGGGTCACATAACGGACCCAGAAATAGGAGAGAAAAAAACTAAGTAGATAACATGAAAAAGCTAGCTGCTCGAAAAGCCACCGCAAGCTCAGTGTTGGCCAGGTTTCTTTACTCAAGCCTCGGCAACTGAAATTTCTGTGTTGGCAGCTAGGTGGAAGAGTTGTGGGTAATTATAAGGTATTTTACCCTTTGGGTGCCATGATTCCCTCCATAACTTGACATGATCTCCATTTCCGATATTGTTCAAAAGACTGATCTTAAAAACTTGCTGCAGATGCTTCTCCATAGTGGTGTAGTGTTTTACCATGCTTGCACATCATACCATCTTCTATTTGACAAACTGTTGACCACTTCAACCCATTTCATTTCTTTTCCTTGAAGGACTTTCCATAGCCAGCAGCCAAATCATACAAAATTATGTGTTTTCAAGTCAAGGATGCCTAACTCCTAGTTTTTCTATCAGTTAATAGAGACTTCCTTGTAAGACAAATCTTACATCAAGAATTTCATGAATTTAAGAATATCATAAATAAATTAGTAAGATAGGATCTTACTTGATGACGACATAATTTGCAGCGGAATAAATTTCTGGATCTCCAAGAAAAGCCGGGTCTTCCTCCACAACACCGCCTCAAATGCTCTGCTTTTGATGGGGAAAACAACTATGAGCTAGGGTTTTTCCACACGGTGTATAGAGGGGACCTAGCCTCTATTTATAACTGATTATATGGGCCCGTCCATCACGGGCTTCATTAATCGGGCCTACACTTGATTAATCACACCAATCATGGTTAAGTGTTTCAAGCTCGAATCACATGGATCAAGATCACATGAGCTAACAGGCATCTCAATAATGGATCATAAGATCAAACCCTCTTTTATCAAATCAAAACATTACAATTGATTGTAGCCCACATATGAAAAATGAAAATATAGAATATTTAAAAAATATTCTAACATTCTCCCACTTGGGCAAGATCAATTGTAAAATTTTATTTTTGAAAAAATAAATTTAAAAAACGACACTCGGGTTTAATCACATATTTCAAAAAATGTGGCCACAAAATAAAAATTAAAAAATAAAATAAAAATGTGGTCACAAAATAAAAATTAAAAATAAAATAAAAATGATCCAAGATGCAACACTTATTATGACTCATATCAACAACCAATGATATCG
This sequence comes from Canna indica, assembly GCA_034359265.1. Lineage (NCBI taxonomy): Eukaryota > Viridiplantae > Streptophyta > Magnoliopsida > Zingiberales > Cannaceae > Canna > Canna indica. The sequence goes on from CP136897.1 coordinate 21,008,932, forward strand.
AATCATGGCAGCCATCATGACAATACTGGACATAAGACTTTCCATGGTCACGAATACTACTGACATTGCTGACAATTGTCATTGGTGTGGAGTGTAGCATGAAAATAACACTCAAAATGATCCGATAAGAACAGTGTTATTTTCATTGTCAGTCCTCATACTTTCTCTTCTAGATATACCTTTCGGTAGGAGAAAGCGTATGGTTTTTAGAAAACCATCAAGTCCCTAGACTCAAAATTGGCATCAATCAATGGGCAACATGATTCATATGACACCAAGCCTTTAAACAAAAATTATGATATCTCTAGACTTAAATATGGTATCAATCAAGAGACATTCTGATTCAAATGATACCGAGTCTTAAACAAAAATATGATATCTCTAGACTTAAATATGGTATCAATCAAGAGACATTCTGATTCAAATGATACCGAGTCTTAAACAAAAATATGATGTCTCTATACTTAAATATGGTATCAATCAAGAGACATTCTGATTCAAATGATACCGAGTCTTAAATAAAAATATGATATCTCTAGACTTAAATATGGTATCAATCAAGAGACATTCTGATTCAAATGATACCGAGTCTTAAACAAAAATATGATATCTCTAGACTTAAATATGGTATCAATCAAGAGACATTCTGATTCAAATGATACCGAGTCTTAAACAAAAATATGATGTCTCTAGACTTAAATATGGTATCAATCAAGAGACATTCTGATTCAAATGATACCGAGTCTTAAACAAAAATATAATGTCTCTAGACTTAAATATGGTATCAATCAAGAGACATTCTGATTCAAATAATACCGAGTCTTAAATAATTATTGAACACATATATTAAATATGACAATATGATCTCAAAGTGCTCAAAACAAAAGGAAAAATAACTCCCACTAACCAAGCACATCAAAAGAACTCAGAATGCCCATATTTTCAACATGTCTTTTAAAGACTATGGGTCTGAGTCACTTGGTTAAGGGATCAGCGAGCATCAGATCTGTCTCTATGAGTTCAACTAAAATATCTCATTTCTTTACAAGATCTCTAACAGTCAAATATTTCAACTCTAAATGTTTGGAGTCTTGTAATGAGATCTACAATGTGAAGTCATATATTAATATTTTTAGGTCAAGTAGCTTGATATTCAGCTAGTTACTAATAGAAAAAATATTTTCCTCCCACTGACCTTCACATTTATATATTAATCAATTATTTTCTTCACATCCTATTACATTGAAGCTAACCAAATATTACATATTCACCTTTGGGCAGAACACGCAATCACGAAATAAAGCCTCGATGAGTTAAATAATGAGACGTTGATTTTCGAAAACCTATCACCTTTGGGCAGACAGATTTCTAGACCAACGCACACTCTAATAACTTCATCACAATATAATTAGATTAAATTATAGGGCATATAATAAAATTGAAATTGAGGCTAACCAAATATTACATATTCACCTTTGGGCAGAACATGCAATCACGAAATAAAGCCTCGATGAGTTAAATAATGAGACACTGATTTTCGAAAACCTATCACCTTTGGGCAGACAGATTTCTAGACCAATGCACACTCTTCTAACTCCATTACAAAACTTCCAATTAAAACATCCAATAATCATCCTTTGGGAAAAAACTATTGAATGAATTAATCTTCAGTATTCCTCATATGATGAGAAAATACACCACTCATTATAAGTAATTCCACTTTGGTGGTAATTACAAATAATAACTAGTGAAAAAACTCATCAGGAATCAATTGCCCACATGTCAAATATTCAAATCCAATATATATTGCAAAATTGGTACAAGAATAAAGTACCATGATTAATAATGAATTTAAATCAATGACCATTTCAGATTATTATTTATGTTTATGTGGTTATAAATTATGCCAATATCTCCACCTAATTGTAGCTATATTAGGTTTCAAATATATATAAAAATTGGCAGCATTATTTACAATAATGAATTAATATATATTTCAAGTAATCCACATAAAATAAAATGTACAACAATATTATCATGTAAGTAATAAATCACATGGATTCTACATCATGCTAAATGTAGCAAAATTTGAACATGATAATAAAATTTACATTAATAAATCATGAAATCAATCATGCTGGCAAAATTATGATAATAAATCAGCTATATTGTGTCAATTATGCAGTATTATTATAATATCAAGATAATAATGCTGCATTATGTCTAAATTAAGCAAAAAAATAAGCATATTTATTGTGCCCATAACTTTTATAAGCAGCGGACTGAAAAATTGAAGAATGACCATTAATAGCATTAAGCCCATATTCAAGATTCAATAACCCAGTTCAGTTCCAACACAAGATAAGAAGGATTTTGCAGTCACATTAAAAATTTAAAATACTGCAATATAATAAAATTGACGACAATAATCACGTGATTAATTATAGCATGATATTTAATATGATAAATCATATGACACATATTGGGATCAAAAGTCTAATCCATAAATGCACATAAATATACAAGACTCCCAAAAATAAATACAATGAGAAAATGATTATGTTAAAATTTGAATATTTCAACAACTATTTAGGCTACAAAAAATACTTTCATTAATAATGGACTAAGTTGGTAGAAACGGTCCACAAGCATTATTAGGCCTAAATAAATCCATATGTATTAAAACAAGTAGTAATTTTATCATATAACAACATTATATCAACTATGCATAAAGCAAAATATAGCATAGTATGAAATACAATGATAAAATAATTAATCAACAATAACTCAAGACCTCACATGAGGCAAAATATGTCATGAAGTACAATAACAAATTGACATTCATAAAATTTGCAGAAGAAGCAAATAATCATGTCAACATGTAGAAGAATAACATAAATAGATTGGCCACATGAGTTCTACAACAAATGTAGTATGACAATGACAACAAAATTGACAATATAAAACATTAAGGTCAATTATAACATATGAGCAAAATTAGCATAATAAACTAATCTATGCTACGTCCGTATAGGCTCATGAGTGGGTAGACAATAAAGTTGTATTCAAAATTTCATACCAAGATCTAATTTAAAATAAATTGATCAAAAACATAGTGAACCAATGAAAATTTCATTGAACCAAAATTGAACCAATCATAAATGGATCAATTAAGCATGAATCAAATGAAATTAAGCTGAATCAATCATAATTCTAGCGAATCGATAAAAAATTAAACTGAACCAGTCAAAAAATATGGTGATCTGATTAAAAAATAAGTTGCATCGATTGTGAACCAAATGAAAGGGTGCTGAACTATCAACTAAACCGATTGTGATGTAGAAATAAATCATTGAAATATGAATGAACCAATCAATTGAATCAAACCAAAATAATGAACCAGTTTAAAATCAGAAATAAATCCGAAATAAAATTGAATTGAACCCCACATTATATAATTGAACCAGACAATTGACCCAAATCAATTTAACCTAGAACAAGATTGAATCAAAATTGAAATAAACCTAGGTTCAATTAAAAGTCTGGACCGGTTTTAATTTTAAAACTGTTGAACCAAACATAAATTACATTGAACCGAAGCTGAACCGGTTTCAAATTAAAACATGAACCGATTTTAGATTTAAAAGAGATGAACCGATTTACTCGGTCGGGTTTTGGCTCTTAATGGATCTGGAACCTTATGAAATAGATCCAGATCTGGATCCAATTAACTAACCCATCCTTAAATTCCAGCCTTTTAACTTATTGGATCAAATCTCAGCCATTCATTCTTATAAATCAATCCTATCAAATTCAACCGTTCATCATAAATAAATCAAATCTCAACCATTCATTTTATTTCTCCCCTTACGAAAACCACTTCTTCATGCAGCGGTTCCAAAGGAACCCTAGCATCCTTACTATGCAGCCGCCACATCCGCTGTCTTCCTCATCTCCACAGCCAGCCTCTTTAGTCGTCGACCGTCTTGATGCGTCGGCGACGACTGCACCGGCACTGGGCGGCGAGGAGGCTGAAATAGAGAGGGGAGATCCACAGGAAACGGCGTCGTCGGTCCTCATGCATCGGCGACGATAACGTCAACGACGGGGCAGCGATGAGGAGACAAGCGAGAAGCAGGGAAGGAAACTTCAAGTTGATCAACAAGAGAGACATACAACAGATGATGAGGCTGGAGTTGATGTCGGCGACAACAACTTCATGCCGGTCAAAGAAAAGAGCCGACGGCTCCTCCGGTGACAACGACCTTGACCAGGTCGGAGCCGGGACAGTGCACCCGGTAAACAGAAACAACGCACGTAGATCCGAGAGAAATCAGACAATGATTGAGAAAGCAGCAAATATAAATTTCCGATCAAAACAGAGAGTGCATATTTCCGGGTAATAAAACGATTCATCCAGAATTAATATGATGATCTAGATTAAGATTTAGAACAAATAGACGAAAACAGTGAGTTTTGATAAATAAACATGTTGAAGAAAATATCACTCAATAAACATCTTCATCTACGACCTCAATAAATCATCGCACTATTAGAATATGACTTAAATCATCATCATATTAAATAAATAAATAAATAAATAATTAGATTCTTAATTCATGTAAAATGACTCTGATACCAATTGTAAGATAAATCTTACATCAAGAATTTCATGAATTTAAGAATATCATAAATAAATTAGTAAGATAGGATCTTACTTGATGACGATATAATTTGCAGCGGAATAAATTTCTGGATCTCCAAGAAAAGCCGGGTCTTCCTCCACAACACCGCCTCAAATGCTCTGCTTTTGATGGGGAAAACAACTATGAGCTAGGGTTTTTCCACACGGTGTATAGAGGGGACCTAGCCTCTATTTATAACTGATTATATGGGCCCGTCCATCACGGGCTTCATTAATCGGGCCTACACTTGATTAATCACACCAATCATGGTTAAGTGTTTCAAGCTCGAATCACATGGATCAAGATCACATGAGCTAACAGGCATCTCAATAATGGATCATAAGATCAAACCATCTTTTATCAAATCAAAACATTACAATTGATTGTAGCCCACATATGAAAAATGAAAATATAGAATATTTAAAAAATATTCTAACATTCCTGTCAATCAGGCATTTGCCTCTGTCATTAGCACCTCTATCACCTGCCCGGGAAAAAGGTTCGAATTCGGATGTGCAATGCAAACTATAAATTTTCATGAAAATATTTAGAGTTTTTTTTGGTGAGATTGCACAAAAATTAAAATCACTCACCATAGATTCCAAATCAGCACCTCTTGGTTTCTCATAAAATTTGATGATGCAACCTTTATTCCCCAAAATGTTTGAAAATAACTAGACACAGCAAACACTGTAGCAAGCTGATAGCCCAAACAAACTTTGGATTCATCTAGCTCAAGTTCACAGAAATGAAACTAAAGTATACAACAAATTTTCATCAATGGTTTGTTTGCAGAAAATACATACCTTTCAGATGCATCAAGTACAGGAGAAGATAACTTTCTGCAAATCCAAGAAAAAATGGATACTAATCAATGATGAGGAACAACTTGTGCATATATTATCAAAACAAACCAAGAAAAGAATAGGAGCAAATTAGCAAGTATGTTTTCTCCTGATTAGAAAATGTAAATGCCTTTGGAAGTATCAATGGCAAACATTTGTGAACATCGGAGATTTGTATATGATTGAGACAAATTTGTGAAAGATCAGCGACAAATAAAAATAAATTTATGATAATTCCATCAATAGTTGGAACCATTTTGTCTAAAAAAGTGTTGTCTGGCGAAGGTTTCAGTGAATGAACATGTGACCGAGATTTCTATCCCAAAATTTCTGTTCATCAGGCTCCTACATTTAACGTCGTTTTCTTGATTTCAAGCCCTGAGAGGTGCCTTCTTCAAGGGGAGTGATAGAAGCTCAGAAGCTTTTTCGCCTAATTATGATTTGGAGATCCAGGATTTGGCATGAACGTAACCTAAGGGTTTTCAACGACACCATCCGGTCCTTCTTTGAACTTGCGTCTGAATCTGCAGCTTTTGTTCTTCTGTTGCCTTAATTATTGTGTTGTGGGCTTTCCGGCCCGGAATTTACTCTGTACTTGTTTTTTGTTTTCTCTCCTGCACCCTCACTTGTATCCCTTTCATTCCTCTTGAATTGAATACAAGTTTCTTTTGTTCAAAAAAAAAAATCTCCTTCACTATGAAATTTGTCAGTGATATTTCCTTCATATACTACTAGGTGGAAGATTTAAATTTTGGTTCATGGAAACTTATTTTCCTTCTGAGTTCTGGTTATAAAGCATACCTGAAGAACTCAAACATCTATTAGAGTTTACAGTGCATATCTGTTATCCACTGGAACACAAGATATGATAATATCTGCACCAGTTTCAATATGTTTCTGCAAATTGCCATGCACTGCCATTAGATAGAGCATCCACATCAAGCCATAGGAAGAAAACAAGAACCTATGAGTTATACTGCCAGATACCTGCAGAAAATCCATGTAGTCCATGTGGTGGTATAACTGGTCACTGGATAAAATATTGTATGTACTCAATATTCTTGCTGTGGTTTTCTGAAATAGAAGTACACACTAAAATTAAGCTAGCACAGACTTGACATTTATAAGAAACCACTTAACCACCAGCAGAAAAGGGAAACGAAAGAAAACTTCAACCCAAATTGGAAAAACCATGAATTGGTCTGTGTATTTGGCAAAACCATAATTTTTTTACCAAATACCTAAATTACCCCATATATATATCATGGTCTGTGAATTTGATTTCTGTTGGTTCAAAACTTCAAATATATACCTCGTCATCTTCTTCTTGTACAAGACGGCCTGATGGATAGTTGGAATATTAGGGTAGCAATTCCTTCTTACACGCTACCAGGATTTCATGTCTTCTGATCACTTCTCCTCAGTACTGCACAAGCTTAAAGCTTTGCTTGCACGCACACTCCGTTTCATTATATATTACGTACTATTTAGTTTTATATTTTAGAGGCCCTATATTTTATGTACTTAACATTTTGGACGATTTTGCTTGATAATAGTTGAGATTATATTATAATATATAATATATATATATATATATATATATATATTATATTATAATGTCAACTAATTAATTAATCCGCGTGAAATAAAATTTAATGTGTGGTTGAATTTTTGCAATTGTTCAACTCAATTAATCATAAGCCAAATTTTAGGGTGCCTTTGTTAGCCCCGTTTTCGCCCGAAACCGAAACGGAGCTTGAAATCTTGTTTGTTGACCGAAACGGGGGTGGATTTCGGATTGTGTTTCGAGAAAATCCATTTTCGCGAAACACTCAAATACACACAAGCGCGAAAACTACTTCGAGTAGTTTTTCGCGTTTTCGCGACCTTCTTGGGATAAGAGTTTCGCGAAACATGAAAACGAAACATGTCAAACAAACACGTTTTCGCCAAACAAATTTTAGATTTTGTTTATTTTCGTTTTCTATAGCAACTTCCATGGACAGAAATAGTTAACTATCTCGAAGGCTGGGATTACTAATTCTGATGGTCGTTTTATTAGTTGGAATCTTCGCTTCTCTACCTTGATCAACATTGATTGTCTTCTTGCCTTGGCCAAAGATCTTGAGATGGTCCAAAACTCTGTTGGGGACGATCTCCTAATTTGGAAATGGTCCAACCATGGGTTTTTTTCCACTAAAAGCTTATATAGTTTGTTGAATTTCTGTGGTGTGCTCGACTGTTTTGCTAGATTCCTTTGGCAGAATGGTCTTCCTCACAAAGTTTCTATTTTTGGTTGGTTGTGGATCAGGAAGAGGCTCCTTACTAGGGATCGTTTGGTCAGGTGGGGAATCACAACGGATGACGTGTGTCTGCTTTGCAATTTGGATAAATAGTCCCATGCATATTTGTTTGGCTCTTGCTCCTTCAGTTTGAATGGGAAGCTCTTGTTTCTTTCGGCTATAAATCAAAGCTTCTTCCCTCTTTCTGATCGTCCTTGGGCGATTACTGATTCAGGGAGTTTATTGGATAAAAAAAGAAGAACCAAGCTCTTGCTAATCTGGTGTTGGTCGATTTGGTTTGAGCGAAACACAAGGGTGTTCAGGGAATTTCTGTAGCTTCTTCATCCTTCTCTCGGGCGTCCTCTGCTGCTGCTTTCTACTCGGCAACCTTTTCTTGATGCTGCTCTATTTTGTTCTTTGTTGTTCTTTGCTCTTGTTGCTAGCTGTTCTATTTGGACTGTTTTAGTTTTTTTTTCCTCTACTCCCTCACTGCCTGTAATTGCTTTCATTACTCTTGAAATATATTACAGATTTCTTTGTTAAAAAAAAAGAATTCCTATCAATTTTTAGCCAACTTTCTTATCCAAATTGGGTCCTTCCATAAGCCATTTCCCCTCTCCCCATTTGTCCTTGAGCTTGAATTTACAATTTGGCTCATTTTCCACTTTTAGCCAAAAGCTTGCTGCTAAAGAGCAAACATGTAAAATTTGATTCTGATTGTCATTCCCCTTACCACAAACATAGCATTTGTTGGGTTGCACTTTGTTGATTTTTGAGAGGTATGTTGATGTTGGAAGCCTTCTCCAAAGAAGTTTTCATGCAAAATTGCTTACCTTATAGATTACATTCATATTCCACATGCCAGTTTACTTCAGAGATATTATCAGAGATTTGTTTATCCTTGATATGGTTGTGATGCTATCTTGCAAGAGAGCTAATTTCCAGTTTCATTCAAGCTCCATATTCACCCGTCTTTTTCCTCTTGTTTTTGGCAAATACATTTTGACTTATGCTGTTGAGATTGCAATTCCATTCATGGTCCTCAATTAGTTAAGCTACATAGCTATAACTAGCCTACATATCCATATTGAGATGGATAGGCCACATTGATTGGAAAGTTGGATATCCAGGGGTCATTCCAGATGCTTGTATTTCTGTCATTCCCACTTTTTTTTTCATGCCATCTTTAATTTAATTGTTGAATGGCCATATGAATACATTTGATAAACCAAGAGAATTTACGGCTTTTATATTTGGAATTGAGAATTTTTGTCCACAGGTGGGTCTCTTTATTTAAAAATGGAAAAAGTATTTTGGCATGTATTTTGATCTTTACTGCACCCGAGTCTTTGATGCCCAATCCTCCCTGATTCATCTATACAATGACCTTGTTTCAGCTCACTAAATGAAAGCCTTTTTTGCTTTTATTTGAGTTTTGTAAGTAGTTTTTAGCCTTACTTTTGAGATTATCTATAACTTTGTCATTCATCCAAATTATAGAGAGTATGGATTGGTACATAGTTCATTACTAAATCGATATGACCATTTTTCCGACTTGTGAAATATTTTTCCCTGCCTAGCCGTCAACTTTAGTCATTGCCTTGTCAATGATGGTTTCTTGGTGATTCTTATCAAGCCTTGATGGACCAATCTATGTTCCCAAATATTTCGTCGCAAATACCTCTTCCTTTATGCCAAATCCCTTGTATATTTTTATTCTCGAGTTTATTGGACGTTGCTTTGGAAAGAACAGCTCAAACTTGTTCTTGTTCACTTTCTGATTGGTTAAGCTACAGTAGTAATTCAAAGCTTCCCAAAGGCTTTTGTTGGTACTTTTGCTCCCTTTAATTGTGATTAAAATGTAATCTTCGAAAAGTAGATGGCTAATCTTCAAAAATATAATTTTCTTCCTTGGGTGAAAGCACATTGTTCTCCTGAGAATTCCTTGAGAATGCTACAAAATACTTAAAAAAGAACTCACCACTATATCCATCAAGTCCTGGGGCTTTGCCCCTACCCAAACCATTCAAAGCTTATCAATTTCTTAGAGAATTCCTGAAAAGTTCTGTACCCCTTTTGTTGGATTCTTTTTTCAAATTTAACGGCTTTAACTTTTACCATTCCATACTTTGAACATACACTTCATCTTCACCCAATACCATCCTGCAAATTCATTAATAATTGCTCGGGGATATGTGGTAAGCTTTCCATTAACCTCAATTTCTCGCACTATATTCCTTCCCTTCTTGTCATTCTCTTCGAGCCATTTTGTTATACAGATTTCTCATTCTATTTAAATCCTGGACAATGCAAAGACCATCTATTTTTCAAGGACTTGTAGCTCCAGCTTTGCATCTTTTAGGTTCTTTTCCACTGGCCTAATATTATCTTTGGTCTACTTTGTGATGTTTTTCCCCATTGCTGAAAGACTATCTCCAAATCTTGCCAAACTAATTAGCTCCCAGTTAGTGTTGCTCCATATTCATCTTCCAATTCTTTTTTTGAAATAAAGCATACTGCATTCCATTCAAGAGCAATGAAAGGATTACAGTAGTTAGTGATTCCTTGTCTCCGGTGCACAATAGACAAGATTCTTCATCGGTGATCCTCCATTCCGCAAGCCTGCCCCGCGTAGGCAATCTTTTTCTTACCCAAAGCCAACCAAAAATAGAAATTTTTGGTAGAATTTGTCGTTGCCAAAGGAACTCAGCATATGTGTCCGTAGATAAGCAATCGGTAGAGGCTTCGAGTAGAGAAGAAACCATCCCCAGAAAAGTACATCATCCCCGACCGAAAGAATTTTGAATAGTAGACAGATCCTCTTCCTTGGTTGATGAAGAGAGCCTCCAAATCTTCCAATTCCACGTACTCAAATCGAAAACTTAAATTTTTTTAACGGTTAACCGAGCCGAAAATCATTCAAAAAAATCAGTTTGATTAATTCGGTTTCGGTTTGGTCGGTTAATCGATTAATCGATAAATTTTGCTCACCCCTAGTAATTAATAAAGGATGTCGATATTCTTGTTTGGCCGGATGCAACCCCGGGCTAAGTTATAGTTGACTCGATATGAGTTTGGTTCATGAGTGTGAGCGTAATCGAGTATGGTCCGGCCAAACCCAAAGTGCTAGTCCAGTCCATAATTCATTATCTACATTGTTAAGTTTTCGATAACAAAATAAAATTCAATACATCTGGACTTCAAATTTTAAGTAATGTTATTTCCAAATCTAATACATGGGTAAGCCTCATTTCCTACCTTCATAATTCATAGAAAATTAGCATAAAATTAATCTTTTAAGAAATTGGATTTATTAGCTCAAACAAATTCAAAACATAGTGGAGGATTCAGGATGCCAAATCAAAATCAATCGAAACAAATTACGCCATTACAATAAATAATAATAAGATAAAATATTTGTGTTATTTTTCTAATTAAAGATAATTACACTTGTTATCCCTTTCATCCTATTTACTTTATTTTTCTCTACCAATAAAATTAATTTAATACTAATTTTTCATCACTTTTTAATTTTTTTAATTCAGTACACTACTTTTCGATTTGTTACAAATTTATTCCATCGTCTACCGAGCGTCAACTTTATTGTCTGAATGCTGACGTGGCACTGCTGATGTGGCTAATAATCCCAATCAGTATTCAGACGTGATTTTTTTTAAAAAAAAATTCTCCGACCCCACCAAACCCAATAAGCAACCACTTTAAGGGTTAATTACAAAATATATCCCGACTTTTGATGTGTTTTTCTAATTTATCCTCATTTTCTAAAAATTTCAATTTAGTACGCAATTTCATTTTTCGATTTATTATAAATCTATCCCACCGTCTACCCAGCGTCAATTTCGCAATTTTCAACAGAGAGAAGAAATCCCTCTCTTATGTTGAAAATTTTCTTGTCAAAACAAAGCCTACAATGACAAATCATATTTAACATTATCATCATTGTTAGAAAATTTACAGTATCATATGATATCTTACATTTAACAGTATCATCACTGATGAGGAATTTTTAGGATTTATACTAACCATACCAAACGAAAGGGGGGAAGGAGAGCGAACAGGTGAAAATTAATAAAGACATACTAGAGTCGACGGGGATGAAGACAGGGAGCACGAAGAGATGCAAGCGACATTGGGAATTGAGAGAAAGGCAAGCGGTGAGCAGGCGACAAGGTCGGGGAAGAGTTGAGCAGACGATTTTAAAGGTGGATTTTTTTTATAATTAACTTGTTGTGATCTACTGACTGGGTTTGGTGGGGCCCGAAAAAAAATTAAAGTTTGCATCTGAATGTTGACTGGAATTATTAGCCACATAAGCATTCAGACGCCGAAGTTGACGCTGGGTAGATGGTGGTATAGATTTGTAACTAATCGAAAAGTGATGTACTAAATTGAGAAAATTAGAAAATTGTGATAGATTAGGGAAATGTGTCAAAAGTCGAGGTATGTTTTATAATTAACCCTTAAAGTGATTGCTGACTGGATTAGGTGGGGCCGAAAAAGAAAATAAGTTTAAAAAAATTACGTCTAAATGCTGATTGGCATTATTAGCCACATCAGCAGCACCACGTCAACATTCAGGCGGCAAAGTTGACGCTGGGTAGGCGGTGAGATAGATTTGTATCAAATCAAAAAGTTATGTGTACTGAATTTGAAAAATTGGAAAGTGATGATAGATTAGGAAATATTTCAAAAGTCAGGATATATTTTATAATTAATTCTTTTACTTTTAACCTTAAAAAGAATTTTTAGCCAATTCAAGCAAACGGAGGGGTATTTTTGGCATAACAGAGAAGACCTACTACAGCCAAAAGTTGATCGTAAAGGCTTCGCAGTCTTTATAAAAGCAGAGCTACTCACTCTTGAGAGCTCCTCACTCCATTTCCATTTCGCCTTCTCTTCCTCCTCCTTGTCCTCCTCCGCTTCCCTCTCTCTGACTCCGACCAATGGACGCTGTGGCAGCCGACAAGCAGGCCGCGAGGCGGCGTTTTCGCCGCCTCCGCCTCATCGGCTCCCTGTTCCGCTGCGCGGAGGCGCTCGTCGCCGCCGCCCTCCTCCTCTCCTGGTCCTCCTCCCACCTCTCCTTCGACCTCCTCGGCCGCCTCGCCGCCGGCCTCCTCGGCCCTCGCTTCATATTCCTCCTCGCCAACGCCATCGTCCTCCTCCTCCTCGCCGAGTCCGGCCGCCTCTCCCTCTCCCCCGCCTCCGCCGCCGCCGCCTCCGACGGCGGCGGCAGCGCCCTCTACGAGGAGTTTCTCGACATCCGCCGCCGGTTTTCTGAGTCCCTCCCGCCGCAGGAGGAGGTGGTGTTCGAGGACAAGGCCGTGTGCGTGGAGACGAGGGCGCTGCGGAGGACTCGGTCGGAGAAGGCGTCGGCGAAGCGGCGGCGGGCGAAGCCGGAGCTCCAGCGAGCGGAGACGGACGTGGGGCGGAAGGGCAAGGCCCCCCCAGCTCCGGGCGAGGAGAGTGACCAGGACGCGGAGGAGTTCCGGCGGACGATAGATGAGTTCATTGCGAAGCACACGATGTTCCGCGCGGAGGAAGTCATGAAGGCCGTCGTCGTCTCGGCCTCCTGCGAAGCAACCTCCTGTGCCTTAATATGTTCCGCAGGAACACCAGAACCATACATTTCGAAATGATAGAAAGATAAGAAAATGTGAAAATTAAGCCTTTTCTCTCTTTATTTTTATTTTTATTTTTGTACAATGGAGGAAAAATGCAAAAAATAAATAAATCTATTTCGATCCTCATTTTTTTGATAAAAATTATTCTTCCTATTAACTATTAATATTTATAAAGATATTGTATATTTAGGTGGCATGCTAATGGCGAAAAAAACAAATAAAGTGAGAATTTATTCTTTCAATAAAGACTTCTTTCTTGTAATTTATTTAATTAAATTTAAAATAAAAATTCACAACACATTAGGGTGAGATTCTTCCTTCTAACACTTTCATTTTACACATTTAATTGGCTATTTTTCGTGTGTCATGGGCTGAGTTAATGACTTCAATTTGAACTGTCCTTTACGGTGTTACTTAGGATTGTTCATTGGGTTTAATCACCCGACCCAATCCAACCTGATATGAACTATTTGGATTAGGTCGGATAATCGGATCGTGTACAAATAACCAAACTCAACCATAATCGAGTTAGGTCTCGGATTTCAAATTTTGAAACTCGATATCTGATTATTTATATATTTTTAATTATTTTTTTAAAAATATTATATTAAACATATTTATTTTTTTAGTTGTTTTTAATTATTTTTAAAAAACTCATTTTTACCTAAATAACTAAACTCAACTAGGTTGGGTCGGATCAAGTCGATTTGAGAGGTGAAAATTTTTGAACCCGGCCCGATAACATTTGGTCGGGTTGGGTCGATTTTTCTCCTAAATGGCCTAAACCCAACCCAACCCCCTAAACAGCCTTATTACATATCCTGCGACGGACAAAGATATAGTTAGTGTGGCCAGGGGTGGGGGTCAATTAGATCTCATATCATTTAAATTTTTTACATTATATATATAAGGGGAAATGACATATATAGTTGCCCCGCCCTCCTCCTCATAAACTGAGATATTTATCATTTTGCCTCGTAATCTAGTTTTATATTTTCGTCCCGTGACTTTTCTTTCAACTCCTTGGGCCCGTTTAGTTCGCAAACTGCTCATCACAGGACACTAGACAGGGACAAGGATAGGACATCAGATGTCCTGGAACAATAGTTATACCGTGTTTGTTTCGTCAAGAACAGGACACGATATTCCGTTCTGTCATGCGTTTGTTTCGCTATAACAAAGTATTATATATGACAAATGACTAAAATACCCTTGTAAATTAGTCTTAAAATTAATTAATATGTAAAAAAATATTAATATATAGTATCAAATACTTTAATACAATAAGAAGTTTTAGTTTAACTAATAAGTGTTCAACTAATTTTCAATTAACCTAAAAGTATAACAATAGGATAATACCGAAAAATATAAAAATCATACCAAATGATTTCCAATCTGAAATCTGACACTACCATCGCGTTCAGCACGCGAAAATTTACAACTTTGGTATTCACCTCGACTCGATCTGACGATTCTACGATCAAAGAAAGGAGTAATTTTGACAATTACAGCCCTTGTCCTCCGCTCGATTTCGGTGTACCGAGAAATTTCTCGATACACCAAAATGGGTGGAAATCCTATCCCGGACAAGGAGAAGTCCTTGTCCCGAAGCTTCTTTTGCAAACCAAACGAGGGACATGGGCGGATGTCCAGTCCAATCCCCCGTTTTTTAGCAAACCAAACGGGCCCCTTATCTTTCTTCTTGACCAAACTCATCGACCGCTCATTCCTATGCCACCTTGTGTCTCGGCCGGCCGACTAGTCTCGCCTTGACACCCCTCACCACTAAGCCTACGTGTCGGCTTCGCCCTATGCTACTCACAGTTGATCCATAATTAATAATTAATAATATTTGAAGTGGCAAAATTGGTTGAAAATATGGTTGAAAATATGATGTAGTTAAAAAGATGTGTGGGATGAGTCATCATGGATGGAAGGTTGTGTGGCCTTCCACACCACGCGATTCGTTGCTTCTCTTGCAAGCTGCCTCCCTTCAGATTTTGATTCCTTGTCGTTCCCTTAGCTGCTGGCTGCTGCTGCTTGTCACGGAGAAACAAATCAAAAAGCTACAACAAGTGCAGCACTTTTGCAGAGCAACTCCCACTTCATTTTAGTTTTACTGCACATTTAATGCTCAACCTTTCTAATCAATGGATACTATCTTTTTCTTTCATTTCTCAATATTATAATATTAAGAATTAACCACAAGAATTCTAGTTTCATAATCATCCAAACAAAAGATTTATATTTCTTAATAGTAAAATATTGGCGGCGGTGTGCATAGGTATCGGATAGACTCGAAACTGATTAGAATCTACCTGATCGAATAGATTTTAAGTAGATCCAAATTAAATTTGGATAGAGTCCGAGATAAAAATTAAGGAATCGATTAAAATCGGTTCGAGTTCCGAGTCCAACACATCGGGTACCTAAAATCGAAATCAGTACCCGAAATTTATACCTTAGAACCTGTAAATGAACATATTCCAAAAAAGTACTCGAAATCTATACCCAAAAACTTGTAAATCAACATGTTCCAATAGGGTATACTGGAACATGTAAATGAATATGTTCCAATAGGGCACCTGGAATCTATACCATAGAACTTGTAAATGAACGTGTTCCAACAGAATATTCAAAACTTGTACTACACCACAAGTTATGGGGGTAGGGTTCGGTTCTAGGTCCCAACAGGATAGGATCCGGGTCCAAAACTAGGAACGGTTCCTGCTCCTTCCTGATGATCAGAGTAGCCTGGTCCGGTTCAGAGTTTCTCCTGATCAGGTGCAACTCCGACATGGGAGGGGGCCTATAAAAGATACTCCGACGCTCAAGTTAGTGAGACTCCAAGGTAGATGTAATGGAATATAGAACTTAAATTACCTGCGAAGTATCGTATTTGTATTTATTGCAGATTGAGGTGATGACAACATCTGGTGGAGTCGTATGATCTAGCTAGCTCGAGTCAAGTCCAAGAGTATATATGGTCGGGTGGAGCCCCGGGCAAAGTCGTTTGGTTCGACTCGAGGTAAATTGTGGGGCGTTGTATCCGACCGAAACCAATAGTTATAGTCCAATTCCTATACAAAATATAATAAAAAATATAAAATATCCGAACTCCCTCCTAATAAAAAGCCTCTCTTTATCTTGAGTTGGACAACCCTCATGTCAAACTTAAACATTTGCATACATATGTCTAGCTAATTATCCCAGCCATCATAATTAAGGATAAGCTAACCACTATCACAACTCACTATTGTCTTTGATTAAGCTTCTTTATTTGTAAGGCAAAAGTAGATTCTTGTTCCTCTTATGCTCATCAAATTAATTCCTTGACATGATGATATCCACTATGACTTAATGGGGCTGGCAAAGAAGGTCTTATCCACTCCCTCCTCTAGTTTATTATAAATACTTCTTTATTATTTATAAAAGCCATCAAAAAGATGGTCTACATAAATAAATTAGTTAATTAGGACATCCAACATTCTACTTCCATTGGTTTGATCAATTCAATCACTTGCGCCACTATAAATTATATAAAAATTTTAAAAATAAGAAACAAAAAATCCAAATTAATATATTCTAAAACTTAGGGATTTTCTCAATTTTATTCAATTTTTAATTTGTTCTAATTGTACCGTAGACTACGACATTTTATGTTAGTTGTATTTCGTCTTTTGTTCGTTAATTGTCCTTGAGTTTAATATGATGCCAATGTTCATATTTATCTTTGGTGCAAATGCAGATATATATGAATCTTCGAGTCGACCTAAAACTTAGGTGCATAATAAATGGTATTTAATCTATTCATTTATATTCTTAAGAAATTATTTTTTTATCCTTTATATCACATCCTGGTGCTGAAAGCAAGTGTTAATTAATTAAGAATAAAATAATATGGCATATTCTTCTGCTGTATGCTGGTGGATGTGAACAAACAAGGGTTTGTCTGATCTTCATTATCTTCATCAGTTTGTGCAACTCCAAGAGCTTTTTTGCTTTTGTTTTTTGGGAATCAAATCTATTCTGATGCTCTTGCCAGTTGCCACTCTTGAGTGTGTTTTCTGTTTATAATGGATGGAATTATTTTTTGTGGAGGAGTTTTCTTGCAAGTAGCTGAAGGATCAGCAAGATTGGACTTTTGGAAAGGTTGGGGGCAAAGTGATTCCTTAACTCTTATCAGGACCTTTTGAGGTAAGCAAAATTAGTTGATGCTAGCTTTTTTCTTCTTTTTTTTCCTCTTCCTCTTTTCTAAAATTTGATCAAAATGTTACGTGTAACACCAACCAGGAATGTGCATTGATGCCGGATAGATTCGAAATCGGTTGAAATTTATCGGATCGGGTAGATTTTGGATAAATCCGAATTAAATCCGGATAGGATCTGGGATAAAAAATTAAAGAATCAATTAAAATTGGTTCTGATTTCGAATCCAACACATCGGGTATCCGGAATCGAAATCGGAATTAGTACCCAGAACTTGTACCATATTGAAATATGTTCATTTACTGAGTTCCGTAGTATATGTTCCAATAGGGTACCATGTTGGAACTTGTATCCTGAAACTTGTAAATTAACATGTTCCAATAAGGTATCCGAAATCGGTATTATGCACCACAAGTTTCGGGTAGAATTTGGTTTCAAGTTCTAACAGGATAAGGTCTGATTCCAAAATCTTGGAACCTATCCTATATAGAATAGGGTCTGAGTATCACAAAAAATACAAGGTACCCAAACCCGACCCGCTCACCCCTAACTACGCCAACCCTTTTAATTTAAAGAAATACTTAAATTTTGTCAATTATATATGTATGATTACTTTTAAAATCATTACTTGATAGCATTGTAGAATCAATAGGTACTCCTAATCCACAACAAAAGGTTTTATGTAATGGTGTAGGGTTATATTTCTTTGATCCCAATCTTGTCATGATCTGAAGACAAGAAGTCAAAACGGAGAAAGCAATTTAGGCAGCATGAAGCAAATAAACCAGTGCCTGCCTCACTGTTGGGGAACAACTCAAGCCCCATTTTGCAACTCATGCTCCTTGAATTCACTAGGACTCATCCAATCCTGCCAGCAATAATTCATGACAATCTTATTTGCAGGCTTATCTTTGTCCTCAAAGGCTCAGACATATAAATCTAGGAAATGAAGAAAAAAATAAATTGTTTATCTAAATTTGATATCTCAATCTTGGATTTTTTTGCGGTCATCTTATAGGAACACCGGCCTATCGATTTCCAGCATATAAACTAATTTGATCAACTTAAGTTAGAACTCGGCTACTTGTTAGTCCCATTTATGTTTGGATACAAATTTGATTTTGCATGTACATGGCCTAAAGCTTAGTACTTTTGTTGGCAAGTACTAGGGGTAGCAATTGGAACCAGTTAACCAAATCGCAAAATTTGATTTCAAATAGTCGATTTGCTGTTCGGTTTCGATTTCGATTAGTAAAATTCAAAAATTAATTTTAATCAGTTCGATTTCAATTATCGGGTCGTGGATAATCGGTAACCGAACCCGATTATTTATTTCAGTTTCGATTATCGGCGGTTTACCGATAACTACAATGGTAGTAACTTATTATATATATATATATATTCTTAACCAAAACCCGAAACTTATTATCCGTTTACCCGATTATATATATTCTTAACCCAAAAACCTTAAACCCGCTACCCGAAACTTGTTTACCCATTTACTCGAAACCTGGTTTCGATTATCCGATCCGATAATGAACCAGTTTTAGTTTCAGATATTGGTTTTTGAAATCGAATGGTTTTGGTTTTGTTTTCGGTTTCAGTTTCGATAAGCAAGTTTTATACTCAATTTCGGTTTCAATTAACCACCAAAAAGACGATTAACCGATCCGTTGTCATCCCTAGCAAGTACCTTCGAATTCGAGTGTACCATTAGTTAATTAGGTTTGGTATAAATAATTTGTAAATACATTTATATTTCAATTGAGATAATTGATTTCATAGGTTCAGATCATTAGCCTAATTTAAATGTTTAAGCTGAAGTTAATCATCCTCACTTGAGTATTGATGTTACTATCTAGAACCAAGTTAAATCGATATTTGATAGCACAAAACCACACACACCTTAGTCAACAATATCTAAAGCATAGTCTAGTAGTGGTTCCACTACAACCCGGGTAACCTTTTCTCACATAAATTTTTCCTCACCAAGCCAATGACTAGATCTTGCTCTAATACCAATTATCACTCATCAACTTCATGAGCCTTAACCATTGGCCTAATACTTAAGCTGAAGTTAATAATCCCCACTCGAGTCTTGATGTCGCCATCAAGAACCAACTTGAATCTATGCATTATACAGAACCAAACACATCTTAGTCAATAACATGTAAGACATAGCCTAGTAGTGGCGGCTCCACCGCAACCCGGACAACCCTTTCTCACATGGACTCTCTCTCTCTCTCTCTCTCTCTCTCTCTCTCTCTCTCTCGTGAAGGTGAGAACTAATTATCCGGTAAAATTGATATCATATTAAGCTAAAAGCACAAACAAGCCTAATGAAGGTAGGCATATATTCTCTCTTAGAAATCCACTACCACTGGTATGTCCCTCTTTTCATTGCATGCAATGTTGTAATCTGTGTGCTGACAACATTTATCCATGCATATCTCTTGGGAATCTAATTCCCCCTGGTTGGAGCTCACTAACATGTCATTAAATTCCTTGGAGAAATTGTTTCCTCTTTTCTCTCTCTCTCTATATAAATGCATGTGCTTAACTCAATCCATAGGCAGTCTTTGGAATCACTTTACCTTAATAATCAGTATCTGCAATAAAGCCAATATATAGGGGAATGCTCAGAGCACTTCCAAGTTCACAAGTCCTCTACAGGAAGAAGCCAGTTATCTTTGCTGATGGTAATTTTTATCTACAACAATTATTCGATAACATTTACCGACGGTTTTTTAAACTTCTAGGTGTTTTTAATCGTCGCAAATGACTCTTTTTATTTGATGTAGATTGCAAATCTCCTATATATAATGCTGTGTTTGAATTCAGAATACTGATGGGAACTAATCTCCTATATAATGATCAAAGGATTGAGTTGGGTTGGTTTAGGGTTCTTGTATTTGATAGATTGATATCTGACTTTATAGTCAAAGGGAGTATAATGGAGTTGCATACATGGAGATCTTTCATGGAGTCCTGCAGAGATTCCTTGAATCAGAAACAAAGAATAATGCATCTCTGAGTTTATGCATTATTGAGAGGAACAAGGTCAGAATGCACCAACCCAACAGATGCTGCCTCAACCAGAGCTGTAAATCCACTAATGTACTGTACTAGCACAGTCTTTTCGAACCAGTGTCGGTCGACCTATTGGCTCGCGGGTCGACTGGTTCAACCGATCGGTTCGATTGAAATATTTATAATAGATATATTATATTAATTATTGAACAATTGATGGTTTCATAGTAAATCTTAAAAAAAAGATATCAAAAATTCCAATACAGTTTACTAAAAAAATAAATTATAACAACAAAAATGAAAACAAGAGCGAAAATATAATAATAAATGCTCAAAAACACCCTAAAAAATCTACTTGTGGAAAAATAACACAACTACAAGAGAAATGTAACTCTTAGGAAAGTTAAACCATAAAGATATCACATATAACTCAATTACCATCTCACTGCAACATCTCCAAACTTGTTATGTTTATGTATAGTACATATGTATAATCAATTTGCATATAGAACTTTGTACTAAAATTCAACCAAATTAATAAAAAGAATATAATTATTGATGTATGATAAGTAATAAGTAGTAAAAAGAAATTTTAATATAAAATAATGAAGTTAAAATAAAAAAATGGTCATACAATTAATAATAATATATAATAAAAAAATAAAAATAAAAATAGTAGTAAAAAAATGTATATATAATGTACCATATATATTTCATTTGACATACAACAAATAAATAAAATATTTAATGTATGCATAGCTAATATATATTGTTCCTGCATGAGGATCAGAGTACTTTGGTCTGGTTCGGTGTCTCTCCTTGTCTGGTTCAACGCCGGTGGGAGGGGGATGCAAAAGATACTCTGACGCTCAAGTTAGGAGGACTCCGAGGTGGAGATAATGGAAATTGGAAATTAGAATTACCTAAGGCGCGTCGTGTCTATATTTATTGCAGGTGAAGGTGATGGCGTCGCACGGAAATCTCGTGGGAATATTGTCAGGGTCGAGGTTGATCCCGGAGATGGCGGGCTCGTAATGTCGTATCTCTCCGGTAGGATGCAGGTATCCTTGTATAGCGGGGTGGGGTTCCCGGATTGTCGTTTGATCTGGCTCGAGTCTGATTTAGGGGCGTAGCTGGGCGAAGCCCCTTGGGTGGAGCCGCTTGATTCGGCCCGGAATGAGTGGTGGGTGCTACCGCCGCTACTGGGTCTAATCCGACCTGATCCAATAGTTTTAGTCCAATATATATATATGAGAAATTTTCCATGACCAAACCCAAGAAAAAGCCAAAATGATGAGAAAAGAAAGCAATTTAATATGGTTCACAGGGAGAGGAGCGCAGTAGTATTATTTATTAGAGAAGAGCTTAGAAAATGTGGGAGACTTGAACACAATTACAACCTCCCTGAATCAAATCTGAGGGTACATGATATTGATTTACAGAGCTTATCTCTTGATGCAAAAATGATTGAAATTTGGGTAAACTTAGTAAGGCCAAATGTCACATTGTCACTTCACTAAATTACTCTAAACCAAATCATTGTTCATGGTCCCGGAAGCTTTTCCTCAATGCATATAAGCATTGAAATAACTCATCCATTCTTTCGACCATTGGATCTCGAATATGCCTTTAGGCCTTAAATCTACTTATATCAATGTTAACATGCTTAATGATGTTGCATATATCAACCATCTTATTAATAGTCAAAGTTAGAATCATCAAGTAGGCGGATTATTGTTTTTTGAAACACTTTGGGAATCTATCTCTAAAATTGATTTTCCTGAGGATAAATGGGCTTGGATTGGTACCACTAGGGGAAATGTTATCGCTGCGTCAACTTGCTCATTTCTACTTAAAACTCATCTTCCTATAAATGATTCTTCTACCACATGGCAGAACATCCTGTCTCTTCAAATTCCAACTAAGATCAAACTCTTCTCGTGGAAATTTGTGCATGGTAGATTCCTTACTAGATCTAGATTAAATTTATTAGGCTTGTTAGACACAAAAATTGTGTCCTCTGTCAAGAGCAAGATGAAACACCAGAACACCTTTTTTTGCCTTTGTCATTATTCTTCCACTTTATTTGGTATATTACAAGACTTCCTTAACATAACCTTACATGATAGAACACTTTGAATGCTTGGTAGCGGTCTTCTTGTTTCGAGTGATATGCTTTTAATCACTCACTCATATGTCTAGTTGTCATTTCCTTGCGGTTTATCTGTAATAAAATAAGGTGCTGCACCAGGCAAGACAGCTTTCCTCCGAGTGCTTAATGAAATAAATCTTAACCTTCTTATTTCATACGAAGGCTTCCCATACATCTGAGAAAAATCCTCTAATAAAAGTCCTGATCGTGTATCAACGTCCTCCTCTCCTCTTGATTGTATTAAATCAACTGTGATGCATCTGTTGCTTCAGACTTCGGTCGTATTAGTTTTATCGTTAGAAATAATATGGACGAATGTTTATATGTTGAGTGTAAAATAATCATCTCTAAATCTATTTTATATGCTGAAGTTGTTGCTGTGACAAATACTTTGGCTTTCGTCTCGCAGGAGAAATACAATGAGTTTACTATTTAATCTGATTCTAAAATCCTTATTGATGGATTGTCACAACACGTAGTTCCAGATTGGAGAATTCAAGCTATCAAAGGGAATATCTTCACCTAGATATCAAGTGATTCTAAAAATTCAAGCTAGAATTCAAGCGATTCTAAAAATTTTGCAGCAGTATAATTTTTTTTTCTTCAAAAGTGTGAAATATGTAATCAATTCTTAAAACCACATTTCATATTGTCTTTACGAGGAGATTGCAGTTAGGGGTGTCCACTGTTCGGGTCACACACTCACACCGATTTGAACCAAAAAACCAAACCGAAATTACCGGTCCGGTTCGGTTTGGCCCCTGGCGGGTTTGGTTCGAAATTGAATCGAAATTGAATAAGAAATAATTAGTTCGACTTTGGTTCCCGAGTTTGGGGATCGAACTGAACCAAGAACCGAAATATATAAAATATTTTTTAAAAATATACCGCGTGTGTGTTTCAAGTGGACTTGATGACTTATTATTGATGGAATGATGATTTTTTTTTTTCCGTTTAAACAGACTAAAACAACCAAGTCAATGCACGCCTCATCTATGTTCTTCTATGTTTATTCTCTCTCTGTATTTTATTTCTGTAAAACATCCAAATCTGTTAATTTCTTCTATGTCGTTTAATGTTCGGTTTGTTCGGTTATAAAATCGAATCAGCTATTTTCGGTCTGGTTTGGTTCATTCCATATTCAATTCGATTTTTGGTTTAGATTTTCATTCTAAAAAAATTTGGTTCGATTTGATTTATGTCGGTTCAGTTCAGTTTAAACCGGTTGGACACCCCTAATTGCAGGGGCAAAAGACAGATTCGAAAACGAGGAAGAATTGACTGAGAAAATTGCATCTGGAGTTGCATCTTCCGTAAAGTGAAGAAGATGCTAATAATTACAAAAGAGCCAAGCAAAATGGGCCGGCCCAAAGAATCAATTTGCAATTTAATCTCAATTCGGCCGATCCAAAACTAATTTGAACTAATTTTGATGTAATAAAGTCCGGTCCAACATTGATTCATTTAAATTGATCCGGTTCAGCTGCAATTAGCATGGCTTCAAGTCCAATTGATCTTCAATTTGAGCGGTTCAAAGGACAATTAAGCAATGATTTATCATATTTGAATCTCAAATCGGAACCAATTGAGTCAATAATATTTTTGAAGTTTACTATTATTCGTTAAGTTTGAAGTTGATTGTTATTTTTAAAGTCGGAACCAAATGGACTACCCTAGATCCTATATTTGAATCACAACCTTTATACTCATGGACCGTATACTAGAATTGTACTAACTTATAAGAAAGTCGAGAACACGTTAATAGGATCAAGTGTCGACTCTCAATTAAAGGTGTAATCAAGCCGAGCCGATCTCAAATATAGACAAGCTCGACTTGATTAGTTTAAGAAATCCTTAGCTCCAACTTGAACTCGAGTTCCGTTGAGCTTCGATCTCCAAGATTGAGCTTGGCTTATTAGGCTCGTTTTCTTTGAGCTTGAGCGAGCTCTATTAAGTTATACTCAAGAAGGAGAGCTTTCACGGATTCGTAGGGTAGTCCATTTGGTTCAAACCTAATCGAACCAATAATATATATTAATATATATACTTAATGAATGGACCAATGGGGGGCAATTGCCCCTCGGCCAATACACTGGCGCCGCCAGTGATCGCTAGTGTTGACGAGCTATCCGGAGGAGATGTGAGTCATTTGTTTTGAGAAGCTTAAAAGAGGACAATGGCTTAGGCTCGCCGACATAGATCTAGGAGGACATTAAGAATGATGGGCGGAGAGAATTAAGTGATTAGCAATCAATGCACACATAGCGCAAATGCCGACTAAAAATATATATATTTATATATAAGAGAAATGTGAGAAAATCATAAAAATTTATAATTTATAGGTAAAATTATTTAAAATCATAAATTTTTTATAATATACCTAAATTAATTTCAGTTCTATTTGTTACTTAATTATAATTATATTGAGAGTT
The DNA here is from genome assembly GCA_034359265.1 of Canna indica. Taxonomy (NCBI): domain Eukaryota; kingdom Viridiplantae; phylum Streptophyta; class Magnoliopsida; order Zingiberales; family Cannaceae; genus Canna; species Canna indica. Next base: position 21,034,209 of record CP136897.1, read on the forward strand.
AAGCTTAACCAGAGTCCTATCTTTTCTCGGGCCTTAATCTTTGGCGGGTATAAAATGCGTGTAGTAAAAGAGAAATTAATCCAAAATTTGACTCCATCTTTTCCCTAGCCGTCTGATCTTTAACAATCGGACGGTCCATATTCTCAGGCAACTACAGCAGTGAACCGAGGGGAGGGCTCGGCTTTTGCTGGAAGAAGAACGCAAAGACGGCTGTGGCAGGCGATCTCTTCGCTCGGTCTCTCCGCAATCCCCTCCGCCGCCGCTCGCTGCCGCCACCTCTGCCTCACGAGTCGGAGAGGGAATCCGAGCACCACCGTCCACAAGGTGGAAGAGCTACTCCCGTCGCCGAGCTCTCTAATAGTAATAGCCCCTCGCCAAAGCGAAACGCCGAAGCCACGGCCCGGCCATCATCGCCTCTGCTGCTGTGGTTTTGACAAAATAGGGTTTTGTGGGTCCAATTCGAGTCAAGATACTCGACACGTGTCATGCTCACTCCTATGATACGAAAATACTCATATCATCTCACCATTCCGTAACTTTTTCGCGTATGATTTACTAGTTTTAAGTAGAGGAGCCTATAAAGTTTACCTTCCCGAGTACCAAGAAACTGCGCAGGGTTAAACGAAGTGGCCCGGGCGATCGTTCTCCTCAGCTTCCCGGAATCCCACGATCGCCTCTGCCCCGCCGCCGCCCTTACCAACCCCGGTAAGCACCGCAATGCACCGCAGTACTTTCGTGCTCGTGATCGAAGGGTAGGTTTGTATCAGAACCCTCCCGTTCCCTGCGACGGCGTTCCCACATCCCTCCCTGTTGGGGCACTCATGCTGCTGGACATGGAAATGAGGAGCACATAAACGCCTGTAACTTGAAAAAGCTGGTCATCGTTTTGTCAATCTGTTTGGTTTCTCGCAAAACCATATGTTCTCTGCATTGATTTATTATGTTTGAGTAAGCTTGGGGTTCGGGATGATTCTTTGATGTTGATAAGGTTGCATGCATCGACTTCAAATCATCAATGCTGGATGGAGGCATTATATTTATAGTAACTATAATTGAAGTGGCGTTTGAAAAATTATTATGCTGCAACTTGATTTGGTTGAGAAGCCAATAGTGGGTTCCTAATCCTAATCGCCTGCAGAAGTTTCTTTATTATATTTCCATCTTTATAGTTACTGGAAAAAAGAAAGATTTTTGTCTCGTATTACAATTGATTCTCTGAAATGCTTTTGTACCCTTTTATAGCAAAGCTATAGGTAACTGTAATTGTCCTCCTTCCTTAACTTTGCTTTCACTTTGCATGTGATTTTGATCATGTAAACTACACAAGTATTGTATTTTAACTGATTGTTGGCTGCTAGTTCATGCTTGCCAGATGTTCTGTAGTTATGGTGCTTTAAAATCCTAGTCCTATTTCAGTGCTCATAATCAGATGTTAAAGCTTGTGATAGACACTGGTTAATAACTGAATGCCAAATTACTATAGATTTGATATTTTCAATCAATAATACACTGTTTTTTACTACTTTTCCTTGACCTTGCAGGTGCTTCTATTTCATATGGTAAGCTTGCTTGTTGAAGAAAGATGTCCAAAAAGCAACTGTCCTGTCACAACCATCCAATTTATAGAACTCGTAAGCAGCAATATCACTCGTTCAAATGAATGATTATCCATCTACATTTCACCTAAGAAAGACTTATTTTTCTGCACTTTATTTTAAGCAAACTGAAAGTCAGTCCAAAATATATAAGTGGATGTTAAAGCATCATGCAGTTCTCATCAAAACTCATTTATCTTCTTAACAATGAAAAACCAACACTACAGATTGACATGCTCCAGTGTTGGATATCATATTTCGAAGTAACACATATAGCAAATACTCTGTTCATCTGAATTTAAGTGTTCAAATATATGAACTATACATAACTTTGAAAAGGACAGCCTAGTCCTGAAAGTTCCAGCTAGTGTATGATTTGAGAGTAGGGCCTAGGCATGAATTCTTACCTCTTTATGCCAGGATGTCATTTTTGTGACATGAACCCTTTCAATACCAAGGAACAGTGTTGCTGTGACACGAAAAAGGCTTGCTCTCTCCATTGCCTATATAGAAGTTTTAGCCTCACTGTATTTACCATAAAAATCACATCTTTCTGCATTTTTGGTCTACTTGTAGGATCCTATTTTGCTTTGTGGTAATTGGACTTAGGCAATTAATTGACAATTTTCAGCATTCGAGGCACTTTACTGTGGATCTTGGCATGGAGTGGATCATATTAGCATCAAGAATGGATGTACTTTTGCAATGTTAAATTACCAAGGAACAAGGATCTTGGATAAAGTAGATGGTGATTGTTTGCGTATGAGATCTAGAAAGGCAAGTTCAAGTGATTGTCTCCACTTCTTGAAGCCCGGCGTCGATGTGTGTGCACTTTCAGGTCGTCCAGTTGCTGCAAATTCCAGCCCAGGAATGCGAAAACCTGTATGCTGTGCTATTAAAAATGATTAAACAGATTGAATTGCATGTCATGCCTTTTCATTTGTTTCTAGATGTTCCATTTTCTGACCAGATTATATTTGGTAGCTATTTTACTATCATTTTTAATTATTCTATTCCTCCATTCCTTTTATAATTCTAGTTGATGTTTGAAAGTTGCTTCTGTTGCAGTTATTTTTATGGCATGATGCCAAAATTATCTCAATCAAGAGAGCCTCCCATGATGATCACTGCACCTGTCTATTCTCCATCATGTTTTTTAGCAGCAAAACCCCAGCTAATGAGAAGAAGGGCATGAATGATAGATGGGCTGAAGTAGTTCCAATTGATAATATTTCCATTCTTCAAAAACTCCAAAGCGAAATTTGTGATGATGGATATTACAAATGGAATTCAACTGCAGACTGTGTTTCCAATAATAAAAGTAAGCTGCTTAATGATACATTTTCTTCTGAAATGGCGTGGATGCTTGTAATATCTACTCTAAAAGGAATGAACTTTGATTTGAAGTTAGTGAAAGATAATCTAGTATCTTTTGTCCTCCAAAGTGATCAAGAGTCAAGTCTATATAATACGCAGTCAAATGGCCCCGCTGACATTGCTCACCCAAGGTCCCATGAGAAAGTAAAGATCATGCGCTTCCAGATATCCAATGAAATACTGCAACCTAAGATTGAAACTGTTGTAATTGAAGCTTCCGAGGAAATTTCCCCTAAGAATGCATCTGAGGTTGAATTCCTTGATGACAATGTTGAAAGTGAGTCAGAAGTTGAGTTCTTATATGAAAACACAAGTTTGAGACATTCTAAACGGTTAAAAACAGTCCCTGATCGCTTTGGCAGCTATTCATCACCAGATTTTTGCCGCAGAAAAGTTTTTGAAAGCAGCAATAAGAAGATTATGGTGCCAGAAATAAGTAGAGGTGAAATAGAAACTTATATTCCTCTAACATCTGAGTTTTTAGTAGAGGAAGAACCAACTTCTGAAGAATCGCAACCAAATAATTCTTCAGATGAAAAATCAGCACAGTTTCTTCGGCAACATAATTCTGAATTAAATGAACCCAAGCTGATAGGATTCTGCAAAAGAGGTCAAAAGAGAAGTAAGATCTCATCATTGGATGAAATTGACCATGCTTTTCCACGATTACGTAAGAGAAGATTGAAGAGTAAGAAACGCATAGATCCAAGTGAGTGCAAAGAGGCCATAGAGAAGTGCATGGGAAACATCAGAAAGCAAATAGAGGATCTGTTTGAGCCTATTGTAACTGAGGCATCTATTCAACCAACAACTTTAGCAGAAGATGACGAAGATTTTAACTGGTCACCGCGTGCTAATACTTCAATGGAGAATGAAGAGCATGAAGATTTGTGGAAAGAAATGGAGCATTCTCTTACTACACTTGCACTTCTTGAACAGAAGAAGGTAAATTTATAACCAACCACTTATCTGGCACTATCTGGAACTAAAATAGTTGAACAAGATTCTCTCATCTAAAATGTTAATGGTAAGTATATCCATTTGACTAATATGAAAACTGTATTAGGTTACTACAGCTCTATGTTAAATCTTTGAAACTTTGAATCATGGTTTAAAACACCACACCGAACCGGGTAGTGTGGTCGGTGTTTATTGATTTTTTAGCATCATTCCAATCGGTCCCAAACAGCTAAATTAGCCATTGGGGCTGGTTTTTTAAAACTTTGGAGGCTATATAAAGCCCCCAAACCTTTAATTTAGGCACCTCACTTACTCAATCCTTCTCAACTCTCTCATTTTCTCCACTTTCAATGTGAAATTCTGTTCAAATAGCGTAGATAGCTCAAAGCGATCCCACATGGTAGCGCTATCGTCGATTCGAGAAGAGGAACCTTTGGCAATGTTTTCATTGTGAATAGATTGCTCGTGGTGGAAGGATCACCCAATTGAAGCAATATTTTGCCAGAGGATACCCTGACGTGTCCATATGCTTGAAAGCACCAAAGGAAGTTCGAAAGCTCTTCAAGGAGTTACGCAGAAACAAGCGAGTGCAATGAGGTCGAGATGTTGAACAAAGCACAAAGTTCGACCGAATAGCTACTGAAGATATGCACTACGACCAATTCCAACGTCGCGGTGATGATCTTGAGGAGGATGGCTGTCATTCGTGCTTCTTTAGTGCAAACGACAATCAAGCGAGATCGTCCATATTATGTGGGATCTCATTTTGAGTTTGGCAGTGGCAGCACCCGCAGTAGCACACCAGATGGCGGAGATGACAATGATGGAGGTTGATGCAACTGGTGGAGGAGAAATTGTAGCTCTACCAACACTAGCACCTCTAGATTTTTGGACGAATGAGAAATATATGGATCATTGCATGCAGGAGGAAGACCATGACGCTAGGACATGCAGGACCACCAAAGTTTATGAAAAGAGAGGAAAAGAGAAATAAAGGTCTGCAGCACCATCCACATTGCACGATTATCATCATGACACGATGACTAGCTTACAAGAGGTTGAGTCCAATACTTACACTAGTATCCCTTCCTACTAACGGACTAGTGTTTAGGCTCCCACAAAAGAAAGTTTGATGTCAATGTGGTATTCATAATACCAAAACTAACATGACTTGGGATAGTTTTCAAATATGGACTTTGCAAACTTATGGAATCAACCTTAGTTGTGTTGGGCCCAACAAGATGTCTACTTTATTCAACGGATGACACTCTTCTGTATTTTTGATATGAATTTGTATTTTTTATTGAAATTTGAATATTAAAATAATCTTTTTTATCTATTGGGATCATGTTTGAAAAGTTTACCTATGGTTTTTTCATCATCTATTAGTGGATTATGTGTGTTTAAAGATAAAAGTTATGTTTTGAAGCTTACATTTAATAAAAGAAATCTGAAAAAACACTAAGACCGGCTGGTATTATGTATTGAAGTGTACGGTGTGTTGGTATGGTATGGTCCGGTACGTACCCGTACTAATCATTCATCGAGATCAATACCGGTACAAGATTTTAAACCATGCTTTAAATCCACACTGCAACTTTGATACATGGAGAAAATAAATGTGAAAGTACGTGTATCAGGGATGGAACTTTTGACACAGTCAACAGGGTAAAGCCTTTGCATAGAACAAGACATGTTTTTTTTTCATTATTGGAATTTTTTTTCCCAAAAATGCATTTTTCTTTATTTCTATAAGATGTCCAATTCAGTTGATCATTGGAAAGTGAGAGTATTTTAATACATAGAGCTGCTATAATGAAGAAGCTGTTAGGATTGTATGTTTCTTTAATAGATGTAATGAGGGAGAATCACCAAGAAATATCTTCAGCAGTTTTTACTTATTTCTGTTGCTATGTTGGCTTCCCATTTCACACCCCTTTCATCTAATGATATTGTGTACATACATAGACTTGGAAAACATTTTAATGTGTTAAAGAAATGCTGGGAATAAGAACTAAAATGTATCATCTTATATTCATATCTCACCTTTTTGAAGAAATTATCAGAACTTTTCTAATCAAAGCTGTATTGAGGATTTTGCAGGCAACAAACTTGGAATCCACTGGTGGAGGTACTCCTGGTTCAACCGAAAACGGTGAACGAAAATGCCAACATGATTTGAGGCTGAATGAGGAGATTGGACTAACATGCCGGTTATGCAACCATGTATTCACTGAAATTAAATATGTTTCACAACCATTTGTAAGCATCAAAACTAGAAACTGTGGTTCCTTTGTTGATTTGATGAAACTAATTTCCTAGGTATAACAGGTTTATTTTTGTTTCATACAGTTGCAGGTTGATAGTTGGATTTCATTTAAGGAGAAATTTGAAGCCCATAAACGCACTTGGACTGAACAATTTCATTTCGAATTGAACTCCTTTGGAGATGCCATTTCCTCGAGGGAAATGCCACTAGGAGAAACATGTGGAAATGTATGGTCTTTAATAGATGATCTCCAGTCAAAATTACATCCTCATCAGAAGAAAGCTTTTGAATTTATCTGGAGAAATACTGCTGGATCTTTGAATCCTGGAGAGATGGAGCATTTATCAGAGAAAAGTGGTGGTTGCGTGATCTCACATTCTCCTGGGTCAGGAAAAACATTACTCATAATTGCATTTATCGTCAGCCACTTGAGATTATTTCCTAGAAGTCGGCCTTTGGTACTTGCTCCCAAGTCTGCCATCCATACCTGGCGTAAGGAAATTCAGAAATGGGGAATTTCAGTTCCTGTTCATCTGATTCAAAGGGACAGAAGCTATGAGAAAGAAATGTTATATTACAAATTTAAAGCATCTTCTTTGAGGACTAGAATTCCAAATAGGAAAGTATTGAAGATAATGGATTATCTTGAAAAGCTAAGACAATGGCATGAAAGCCCAAGCATTCTTCTAATGAATTACTCATCATTCTTTTCCTTGGCAAAGCAAGATTCAAAACTTGAGTATGTTAGGTTCATGGCTGAAGTTCTGCTAAAAAGTCCTGGTATCTTGATTCTGGACGAGGGTCACAACCCAAGAAGCACAAAATCCAAATTAAGAAAGCTCCTGATGGAAGTCAAGACTGAAAACAGAGTTCTTCTATCAGGAACAGTTTTTCAGAACAACTTTGATGAATACTTCAACACCCTAGCTTTGGCCAGGCCTCGCTTCATTGATGATATTGTCAATGAGTTGGATGCCAGTATGCAAGGTATTTATAATAGTAGAAAAAAGTATGGACCGAAAAAAAATCGTAAAGAGAGACTAGCAAGGAAGCTATTTGTAGAAATGGTTGGACAAAATATTGAATCAAACAAAGAACAAGATCGGAAGCAAGGGTTCAATCTGTTGAATAAAATCACTGGGGATTTTGTCGATGTTTATGGCAATGAGATATTAGATACGCTTCCTGGTCTCCAGGTTTATACTATTATGCTGACGTCAACAGATCTTCAACAAAAAATGTTGATGAAATTACAGAGCTCCATACCACAAAAAAGATACCCACTTGAGCTGGAATTGCTGATTACAGTATGTTCTATCCACCCATGGTTGGTAAAAACTGTAGCATGTGCAAATAGTTACTTCACTGCAGATGAGTTGGAGATTGTCAGCAAATGCAGAGAAAACTTTGGGCTTGGTTCCAAAGTAAAGTTTGTAGTTGATCTTGTGCACAAATCTAATATTAGAGGAGAGAAAGTTTTGGTTTTCTGTCACAATATCTCTCCATTGCACTTTCTAGTTGATTTGTTTAAGCTCATCTACGGGTGGAACAAAGGGGAAGAGGTGCTGACTCTTCAAGGTGATCAGGAACTGCCTCTTCGTGCACAAATCATGGACCAATTCAATGGCGACAATAATGGCAAATGTAAGGTGTTGCTTGCATCGACCACGGCATGTGCCGAAGGCATTAGCTTGACAGCAGCTTCGAGGTTAGTTATGCTGGACTCAGAATGGAACCACTCAAAGACTAGGCAGGCAATTGCTCGTGCATTCCGACCAGGGCAGGAGAAAGTGGTCTATGTGTATCTTTTGTTGGCCTCAGGAACATGGGAAGAGAGCAAGTACAAGAGCAATGCACGAAAGGCTTGGATGTCAAAGATGATTTTTCTTGGACGATACATCGAGTTTTCCTCGTCTAGGGAGGTGGAGCATATTGAAGATGATCTCCTGAGGGAGATGACGGACGAAGATAAAGATAAGATGTTGCAGACAATACTGACACCTGCGTAAGCGGGGCATTCTGGATTTTGCTATATCAAACAGCCCGGAGAAACTGATCTGCTTCTTGCTTGAATGGAAAAGAAACACTGTGTCAATATGAAACAATGATTTATCAAATTCACTGCTAATTTCGGTTACCTGACATGTAAATCTCGCATTTAGTATCTAGATTGTTACCATTTTATAACCAATATCCGTAACTAGCTAGTCACATTTTGTCAAGTGTATATTTTGCAAATAGCATATATTCATTCTAAAATGGCTCTTGTTGCAAGGAGTTTTTGTTGCTGCATTCCTCTCCATGGAATGATAGAATTCATTTTCATTCAGTCTTTGACGACGTCAGTAAACTTGAATTGAATTTTCTCAAACTTTGTATGAAATAACTCCAAAATGTTTGATTGGTAGTAATAGAATTATACTTTTTCAAGAATGAATTTTTTATATATTATTTGATCCAATTATATGTATCACTCCTCAGGAAGTATACTTAAAATGATTAATATATTCTTCAAGTTAAAATAGCTAATATATTTTTCACTTGAGAGAGTTGACTTCAAGTCTTAAAGCTAAAATAACCTAATTTCTTATTTAATTAATAAAAATATTACCATAATCGGTTATTTTTCAATTGTGAGATATTTATAGCATTGTTTATGATTTATTAAGGTAACCTTCAATTTGAAATTGTATTACCATGTCAAAGAAAAAGTACCAAAAAATAATAACAATATTGGATATGTTATTATCTAGCTAGTTGCATGAGGTTTAAATGCTTGATAAACATATTGTATTTTTTTTAAGAAAAAAACTATTTCAAAAATAATTATAGGGAAGAGAAGTTGGTTTTCTCATATTTTTTTTGCTCTAAGAGCAATTTTGAAATGTTTGTATTTTTGTTCTCTAAAAACATAAAAAGTTCTAGTTATTTGAGATGAATAACACGCGTCAAATTTTAATATGTTGGTATATATGAATCTGCACAAATATTCGACTCAAACTTTTTAAAAAATTACAAATTTTGAATAACACTTACATTTCAAAAAAAAAAATAACTGAACTAATATTTTTGGAGGTGCCTAGGAATCATTTCTAGTCATTTGAGATGAATTCAAACTTCAAATTTCAATATACATGCACAAATAATCAGACAAAACTCTTTAAAGAGTTACAAACTTTTAAAAAACACCTAAATTCAAATTTTTAAAAGTTATATTTTTATGAGTGCTATTACTTCTAATCATTTGAGATGAATAACATGCATCAAATTTTAATATTTTGATAGATATGAACCAACGTATATAAATATCCAGCTGAAACTTCTTAAAGAGTTACAGTTACAGACTTTTGAATAACATTTAATTTCCAATTTTTTTAATAAAATTATTATTTTTTGAAGTACCTAGGGATACTTCTATTCAATTGAAAAAATTAATATGCATCAAATTTCAATATTTTGGTAGAAATGAACCTACAAATATTATGCCGAAAGTCTTTGAAATAGTTACATACCTTTGAATAACGCTTAATTTTCAAATTTTTAAATAAAATTACTATTTTTCGTAGTGTCTAGGGACAAGTTCTAGTCAGTTAGATGAATAACATGCTTTGAATTGCAATATTTTGGTACATATAAATTAGCACAAATATTCGGCTGAAATTTTTTGAAGAGCTATAAACCTTTGAATAACACCTAATTTTTATTTTTTAAAAATAAAATTACTATTTTTTAAGCTTAGGATCACTTCTAGTCATTTGAGACATATAACATGCTTCAAATTTTATTTTTTTAATAATTATGAACCGACACTAATATTCGGTCGAAACTCTTTAAAGAGTTACAAACTTGTGAATAACATCTAATTTCCAATTTTTAAAAATAAAAGTACTATTTTTTGGAGTGCCTAGGGATTAGGGCTGAGCATCCGACAGGTCAGGTCAATACCCGACCCGACCCAATCGAGTATTAACCTAAAATTTTCAAAAAATTTATACCCGATCCAACTTTTTAATCGGGGCCCGACCCGAATAACCCGAAAAAATCGGGCCCCGACTCGATTAATCTGAATTCGATTTAGAAAAAAAATCTATTAAACTTGAACTCAAAACCTCCTAAATTTTATCTCCAACCTTCTAACCACAAAGCCAACACTATCTTTTTATCAATATATGTAATATAAATATATTTTTAACTTAACATCGGGTCGGGTCGGGTTAAATAGGATTTTCACCCGAACCCGACCCGACCCGAAATATTAAATGAAAATTTTAAGAATGTAATCCGACCCGACCCGATATACCCGAATAACCCAACCCGAAATGAATTTTTGGATAGATTTTTTTAAGTTTTTCGGGTCGGATCAGGTTTTGCTCAGCCCTACTAGGGATCACTTCTTGTCATTTGAGATGGATAACATACTTCAAATTTCAATATTTTGGTAGACATGAACGAGGATAATATTTGGTAGAAACTCTTTAAAAATTACAGACTTTTAAAGTAATATTTTTTGGAATGCCTAGGGATAACTTCTAGTCATCTTAGATGGATAACACATATCAAATTTCAATATTTTGTAAATATGAACTTGCATGAATATTCGGTTGACTGTTTAAAGAGTCGCAGTCTTTTGAATAATACTTAATTTATATTTTTTTAAAATAAAACTACTATTTTTTCGAAGTTCCTAGGACATTTCTAGTCATTTGAAATAGATAACATACGTCAAATTTTAATATTTTTGTAGATATCTATGCACAAATATTCAGCTAAAACTCTTTAAAGAGTTACAAACCTTTGAATAACACTTAATTTCCAAATTATATAACGAATTTGCAACCTTTGGGTGCCCGAAACATATAGAATTAATTGCAAAAATAAATTATATAACGAATTTTAGAAACTTTCATCATGTCTTTTGAACATTCTACTCTTCAAGTCCGTTCCAATGATATACAGTTTGCTGAAAATGGATTTCATATGAATAATATATGATTTTCTGGACTCGATATTCCTTTTAGAATTTTTTCGGACTCATTTTAACTCTATTTTCAATGCTGCTAGGTTTGTTGGAACTTGGATTTTCTTAGTTATTTTCTAAATTAACTGCATATTTTTCGAGCATCGTTGCATATTTTTAGTTTCTTTTCAAAGTGTTTAATTATAATAATAAATTTTATAATAAATTTTAAAAATAAAGAAATAAGCTAGAAATTCACGTAGTTTCATAAAAATTTAAGATCTACCAATTTTTTCTTCCACGTATGAACCCGTCAGCCACGCGAGCATCATTTTCTTCCGCGTCAGTAAATTTGACGAGGCCCTTGACGGATTAGTAGATGAAATAACGAATGCAGACTATAAGAATTTACAGACCAAAAATGAAAAAAAAAGTAAGTCTTAATTTTTTGTGAAACTATATGAATTTTTAGATTATTTACCTTTTTTTTTAAAGTTTGTAACTCTTCAAAGAGTTTCGATAGAATATTTGTGCGGGTTATATCTCCTAATAGACATTTAATGCATGTTATCCTTCCCAGATGACTAGAAATGATTGGTGGGAACTCCAAAAAAAAGTTCGATCCATTGAAAAATATTTAGAATTTAAGTGTTTTTCAAAGGTATGCAACACAAATATTTATGCATGTTCATATCTATCAAAATATTGAAATTTGATGCATGTTATTCATCTATCTCAAATGACTATAAATGATCATTAGTCACTCCAAAAATTATTAGTTTTATTAAAAAATTTAAAATTTAAGTGTTTTTTCAAAAGTGTGTAACTCTTTAAAGAGTTTTGGCCCGAATATTTGTGCAAGTCCATATCTACCAAAATATTAAAATTGGATGCATGTTATTCATCTCAAATGACTAAAAATGATCTCAAACACTAAAAAAGAATAGTTTTGTTAAAAATTTTGCAACTTAAATGTTTGCAAAAGTCTATAACTATTTAAAGAGTTTTAGTCGAAGTGCAGGTTGATATCTATCAAAATATTATTATCTAATGCGTGTTATCCATTAATGACATGAAATGATCCCTATACAATAGAAAAAAATATTATTTCCACTAAAATATTTCCTATTTAAGTGATTTGTCAAACTCTTTAACTAGTTAAATACATCACCAAAATACTTTTGAACAAATTCATATGATTTTAGGTACTAAGTGATACACAAATAAGCAATACAAACACCACATCAATCAAACTATCATTACTAAAAAATAGTTCAATTGCTACGAGTATCAGTGACGATCGACATAATCGTCGCTAACGGCTATGACATACCTACGACCGCGTGGCCCGTCGCTAATAATACAACATCTACAACGATTGAGCGATGACAGCAACAACCGTCACTAGGGCAGTTCATTGGGTCGACCCGATCGACCCAATGAACCCAAGAACCCGACCCGACCCAACCTATTTGGGTTGGGTCGGTTCGGGTAATCGGGTCGGGTCTCGAGTTTTAGAATTTGAAACCCGATTATCCGAGACCCGACCCAATGATCGGATTATTTATATTTTTTTATCATTTTCAAAATATTTATATTAAAAAATATTTATTTTTAATTATTTTTTAAAAAAATATTGTTAAAAACTCATTTTTTACCTAAACGGGTAAACCCGACTACCCGACCCGACCTGACTTGACCCGAACTAGGTCGGGTCGAGTTTGAGAGGTGAAAAAAATTTGACCCGACCCGACCCGATCCGATTACATTCGGTCGGGTCAAATCGATTTTTTCCCTACGATCCGACCCGTGAACACCTCTTAACCGTCACTAACTACACAAATATGTGCAACGGTTCAGCAACGACCGCTCGAAATTATTGTTGCTAGGTAGAGGGCGCATGCACAATATTAAATTAAAAAACTTATCGGTGATGGTTCAGCTACGGCTGTGGCTAAAAAAAATCAGATCTACCAAAAAAAAACATGACTAAAATCAAAATCAACTACAGCTAATCATGTTGCCATCAATTTAAGTTTAGCCAACATCACCAAATCCTGTTGCCACGGACGCGACTTCGGTGCCCAAATAATTGTGGCGTGGTTGGGCCTGCTCAAGCAGGCGAATGACCAATAATTGAGCGGGGCCCGACCGAGCCAAACCAACTAATGTGACAAAGTGGGTTGGTTCGGCGCCGGCGCTGCCTCGTCAAGTGGTTCGTCGCGATTAGGACCGAAGTAGAAGTGTAGAACATGCATATAAGACAGGCGATGAGAGTATGAGACGCCTCCCCTACTCCCCTGCCTCGGGTTGGACAAACTTGGTATAATTAATATTTATATATTCAAAAATAATTTGTCTTTACGATTAAAATAAATGCACATATTATGTTGGTCATGAAAATTAACATAACATGATCATGGTGACAGTTTTTCCAAATGTCTTCAGTGAGGAAAATTTTGGCCTTACCATACTCTAATGAATTTAATTTGAGCAAATACCCAAAATTATATCTTCAATCTCACTTTTTACCAAAACCATGATATGGATCCGAATATTCTCGGATCCATAAGTTAAAGCCAAATTTTCCAATTTTGCCCTCATAAATCATGGGCGGGTTGGTTTGGGCATTGGTCGACCGGGTCAACAAGGTTTGGACCGATTCAATAGAGTTTAAACACAATTAATAAATATTAAATATATTGTCCATTTTACTTTATACTACTTTTTTTATTCTATACCGCCATTGTTCTGTATGTACTTGGCGTTGGAGCTTGGAGCACGTATCTTCTTCTTCATCTTCTATTGCTCTTCTTCCTCGGCCGGCGTTAGAGCTTCTGGAGACTCGAGGTTTTCTTGACGCCTTGCTTTGTTGACGTCGAAACGTTTACTCTGCCCCGTGCTCGACCTTGTTGCTACTAGCAGCTTCGTTTTTTGATGCCGAGGATTTCTTGCTTTGTTGACGCAAAGGTTTTCTCTTCATTCCTCTACGACCTCGACTAATACCTTGGCAATTATATACTTTCGGCAACGATATACTCTTTTTGCTTGATTCAATACTTTTATGAAAGTATCTAATGTCCTAGTTTTTGGATACTTAGCGGCATTTTATACAGTTTCATTAGGAAAGTTTCTTGAATAGTTGTTACACTGTATTTAACAGGAACCCTAGTTGTAACTTGGGAGTTATTTCAAGACTTTCGCAAAAGTCTGTAAGTATATTCGTCTAGGTTTGTATCATCAGTGTCTTTGGTTTTTTGTTTTATTTAGTAGAAACATTCTATATTAGTAATGATAAAAATGATGATATTAACTTTTTTGTTCAATTTCATACTTTTGTGAAATTATGGAATTCTATAGTCTATTCCATACTCATTCTGATTTCATTTGGTTATATGTGTATGTGTGATGGCTGATGCACATAGTTTTGTGGTGCAAGATTCTAATGCTGATAATATCCTGTGAGTTATTGATATATATGTCATTCTTTCTCACTTATTGTAAACCACGGATAAATAAATAATGATCAACTTATATCATTGCAGGTCGCAACATCTTGATGATGATGACTTTATTGTGCGTGATACATATGTCAATGTACAAACTTCTACACAATAAGCGTCAAACTAGGTTGAAACTATAGCTGCCACTGACATTGTAGCTCAAGAGACTCAAGAAAATACAAGTCAGCCATGTTTAGATCTGAACTTTCCTTTGACATTTGATGATGATGAGTATGACTACATTGAGGAAGAGCATGTTGAGGAGACGATAAGAGAAGAAGTAAAGGCAATTGAGGATTTTCCAAATTCAAATTTTATTTATGATGATGTAATTGGAAGATATTTTCCATTGGATGAACATATGTACGAGAATAATGGAGCAGGTGAGGGTGTAGAGAATATCTATAATGAGTAAATTTGAATTCTGTTAATGAGTTGATATCATATTATATTTTTTCCACACTTTGGTGAAAGTATGGAACTGGTGAAAATACTAGTTTTTGACTCTATATCACAATTACTATATGTTAATCTATGATTGGATATCCTTTCTAATGATTATAATTTTAATTCTGTATGAGTTAAACTCAGAAGAAGTCATTCCATACTTTTGTGAACGTATGGAACTAGAATAAATACTAGTTTTTGACTGTCATGTCTATTAGTATCGGTGCATATATAATTGTATGGAACTATGAGAATAGTTAATATATTTATAATGAGTAAATTTGAATTCTGTTAATGAGTTGATATCATATTATATTTTTTCCACACTTAGGTGAAAATATGAAACTGGTGAAAATATTAGTTTTTGACTCTGTATCATAATTACTATCTGTTAATATATTATTGAATATCATTTCTAATGACTATAATTTGAATTATGTATGAGTTAAACTCAGAATAAGTCATTCGATACTTTTGTGAAAGTATGGAACTAGAACAAATACTAATTTTTGACTGTCATGCCTATTAGTATCTGTGCATGTATGATTGTATGGAACTATGAGTATAGTCAATATATCTGTAATGAGTAAATTTGAATTCTGTTAATGAGTTGATATCATATTATGTTATTTCCACACTTTGGTGAAAGTATGAAACTGATGAAAATTATACTAATTTTTGACTCTGTATTGCAATTACTATTTGTTAATATATGATTGAATATCCTTTCTAATGATTATAATTTGAATTCTGTATGAGTTAAACTCAGATGAAGTCATTCCATACTTTTGTGAAAGTATGAAACTAGAATAAATAATAGTTTTAGACTGTCATGCCTATTAATATATGTTAATGTATGATTGTATGAAACTATGAGTATAATCAATATATCTGTAATGTGTAAATTTGAAAATAATAGTTTTTTCACACTTTTGTGAAAGTATGGAATTGGATAAAATACAGACATACAACTAGTCAAATTAAACCCTGTACAAAAATATGCTTACACTGTGATAATCCTCTATCAAATAGGGGATCATAAATAGTTTGGCGTACAACATTTTCTGTATCGTTATAACTTGACATTTGAATATGTGTCATTGAAGAAAGTAATTGCAAGCTCCAGCCGAAACCTTTGCGTGTTGTGTTGATTTCATTCCATTGGTTTTGATTCGATCAAATATTCAATGTACTTCATCAAAAAGATACCACAGTCAACACTGGAATCTTCTTGAGGACATTCATAAATTTCTCTCCTCCAACCTTCCGATTTGATGTGGGTGCTAAGGTTGGGGTATATTGCATTCAGATGCTCATATGACATTGTTTGAAGCATTAAAACCTGTATGTCAGATATGTATCGGTTGGAAGAAGTTATCATAGAAGTTTAAAGTTGAACTATAACATGTACAAAATACTCACATTGTCCTCAAAATCTTGCCGCGAGCCATGGTAGGACGACATTGAATTTAGATGCAAGAATAAGTTTTGCTCAACGTCCACCACAAGAAGATGCCAATGTCCTTTGGTATCTTTTGCTTTATTGGAATGGCAGAGGTGGCTACTGTTGGCTTTAGATTTTCAACCTTAGTCTTAATCTCAGTTTTGATGATAACAAACATGGAACTAATGATTTCATTGAGAATATCTTTAAGTTCCATATCAGTAGCGTTCGATGTCCTCGATCGAAAAAATCGGAGAAATTGGAAATCGGAAGGACACTGATCGTCGCGCTTGGGTTCGTCGCGAAACTTCTCGAAGATCGATGTGTGCACCAAAGACGTATTGGATGGGCTCAAAGATCACATAAAAGCTCTCCAAGATGATGCTCGTTGAAAGTCGGAATCCGGAAACGAAGCGCGGAAGAAAATCGGCTGAAAAATACAATTCAGCCTAAGTTCAGTCGACCGGGCGATCGACCGAATAGGGTAAGGAAATGGGTAGTAGCCATTTCGGTCGATCGACAGAGGCCTAAAAAGGGCAGTAGCTCTAGCGGTCGACCGATTGGTCGATCAGACTACGTTTGCTGAAGACGCGAGATCACATCGGTCGACTAATGGGTCGACCAAAGGCAGGATCGAGAGTTTTGCGTCTGGGCGGTCGACCCGTCGGTTGACCGACCACGGAGAGATGGGCAGCGGTCAAATGCCCGATCGATCGGTCGATCGATCGACCAATCGACCGGCATCCCGCAACGGATAGTTTTATATCCGTTGAGCTATCGTTTCTTGATGAGGGTATAAATATACCTCATACAACTCCTTTTAACCTCCTTCTCCCAATCTTACAGTGATCATTGAGCATTCTAAGGGAGATTTAGAGCCTTCCAAATGATCAACGCTTGCGCTCTATTTCTTTCCGCGGAAAATTTCAAGCGCACAAGCTGGGCTCAACTCGGGTTTTGATCAAGCTCTACCTCTTGACGAGTTGAAGGCGCCAAAGGCTTGCAAAGGAGCTTTAATCTTGTTTTATCTTTTCAGCTCTTTTGATTGTATCTTTTATTGTTTATTTGAACGCTTTGTTTTGATTTGTGCGTGAAGACCTAGGGATGTTAGGTCTTGTTGTGTGAAGTGGTTACCTTGGTGAAAAGGTGTAAAGTCACTTGTGTAAACTTAATTGTTGCTAGGATTAATTCTAGTTGTCCCTTAGGTTGAGGTGGGAAAGTGCTCTCGGTAGGAAGGCGGGATACTTCTAGGTGTGGAAGTGCCTTCGGTTGGAGAGCGGAGACTTTCCGGTGAAAAGTCCTCGTTGTAAGGGAAAAGTCCTCGTTGTAAGGGAAACTCGATATAATCTAGTAAATCTAATTTGGAAATCCTAAGCGGGGTGCTTAGGTAGTGGAGTAGGCATTGGGACAGAACCACTATAAATCTTGTGTTTGCATTGATTCATTGATTGTTTTAATTGCTTATGTATTTATCGCTTCCACATCTATTCAATCGCAAATTGCCCAAACAAATTGAGAAACAATTAAAATCTAATTTAGGCTAATTCAATTAGTAAACACACTATTCACCCCCCCCTCTAGTGTCGCCATTTAGCCTTTAATTGGTATCAGAGCGAGTCCGTAGCTTGAGATTTCACCATCTCTTCTACACCTTGTCTCAATCTCGAAATGGCTCTAGAGTCAGTAGCGTTTACACCTCCTAGGTTTGATGCCTCTAACTTTGGTCTATGGAAATCTAGGATGTACACATTTCTAAAGACTCAAGATTTAGGTATATTTGACATGGTAAAGACAAAATATATTGAACCTAAGAAAAATATGAATGCATGGACCCAAGAACAAATTAAATTGTTTGAATTAAATGGTAAAACAACACATCTTCTATATTGCACATTTTCAAAAGATATACTTGAAAAGGTCATGCATTGTACTTTCGTATTCGACATTTGAGCAACATTAAACATGCTATATGATTTTATAAAAACCGAAGAGATTACTACTTATGATGAGGGGAGTGATGATAATTATCATCCACCCAATACTAATATGGTTTTTGAAGCCCAAAGTGTCTCCAGTCATAGGAGCACTAAAAGCTGGAAGACAAAAGTGATTTGCCATGTGTGCCAAGAGAAATGGCATGTAAGGAAGAATTGCTCTACCATAAAAAATAAGGCAAAGAAGAGGTCAAGTGCTTCCACCTCCACCTCTCACTCTCTTGAAGCATCCTCTACCCATGACTATGAATCCACTTCCAAAGTAAGCCTCAAAATTGCAAATAATGAGGTACTATCTTCTTCATCTAGTCATAATAATAATAATAATTGTACTAGCTCTTCTACTTCACATGATATGCAATATGATGAGTTAGTAGGTGAATACTAGAAAATAAGAGAATGAAATCTAGTTCTTTTATTTTTTCCCATGATAGGTTGGAACTTGAGCATAAGTACTTAAAGCTCGAAAATAAAAAATTAAAATTTGAGAATTCAAAAATCGTTAGTGAGAACAATATTTTGAAATCTCAACTATATCTCATGCATAAGTCAATTGAAGTTTTAAAAGATGATATTTTAGTTTTGAACAAGGAAGTACATGCCTATGCTCATCATAAATCTCATGCTAGACATTCCACAATTAAATCTCAAGTTCAAAAGAAAAATGTTTCACTTAAGAATGATCATGTCCATCATCCTTTTCATGTCAAGCATTCTAATGCTAAATCTCATGTCCATGTTAAAAATGAAAAGAAAAATTTCATAGACATTGCTTTTGTTGTGGTGTTTATGGGCATGCTATATATAATTGTGCATTCAAGATGAACCCAAGTAGTGTTAAGACACTTTGGGTAGCTAAGCCCTCTAACCCCCAAGGATCCAAAGTTATTTGGGTACCAAATGTCTCATGCTCTTTTGTAGGGGGAGCAACCACACAAGGGTAAA
Source organism: Canna indica (assembly GCA_034359265.1). Taxonomy (NCBI): domain Eukaryota; kingdom Viridiplantae; phylum Streptophyta; class Magnoliopsida; order Zingiberales; family Cannaceae; genus Canna; species Canna indica. Next base: position 21,053,700 of record CP136897.1, read on the forward strand.
AATAATTGAAGGATTGAAGTTGACCATGGACTCAATGAAGAATCTATATTTGGTTGCAACTTCAAGTCATCTTGATGCCTTAGTAAGGTTGACATAAAAAAAAAAGTTCTTTGGTATCATCTCCTATACCCTCTCGCTTAAATCATAGTTGGAGTTTGATATATGCTTAATATTAGTAGATTTTCCACTTTTGATAAGTTTCAAAAACGTTTTTGATTTTTGATTTCCCAGTCTCTTCGGAGACCCAGGTAGCCTGCAGTAATGGACCTAAGCGACCTTGTGATTCTAAATCGTAGGCTCATTGTGGCTTTTTGTTTTCAACCAATAGAAAGAGTTGGAGATCATGCTTTTATTTATATTTCATTTGTGATATCTTAAAATTCGTTTTGGTATCTTTTGATTTTATTTAAAACGGATTTCAAACCATTTAAGCAAAGTGATATTTGATAATGATACTTGATGCATCTCTTTGCTTTTTGGTTGAGTTAGATTGCTAAGTAGCTATATTTTCTCTAAAATATTAGTGTAGCTTGCTTGCAAGTTATTGTAATAGGAAGGCTAATTAGGAAGAAAAAAATTAGTTTGGCCAAATTATCATGAATAATGTATAACTTTAATTAATTCAAAATCTTAGCGTTATACCTAATTGTTTAAGCTTAAATCATGTCTCAATACTCATGATGGTAATTGCATGTTAAAACTTTAAATTCTTATGAGTAGGTAGAATATTAACACTTAGGCAAATTTCATCAAATGAAACTTACTCTAAGTTGACACTTACTATAAGAGACATCTCTTTAAGACCAAACTAATTAAACTTGTTTAGGGACCTTACTTCTCAAAATATTTCACATGTTAAGATCTCTTAGATTCATTTTGATATCATGACAACTAATTATTTTCTAAATTTATAGTGCTATCTATAATTTAATTTAATTTATTTTCCTTTTCCCTTTTTTTAATTTAATTGTTTTGTTTTGTTAGTATTAGTTCATATTATCTTTTAGTATATTTATTATTATATTTTCTAAGTTTTTTTTAATTTCTTTTTAATCAAGTTCATATATGTATTTTAGAAAAAACTGATACTTCAAGTCAAATCAATATATTTTTAGTATATTATTTACTTAAATTTTAATTTTTCCCTTCAACTTACTTTGATTAATAAATTTTCATTAAATTTTTTAGTTATAAAATTTGCATTCTATAATAAAAATTTAAAATCTCGAATAAATATAATTGAGTCGTACATATATAATACATGGAAATTAATATATTCCCATCAATTCAAAAAATTTAAATAAATTTTACTCAAATTGAATTGAATTTTTAAATTAATTCAAAAATTTTTAAAATCTCAAACTCGAATAAAAGATCGATGTAATTTCAAATATCTCTGAAATTTGAATATTTATTCAAATAAAAAATATCAAATTATATATTCGATAAGCAGAGGCGTTGATATTCTTTTTTATTTAATTAAAAAGCGACGCCATAAGTAGAGACGTCGGTAATCAGTATCACAAATTTGAAAAGAGTCATTCAAGTTAAAACTTTCCAATGCGGCATTAAATATTATTGATTAAGAAAAAATTATTAATTATTTTTAGTTTTTATCAAAATCTTACTTAAGTATTGATATCATATGACATTATAGTTATATAGGTAATTAAGTCCAAAAAATATTTAATAATATTATTATATTTTATTTAAAACATATTAAAAATTGAACTTTTATAATTTGATTAATTTATTCTGATTTTTATTCAATTCGACATATTATATTAAAAAGTTCAAAATTTTGAATTTTAAAACACAAAGGTTATTTAAATCTCAATTTTAATTAGATTTGATTTGAATGTAACCAAAATTTTAAATTAATTCAAAATTTTTCAAACTATTGCCAGCAAAAATATTTGCATGATTTTAGAGAAAATCATACTTTTGGTCCCCACAATTTCCTCTAATTTTGGTTTTAGTCCCTATAGTTTCAAAATTTTGGTTTTAGTTCCCACACTTTACTTCTGTTTAGGATTTGGTCCTTACCGTCAAATAAGGTTTAAACAGTGCTGACGTGGATAATATGTGCTGACTGGACAATACTGACATGGAGCCTGCAGGTACCAACTTTGTAAACTATAGGGACTAAAACCAAAATTTTATAAACTATGGGGACTAAAACCAAAATTTTATAAACTATAGGGACTAAAACCAAAATTTAATTAATTATTTTTCCTAATAAATATAAAAAATTACATGATATTTTTTTAATTTATTTATAAATAAATATAATATTTAAAAATATTAAAATTGAGCAAACTTTTTACCGATTAAGATGATTTATTTTAAATTTTATTTTGAAAAGAACAATGACATATTTATATATTTAGTAGGGGTGAGCACGGGTAGGAACGTCCCGACCGTCCCTGTCCGGCCCGACCCGAAAAGTTGGGACAAATCTTATCCCGATTTAAAATCGGGACGGGACTGGGACAAATATGTTTGTCCCAACTAAAAACCGAAATGATACAAAAAAAATCGGGATTGTCCCGTCCCAGCCCGGTTGATAATATAAGTAATATTAAATATATAATATTATTTTTTAAAAAATATATATTATTTGCGTCCCGACTCAAAACTGGGACGGGACCGGGACATACCAAATCCCAGCCCGTTCCGGTCCCGAATACGAAGCATCCCGATTTTGTTCCGCTCCAAAAAATTCGGGACCAGACTGGGACGTCCCGAATTTATTAATATTATTTTTTTATAAAATAAAAATAATATCTCCGTTAAAATAATTAATATTTTTTTCTTAAAAATAATATTATATATTTAAAATTACTTATATTATAAACCGGGCCGGGACGGGACAATCCCGATTATTTTTGTATCGTCCCGTCCTAATTTTTAATTGGGACGAACATATTTGTCCCGGTCCCATCCCGATGTTGAACCGGGATGGGATTTGTCCCGACTTTTTGGGTCGGGCCGGACTGAGATGGCCGGGACGTCTCGACCTGTGCTCACCTCTACTAAATATATAAATATATCATCGCTCTTTTCAAAATAAAATCCAAAATAAATCACCTTAATCACTAAAAAGTTTGCTCAATTTTAATATTTTTAAATATTATAGTTATTTATAAATAAATTAAAAAATATCATGTAATTTTTTATATTTATTAGGAAAATAATTAATTAAATTTTAGTTTTAGTCTCTATAATTTACAAAGTTGGTCCTTGCAGGCTCCACGTCAGCATTGTCCAGTTAGCACATATTATCCACGTCAACACCGTTTAAATCTTATTTGACGGTAGGGACCAAATCCTAAACGGAAGTAAAGTGTGGGGATTAAAATTAGAATTTTAGAATTATAGAGACTAAAATCAAAATTGGAGGAAATTGTGAGGACCAAAAGTATGATTTTCCTATGATTTTATCATTCCAAAATTTACACATCTTTTAATATACATTTTTCTTTATATAAAATATATTTTATAAATATACATATTTTTCCCATTATATATTATATATCATTTTCCCCTTTTTTTTACTTTATACTTAAAATTTTATTTTCTAAATTTATAATACTATCTATAATTTAATTCAATTTAATTTAATTTCCTTCTCCCTTTTTAATTTTTTTTTAATTTTGTTAGTAATAGTTCATATTATCTTTTAGTATATTTATTATTATCTTTTCTAAATTTGTTTTTTTTAATTTATTTTTTAATCAAGTTCATATATGTATTTTAGAAAAAAATGATACTTCAAATAAAATCAATATGTTTTTATTATCTTATTTACTTAAATTTTAATTTTTCCCTTCAACTTACTTTGATTAATATTTTTTATTAAATTTTTTAGTTATAAAGTTTGCATTCTATAATAAAAATTTAAAATCTCGAATGAATATAATTTAGTCGATTTGAATAAATTAGTTTTATGTAATATGTACATATATAATACATGAAAACTAATATATTCCAATCAATCCAAAAAATTTAAATAAATTTTACTCAAATTGAATTGAATTTTTAAATTAATTCAAATTTTTTAAAAATATCAAACTCGAATAAAAGATGTAATTTCAAATATCTCTGAAATTTGAATATCTATTCAAATAAAAAATATCAAATTATATATTTGATAAGTAGAGACGTTGATATTCTTTTTTATTTCATTAAAAATCGACGACATAAGTAGAGGCGTCAGTAATCGGTATTACAAATTTGATAAGAGTCATTCAAGTTGAAATTTTCCAATGCGGCATTAAATATTATTGATTAAGAAAAAAATATTAATTATTTTTAATTTTTATCGAAATCTTACTTAAGTATTGTTATCATATGACATTATACTTATATAGATGATTAAGTCCAAAAAATTATGCTTTCGATGTGGAATTAAATGCCAATATTTTTTATATAGGATGATTATTGGGAAATTGGTGCGAAAACTAATGTCAGTCTCCCAAGTTTCTTCGTCAATTTTTTATCTATTTTATAACAAGATTTTTTGATTATCTTCGTTGAAATTTTTAATTTGGTTTATATTTCATATTTCCTTAGCAAATTTGATTGAAACAATTATATATTAGTAATATATTTTATTATATAATTATATATTGAATATATATTATATATAATATTTATTTATTATATTAATTATTTCTGTTATTCTTGTAGATTGTTATAGTTTATTAAAGATCTAATCTTTTACTTTTATTTTCCTTAATTTAATTCAAGTTTTATAATTTTTGAGTAATTTTTTTTAGTTTGAATTGGTGTATTATTATTATTTTTTAAAATTCAAATATTAAAATAGGCTAATTATACATACTTATATATTTTTAAAATTCTTTTTTTTAGTTCTTTTTATTTACTGTATATCTTATATTATTTATTATTACTATAATTATTTTATATTTTATGTTGTTATATATTATTTACTAATAAAATATTATTTAATATTAACTTGATTTCATTGTCACGTTACTTTGACTTATTTTTAAATTAGTTTAAGCTTTCAGATTTTTTTAGGGAGCTTAAAAATTTGAAGCAAAAAACTATAAATACCTAATATATATAGCTAATGGATGTTGTAGTAAAATAAATAATATGCTAATCAAGTAGTATATGAAAAATGGCATATGAGAAGTAAGAACATTTTTTTAGTAAATATGATCAAAATTTTGATTAATATTATACTAATTATTATTTATATTATCTATATTTATTTTACTATTTAAAAATACGTAGGCATTTAGTCTTATTATCCCTAATTAGTCAATTTTAAAGATTTTCAGTAGAATTTATTATTTAGTTTGATGATTCATATTTTTCAAAATTATAAATCAAATTAAGTATAACTATATAATTTAAGTCTTCATTTTATTTTTGTTTTATATTTTTTATATTATTACTTTTTAAAATTTATATTTTTGTTATTTCTTTATTTTTTAAGTGAAGAAAATATTATTGGTTCATTAAATTTGATTTTTAAATTTTTATTAAATTATTTAATTTGAGTTTTTAACTTTACTTCCATTTTAGATATTATAGTGAGATTACTGATATAATCAAGTGATACGTAAAAAGTGAGACATCTTAATCATTTTTTTTAAAAAAAAAAACCTTTATCAGAATTGCAATTCACTAAAACTATGTTCCTTTTTAATTTATCGAATACATTATTTTGAGTGTTTATGTTTAATGTTTTTTTTTATATATAAATGTGTATTTATTTTTTTTATTAAAAAATTATATCTATATTTATTAAATATCCAATAATTTTAATTAGGTATATTAAAGTTTACTATTATTATTGATTTTAAATTAGACCATTGTAAAACTCATCTTTATTTTTAGTTTTATTAATACATGATCATATATTTATATTATAATATTTAATTATACTTTATTCATTACGTCTTTTACTATATAATTGATTTCATATATGTTTTGATTAAAAATTATTTTATAATATTTGTATTTTATTAGAAAGTGTAGTTATTTTTTGTCACGCCCCAAACTCGAGGTGGCATGATCGGCCGAGAATACGCTCGCGTACCCCGAAGCCTCACAACCAAACAAACGTATGGCAAGAACACAACTGAAATGCATATATAAATATGAAAACAAGTGGTTTTATACTCCAAAACTTAAAATGACACCACTCCATGACACAGATGAAAAGTCTCACAAGAGACTACCAATGCTACAAAATATCCAAATGCAAATGAAAACATGGCATCACGACTCTCTAAGTACGACGGGGGAAATTCTCTCGCTGAGCTTACGCCGCCAACTGCATCAAGTCTCATGAGCCGCACCTGAACTTGCACACATAGGCAGGAGGGCGTGAGTATATAACTCAGTGAGTGGTAGGGTGTTACCCGTCCTCAAGTAAATAGTGAAGTCACAAGAGCATGTAATTAAGTAGAGAACAATAATGTGTATGAAAAAAAGAATACTCCAACATGAAATCATGACTCAACAACAAAATGATCATGGTGTTACATCATAGAGAATCTTACAATCCACTAACGCATAATAAGCATAATAAGTCTAAAAATGGAATAAACATAACAGCTCAATGAACATAATTAATAAGCATAACAAGCCCATCATGGCTTCCACTTCGGGACCCGCGCACTAGCCGCTACCTGCCCCTCTAGTCACGATCCATCACAAGTCGGGAATCTCCCTCCGACAATTACCACACGACGGGGTAATTGTCAGGGTGGCCTCCCGACATATCACCCGGCCCAGATCTGTCTCTTCGGCTCCATGCCGTCACCGGTTGGGCTTCCGGAGTCGTCTATTTGGGACATTTCCCATCACCAGTCGGAACTTTATATTCCCAACATCGTCTCTTCGGGCATTTCCCATCACCGAGTGGGTTTCCGAATTCGTCTCTTTGAAACTTTCTCCCCGTCAACGGTCGGAGTCTCAATTCATTAGTCACATCCCAAGGAGGTGAAACAATGCAATAATATAAATTTATAAACCACATTAATATCAGCTATCGTTCTCATAATAGCGGTAAATGTCAGGTATACCGCAATGACAAACATAAACATGTAATATCCATGATTGAATATATGAAGTCAATCTGAAAGAATTGTAATATCCATGATTCACGTACTACAAGTATAATCCCAAGCATACTAGAATATCAAACTAATTAATTAACATGTTCATGTAAGGAGCAATTGTACAAAAAAAAATTCCCAGAAGATATGTAATACCTAGTAAAATATTTTATGTGTATTGATTTCAGCGAGTTGCGTGTGACATGAGATGGTGTGCGCGGGCTTAAGCATTGACGCTTAGCTTGAGGTGAGACCCGGATTCTCTAGAAATTCTCTTAATTAAAAATTTAAATGGTAAAATATTTTATGTGTCACGTATTTAAAGAGGACTTCGAGTGGAATCCAACGGTTCAATCGGATCTGAATTCGAACTTGGATTGGGTGAGATAGAGAAGGTTTAATGAATCACTTAAGTTAGGAGCAGAATAATAATTTCAGCCAAAATAAAATTAAAAAATATATTTATATCTACCTGGGCACCTGGGGCGTACGGCCACAATAGCCGCACACAACCTGAGGCATTTGGGGAGAGAAGGGAGGCGACCAAGAAGTGGAGCGGGGGTGTCCGATCCGACTGGAACTTGCGAGTCGTCGGCGTCGAGCACCGCTAGGCCTTCCCCACTCCTTGTCCTCTCCGATTCCTTTCCGGTGAGTGGTTTATGATTCCTTATCATGAGTTTTCTTCTTGTGGATTTGATTCCTCCCTCTCACAGTCATGTGATTGATTTTTTTGTATCTACCCGAAATTGATTTCGTTCTAAGGTTGATTTGATTTCATGCTCTGGTTTGGCGATTTCAATTTGAGAGAAAACTGAGACTCGTGCCTTCATAATGATGCCTCCATAATTAATCTCTGCGGCGATCACCGTGAGATTGGAATGTCGATCTTCTGTTCTGTAGTATAAACTAAAAATGATGATTTCTCTGCCGGTTTCCTATTCTAATTTCTTGCTTTTGGTTCCTTGGGTTTGGCGGCAGCAGTGTAAGAATCATGACACCATTGATTCTCCAATATTTTATTGTAGACAAATTCCAATTTCTTGTTTCTTGCAAACTTGGCCACGCTATGTGGAGTTTATAGATGCTTATTGCTTTGGGTATTATGAATTAAAAGGCATGTGATTGACATGATAGTATGGCTTTATTTGAGAATGGAAAAAAAGATAGGACATCAAGTTATTTCTAGGGGCTGCACACTCGATCCTTCCTTGTAGCCACATGTAATAGAGAGCATTGCTTAGTTAGACCAATCAAATTTATTTAAATAAGTCATCGACAGTGGATTATACAGGCTAGATTTGCATAGTTATATACTAATTTTTTTTTAATGCAAAATTACTGAAACCATACATGATGATGTGCTGAAATTATATATATTGCTGTGCTGAAATTATACACGATGTTATGCTGAATTATTTTAGCAATTTGGATAATCAGTTTAATGCGGAAGGTACTGATGTAACCTACCGATCTTCATGTAAGATATGTTTTGGAAACATAGAAAGTACTTAGGGGACTTGAACAATAACGTGTGGTTAGGAAATGGACGATTTCAGTAGGCTGAAATTTTTGTAGCACATGTTAATCGGGCCGTATGTAGGCCGAGTGGTACGCATAGCGTACGAGCGATCATGGGTCGGAGGGCCTTCCTGATCGAGCGGGTGCTAGTTCTAGAGGGCCTTCCTAGACCAGTGAACCCGAGCAGAGATACAACAGATGCTGGTTCTAGAGGGCCTTCCTAGACCAGTGAACTTGAGAAGAGATTCAATTGGGTACTGGTTCTAGAGGGTCTTCCTAGACCAATGAACCCAAGAAAAGATTTAGTGGGTACTGAGTCTAGAGGGCCTTCCTAGACCAGCGGACCCGAGCATAAAAATAGTTGGTACTGGTTCTAGAGGGCCTTCCTAGACCAATGTACCCGAGGGGGAGAGACAGTTGGACACTGAGTCTAGAGGGCTTTCGTAGATCTGTTTCACTGAGAAAAGTGATAAATTGGGATTCAGAATTTAGAAAGCGTTTTCCGTAGAGTCGGATGAGAGTTCATTCCTTACATAATTAACTTGGCATCTGCACTCACTTGATATATTGCATGTATTGTCATTACTGGATTCCATTTATTGAGGATTGGGAGACCATTCATTGAGTTTTGTACTCACTTTTACTCTCATGTGTGTTTTGCAGAGCATCATCCTGAGGTATGGCGCAGCTAATGAGGATGGACTCCGGTAGCGATCTCGTGAGCTGGTTGGCGTAGTCGAGTCAAGTCGAGTCGAGTCTTATTTGAGAACTGAGGCATTATAGCCTTTAGAGTGCCCTAGAAGTTGTTTAAATTTTAGTTGAATCGTTTTTATGAGATATCTGTTATGTGGATCATGTTTTGGTCTCTGAGTTGCTATCGACTATTCATTAGTTATGTTATAAAAACTTTGTTTTCAAGATGTATCTATTTAGAGGCTTATGTAATGGGTTTGGCTTCGAGGTACTTGACTGCACCTTGGCCGGTCACGTGACTCAGTTTTGGGGCGTGACAAGAAAGTTCACATTTATTATCCTTATCAAAACATTCAATATTTATACAAATTGATGAATTATATTGCGAACTGAAATCAGAATCTAATTAATAAGTAATTGAGTCATCTAACCACTGAGAAAACTAATTTTTTCACAAGGGCATGATAACAGGACCAAGCAGATGATCCTAGAAATGTCACCTACTGAACATTCACTTTAGATTCGAATCATGCAATAAGTATTAAAGCAGAGTTTTCCTACATGTGGCATTCCTACAGCATATATATTGCAAATAACAAATATAATAAACCATATCAAGATATACCAAACTAATTATGAGGCAAACCGTTGAGAATAGATTTCAAAATGGTGACTACTAGACTTTCTGCACGAGAAGAGAGGGACCAAGAAGATTTATTTGCAAAACAACCCAGGTTTAGATCAAATTTTGAAAACATAGACTAGAGGACATATCAGAACGGGTTACTACAAAGATTTCTACTAGCTACATTATGACGTGTTCAAAAACTAATGCAGCAGCGTTCCACAAACTCGAATCTCAAGGTCCTCAACAAGAAAAGAGAAGAAACCAAGCAGAGAAAGGCACAGATTGCATATTGGAATAGAGTCGAAACAGATTGCTCATTGAGAAGAAGAGATCCGACTCTGCTTTGAACCGAGGAAGAAGATGATAGCGTTGACAAAGGTTCCAGCCAAATCACCAAGCCTCCTCCCTTCTCCACCTAGGGCTACGTGTGGTTCCTTCTCGGAGCCGTACGGTTGCCCCCTTCCAATTATTTATTTATTTTTCACTTAAATCCGAAATTACAAAATTACCCCCTCTCTCCTAAGAACTTAACTTAAGTTGGTTTCTCGGCTCAACCAAGCCGCGAGCAAGTCGACTCCCGGACCCCACTCGAACCCAACTCGGACCCAAAGTTCAAAACCAACCTACAACAATCAAATTAGCACATGTATTACATTTTTTTCATTTTTTAGATTGTAATTTTGCGAGCTATGATTTTTTTAACTATCAATTCGTTATTTCACTTATTAATATTTTTTTTTTGATTTTGTTTTACTGTTGTATTTTATTTTTAAAAATTGTATCCACCTTTATTATATTTTCATTAGTTTTCTATCTAAAATATTAAAATTTTACTATTATGATTGAATTTAAGTTTGCTACTGTAAGATTGATATTTATATTTAACTCTAATAACAAATGATATTATTTTCATATATTAATGTATAATTATATTTTATTCATTTTATCTCATAATATAGAATCAATTTCATCATCATTATTATTAATTTAAAAATATTTTATAAAATTATTTGGATCCCGTTGCGTAGCGCGGGATCTTTTCTAGTTATATGTTAAATTAGTTGTATGCATGACTATGTTGTGATTTGTTTGTACTAAGAACAAGAAGTGAGGAGTGAGGATGGCACAACACGTTTGAATTTTATTTTATTAATTAATTTTAGTTTAACGACATGTTAAATTATTATATTTATGTTTATTTGCTTTTAAATAATTTATTTTCAATTGAGTTAAATGAATAGATGAAAGTTTATCATTTTGTTTTTAAAAAAATAATAATAATTAAAAATCATAGATTAATTTTAATTTAATTAAATCAACTAGTTAGGTTTATTTTAATTTAATTAAATAAGATTAATTAGTTATATTAATTTTAATTAAATTATCTATGTTATGTTATGGTTTTATCATTTTCTATTTGATTTAAAATATATTAAAAAGGTCACTACTAGATAGGGTGAAGCTACACTCTCCCAAGGGGGAGAGGAATTGCCCTCTATATCCTTTTAAGTTTTCTCCACGACTTTTGTTCGCCACGAGATTGCGCCTAAACGCTTGCTCACCTAGATGCGCCCCTGCAACCCCTCGGTCCTCGGCACCACTTAGTCTGCCAATATATAGTTTGCTCTTCATAATTTTGATTCCTAGCTCTATCAAAGTGGATAATTTTTTAAAAAGAAAACATCATCATATCAATCATTACTTTCGCAAGGTGGTGCAAAATACTTTAAGAGCCAGTTTCGAGTTATATACAACATTGATGATATTCCTTGTGATCCCGAAGTACAACATAAAATTTTAGAATAATATTTTAATTTTGTTGTTTCCATTTTTAGACAATTTCAAGATCACAATGGATCTACGAGAAGATCGTTTATTTACAACTACAACGGAATGGTATACAAAGTCAACAGATCTCAACCAATGATTAAATAGGATTTATGGCTACACAAACCGTTGAGGATAGTTCTAGATCTGGGCCAAGACGAACTACTGTAGGGAATTTATTGAAACCATTGAATTCAGAATATGGATAGTTATTTATGAAATTTTAATTTTTTAAAAATAAACTAAATCTTAGTTTCGGATTTTATTATGTTTGCTTAATTAAAGATGCTGAATTTCGAATTTTATTAATTTTCATATGGTTATATTTAAATTAATTAAGTCAACTTAATTTTCAAATCTTATATATTATATTATGCATGTTTAATTTTGAATTTTATTTTTCCTCCATAATTATAAATGATTAATTGAAAACTTTTCGAGTATTAAATTAAACAGGGTTTAATTCCAATTAAGTATGCTTAATTTCTAAATTTTCAATTATGTTTAAATTAATTAGACTTAATTTCAAAGTAATTTGATTAATTTTTAAAAATTTGAATCCTATTAATTATGTATAATAAATTTAAAAATTTATTAATTATTTCAATGCATATTAATTTAAAATTTTAATTTTAATTTTATTAATTAATGATAATTAATTTTTAAATTTTTAAATTAAAATTTTCATATTTTCACGTTCATTTTCAATTAATTATTCTTATTTTCAAAATTTTCATATAAAACAATTTTAATTTCCTTTCAATTTATTTATAAATTTAATTAATTTTGAATTTTATTAATCACGAATTTTATTTTTCATTCCACAATTATGTATTTAATTTCAAATTTTTAAATTCATTTAAGTAAGCATGCTTGATTTTCAATTAATCATGCTCAATTATCAAACTTATGAGTTTAATTAATTTCAAATGTGAATAATTATTTATAAAATATTGAATTTTGTTATGCCCGCTTAACTAAAGATGCTTAATTTTAAATTTTATTAATTTCTATCTGATTAGAATCAAATTAGTTATGTCTGCTTAATTTTAAAATCTTATACATTATATTATGAATGTTTAATTATAAATTTTATTTTTCCTCCGTATATATGTATGATTAATTGAAAAATTTCCGAGACCATTAAATTAAACATGTTTCACTTTCATTTTTTTTATGGTTTCACTTCCAATTAAGTATTGACTTTTATTCTTAAAGATATAATTCTTTTATAGTATGATAATAATATGCTAACTTATTTCTAAAAAGCTTGGTATACAAATATTTAAATTTAAATTATTAAGTATATTAAATTATACTTATAAATTTAATTTACAATTTAAATTAAAAATTAATTTAAAATAATTATTTTTCTACAATTTTAAAAATTAATTTTAAATCTAAATTTATATAATTTTAAATTGAATTTATGTTAAAAAAATATCAAAAGAAAAATTGATAAAGTATTCTATTTATATATAAAAATATATAAAAATATAAAAATTTAATTTCAAACTTTTTTTATTTATAAAACCACGGAATATATAATAATATATTAAAATATAAAATTTAATTTTAAAATTGTTATTTTTAAAACCACATTTTAACCGTGCTTAATTTTTAAATTTTTGAATTAAATTAATTACAATTTGAAAATTAATTTTCATATTAAATTAATTTTAAATTTTATTAATGGTGAATTTTATTTTCCCTTCAATTAATAATGCTTAATTTTTTTAAAATTTCAAATTTAATTAATTACAAATGTTGAGAATTATTTATGAATTTTCAAATTTTTAAAAATATAAATTAAATCTTAGTTTCGAATTTTATTATGTTTGCTTAGTTAAACATGCTTAATTTTGAATTTTATTAATTTCCATATGGTTATAATTAAATTAATTATGTCAGCTTAATTTTCAAATCTTATATATTATATTATGCAAGTTTAATTTTAAATTTTTTTCTCCATAATTATGTATGATTAATTGGAAAAATTTTTAGTATTAAATTAAACGTGTTTCAGTTCTAATTAATGTCACACCCCAAAAGCAGGGTCACGTGACCGGCCTAACTCATGCACCTATACCTCATAGCCTAACTCATGCACCTGCAAACATCATAAACAACAAAGTAAATAATAGTTTTTAATAATAAAAGAACCAAAATAGATTTTCATTTCAAAACAACAAGGTTTTAAATACATATCTCAAGTACGGAAATAAATCGAAGAGCAACAGTTCTTTTAATAAACAAAACTGAATAAAATATGAATGTCCCCACGGGACTACAACTCTAAATACCAAAACAAAAAGTGCATGACAATCTACTACAGACTAGACTACGACCCTGTAATTCCCACTAAAATATTTTATGTGTATTGATTTCAGCGGGTTGCGTGTGACGCGAGATGGTGTTTGCGGGCTTGAGCATTGACGCTTAGCTTGAGGTGAGACCCGGATTCTCTAGAAATTCTCTTAATTAAAAATTTAAATGGTAAAATATTTTATGTGTCATGTATTTAAAGAGGACTCCGAGTGGAATCCAACGGTTCAATCGGATCCGAATTCGGACTTGGATTGGGTGAGATAGAGAATGTTTAATGAATCACTTAAGTTAGGGACAGAATAGTAATTTCAGCCAAAATAAAATTTAAAAATATATATTTATATCTACCTGGGCGCCTGGGGCGTACGGCCATAGTAGCCACACGCAACCCGAGGCATTTGGGGAGAGAAGGGCAGCGACCAAGAAGTGGAGCGGGGGTGTCCGATCCGGCCGAAACTTGCGAGTCACGTATTGTTGTTTGTAGGGTGCCCCTTAAGCTTTGGAGGTGGTGGCAGCCCTAGGGCATGCCCCCAAACCTTGGGACAGCCGGCCCTAGTGTAGGAACCTTGGTACTGATGTTTAATAATTGTTTCTAATTTAATTGCTGATTAATTTCGGAAATTTTATGTATTATGGCATGTTAGAATCTCATCTTTCGTTATGGCCTGGGCTGGCCGAGTGACCCTAAGAGTGTAGGGTACTCTTAAGGGTAAGTAGATGAGTTTTTCATTCCTTCAATGTTGCCATATTTCTGTGCTCAAATATTTAATATAGATATTCAATTATGCTAAAATTTATCATGGTTTGCTGGAAATTTTCATTAATGAATGTTGAGATTGATTATGTTGTTGGGATGCGAGCTTGATGCGTAAAATATTGATGTAACCTATCGGTCTTCCTGTAAGCTAGGGTTTATGAATTTAAACTATCTTGATGACCTAAACAGTAGTGTACAGAAAGTAAACAGAGAGTTACAATAGGCTAGAATTTGTCGGTGTGTGTTCAACGGGCCGGATTGCGAGACCAGTATGACATCTTCCTGGCTTTCTGTAAATTTTATAGTAATGTTGATGAAATTCTTTGTGTTTGAGACTTAGATTTCATATACTGAAATGCTGAAATTTCATTTGGTATGGTGCTAAAATGATACACATAGTAGAAGCTAAAATGTGTTGTGCTGAAATTTAGTCAAATCTATGATGATTTGATTTAGTAGTTTGGACAATCAATTTAAGGCGAAAGGTACTGATGTAACCTATCGATTTGCATGTAAGGTATATTTTGAGAACATGGAAAGTACTTAAGTGACTTGAACAGTAACGTGGGGGTAGAAAATAGACGATTACAATAAGCTGGAATTTTCCTAGTGCATGTTAATCGGGCCGGGATGCGAGCTCGGTGTGACGTCCAAATTCGTCATAAACAATTAGGGTTTTAGTTGATACCAGGGATAGGTGAACCTTGGGTGTGTTGACATGAGGATGCGACTATCGGGTAGTGGTCCGAGCCACATTGGGCCGAGTGGTGTGCACAACACACGAGGTGTTTATGGACCTTAATAGGTTCAGATGTGCGCTCCGCGCACGAGATACATTGGGCCGGTGGGCCGAGTTGTACGCATAGCGTACGAGTGATCATGGGTCAGATGGCCTTCCTGACCAAGTTGGGTACTAGTTCTAGAGGGCCTTCCTAAACCAGTGAACCCGAGAAGAGATTCAATTGGGTACTGGTTCTAGAGGGTCTTCCTAGACTAGTGAACCCAAGAAAAGATTTAGTGGGTATTGAGTCTAGAGGGCCTTCCTAGACCATCGGACCCGAGCATAAAAATAGTGGGTACTGGTTCTAGAGGGCCTTCCTAGACCAGTGTACCCGAGGGAGAGAGACAGTTGGACACTGAGTGTAGAGGGCCTTCCTAGATCAGTGAAACTGAGAAAAGTGACAAATTGGGATTCAGAATTTAGAAAGCGTTTTCCGTAGAGTCGGATGAGAGTTCATTCCTTACATAATTAACTTGGCATCCGCACTCACTTGATATATTGCATGTATTGCCATTACTGGATTCCATTTATTGAGGATTGGGAGACCATTCACTGAGTTTTGTACTCACTTTTACTCTCATGTTTGTTTTGCAGAGCGTGACCCTGAGGTATGGCGCAGTTGATGAGGACGGACTCCGGTAGCGATCTCGTGAGCTAGTTGGCGTAGTCGAGTCAAGTCGAGTCGAGTCTTGTTTGAGAACTGAGGCATTAGAGTGCCCTAGAAGTTGTTTAAATTTTAGTTGAATCATTTTTATGAGATATCTGTTATGTGGATCATGTTTTTGTCTCGGAGTTGCTATCGACTATTCCTTAGTTATGTTATAAAAACTTTATTTTCAAGATGTATCTATTTAGAGGTTTATGTAATGGGTTAGGCTTCGGGGTGCTTGACTGCACCCTGGCCGGTCACGTGACTCAGTTTCGGGGCGTGACAGACCCCTAACTAGAACTGCTATGAGATCATGTGGCTCCTCTGCCCTCCAACTGCGCCAAGTGCTCCAACCCACCTCACCGGTTAGGCTTTGTAAAATAAAACAAAACAATAACAACGGATGAGTTCAAAGAACTCAGTGAGCAGTTTTACCAACCCCCACAAATCAACATCACAGAGATAACAAGAATATATCTATCTCTACAGAGGTAATGTCACAAAGGTATGACTAGCTACCAGGCCAACATGCCACCCATGCCCACGGCATCTAACTCTCAAAAGAGGTGCATCAGGCCGAAGCCCTACCATGCCCAAAGGCAACATCACCCACAAAAATATGCATCGGGTCAAAGCCCTACCATGCCCAAAGGCAACATCACCGTCAAAGAGGTGAATCAGGCCGAAGCCCTACCATGCCCGAAGGCAACATCACCATCAAAGAGGTGATTCGTACTACTAGAAATTGAGTCTTCAGCAACGGCTATCAGCAACGGCTATCAGCAACGGCCGCTCAAGCCGTTGCTATTTGCAACGGCATTCTTACGGCCGCTCAAGCTGTTGCAGATATGTTGTATCTGCAACGGCTTTCTAACGGACACGCGAGCCATTGCTGATGATTTTAATTATCAGCAACGGCTTTCTAATGGACAAGTGAGCCGTTGCTGATGATAACTTATTAGCAACGGCTTTCTAACGGGCGAGTGAGCCATTGCTGATAAGTTTATATAGGTCGCAGATCGCGCCCGCCCCTTCTTCCTCCCGCTGTTGCCGCCTCCTCCTCCTCCCGCCTCTCGCCGCCGCTGCCGACGCCGCCGAGCTGCCGCTGCCGACGCCGACGCCGACGTCCATCCTCGATCGCCGATTTTAGGTATTCATCACCGCCCGACCATCTCTTCCCATTGCGGCCGGCGGGAAATCTGACCGAAACTCTATTTTTAGGGTTTCGACCGGCGGCGGACGACCGATGGCCATCGCCGGATATTGTAGAGTGTCCGGACACTGTACGCCGGCGCCGAAGTCCACCGGACTCCGGCGCCGGAAATTGTAGATTAATTTTTATTTATTTATTTATTTACTTATTTATTTATATGTTAATTAAATATTTAGATTAATTGTTTAATTTGTTACATTAATTTTTAGGGTTTAGATTAATTTTTAGTTTAATTTAGTTAGATTAATATTTAATAATGGTAGGTTAATTATTTAAATTAATGAAAATGATGTAGATTAATATTAATTAATTAGTTAAAATATTGTTAATTAGTCCAAAGTTGTCCTCAGTGGACTCGCGTCGGAATTGTCCACTTCGGCATTGTGCCGGAATAGTCCACTTCGGACGCGCGCCGGAATAGTTCATTTTGGACTCCTACCGGAATCGTCTAATTTGGACTCGTGTCGGAATTGTCCAATATGGACTCGAACTGTCTCGAAACATTTAGAAAATAATCATCCATCCGTCGAGTTGATATGTTTCACGTACGCATCGACGAGTCCGATGTCCGTGCCGCATTTGTTTGCATGGACGATTTTTGGATCGGGAGATTGTCACTCTGCATCTATGTAGCAAAGGATTTGCACCAAGATATTTTCTATGGACTTGTCACGGGGAGTCACGTGAAATCGGGACGTCGAGTAATCCTGTCGTTCAGACATATGGTGAATCTTCCTCTGCTGGTGCTTCTTCATCTAGTCAATCTAATCCCTATAGAACTATGATACTTGATAGTCTTGGGGGTCAATTCCACCTGAATGATAATATTGATCGGCCAGTTCTTCAGACATCAGTCCCACCAGATACTACAGCGGTTGATATCACAGAAGTACAAACTGCGGTAGAGATTGAATTACCGAATAAAGAAGCTGCAGAATTTTACGAGATGTTGAAAGCTGCCGATGAACCTTTGTATGAGAATTGTCCTAAATACAATAGGTTTTCAGCAATGACACGGCTCCTAAACATCAAGGCCGATTATAATATCAGCGGGGTTGCATATGATCGGATTGCATGATTGATTAATGGAATGTTGCCTACTGATAACAATTATATATTGCATTTGCAGTGCACGCGAACCGTATGGTAAGTATACCTTTTAATTATATATTTTATTTGTTACTATGTGTACTAATTAATGTATTTGTTTTGTAAATGTAGACGACGGTGTCGGATGACGGGACTGTCCAGCGACCCTCCCCGATGGCGGTGTTTGAGCGGACTCACCGTCGAGCACATGGGACGGGGGAGTACATCGACAACCGCGCTGCATACATTATGGTAACTATATATTTGTTTAAATTATTCATTATATATTTATAATGTAAATTTTATGATAAATATTAAACAAAAAATTAAACTCGAGTAGGAGACCTACAGCCAGACGGTGGTGCAGCACGGGGGCACCCCCGATAACTTTGACGCAGCAACGTGGGTCGAGGCCGCAGGTGGCTGGGACCATGGCCGTATATATGACTTTGCAGATAGTGGTCATGTGCGAGCCGTACTAGGGCCACTTGGGGCACCGACCCCTTCGATCGCTGGTGAGCGGCCGTCCACCTCCAGATCCAGTTATGATCATAGTAGCAGAATAAGGACTCTAAAGGAGATGGTCGCGGGTCAGACTGAGATGATGGAGCGCCAGAATCAGATGATGGCGGAGATGCATGCTATGCTACGCAACATGTTAGGTCATCCCGAAGCAGGCATCTCTTCGGCATCATCTCATCCATCGTCCTCGAGTCAATCCACACCGATGTACACTCAAGCACTACAGACCCCGCCAAATGATCCAGGCCATCCTCCATCGTCATCGTGAGATTTTTTTATATTGACTTTGTTATTGAGATATTATACTTGTTTAATTTATTTTGTTTGGATATTGATACTTCAATTTTGCATTTGAATAGTTTTTATACTATTGTGGATAATTATAAATATAAATATAATTGTTTTGATGTATATCTTGGTGTATTTGTAATGTGTGAATGAATGTGTGTATGAGTGTATGGGTGTGTGAGTTATGTATCAGATAATGTATCAATGTATCAATGGAAATTTGAATTTTTAATTTTTTTTGTTACCAGGTTCACATCATCAACAACGGCTTTCCCACGGACGGCCGTGGGAAAGTCGTTGCTAAAAGTTTATCGAAAGCCGTTGCTGATGACCTACAGCAACGGCTTAGCAACGGGCCTAACGGCGTTGCTACGGGCTCACCAGCCGTTGCTATTAATGTTATCACCAACGGCTTTGCGTCCGAGGCAAAACCATTGCTAATAATATTTTTAGCAACGGCCCGAGCGGCCGTTGCTGATCCGTTGCTAAGTTATCAGCAACACGATTTTCTGTCACGGCTCCATTGCAAAGGCGTCAGGCGTTGCACGCCGTTGCTGATGATTTTCAGCAATGGCTCAGTAACGGCATCAGCCGTTGCTGATGCCCATTTTTCTAGCAGTGTCAGGTCAATGCCCTACCATGCCTAGAGGCAACATCACCGTCAAGAGGTGCATCGGATTGAATCCCTACCATGCCCAGAGACAACATCACCATCAAGAGATGCATTGGCTCGAATCCCTACCATGCCCAAAGGCAACATCACCACCAAGAGGTGCATCGGGTCGAATCCCTACCATGCCTAGAGGCAACCGCACATACTAGGATAATCGAGAAAGGCTCTCCGAACTTATCCTGCAGGTTGGGAATTTTGGCGTCCAACCATCCGAGCGTAGCCCGAACCCCGGCTCCTAATCGAGCCGCTCTGCCATTCCCAAGGATATGGCGCATCAAGACCAAAGTCAAGATTCCCCTACGGTGTCCTAGGGGTGTCCTCATTATGAAGCGTCTCAACACTCCAAACCCAACCCCTATCCCTTAGACCCATAATTTCATGAACTTATGTGGTTTTATTTCATGAATACCTTGTAAGTTGGTTCATAACAGATTATGCTCACCCTTAAACCCAATTTTAATTATAGAATTAAAATTTAGATCATCTCAATTAGGGTTTTATTTTAGGTTACTGTTCTGCCCAGAACTGCTGTGTCTGACCCAAATCTAGTCTCCAAAGTGTGTCCTATATTTCTAAACTATATTTTCTTATCAAAACGATAGGTTACACGACTATAATCAGAAATCTAATCACATAATAATAGAGAAATCAAAAATCAGCCCAGATTCAACAAACAACATATAAATTTTAGAAAGCTGAAATTTCCAGCACATCAAGGAATAAAATCCGAATTTTGCAGAATTAAATCCCCAAATTTCTAACATCACAGATTCAAGTCATCATGCCAATCATGCATACAATCTCATAATTTTTATTAAATAAAAACTAGCATATATAACAAGAATTTCTTAATCAAGAATCAAGCATTAAGATCAAGAACCCCCTTATCAAGAACCCTTAATTAGTCATTATCAAGATCTTAATCCTACCACATGATTTCTACCCAAAATTATAGATTTAATCCTAAGCATGCAATCCACAAATCAAAAAACCAAATTGGGAGAATAAATCATGATTTGCATATCAAGAAAATATGGCAAGAACTCAAAAAAAATCCAAGAACAAGGCATAAATACCGACTTCAAAAGGCCGATGACTCAACCCAAAAAAATGGCTCCAAGGGGAAAGAAGAGAGGGAGAGGAAGCAGGCGGCTCAGCTCGACTCATCTCGGCTCGACTCCAAAGAGAAAAAAGGAAAATAGGAAGAGGAAGAAGAATCTGGCGGCTCGGCTCGGCTCTGGGTGGCTGCGGCACCAAGGAGAAAAGGGAAAGGGGACTGGCGGCTTGCTCCCTTTCTCAACTTTCTAGGTGGCTCCAAAATATGAGCCACAAGCCATGAGGAGGATGTTTTATACACCCTCCTCAACCCTAACCCTTTAAACTTTTAATTCACAACCCGCATCCACCTTAAGCCAAAATCAAAATCCGCTAACTCGATAGACTTAAATAATTTAATTAATCTCATTCTTATAAATTACGAATAATTAATTAAATATTCATATTAACATAATTAGCAATTATGCGCACACAACACCAAATTAAATACTCTCAACTATCCAAGCCTAAAAATTTATAAATTCATAAATTTATATTCTACTTACCCGAGCTCGCAAGCTCACTCCGGACCATGAGTTGACTCGACTCGACCAAGAACTAGTCCGCTAGGCTGGAAAATATACATAAAAAGAAAAATAATAAATTTAAATATATGGGATATTACAATTAAGTATGCTTAATTTTTAAATTTTTTATTATATTTAAATTAATTAGAATTAATTTCAAAGTAAATTGATTAATTTTTAAAATTTTGAATTCTTTTAATTATTTATAATAAATTTCAAAATGTATTAATTATTTAAATGCATATTAATTTCAAATTTTATTAATTTAAATCTTATTAATTAATAGAAATTAATTTTCAAATTTTCAAATTTTGACACTCATTTTCAATTAATTATTCTTATTTTCAAAATTTTCATATAAAATAATTTTAATTTTAATTCAATTTAATTTATAAATTTTAATTAATTTTGAATTTTATTAATCATCAATTTTATTTTACTTTCAGAATTATGCATTTAATTTCAATTCTTTAAATCCATTTAAGGAAGCAAGCTTGATTTTCAATTAATGCTCAATTTTTAAAATTTTGAGTTTAATTAATTTCAAATGTAAATAACTATTTATGAAATATTGAATTTGTTATGCTCGTTGAACTAAACATGCTTAATTTTGAATTTTATTAATTTTCATTTGGTTAAAATCAAATTAATTATATATGCTTAATTTTAAAATCTTATATATTATATTATAAATGTTTAAATTTAAATTTTATTTTCTGTCATACCCCGACTAAGGGTAGTGTGATCGGCCAGGGTCCACATCCTACCCTGTAGCCTACTGTCTACACTGACATCAAGAAACCAAAACACATCGACTGAAAGAAACTTAACACACTTTATAAAATAAAGTTTGCAAGTCACAATGTATAAGTTTTTCAAAACAAGAAGAAACATCAACCTCAAATCCAAATGGACAAACATCACGTTTTTGCAATTCTTTTCAATTACAATCGTCAGTGCACAAATACACCAACATAACTAGGACTAGTCTAAGACTCATGGACGCCGCTACGAGATTTGGCACCGCCTCTGCCCTCCAACTGCACCATGTCGACACAAAGCTACTGCTCATGCTCTGCAAAAATAGAAATAAACTGTGAGTCCACTTGGGACTCAGTGAGTGGCTCAATTGAACCTCCACATAAGCCTCAGTCATATATATATATCATACATGGCAATAAAGAAAATGTACTATGAGGTAAAGTTTATTTATAATGCGATTACCGACCCCCAACGGGTTCGTCTGCATCAACTGAACATGATAACCTGCCATCTCGGCTTATCTAGCCTTCGGCATTCGGCCCTTGGGCCTACTCATAGACTCATATCCCGACTACAGCCGTCCCTACCATATTCGTTAGTGTCATACTGGCTCTAGGCCACAATATCTCAAGATGTAAACAAATAATCCCGGGCCGTCGACTAGGGTAGCCACTAGTCTCCGAACACCGTCTGGGGTAAGGATAGCTAGTCCCACCCAACTAGGGTCTGGCACCTAGCGGGCCCGCTGGCGCACCTCTAGACCCAACTGGCCGAGTTGAGCATTGGTCATTTCCGACCTCCTCGCTCCTCGGCGGACCATCTCAAGCACATTACACATTCAATATCCTAGGGTTTCCATATATATACCTCGGGCCTTTGCCCGTATTAGCCATGTCCGACTACCAGGTCAACAATTCATGCTGCCCCTTTTAGTATATGTGCACCTACAATCTCTAAGTTTCCAAAAATATACAAGCAGTTATAGAAGTGTTATCGTCTCATATCTAAGTTTTCATAAATGTGCTATGAACATCTAGTGGCACCTTACATGTTAACTAGCCTTCTACACTGTCTTAGGTGAGAATTTCCATGAGTCAACCTTGGAATACCATCCAAGAACATTTGGGGCAGCATACATAATTTAAAGAACAATGCTCAAATATTACATCATTCATCATATATAACCATAATGCACATACCTAACAATTCTTATACTACCTTAGGAATATTAGCTCAATAAGGAGCAACTATCTAGCATGGCAAGGTAGTAATAAATTTAAATAACATGTATGAATTATAAAATATGGTAACATTGTCAACATCCAAGTTTAAGGATCAAATGCCAAGTATGATTACAAGACTAGCATTCCTAAAGTTTCAAATCAATCAAGCTACTTGTTATGTTTGATGTTCTTCCTAAGTATTGTCATATCTCTATGTATGATCCTTATAGTCATGTAATTTCCATCTATAGCTAATCTCTTCTCCCCTCCCTAGCCTTGGCCGAACCATGGGCAAGGAAGACCTTGCTCGGCCATGGTCCTAATGGTAGGAAAAGAGGGAGGAGACTCTAGCTATACCTCTACCTCTTCAATTCCGAATGTAACTTAAAATGTCAATTAACTAATTTACCCTTCCCTCACCCTTGGCCGAACCCTCTTCATGAGTGGTAAGGTTCATTCGTCCATTCAAGGGACTCTTAGGGAAGATATGCTTCAATATACGAAAGATATACATGTAGAACTACATCGAACATTGATCTAAGGTCATCTAAGGGCTTCCTTACCGTCAAGGGAATTGGGAAAAAATTTGGCATGACCTTTCCCCTTTCCCCATGACTCGGCAGCCCTAAAAACTTGCAAATCAACGAAGAAACAGCGAGTTCCGACAAGAAATTTCATAAAACAGTGAACGCACATTATAGAAATCAAGATTTGTCGGAAAGATTGTGAAAACTCAACCTATCTCATCTAGGGTTCGGCCACCCACCTCCCCCAAGCTTCAAAACTTAACCACTCACCTAGGTTGCGGAGAAACAAGGATCGGGTGACGACGACTTGAAATTTTTCCGGCGACGACGACTTGAAATTTTTCCGGCGACGACGCGAATCTTGGATCGATCCAAGCCCCAAGCTTCACCTTGCTCCTCTTCCTCTCTCCCCTTAGGCAGCCTTGTGCGGCTCAATGTATGAGCCACACGGCTGCAATATGAGGGTTTTAATTCCTCATCTAACTTTCCAAATGAGGCCTCTTAACTCACTTAACTCGCACTCAAACCTCGACTAAACCCGAACTCAACTTGGGTTCCGACTCAAACCATAATATGACTCGAGTTAACTTAATTTAAGGTATGATTTTATAAAAGGAAAGTTAATTATCCAAATAGACTTCATGATTCATTAGCCGAGTCATACCTTTTCACTCGAGGCAATCCTGAGGCTCGACTCGACTACCCCTGGGTCCGACGCGCTGCACCAAAATAGATTTTATACTAGGAAACTTTTTTTGGATCTTACATTTTCCCTCCGTATATATGTATGATTAATTGAAAAATTTTCAAGTCCATTAAATTAAGCATGTTTCACTTCCAATATATATATATTTATATATATAAACAAGATACAGCTCCTTCCCGCCTAAATTCCTCCCACTCCCTCATTTTTTACCTTTCTTTTTACAATTTAATTTCACTACTAGAAATTGAGTCTTCAGCAACGGCTATCAGCAACGGCCGCTCAAGCCGTTGCTATTTGCAACGGCATTCTTACGGCCGCTCAAGCTGTTGCAGATATGTTGTATCTGCAACGGCTTTCTAAAGGACACGCGAGCCATTGCTGATGATTTTAATTATCAGCAACGGCTTTCTAACGGACAAGTGAGCCGTTGATGATGATAACTTATTAGGAACGGCTTTCTAACGGGCGAGTGAGCCATTGCTGATAAGTTTATAAAGGTCACACATCGCGCCCGTCCCTTCTTCCTCCCGCTGCTGCCGCCGCCTCCTCCTCCCAACTCTCGCCGCCGCTGCCGACGCCGAGCTGTCGTTGTCGACGCTGTCGTCCGTCCTCGACTGCCGAATTCAGGTATTCATCGCCGCCCGGCCGTCTCTTCCCGTTGCGGCCGACGGGAAATCCGACCGATGGCCGCCGCCGAATCTTGTACAGTGTCCGGACACACTGTCCAGACACTGTACTCCGGCGCTGGAAATAGTAGATTTTTTTTATTTGTTAATTAATTAATTAATTAATTATTTATTTATTTAGATTAATTGTTTAATTTGTTAGATTAATTTTTAGGGTTTAGATTAATTTTGGAATTGTCCACTTCGGCATTGTGCCGGAATCGTCCACTTCGGACGCGCGCCGGAATCGTCCACTTCGGACACGCGCCGAAATCGTCCACTTCGGACACGCGCCGGAATAGTTCATTTTGGACTCCTGCCGGAATCGTCTAATTTGGACTCGTGTCGAAATTATCCAATATGAACTCGAACTGTCTCGAAACATTTAGAAAATAATCATCCATCCGACGAGTTGATATGTTTCACGTACGCATCGACGAGTCGAATATGATTTAGCAAAACCTTAGATCCATTCGAGGATTGTATGTTCGTGTAAAAGAAGTAGATGATCTTTTATACGACGTACAATTCTTGAATTGTCCCTGATTGAACAATTTGGAAATATAGTTATTTGTACTGCACTTACGTTTTTCGTTTAACTGTTAACTAATTATTCTAAATTTCGGCAACATCTCTCTTGTTCTCCGATACGCACCCAGATGATATGCGTATTCAAAGAAATGTAGGGAGATGCTGCCGAAATTTAGAATGAAGTTAGCGATTAAAATAAATACTTAGTGCAATATAAATAACATAAATCCCGAATGGAATATGACAATCTCACCTAAAGACATTAACCAAAGAAATTGTCATTGATTGACAGAATCATGTCGGTTGATCAAAGTTGGATGTACCGACGTCTTAATCGTGGAGCTTTAACGAATGAGTTTCGATTAGGCGTAACGTACTTCCTAAATTTTTCCTATTCGAATCAGAATTTTATTAGCATCGGTGATCAAATCCGATGTTCGTGCCGCATTTATTTGAATGGACGATTTTTGGATCGGGAGACTGTCACTCTGCATCTATATAACAACGGATTTGCACCAAGATATTTTCTATGGACTTGTCACGGGGAGTCACGTGAAATCAGGACGTCGAGTAATCCTGTCGTTCAGA
Organism: Canna indica; assembly: GCA_034359265.1. Classification (NCBI taxonomy): domain Eukaryota; kingdom Viridiplantae; phylum Streptophyta; class Magnoliopsida; order Zingiberales; family Cannaceae; genus Canna; species Canna indica. Next base: position 21,080,390 of record CP136897.1, read on the forward strand.
CATATGGTGAATCTTCCTCTGCTGGTGCTTCTTCATCTAGTCAATCTAATCCCTATAGAACTATGATACTTGATAGTCTTGGGGTCAATTCCACCTGAATGATAATATTGATCGGCCAGTTCTTCAGACATCAGTCCCACCAGATACTACAGCGGTTGATATCACAGAAGTACAAACTGCGGTAGAGATTGAATTACCGAATAAAGAAACTGCAGAATTTTACGAGATGTTGAAAGCTGCCGATGAACCTTTGTATGAGAATTGTCCTAAATACACTAGGTTTTCAGCAATGACACGGCTCCTAAACATCAAGGCTGATTGTAATATCAGCGAGGTTGCGTATGATCGGACTGCATGATTGATTAATGGAATGATGTCTACTGATAACAAGTTTGAGCCAACTTTTTATAAGACTAAAAAGCTAATGAGAAAATTGGGGCTTGGGTACGAAAAAATACACGCGTGCCAAAATAACTGCATTTTATATTATAAAGAAAATGTGCAGTTGGATAAATGTCGTGTATGTCAACATCCTCGTTAAAAGGAAAAGAAATCGGTCCGATAAAAAAATATCCCGTTTAAGGTGCTTCGGTATTTTCCACTAACACTGAGACTTCAAAGATTATTCATGTCGAAAAAGACAGCCCCCTATATGAGTTGGCATGCAAGAAGTCGTGATGATACAGTAATAACTCATCCATCCGACAGTGAAGCATGGAAACATTTGGATACATATTATCCTTCATTTGCTAGGGATACTAGAAATATAAGATTGGGATTGTGCACATATAGTTTTAATCTGTTGGGACATTCTGCAACTCCTTATTCAGTTTGGCCAGTGCTGCTGATAGTTTATAATTTGCCACCGTCAATGTGTATGAAAGATGAATTTATTTATCTTTCGATGATTATTCCGGGTCCTAAGGGTCCGCGAAAAGAAATTGACATATTTCTCAGACCCTTGATAGATGAATTGAAAACATTGTGGACTGAGGGAGCTGTCACTTATGATTGTCATCGGAAGCAAAACTTCAATTTAAAGGCCGCGATCTTGTGGACAATCAATGATTTCCCGGCGTACGGCATGTTGTCTGGTTGGAGCACTCACGGCTGACTCTCTTGTCCGTATTGTATGGAACACTCTAAATCAATCAGTCTTCAGAACGGACGAAAAATTTTATTCTTTGTTTGTCATCATCGATTCCTACCGGCTAATCATCAGTATCGAAGGAATCATAATAAATTTACTAAGGGCAGAGTCGAAAGAGATGGGCCACCACCAATGTTGTCTGGTGAACAAATGTTAGCACTTGTTTCAGCACTTCCAGATATAGTATTTGGTCGCAATGAAAGAGTGTCAGGTTTTGGCCAAACACATAACTGGGTGAAAAAAAGTATCTTTTGGGCATTGCCCTATTGGAGTTCATTATTGATTCGACATAATTTAGATGTCATGCACATTGAAAAAAATGTGTTTGATAATATTTTCAACACTTTGATGGATATTTCCGGAAAAACTAAAGATAATGTCAAAGCCCGACATGATATGAAAATACTTTGTAAAAGACTAGAGTTGGAGTTACAAGAGGTCAACGAACGATATCTGAAATCGAAGACCTCATATGTGTTAAATAAACAACAGATCAAAGATGTTTGTCAATGGGTAAAAGAACTCAGATTACCCGATGGATATGCTTCAAACTTATCTCGATGTGTGAACGTCGATGATTGCAAAATATCAGGGATGAAGAGCCATGATTGTCATGTATTCATACAGAGATTACTTTCGATCGCATTTCGAGATCTTCTATCTGATAATATTTGGGGTCCGTTGACTGAATTAAGTATATTTTTTAGAAACATCTGTGCAAATGTCCTTCGAGTCGAAGATATGTCAACACTTGAAAATAATATTATTGAAATCATATGCAAGCTGGAGCAGTTTTTCTCTCCTGCATTTTTTGACTCGATGGAGCATCTACTGATACACTTGGCATACAAGGGACGAGTTGGTGGCTCCGTTCAATATCGGTGGATGTACTTATTTGAAAGATACATGAATCGTCTAAAGAAAAAAGTAAAGAACACCGTAGCTGTTGAAGGATCAATATCTGAATCGTATATCATCCAAGAAATTTCAACATTCTGCTCATTTTACTTTGAATCGACAGTCCAGACAAGATTTGATCGTCTTCCACGTAACGACGACGGGGATGTTCGACATTCAGATGGACGTTTAAATATATTTTGTCACTCTAGTCGTGCTTTTGGTTCTCGTCCATCTCGACACTTAAGCGAGGAAGAGTATCATTTGGCATACTTGTATGCATTACTCAATTGTCCAGAGATTGAACAATTCATTGAAATATTTGACATTGAGATGGTCAAAAATACTCTATTCCCAACGATGAAGAATTGGAGAGATTACGGAATCGTGATTTCCCTACTTGGATTCAGACTTACAGTAAAGATCACAGAGCTGAAATAGATGAAAGAATATTTGAGTTTGTTAGTGGACCGTCGCGACTTGTGTCGTGCTATAGCGGATATTTTGTTAATGGGTATAAATTTCACACGGTTGAATATGCATTTACAAAGAAGACGATGAATGCTGGGGTCTGTGTGAAAGGGACAACCTATGTTGAATGTGGTATGGATTTTTATGGACTGGTGGAAGAAGTGATAGAGTTGCACTACTTCGGCTTGAAATCAGTTATTCTATTTAGATGTCATTGGTTCGATACAACAGAAAGGGGCATGAAAGTTCATCCAAAATACAAACTTGTTGAGGTTAATTACAAATCTAAATTGGCAGCAAATGAGACTTTTATATTGACATTACAAGCCGAACAAGTATATTACGCGAAGTATCCGACTCGAAATAAAGATAGAGCAGATTGGCGTGTAGTCTGTAAGACAAAAGGTAGAGGAAACATTGATCCGATAGTAGGAGCAAATGAGCTGATACCTGATATGACAGATGGTTTCTATCAAGAAGATTATCCTCCTGCTGTAGATCGTATTTTTCCAATACTCGAGGATGCAGACACAACGTCAATTTAATTAGAAGTTGAATATGCTGATGATGACGATCATGAAATTGAGGAAGCTGGAGATGAAGAAGAGGAAGAAGAGGAAGAATTCGAAGACTATTAGTCAGATGATGAGGAATAATTGTAAAGTATATATTTTATTAAATATATATCTACTATTTATACAATAATCTGATTATATGTCTATTCGATAGATATGTCTGGTTGTGGTTATCGTCGCAGGAGAGCTTTGGAGTCTCCGATCGGTGAGACTCCTACACTTACTCATGCTGCTGATCCTCCTGTTGCTGATCCTCATGCCGATGATACTGCCCAGGCTAGTACATCCAGACGAAGGCGGCCACGCGGGCCGAACAGGTGGCAGCCTCCACCAGCCACAGAGTCACGTAGATTTATTAGCGTGATTGGGGAGCGGTAATATATCATGAATTATGAATCATTACAAATTCATTATATCATAATATAATATTAAATTTTATTTTTGTTGTGCAGGTTTGAGCAAGAAGAAGTGTCGGGGAGCATTTCTTCTACTATTCGATGATACATGCACGGGGCATGGCCTACGTGGTATCACATGCCTAGCGAGCACGTCGACATGTTATGGCGCGAGTTTGAGGCACGTATTATTATTATTTTTACATGCATGATGATTAATATTGGTACTGATATTATTATTCTGCAGGCTCGCTATAAATGGGCTGAGCACCAAAGGCCCTTCATTTACGCTGCCTGAGAGTCTATTTCCCGGGCAAGGTACAACGGGCAGCTGGGGCAGGCCCGGTCCCAGGCGATGGCACGAGCTGGGACTTCTAACATCGCAGAGACTCGGGGATACGGCCCCGATTGAATTACTCCGGATATATGGGACCAGCTCGTGGGAATATGATCGACGGAACGATGGCAGGAGGTTTCTAGGAATGCAGCTAGAAATCGCATGTCGGGGGGAGCAGCGCGTCACACCGGCGGCTCTATTGCATTTGTAGTGGACGCGAACCGTATGGTAAGTATACCTTTTAATTATATATTTTATTTGTTACTATGTGTACTAATTAATGTATTTGTTTTGTAAATGTAGACGAAGGTGTCGGATGACGGGACTGTCCAGCGACCCTCCCCAATGGCGGTGTTTGAGCGGACTCACCATCGAGCACATGGGACGGGGGAGTACATCGACAACCGCTCTGCATACATTATGGTAACTATATATTTGTTTAAATTATTTATTATATATTTATAATTTAAGTTTTATGATAAATATTAAACAAAAAATCAAACTCGAGTAGGAGACCTACAGCCAGACGGTGGTGCAGCGCGGGGGCACCCCCGAGGACTTTGACGCAGCAACGTGGGTCAAGGTCGCAGGTGGCTGGGACCATGGCCGCATATATGGCTTTGCAGATAGTGGTCATGAGCAAGCCGTACTAAGGCCACTTGGGGCATCGACCCCTCCGGTCGCTGGTGAGCGACCGTCCACCTCCAGATTCAGTTATGATCATAGTAGCAGAATAAGGACTCTAGAGGAGACGGTCGCGCGTCAAAGTCAGATGATGACGGAGATGCATGCTATGCTACGCAACATGTCAGGCATCTCTTCGGCATCATCTCATCCATCGTCCTCGAGTCAATCCACGTCGGTGTACACTCAAGCACTACAGACCCCGCCAAATGATCCAAGCCATCCTCCATCGTCATCGTGAGATTTTTTTTATATTGACTTTGTTACTGAGATATTATACTTGTTTAATTTATTTTGTTTGGATATTGATACTTCAATTTTGCATTTGAATAATTTTTATACTATTGTGGATAATTATCAATATAAATATAATTGTTTTGATGTATATCGTGGTGTATTTGTGATGTGTGAATGAATGTGTGTATGAGTGTATGGGTGTGTGAGTTATGTATCAAATAATGTATCAATGTATCAATGGAAATTTGAAATTTTAATTTTTTTCGTTACCAGGTTCACATCTTCAGCAACGGCTTTCCCACGGCCATCCGTGGGAAATCCGTTGCTAAAAGTTTATCGAAAGTCGTTGCTGATGACCTACCGCAACGGCTTAGTAACGGGCTTTTACTAACGGCGTTGCTACGGGCTCACCAGCTGTTGCTATTAATGTTATCAGCAACGGCTCCGCGTCCGTGGCAAAACCGTTGCTGATAATATTTTTAGCAACGGCCCGAGCGGTCGTTGCTAATTCGTTGATAAGTTATCAGCAACGCGATTTTCTGCCACGGCTCCATTGCAACGACCCCAGCCGTTGCACGCCGTTGCTGATGATTTTCAGCAACGGCATCAGCCGTTGCTGATGCCCATTTTTCTAGTAGTGTTTGCCCCACTTATATTTTTATTTTTGTATGCTTAATTTTTAAATCTTCAACTTTTAATTTTCAAATGAAACTATTTTAATTTTCCAGCAATTTAATTTTTAAAATTAATTTTGAATTTTATTAATGGTGAATTTTATTTTTCTTTCAATTAATCATACTTAAATTTTAAATTTTTAAATTAAATTAATTACAATTTGAAAATTAATTTTTATATTAAATTAATTTTAAGTTTTATTAATGATGAATTTTATTTTCCCTTCCATTAATAATGTTTAATTTTTTAAATTTTTGAATTTAATTAATTACAAATGTTGCGAATTATTTATGAAATTTCATTTTTTTAAAAAATAAATTAAATCTTAGTTTCAAATTTTATTATGTTTGTTTAATTAAACATGCTTAATTTTAAATTTTATTAATTTTCATATGATTATAATTAAATTAATTATGTCAGTTTAATCTTCAAATCTTATATATTATATTATGCATGTTTAATTTTGAATTTTTTTCTCCATAATTATTATGATTAATTGGAAACTTTTCGAGTATTAAATTAAACGGGTTTGAGTTCCAATTAAGTATGTTTAATTTTAAAATTTTCAATTATATTTAAATTAATTAGACTTAATTTCAAAGTGAACGTGATTACTTTTTAAAATTTTGAATCATTTTAATTATTTATAATAAATTTCAAAAATTATTAATTATTTAAATGCATATTAATTTTAAATTTTATTAATTTAAATTTTATTAATTAATGGAATTAATTTCTAAATTTTCATATTTTGACATTCATTTTCACTTAATTATTCTTATTTTTAAAATTTTCATATAAAATCATTTTAATTTCCTTTCAATTTAATTTATAAATTTTAATTAATTTTGAATTTTATTAATCATGATTTTTACTTTCCTTTCATAATTATGCATTTAATTTCAATTTTTCAAATTCATTTAAATAAACATGTTTGTTTTTCAATTAATGATGCTCAATTTTCAAAATTTTGAGTTTAATTAATTTCAAATGTGAATAATTATTTGTGAAATATTGAATTTTGTTATGCCCGCTTAACTAAATATGCTTAATTTTGAATTTTATTAATTTTCATTTGATTAAAATCAAATTAATTATGTCTCCTTAATTTTAAAATCTTATATATTTATATTGTGAATATTTAATTTTAAATTTTATTTTTCCTCCGTATATATGTACGATTAATTGGAAATTTTCCAAGTCCATTAAATTAAGTAGGGTTTCACTTCTGATTAAGTATCGACTTTTATTCTTAAAAATATAATTCTTTAATAATATGATAATAATATGCTAACTTTTTTCTAAAAAATCTAGTTATATAAATATTTAAATTTAAATTATCAAGAATATTAAATTATAGTTACAAATTTAATTTAAACTAATTGTTTTTAAAAAAAAATAAAAATTAATTTTAAATCTAAATTTATATAATTTCATATTAAAATTACGTTAGAAAATATCAAAAAAAAATGATAAATTTTTTTGTTTATAAAATCACGTAATATATAATAATATATTTAATTATAAAAAATTTATTTTTAAAACTATATTTTATTTGCACGGGTACTACAGCTAGTTACCACTATACCAGGTATGTTATCATACAGAATTGTAGTCCTATTTGGACTACAAGATCAAATCAGAGGACCTTATAAGTAATGTTTAACACATTAGGATTTATTTGTCAATAGATTTTTTATCTTTCCTTTTAACTAATTTCTATAGCTATCACAGTTGAGAAAAACCTCAAACTATATATTATATTTATATTTAGGTATTTTCCTTACGGAATCAGAGTATACAAGCAAAAGTAACTGAAATAATACACATAATGAACTGAAAGCATCATCGCCCTGTTCCTTTAACCTTGTCGACCATATTGTCCACCACTATGTCGAAAGCATCCCGGAATCTATCAAACCTTGCAGTAGAATCCCCATAAACTAGTCCTGGCAACATCTGCTGCACTATGAATCTCCTCATCTCCTCCCTCTCTTCCCTGGAGATCTTCCTCAACCTCTCCATCACCTCCACCTTCCCCTCCTTCACGTCCCCCTCCTCGATGAACACCGAATACTTCCGATGATCCTCCGGCAGGTGCCACGGGTACTGGTAGTAAGCCGTGAAGGGACTGAAGAGCACCGGAATGCAGCCCGACACCAAGCTGTCGAACACCGACTTCCTCGTCGGGCTGTCCCCCGGCGGCTGCAGGCAGAACTCGGACTCCATGAACAGCTCCACCACCGCCTCAGCCCTCATGCAACCGCCGCGCGAGCAATCGAGAAACCCGCAGTCGCCGCCGCTCGACACGCACTGCTCTATCAGCGCCGACCTTATGCTCCCCGCCGCCGCCTCCCTCGCGGCTCCAGCGAAGCTGGCGAGATGCTTGCGCGGCGAGCCTCTGAGCCGCAGCTGCCAGGAGATGATGTCGCCGTCGTCGTGCGGGTGGAAGTGCGTCGGATGGGGCACGCCGATCTCGTTGAGCTCCCAGGGGTGGCGCTCGATTAAGAACTTGTACGGGTTGCGCATTTCGTCGAGCAATAAGAAGTTGTTGCCCCACGCTCCGCGGCTGTCGGTCCGCCGGAAGTCCCACGAGATCTTCCCGAGCACGAACATGTGGTCGGCGCCGGAGTTCCTGGTCCACGACGGCTGGGCCGCGAGCCACTTGACGAGCTCCGCCCCCAACGCGTCCTTGACATCAGACGACACGTTCTTGAAGTGCCACCGCAAGATGTCGAGGCCGCCGTAGAAGGGGACGTAGAAAAGCTCGGCGGCGTTGTGGTCGTCAACCCTGCAAGGGTGGTTGGAGATCCGAGAGTGGAAAATGGGCTCGAGGAAGTACTGGTGGCTGCGATACCACCCCTTCCCGAGCTTGGGGACCGGCTCGCCCATGCCGACATTGGAGAAGAACTTGCATAGATCACTCCACGGAAGGAGATCGCTGCATTGCGCCATAAGATCCTTGTTGAACTTAGTCGGGAGTTCGTAAACGAAGATCCCACGCCCGTCGCAGCTTCCCCGTGGAGTTGCCGCTGTGTCCGTAGTCTTCGATGCCAACGAGCGGAGGATCTTCATGTACCTTTGCACCGCCTTAATGTTCTCACTGTCAGTACCGTTGCTCTCGCCGGCCGGTTCGACTGGCTGCTGCGTGTGAATTCTTTCTTGTCCTTCGAGTGGCTTGGTTGCACCGGCGAGGTCCTGCTCCGTTCGGTTATTGCTCACAGTGCCGAGTTCCTCAGGGTATGTGGAATATTGGGCGAGTTTGGAATGAGAGCTGGTGCCCACGAAGATGCAGTAGAGGTCAAACTTACGAGAGGAGGCGCCGCACAAGTCAAAGTGGAGGAAGAGGAAAGTGCACCAGATGTTGACGAGGAGAAGAAGGATGACCATGATTGGGACTTGGATGCATCTGATCTTCTCGGGGAGGACGACGGGGGCTTCAATGCCGTGGCTTTTCGCACGACCATTGGAAGATCCATGAACACAAAGTTGATGCATGTCTGCTTCCTCTTGCCGGCAAATGCTCGGAAGAAGCGCCGCTCGATGGAAGAGGAGCGCGTCCTTTGGAGTTTGGAGAGGTAGATCGCGGAATGGGGAGAGGGAAGAGGAATATGAAGAGGCGCGGAGTACGAAGAAAGGAAATAAAAAAATTGACAATTTTGGCATAATTTTGATAACTTTATGGTTTATTAATTAACAAAAATATAAGAAAATTTTGGGAAAATTTTGAACACTTTATGATTTATTTTCAAACACTCATAAATACTTGATGGTATTTATTAAATAATTTTTTATAATATACTTAAATTGTCTGTCAATTCTATTCATTCCTTAATTACAAGTATATTAATGACTTATATATAGGGAGTGTTCAAGGGACGTAGATTTAGAGAAAAAATTGATCTAAACCAATTAAATAACTTTATGGTTTAGATAATAAAGTTATTGTTTTATGTTTAGAGAAAAAAATTGATCCAAACTATTTAATTAAAAAAATAGACAATTTTGATAACTTTATGGTTTATTACTTAACAAAAATATAAGAAATTTTTGGGAAAATTATAAACACAGAATAATTTTATTAGTAAAATCATAAATACTTTTTGAAATTTAATTTGTCAAAATATTTTTTTTTACGGTATACTCAAATTGTTCATCTGTTCTATTCATTTACTTAATTATAATTATATTAATGACTTATATATATTAGGGGTGAGCATGAATCGATTAACCGGTTCATTAGCAATTTTATTAATTGGTCCATTAACTTCGATTTTTCAAAATCATTAACCGAAAATTGGTCCATTAACTTCGGTTAATCGTCACTTTAGTTTCGATTTTTTCGGTTCGGTTAATCAATAATTTTCGATTAACCAATAAATTTTTTGAACATACAAATATAAAAATATTGTACAAAGCACATATGGAGAAAAATTCAAACAAATGTTAAATTCTCATTGGGAAAATAGAAAAAAAAATGAAACCACTTTATAGGTGATTATAGTAGGATTTGAAGCCTAACACTACTAGAAACTTGGTCTTCAGCAACGGCTATCAGCAACGGCCGCTCAAGCCGTTGCTATTTGCAATGGCATTCTTACGGCCGCTCGAGCCGTTGCAAATATGTTGTATCTGCAACGGCTTTCTAACGGACATGCGAGCCGTTGCTGATAATGTTAATTATCAGCAACGGCTTTCTAACGGACAAGTGAGTCGTTGCAGATGATAACTTATTAGCAACGGCTTGCTAACGGACAAGTGAGCCGTTGCTGATGATAACTTATCAGCAACGGCGTTCTAACGGGCGAGTGAGCCGTTGCTGATAAGTTTATATAGGTCGCAAATCGCGCCCGCCCCCCTTCTTCCTCCCGCTGCTGCCGCCGCCGCTCCTCTCCTGGCCTCTCGCCGCCGCTGCCGCTGCTGCCGACGCCGACGACTCCTCCCGCTGCTGCCGACACTGTCAGGTATGTGCCCTCCGGCTGCCGTCTCTTCCCGTTGCGGCCGGTAGAAAATCCGACCGAAACCCTAAAAATAGGGTTTCGGCCGGCGGCGGTCGGCCGATGGCCACCGCCGGACCTTGTACATTGGCCGGACAGTGTGTCCGGCCAGTGTACTCCGGCGCCGGAATTTGTAGTTTAATAATATTTTATTATTGTTTTTTAATTGTTAATTAATTGTTAATTAATTATTTAGATTAATTATTTAGATTAGTTATTTAGTTTGTTAGAATAATTTTTAGGGTTTAGATTAATTTCGAAATTATCCACTTCGAACGCGCGCCGAAATCGTCCAATTCGGACTCGCGCCGGAATCGTCCACTTCGGACGCGCGCCGGAATCGTCCAATATGGACTCAAACGGTCTTGAAACATTTAGAAAATAATCATGCATCCGACGAGTTCATATGTTTCACGTACGCATCGACGAGTCGGATATGATTTAGCAAAACCTTAGATCCGTTCGGGGATTGTATGTTCGTGTAAAAGAAGTAGATGATCTTTTATACGATGTACAATTCTTGAATTGTCCCTGATTGGATAATTTGGGAATATAGTTATTTGTACTGCACTTGCGTTTTTATTTTAACTGTTATCTAATTATTCTAAATTTCGGCAACATCTCTCTTGTTCTCCGATACGCGCCCAGATGATATGTGTATTCGGAGAACTATAGGGAGATGCTGCCGAAATTTAGAATAATTAGTTAACAGTTAAAATAAAAACGTAAATGCAGTTCAAATAACATAAATCCCGAATGGAATATGACAATCTCACCTAAAGACATTAACCAAAGAAATTGTCATTGATTGACAGAATCATGTCGGCTGATCGAAGTTGGATGTACCGACGTCTTGATCGTGGAGCTTTAACGAATGAGTTTCGATTAGGCGTAACATACTTCCTAAATTTCGCCTATTTAAATCGGAATTTCGTTAGCATGGGTGATCAAATCCGATGTCTGTGCCGCATTTGTTCAAATGGACGATTTTTGGATCGGGAGACTGTCACTCTGCATCTATATAGCAAAGGATTTGCACCAAGATATTTTCTATGGACTTGTCACGGGGAGTCACGCGAAGTCGGGACGTCGAGCAATCCTGTCGTTCAGATATATGGTGAATCTTCCTCTGCTGGTGCTTCTTCATCCAGTCAATGTAATCCCTATAGAACTATGATACTTGATAGTCTTGGGGGTCAAATCCACCTGAATGATAATGTTGATCGGCCAGTTCTTCAGACATCAGTCCCACCAGATACTACAGCGGTTGATATCACAGAAGTAGGGGTTGCGGTAGAGATTGAATTACCGAATAAAGAAGCCGTAGAATTTTACGAGATGTTGAAAGCTGCCGATGAACCTTTGTATGAGAATTGTCCTAAATACACTAGGTTTTCAGCAATGACACAGCTCTTAAACATCAAGGCCGATTGTAATATCAGCGGAGTTGCGTATGATCGAATTGCTGGATTGATTAATGGAATGCTGCCTACTGATAACAAGTTTGAGCCTACTTTTTATAAGACTAAAAATCTAATGAGAAAATTGGGGCTTGAGTACGAAAAAATACACGCGTGCCAAAATAACTGTATTTTATATTATACAGAAAATGTGCAGTTGGATAAATGCCCTGTATGTCAACACCCTCGTTACAAGGAGAAGAAATTGGTCCGACAGAAAAATATCCCGTTTAAGGTGCTTCGGTATTTTCCACTAACACCGAGGCTTCAAAGATTATTCATGTCGGAAAAGACAGCCCCCTACATGAGTTGGCATGCAAGAAGTCGTGATGATACAGTAATGACTCGTCCATCTGACAGTGAAGCATGGAAACATTTGGATACATGTTATCCTTCATTTGCTAGGGATACTAGAAATATCAGATTGGGATTGTGCACAGATGGTTTTAATCCGTTTGTACATTCTGCAACTCCTTATTCAGTTTGGCCAGTGCTGCTGACAGTTTATAATTTGCCACCGTCAATGTGCATGAAAGATGAATTTATTTATCTTTCGATGATTATTTCGGGTCCTAAGGGTCCGCGAAAAGAAATTGACATATTTCTCAGACCCTTGATAGATGAATTGAAAACATTGTGGACTGAGGGAGCTGTCACTTATGATTGTCATCGGAAGCAAAACTTCAATTTAAAGGTCGCGGTCTTGTGGACAATCAATGATTTCCCCGCGTACGGCATGTTGTCGGGTTGGAGCACTCACGGCCGACTCTCTTGTCTGTATTGTATGGAACACTCTAAATCAATCAGTCTTCAGAACGGACGAAAAATCTCATTCTTTGATTGTCATCGTCGATTCCTACCGGTTAATCATCAGTATCGAAGGAATCGTAATAAATTTACTAAGGGCAGAGTCGAAAGAGATGGGCCACCACCGATGTTGTCTGGTGAACAAATGTCAGCACGTGTTTCAGCACTTCCAAATATAGTATTTGGTCGCAATGAAAGAGTGTCAGGTTTTGGCCAAACACACAACTGGGTGAAAAAAAGTATCTTTTGGGAATTGCCCTATTGGAGTTCATTATTGATTCGACATAATTTAGATGTCATGCACATTGAAAAAAAATGTGTTTGATAATATTTTCAACACTTTGATGGATATTTCTGGAAAAACTAAAGATAATGTCAAAGCCCGACATGATCTAAAAATACTTTGTAAAAGACCAGAGTTGGAGTTACAAGAGGTCAACGGACGATATCTGAAACCGAAGGCCCTATATGTGTTAAATAAATAACAGATCAAAGATGTTTGTCAATGGGTAAAAAAACTCAGATTACCCGATGGATATGCTTCAAACTTATCTCGATGTGTGAACGTCGATGATTGCAAAATATCAGGGATGAAGAGCCATGATTGTCATGTATTCATGCAGAGATTACTTTCGATCACATTTCGAGATCTTCTACCTGATAATATTTGGGGTCCGTTGACTGAATTAAGTATGTTTTTTAGAAGCATCTGTGCAAATGTCCTTCGAGTCGAAGATATGTCTACACTTGAAAATAATATTGTTGAAATCATATGCATGCTGGAGCAGTTTTTCCCTCCTGCATTTTTTTACTCGATGGAGCATCTACCGATACACTTGGCATACGAGGCACGAGTTGGTGGCTCCGTTCAATATCGTTGGATGTACTTATTTGAAAGATACATGAATCGTCTGAAGAAAAAAGTAAAGAACACCGCAGCTGTTGAAGGATCAATATCTGAATCGTATATCATCCAAGAAATTTCAACATTCTGCTCATTTTACTTTGAATCGACGGTACAGACAAGATTTGATCGTCTTCCACGTAACGACGACGGGGGTGTTCGACATTCAGATGGACGTTTAAATATATTTTGTCACTCTGATCGTGCTTTTGGTTCTCGTCCATCTCGACACTTAAGCGAGGAAGAGTATCATTTGGCACACTTGTATGTATTACTCAATTGTCCAGAGATTGAACAATTCATTGAAATATTTGACATTGAGATTGTGCAAAAATACTCTATTCACAACGATCAAGAATTGGAGAGATTACGGAATCGTGATTTCCCTACTTGGATTCAGACTTACAGCAAAGATCACAGAGCTGAAATAGATGAAAGAATATTTGAGTTTGTTAGTGGACCGTCGCGACTTGTGTCGTGCTATAGCGGATATTTTGTTAACGGGTAATAAATTTCACACGGTTGAATATTCATTTACAAAGAAGATGATGAATGCTGGGGTCTGCGTGAAAGGGACAACCTATGTTGAATGTGATATGGATTTTTATGGACTGGTGGAAGAAGTGATAGAGTTGCACTACTTCGGCTTGAAATCAGTGATCCTATTTAGATGTCATTGGTTCGATACAACAGAAAGGGGCATGAAAGTTCATCCAAAATACAAACTTGTTGAGGTTAATTACAAATCGAAATTGGCAGCAAATGAGCCTTTTATATTGGCATCACAAGCCGAACAAGTATATTACGCGAAGTATCCGGCTCGAAATAAAGATAGAGCAGATTGGCGTGTAGTCTGTAAGACAAAAGGTAGAGGAAAAATTGATCCGATAGTAGGAGAAAATGATCCTCCTGGTTTCTATCAAGAAGATGATCTTCCTGCTGTGGATCGTATTATTCCAATACTCGAGGATGCAGACACAACGTCAATTCAATTAGAAGTTGAATATGCTGATGATGACGATCATGAAATTGAGGAAGCTGGAGATGAAGAAGATGAAGAAGAGGAAGAAGAAGAAGAATTCGAAGACTATTATTCAGATGATGAGGAATAATTGTAAAGTATATATATTTTATTAAATATATCTCTACTATTTAAACAATAATCTGATTATATGTCTGTTCGACAGATATGTCTGGTCGTGGTTATCGACGCATGAGAGCTTCGGAGTCTTCGATCGGTGAGACTCCAGCACTTACTCATGCTGCTGATCCTCCTGTTGCTGATCCTCATGAGGATGATACTGTCGAGGCTAGTACATCCAAACGCAGGCGGCCACGCGGGCCGAACAGGTGGTAGCCTCCACCAGCCACAGAGTCACGTAGATTGATTAGCGTGATTGGGGAGCGGTAATATATCATGAATTATGAATCATTACAAATTCATTATATCATATTTTATGGCGCAGGTTCGAGCAAGTTCGATCATTATAAATATAATATTAAAAAATATTTTTGTTGTGCAGGTTCGAGCAAGAAGAAGTGCCGAGGAGCATTTCTTCTACTATTCGACGATACATGCACGGGGCATGGCCTACGTGGTCTCACGTGCCTAGCGAGCACGTCGACATGTTATGGCGCGAGTTTGAGGCACGTATTATTATTATTTTTTACATGCATGATGCACGTATTATGATATATTAATATTGGTACTGATATTATTATTTTGTAGGCTCGCTATACATGGGCCGAGGACCAGAGGCCCTTCATTTACATTGCCTGGGAGGCTATTTCCCGGGCAAGGTACAACGGGCAGCTGGGGCAGGCTCGGTCCCAAGCGATGGCCCAAGCTGGGACCACTAACATCGCGGAGACTCGGGGATACGGCCCCGGTTGGATTACTCCGCTTATATGGGACCAGCTCGTGGGGATATGGTCAACGGATTGATGGCAGGAGGTTTCTCAAAATGCGGCTAGAAATCGCATGTCGGGGGGAGCAGCGCGTCACACCGGCGGCTCTGTTGCATTTGCAGTGCACGCGAACCGTATGGTAAGTATATCTTTTAATTATATATTTTATTTGTTACTATGTGTACTAATTAATGTATTTGTTTTGTAAATGTAGACGACGGTGTCGGATGACGGGAGTGTCCAGCGACCCTCCCCGATGGCGGTGTTTGAGCGGACTCACCGTCGAGCACATGGGATGGGGGAGTACATCAACAACCGCGCTGCACACATTGTGGTAATTATATATTTGTTTAAATTATTCATTATATATTTATAATTTAAGTTTTATGATAAATATTAAACAAAAAATCAAACTCGAGTAGGAGACGTACAGCCAGACGGTGGTGCAGCGCGGGGGTACCCCCGAGGACTTTGACGCAGCATCGTGGGTCGAGGCCGCAGGTGGCTGGGACCATGGTCGCGTATATGGCTTCGCAGATAGTGGTCATGCGCGAGCCGTGCTAGGGCCACTTGGGGCACCGACCCCTCCGGTCGCTGGTGAGCGGCCGTCCACCTCTAGATCCAGTTATGATCATAGTAGCAGAATAAGGACTCTAGAGGAGACGGTCGCGCGTCAGACTCAGATGATGGAGGAGATGCATGTTATGCTACGCAACATGTCAGGTCATCCTGAAGCAGGCATCTCTTCGGCATCATCTAATCCATCGTCCTCGAGTCAGTCCACGCCGGTGTACACTCAAGCACTCCAGACCCCGCCATATGATCCAGACCATCCTCCATCATTATCGTGAGATTTTTTGTTTGGATATTGAACTTGTTACCGAGATATTGAACTTGTTTAACTTATTTTGTTTGGATATTGATACTTCAATTTTGCATTTGAATTGTTTTTATACTATCGTGGATAATTATCAATATAAATATAATTGTTTTGATGTATATCTTGGTGTGTTTGTGATGTGTGAATGAATGTGTGTATGAGGGTATGGGTGTGTGAGTTATGTATCAGATAATGTATCAATGTATCAATGTATCAATGGAAATTTGAAATTTGAAATTTTTCTGTTCCCAGGTATACGTCATCAGCAACGGCTTTCCCACGGTCGTCCGTGGGAAAGCCGTTGCTAAAAGTGTATCGAAAGCCGTTGTTGATGACCTACAGCAACGGCTTAGCGACGGGGTTTTACTAACGGCGTTGCTACGGACTCAGCGGTCGTTGCTATTAATGTTATCAGCAACGGCTCCGGGTCTGTGGCAAAACCGTTGCTGATAATGTTTTTAGCGACGGCCCGAGCGGCCGTTGCTGATAATGTTTTGAGCGACGGCCCGAGCGGCCTTTGCTGATCCGTTGCTAAGTCATCAGCAACGCGACTTTCTGTCACGGCTCTATTGCAACGGCGCGGCCGTTGCTGATGCTCTTCAGCAACGGCATCAGTCGTTGCTGATGACCATTTTTCTAGTAGTGTAAACCTCTAAAAAATATACATGATATTATCACCAACTATGCTAGTCATAATTGGCAAAAATGAAACCGTTTGACGCTTGAGCCAAGATAACGTGTTGCAGCAATTAATAATTTATTTTTTATTTTTTATAATTTGTTTCTATAATTTTTGATAATTTTTATAAGGGTCATTAAACGAAAATGACCTCAACTTTCGCGAATTTCTCAATTTTGATCAATTCTTTTATTGTTCTCAATTGTATTTAATAAGTTTAACATTGATTCCAATAATGACCTCATATATATGTACCATCAAACACCACACTGCACCTGATATATATGTATCATCAAACAACATACTGATATATATATACCATCAAACATCACACTGCATACTGATATATACACCACACTACATTATACTGATATCAGCAATATCAAAAAGAAAAAGAACACACTTCAATTTGATAACATCAAATACGCCATAAAAAATACTCAAACATCATACTATATTGAAACATACACCATAAAAAATATAGCACTATACTGAAATATCAAATACACCAGTTTCAAAAATATCATTAAATACTATCAAACACCATAAAAAAATGAAGTATCTTTTGAAACTGATAATACCATACTATCAAATACCACACTGATATATCATACTCATAATACTATACTATAAAAAAATGAAATATCTTTTGAAACAAATATATCTGATAACACTAGTATAGTGTTGTATTTTTGATGATGTATTTTTGATGGTGTATGTTTCAGTATAGTATGATGTTTTAATATTTTTGATAATGTATTTGATGTTATCATATTGAAGTGTTCTTTTTCTTTTTGATACTGCTGATATCAATATAGTTTAGTGTACTGTATATATCAGTGTGCAGTGTGGTATTTGATGGTACATATATATTAGTTTGGTGTTTAATGATACATATATAACTGTGCAGTGCGATATTTGATGGTACATATATATGAGGTCATTATTAAAATCAATGTTAAACTTCTTATATACAATTGAGACTAATCAAATGATTTGTCAAAATTGAGAAATTCGCAAAAGTTTGGGTCATTTTCGTCTAATAATCTTGTTTATAATTTTTGTATTTTTTTATAAATTTTATAAATTTTTATTTTATAATTTTTTATAATCTTTTAGTAATTTTTATAGTTTATAAATCATTTGGTTATTTTTTAATTTTTTATAATTTATAATTCATTATTTAATATTTTATATATATATATATATATATATATATATATTAAAAATTAATAAACAATATTGAATCAGTCGGTTAATCGAAACCGGTGCATTTTTTACATTGTAGACCAAATCCGAAATTGAAAACTGATTTTTTTTCTAAAATATAAACCGAAATCGGAAAAACAGGTTCGATTTCGGACCGATTTTTCGGCTAATCGAAAAATTAGTTTTTTTGTTCACCCCTAATATATATGGGTATTTACGGGTCGAGTCGGATCAGGTCTAGAGAAAAATTAATGACTCAAACCAATTAAAAGTAATCGAATTGAGTTAGGTCAGGTTTACAACTTTTCACTTCTCAAATGTGACCCGATCCAACCCGAACTAGATCGGGTCGTTCGGGTCGGGTACTCGGGTACCCATTTAAAAAATCAAAAATTAAAACTAAAATACAATAAATTTAATTGAGGCCTTATATCAAAATTATAAGTGCATTATAATCAAACTCTATATACCAATTTCCATTAGGTTCAAACTTTAACTCGTTGAGTATAGTTTGCTTATGTGGTAGAAGATAGAAAAAAATAGAAGATAGGATATATATATGGTAAATAAGTAATAATTAAAATTAAAATTAAAAAAATGTTGTAGGAATCTCTAGCCTCCCTATTGGCCTAAGGTTTTCTATCTTGATCTTAATCTCGGTTTTGATGATAACAAATATGGAACTAATATTTTATTGAGAAATATTTTCAGGTTCAATATCGATTAGCTCTTGATGTCCTCGATCGGAAATATTGAAGAAATCAAAAAATCGGAAGAACATTGATCATCGAATTCGGGTTCGTCGTGAAAATCTCTCGAAGTTCGACATGTGCACCAAAGACGTCTTTGTCGAGTCTAAAGCACACATGGAATAGAGGTGGCAACGGGTCGTGCCTGGACCGGGCCAAGCACGACCCGAAAGTGCAGCGGGCAGGCCCAGCCCGGACCCAGCCGGCCCAAAAATTAAGTATTTAATTTAAATTTTTAAAGGTTTAAAATTTAATTTTAAAAATTAATGGTTACAAGTGAGTTTTGAATTTGGACCTCTAGTTTTATTTGAGATAGTTTAACTATTGTACTAAGTTTTATTATGTATTTTTTAACACATTTTTTATATGTAACATTGTAACGCAATACAAATTAATAAAAAAAAATTTAAAAATCAAATTAGAATTAAATTTTTATTTATCTTTAATACAAAAATATTCATCCAATGATAAAACAATTTTTTTTAATATTATAATATATTACACCTTAAAAGATTGCCTACGTACCTTCTATAGCTAAACTTGTACTCCCTAGTAATTAACTATAGAAGGATCAGGTCTACGTAGTTCTTTTTACATTTCTAATCACTCGTAGTCCCGGTGATTTAACTTGTACTTGGACCAGCAGCACCAACTTCGCTTGTTTGAGCTTCCTCCTCTCTCGATGATGAAGTGTCGTGTCCTCCCTTATCTTGTAATTTATATTCAGCATTCAACCAGTCTTTTAAGCAAATGCACATTTCAATCATTTCTGCACTCATTCGGCTCTTTCTTTCATCGAGAATTCTATTTTCTGCACTAAAATAAGACTCGGAAGCTACTGTAGACATGAGAACAGTTAGTATATCACGTGCCATGATAGAAACAATAGGATACATATTTTCTTATTTTTTCCACCATGCTAAAATCTCATTATCGTAATGATTATGATCTAGAAAAAAAGCTAATTCATTAAAATTAGTAGATTTAGTTTTTTTTATCCTACAACCAAGTTGAGAATTAATACTATTTCCACTATTATCTCTTAATCTAGAAAAAGAAAATGTTGTCTTATTTGTAATTGTATGACCAAATTTTGAAGCGTAAAATACAAACATAGAATTCAATAAATTCAAATTTTAATATATTTTTTCTTCAACATTATCATTTAACAACATATTTAAATCATCAATTTTCATTCCAGGATTAAGTATATCTTACCAATACTAAACATATTGCTAAACAAAATAAAGTAATTATGTATATCTTACCAATACTTTTTAAATTTAGATTCCATTAAAGAAATAATTTGTGCAAATAAAAGGTGATGTCTATACGAAGAAAATACTTTAGTAATACGAACTATATGTGAAAGAGTTAAATTACATATAGGATAATAAATACCGAAAAGTTGTTCGATAGCTTTATTAAAAAGTTCTAAAATTTGAGTAATATGCCCAGCAACTAATCAATCATTATCATTAATTGAATCACCAGACATATTTTTATTATAAAATATTGTAAGGGTCTCTTGATATTTTGTAATAGACATAAGCATATGATATGTTGAATTTCATCTAGTAATAACATCACCATTAAATTTTTTAAATAGTTTATTAAAAGATTGACATAATTTTTTAAATTCTTATGTTCTTGCTTTTGAAGAACGCATATATCTAACAATATCTCTTATTTTTTCAACATGTATATTTACTAGTTTTAAACCATCTTGTACACATAAATTAAGAACATGACAAACACAACGAACATAAAATAATTCACCATCTAATATTGGCTTAAATAATTGTATAAGAGGAGGAATAGTTGCATCATTATTACTAGCATTATCAAAACTAATCGAAATATTTTTATCATTTCTATTATAGAAAGATGTTACAAATCTAATGGCAAAAAAAATGGCAATAGAAGTGTGTGGATATTCAAAAACTTTAAAAACTAATCCAATGCGCAGTAACACAAATGTAAGAATTCGTAGTACGTTGATTAGACCAAATATCATATGTTAAAGAAATTTTTGATTTATTATTTTGAAAACTAGTCATTATATTTTCTCTATATATAAAAAATAATTTTAAAGCATCACTTTTCATTGTATTTCGAGTAATTTTTTATATTTTGGTTGTAAAGTATTTTGAATCCAACTAGAAAATATTGGTTGATCAACAAAACTAAAAGGAGATTCACTTTGAACAATAAATTTTTCAAGTTCTCGACATTTAAAATCATGATCATACGAAAAAGTTATTAAACCAGAAGAAGATAAATTAAGAATTTATTGAGCTTGTGCAACCTTATTGTCATGACCTTTTGCATGACGTAAAAGTTGACCAGTTCCTCCTGTTGTTGAAGCCGGAAGAATTTTTTGACATTTTTTGCACCGGACTTTTGTTATGGTGCCATCAGCTTCAATAATTTTTTAAAAATATTCTCGTACCAAACTTTTTTTTATACCTGATGGACATAAATTAATAGATGGACTTATCTCTATATTTTAATTTTGTGGAGTGGTAGGAGTACTATGAGGCATTTCTTCTAACATATTTGATCTAGCTTGTGGAGTATAACCTGAAAAATCTCTATCTGCCATTAGTAAAAATTAAAAATATAAAAAGTATAAATATTATACTAATCAATGAAACAAATTTAAGAGATTAAAAAAAATTGACAAGAATCTTGAATCCTTATCTCCTTAATGAACTTAAAAAGTTGTTGAGAATGATTGTAAATGAACTTAGATTGTTGAGAGTAAGAGAGTTGAGAGTTGAGAGTTTGAGAATTGAGAATTGAGAGTTGAGAATTGAGAGTTGAGAGTTGAGAGAAAGAGTTGAAGATGAAGATTGGAGAAATGAAGAAGAAGATGGGTATTTATAGAAAAATTTAAGATTTTTTTTTTCATGTTAACAGTCGGCCCAAGCCAAGTCTGGCGCGGGCCGACCTAGGCCTGGCGCGCGCCAGGCCTACGCCTGTGCTCGCCCAGAGTATGCGTGTCGTGCTGAGCACGGCCCGTCTCCTGGGCACCTTCGAGCCTGACCCAACCCAAAACCGGGTCGGGCTCGTGCCGCCCATGGGCAGGCCCGGCCCGTTGCCACCTCTAACATGGAAAGCTCTCTAAGTTGATGCACGTTGAAGGCTAAACCCGAAAATGAAGGGCGCAAGAAGAAGGCTGAAAAAAATCAAGTTCGGCCTATGTTCGATCGATCGGTTGGTCGACCGAATGTAGTTAAAAAAATGGCAGTAGCCACTTCGGTCGACCGAACAATGCCAAAAATTGGCAGAGTGTCTACTTCGGTCGATCGATCGATCGATCGGACAACAGAGGATCAAAATTATGATATAGTCGATCGACCCTCCGGTCGACTGAACAGAGCGGCAGAAGCACAGAAAGCCAGCGGTCGCTGGGCGGTCGATCGGTCGATCGGTCGGTCGACTGGCAAGCGAGCGTCGGCAACGGGCAAAAATGCGCTCGTTGACGAGCCATTTGATCATAGTGTTATAAATGTCCTTCTCTCTCTCCTAGGCAACTACTGATGCCAATAACCTTCAAAGTGTGATCTTTAGCATCCTCCAAGTTTCTCAATTGATCAAATTCTTCAAACCTAGCTCTTGATCCCTCATCTTCAAGAGTTCTTCATTAAAGGGTTCATCAAGGGTGCTAGGCTCAAAAAGAAGAGGTGTTTACATTGTGATCAGTTCTCTTCTTCCTCTTCTTGGAATAGAATTATTTTTTGATTTATTTTTACTTAAATTTACTTGAACTTGTAAGAAGACCTTGTGTGTGGTCTTGTGTGTAAATGGTTACCTTGGTGTATATAAGGTGTAAAGCCACTTGTGTAATCCAAGTTAGGAGTAGATCTTAGGAATTGAGGTGGGAAAGCTCACTCGGTAGGAAGGCGGGATACTTCTGGGTGTGGAAGTGCCTTCGAGGTGAGTGTAGGGTCTTTTTCGGTGCAAAGTCATCAATTGTAAGCTACTCATAATTTAGTAAATTTGGATGTGAAATCCTAAGCACGGTGCTTAGGTAGTAGAGTGGGCATTGGGGCCGAACCACTATAAATAATTATGTTTGTATTGTCTCTTTTGAGTTTTCTTAATTTTCTTACTTATTGCTTCCGCATTGAATATTAGACTTGAAAATTACCTAAGTTGTAAGAAACAATTAAAAACGGAATTAAGCGATAAGATTTAGTTAACATACTATTCACTCCCCCCCCCCCTCTAGTGTGACCATTTCACCCAACACCTATGCACGGGATCTGCTCTCGGACCGGTAGTGTCGTAGACATGGACCCGCGTGCCAGCTGCATGGAAGCAGGTGACGAAAGTTTTCCCGCCTCCCTGCTCCAGATTGGGCATGGGCCCGTGCGCGCTCGGACGAAGGACACGCACCCACATACCCACGCGTAGGGATGCAAGCGCAAGCTTGCACACCAGCGTAATCACGCGTAGGGTCACAGGGGCGGATTCGCGCGCCCGTGTACCTGCGAGGTCTAACGTGCTCACATGCCGCAACAGCACAAATACTGGCGCTTTAAGCGTCGATATGTGTGTGCCAATAATTTTCGACGCCACATGTGGCGCTGGTTTATCATAGATACATATTGGTGCCTACTTCAGGCGCTGGTATGTTAATTATTTTTATTCTTTTATTCTTTTATGTTTCGACGCCATTGGCTGGCATTGGAATTATTCCATCAATATAAGAGGAATTTATTGTAGTGTGATAAATTACTCACAAATATATTAGTAGTTAAATACTTTAGTGAAAAATCCTTGATTGTCAACCTGACAGTAATTAACACTATATTTTAGGTTTTTAGATTTTTAAATTCGCAAATATGTGAAATTTAAAAAAAATTATTTAGTAAAATTTATATAAAGGCGATTATAAACTTTTCACCGAAGTCTTTAACCACTACAACACAACTGGCCTATAGAGACACAAATTTAGATACAAACTAGATTTTTATTTCTAAATCTTTACATTTAGAAAATAATAGACACAAAATTTATTCCTAACTAGTTTCTGAAGATCTATAGAAATAGACCAATTAAGCGACTCTATTTCTGTTATTTCTAAAGCCTTAAGGGTGTGTTTGGTTGGATGTGGTGAATTCATAAGGAATAAGAATAGTTAGTGAATAGACAAGAAATAATATTATCTTGTTTGGTTGACATTGTAAATAAATAGGTCATGAATAAGATTACTTTATTTGGTTAGCATAAGAAATACATAAGAAATAAAAAATTAAATGATCAAAATATTCTTCTTAATAAAACTTAACATATTTACTTCATTTGCTTAATACAAGGAATAAACAATGAATTAAAAGAAAAATAATTAAAATCTCCTTCTAAAAATATAATAAATTATATCATAATTTATTCTAATTAATAATAACATAATAAAAATATGGATTAATGTAAAAAAAAATATTAATTTAAAATAAAAATTATTTTTTATTTTCATAAAAAATAATTGAATCTTCAAAAAAATAATTATTAAAATATTATTTAATAATAAAATAATAATTATCTATTTAAGATATTCAATTATTTAAATTGATTTAATAATTTAATTTTTATATTCTCATTATAAATATTAAAGGATAATGTAGAAATGACCAAAAATGCCCTTCTAAAATATAATGAATTATATTATAATTTATCTTAATTAATAACAATATAATAAAAATATGAATTAATGTAAAATAATTTATTAATTTAAAATAATAAAAACTTTTATTTATTTTATTTTCACAAAAAACTAAATCTTGAAAAAAAATATTAAAATAATATTTGATAACAAAATAATAATTATTTAATTTAATTTTTTATATTCTTATGTAATATTATAAATATTGAAGCACAATATAGGAAAATATCATAAGGAATAGATAGAGAATACTATTTCTTGGGTTGATGTAAAGAATAATATTCCTCATTCATGAGGAATAGTATTTCTTATCTATTCCTTATGGCTCACCTATTCATTGTCAATATGTTGCAGCAGTGGCGGAGCCAGAAATCAAATTGGAGGGGGGCAAACTCTCAAAAGAACAAATACCAGAAATCAAGCAATTAAATCAAATTGAAATCAACTTAAGCAATCAAGTAATCAAATAAAAATTAATCAAGCAATTAAATAAAAATTGCTCCATAGTCCATTACATATATGTTTTCTTGATTTCTAAATAAAATGAAATCAAACAATTAAACTAAATCAGTGAAATATGGAATCAAATTAAAATTAAACATGAAACTAACTGAAACATGAAATCAGGCGAGGAATCAAACTAAATGAAACATTAAAATTAAACATGATTCAATTTAATCAAGCTTATGGAATCAAACTAAATGAAATCCTTACCTCAAATCCTCAATATCTCCGGACAAGTGGACGACGGGACAACGGTCAACAGATGGGGAGACGCCGAACGCGGGAGTGCATGACGCCGAAGACGAGTTCACGATGCCGACTGGTGACTAGGTGGACGAGCAAACGACGCCGGAGACACAGCCAAGTCGTCTCTTCAGGTGAGGCGAGTGGGCGGACGCGGAGTCGCGGATGGTAGCCGACTCTTCAGGCGAGGTGAGTGTGCAGACGCGGAGTTGCAAACGACAGCCGACTCTTCAAGTGAGACGAGTGGGTGGACGCGGAGACAACAGAGTCGCGGATGGCAGTGGGCTCTTCAGGCGAGTGGGACGTCGGACGTAGAGTCGTGGACGTCAGTCGGCTCTTCAAGCGAGTGGGCGGACGTCGGACGCGGAGTCGCGAACGACAGCCGACTCTTCAGGCGAGTGGGCGGACGCCGGACGCCGGACGCAGAACGTGGAGTCGCGAATGGCAGCCGGCTCTTCAGGCGAGTCGGCTGATGCGGAGTCGCGAACGGCGTCACGACAACCGGCTCTTCAGGCGATTGGACGCTGGAGCATGCGGCCAAGCGACGAGCAGTCGGCCAGTCGTCGATCGGCACGACAGTCGACAAGAGATGGGGATTGGGGATTTGGGGAGCGATCGATGGCAGGACGAGGGTTTACGTATCGGGAAGATGGGGAGGGGACGAGGGGTTACGTATCGGGAAAGAAAAGAAAAATTAAATGAAATTTGAGGATATGGGGTAATTTTTAAAATAGAGGGGGGCAAAACCGTCAAAAGATACATATATAAGAAGAAAAAAATTGAATGGGGGCAGCTGCCCTCCATCCTGTAGCAATAGCTCCGCCCCTGTGTTGCAATCAAATAAGGGGATAAGTGAGGCATAAGAAATAATATTTTATTCTTCATCTATTACATCCAACCAAATACTATTTAGACCTTGTTAATTTGGATGAGGCAAATCATAGTTTAATAATATATGATATGGTATGATATTATAATTACTATTATTCCGTTTGGAAAGATGGTATGATATGATATGGTATGATACAGTTAAATGACAACAACTATGGAGGAGAACAGAGTCTTGACTAAGCCGATCAAAAACGAAAAGTAAAAGTATAATATGATATAAGAAATAAAGGACATAAGACGAATTATAATTTTTGATTGGGATATTTTAGAAATAAAATTTCATGAAATCATAAGAAACCATCAAATTCATGATTTAAAAACTTGATCAAAATTCATAGTTTTCAAAGCATGAGATTATCATCACAAATGACCACTTTTGGAAGTCTTCCCAACAAAATATTGAAAAATATCATACCATGTAAAATCATACGTTACCATGAAACAATCAATGTCTTAGAGTCAGATCAATTAAATAATTTTGTTGTTGTTGTTTCTATAGATCTTTAGAGGTTAATTAGGAACAAATTTTTTGTCTATTAATTTTTAAATATAAAAATTTAAAATAAAAATTTAATTTATCTCTAATTTTATGTCCATATAGGCCGATTGTGTTATAGTGAACAATTAATATAGCTGTGATTAACATCTCATTTTGTGTCTATTAATTTTTAAATGTGAAAATTTAAAAATAAAAATTTAATTTATCTTTAATTTTGTGTCATTATAGACTGATTATGTTATAGTGAACTATTAATCTCTTATTTTTTGTTTTTATATTTATTAATTTTTTAAATATATTAAATGCAAAAATTTATATACAATAAAATATATATTAGCGGCTATGAATTTTTCATCAAAGTCTCAATATAAGTAGAATTAAGTCAATTAATGAATAGAATTGAGAGACGATTTGAATATATCACAAAAATTGTGATTTTGATAAATATCTTAAAATATTTATGATTTTACCAATAAATCATACAAATTTTATAGCTCAGATATTTTGGAAAAATCAAATATTAGCTTTAGAGAAATTTTATAGTGATTACACCATTCTTCACGTAGACTTTTGTCATTGTATAGAAGTTTTCTCCAATCTAGATAAAACTTGTAGCTGCGTAGGCACCACAACCATCTATAGGAATAGTATAAATATACTTATTTTGCATTATAAATATACTCATCTTCTATTTTTCTTTATTCTAATATGTATACTTACTTTAGATATATATACTCATTTTAGGTATACTTTCAAATAAAGTGTATATATAAGTCTATTTAAAATAAAATATATCAACAAAAGAATGAGTATATCTATAATAAAAGTGAATATATTTATACTATTTCATAATAATTATTACGGTGCCTAGACACCTACAAGTTCTTGTTCGGGTATGATCCTATTTTCAATGTTCAAGTCATTGTGTAAGTGGTCAAGTGTGGGTAGTACAGTTGGTGATAACATATTGAACATTGTCTAGAGATCTAAAATTCGAACCTTAGTATAATCACCTATTGTAATTTTTTATCTTTGTTAAAAAAAAAAGTCATGGTGTAAGTGGATTGAGGATAGGAGTGTGCATGGATACTAAATCGATCGGGTAGGTTTTGAATAGATCCCAATTAAATTCGAGTATGATTCGGAATAAAAATTAAGAAACTGATTAAAATCGATTTTGATTCCGGGTCCAACACATTTGGTACTTGGAATCGGTATCCGAAACTTGTTTTGGAATTATTGTTGGAACATGTACTAGAACTTGTTTTGGAATTTGTTCTGAAACCCAAAACAAGTTCTAACAGGGTATTCGGAATCGGAATTGAAACATATGATTTCGGATAGGGTCTGATTCCAAATTCCAATATGATATGATTTGGTTTCAAAATCTAGGAACCGATCCTATATAGGATAGGCCGATAGGGTTCGAATATCATAAAAAATATAAGGTACTCAAATTTGCTCATCCCTAATTGAGATAAGACAATATTTATGCATGTCCCCAAATAGTCGGGCAAGGTATGACCCTATTTGTAGGGTCAGGTGTAACCATAGGAAGATGACTCGGTTGGTGGTACACAGTACACCACCCTCACTTATCTTTGGAAAAATTAATATATTCTACCACCCTCACTTATCTTTGGAAAAATTAATATATTCTAAAACAGGAAAGTTTTTTTTAAAATTTAACCAATTTAGCCCAATAATTAATTGATTTCACAAAATAACTTTGCCAACCAATATGAGTATGGTGAGGTTGATTACTTGATATTGTCGGATGGGCAAGTGATTACTTTAATTGAATCACTGCACTAAATTTATATAATTCACCAACTTATATATTTATGAATTGATTTCCAGAATCAATCAATTTGTAAGATAGATGACTTCTAGCCATAGAATTACCCCAATTCTAGAATTAATCATATTCAGTAAGTATTTTTTTAACGAAAACAGTTATTATAAAGTGTAATAATAGAGAAATTAGAAAATTCATAAAAAAAATTCATAAATTTATCAAAATCATAAATATATTTGAGAAATTAGAAAAATTATTATATTTATGATGAAGTTCCCACAATACCTCTCAAATTTTATAAGCCAACGAGTTCACTCAACAAAACAGATCATTGAGAAGCCGGTTTTGTTTTGTCTTTTTCATTTTCGGTTCAATGTCAAACCTACGGGTTCAAAGCATTTCAAATGTCACCAACGTATAATATATACATCTCATGCAAAAATCGGGTTCAGGTCCATTTACGAAATTTCGTATGAACTTTAAATCAAAATATAAATTAAATTAAATTTGAAATAAAAGTAATTATATATATATATATATATATATATATATATATAAACATACAAATTATGAAATAAAAATAAAATTATAAATTATAATTGTTATAAAATTAGATGATCAACGATATTATAATGGTTAAATTAAACATATTTTTCAAAAAATAATTTATTATATTATATTATATAAAAATATTATTAATTCATATATAATAAGTAAGCATCAAATATAATTTTAAATCTTAAACTTAAAAAGAATTATAATTCTTCTCAACGAATTTTCATACATTGATAACAATATATAATATTCTCATTATCAAGTGAAATATCTTTTTTAATCAAACAAAAAAATTGAAATATCTTTTTTAACAAATATGTGGCCGGATTGGCGCTACGTTGTATGGTGGGAGCTACACGCAGTGCAAAGTTGGGACATGAGGCCAATGTCGTTTGTGGACAGAGCTGCAATTGTGTGTGGGTAAGACTAAAGTTGCGAGGACAACAACACATGATGGTGTCACACCGTGAGGATGAGACAACAAAGACAAAAGAAACAAAAAAAATGAGGTGTTGGGTTTAATAATTTTAGTTTTTAATTTTTAATTTTTTAAATTATAAAATAATTTTATTTTAGAAAGAAAAAGGTGAAGAATATTTTATATAAGAGGTAGTTATGCCTTTCCCCTTTGTAAATATAAAAAATAAAACATAAAAAACATTAATTACTTATATGGTACTTAATTTTTTTTATATTTTTATATTTATATAGGAGGAAATGCATAATTACCCCCTATTTATATATAGCTCACCTAACTTGCTGAATTAATCCAGCGTCAGAAGAAATGTATGTAATTAATGAAAACAATTAAATAACTATTTGTTAGGAAATTTAAAATAATTTTATGTAAGATCTACGCAACTCGAATCCGACAAAAAAAAATAGAAAATCAAATCCGATAATAATAATACAAAATAATAAGAGACACAATAGGGTTAACGTGATTCGGATTTGGCGGACTGCCGATCCTACGTCCACAGGGAGAATATGAGACTACTTTATTAAATTCAAAAGAAAAAAAATTATAATAAAAGTGCAGTAATCTAAATCCTCTTTAGAATATAATAAATTATCTTAAATTAATTAAATCTGAAATTGATATAGAGTAGAGACATTTTCTGCAAGATTTGTCTTGAAACTGAACTCCTGCTGTTGTATGTCAGAAACTGAGAAGAGACACTCCTTAAGAAAAGGATCGTCGCGACACTCTTAATTTTTTGCATCTATGAAACTCTCATATGAGGGGGATTTTCTCTTGATATAGGATGATCTTTATCTCAAGGAACTTGTTTGTATTTATATTCAAATATGGGTGAATCGGTCTGGAGAAAAATTAGGATAGTTGAAAAATATGGGCCACAAAATTTTCTTGATAAAAATAGAATAAGCCTCTACCGTTAATCCTCGATTTGATAAATAAAATTGGAGGTATTTTGACCGAACTTTACGAGGCAGGGAGCTCATTCAATCTTTATCACTTAATTTGAGAAGCTTCAAACATTAACAAATTGCAAAGCAGCATGCAATTTACACATGCAATTTGTTAATTGGTGTGCACGCTCCATGTGCATGTGCTGCCACCAAATTGAGGTCCATGCACGTGGGCTTCATGTGCCATCTTGCCTAGCCCGCTTGGACTGGGCCGATCCCAAAGATTTAGCAGTCTTAAACACGGGTTCATCTCGCCAAGTTCAATCGATCGAGCCCAATTTAACAAATATAATTAGTTCAAGCATCAAATCAACTCCGATTTAGATCCGATCGAACTCGTTGGATTTGATTCGGACTCAATTTGAGTCAACCCCTAACAATTCCTCCTTTGATGAAAAATTAAGATCAATGCAGTCCTCAAAAGTCATCATCCTCTCCCACAAGGCCCGTACAGGACCTACGTCGAATTTATGCTCAAGTGGGCCAAATCAACTTTCTGCTTGGATTTAGGAACTCACATAGTCATCTGAATCTTCTCCTTCATTGTGTATCTTTGAGAATGAATTCTCTGAAAGCAAAATTTATACCTGACCCGGTGTTTGATTTTGCTGTGTTTTGCCTTGGAATCTGAACTGCTTCACGAAAGATGGATCTGTCCATCTTGTATAAATTATTCGACATCCTTAGAGCCTTCAGTACCGTCGTGGCTCCATTGTGTATATCTAAGACTCCTCCTGCAAAGGATGTCATGTAGCTCTCAGTGTCAAGAACTCCGAGAGACACCATATTTCATCCTAGCTTCGGGACATGGCGAACATTTACTAGGATCTTTGTCGAGCTATCATGCAATTTTAATTTCATTGTTCCAAATTCAACAACTTTGCAAGGTACGTTGTTGCCAACACGAACTACTCCACCATTGGTGCGTCGATAATCCATAAAGGTCGTCCGGTGTGGAGTCATGTGATAGGAACACCCAGAATTCAGGAACTACTCATCAATGCTATTGGTGGTTGACATGTTCGTCTGCTGACCTGGATTACATGTTGCATGATCAGACATATCAGAAGAAGAGGAAGAGGAATTTTGACCTGAGGTGTGTTGTCACCGACGAGACTGCCGTCGCCCACGGTGTGTCTTAGCAATGTTTGTGTCATCTGTCACGATCAATACCTCTACTTTCTCAAAATCTGCATAAGAGGCATCCATATGTGCGTCTTGACCCTTATTTTGCTGCTGCAACTTTCTCTTAAGACTGCGATATTCTGACTTGATGTGACCTCGTTTCTTGCAATAATAACAAGTGGCATTTGATTTGTTACCTCATCCTGCTTTATTGGAGTAGAGAGCTTCTCCTTTTTCTTCCACCAGAGGAATTTGCTGTAAGATGTTTGTCCATAAGCTCCTTAGACACAAGAACAGTGATCACCTGTTCTGGAGTAATAGTAGTTTTTTCAAAAAGTACAGTTTTACGAAAAATTTTAAAAGGAGTAGGAAGTGAACATAAAAGGAATAAAACATTATCTTCTTCTTCAGTTTTGACACTCATATTCTCCAGGTTCATGATGATTGTCTGAAAAGTATTGATATGCTCTTTGACCGATGTGCCTTCTGCCATACGTAGGAAATGGAGCTTCTGCTTCAAAGCCATCTTACTGGTGAAAGTTTTGTCCTGATATATACAAGGATGTGAGCTTGTCCCAAATACATTTAGTTGTCTTTTGGGATGCAATTTTTCGAAGTGCTTCATTTGACAGGCTTAGGTACAAAACTGCAATTGCTTTTTGCTCCTTATATTCTTTCTCATCCTCGGTCCCATGCATCTTATCCTTACCAAAAATAGCATCATGTATTTTATCCATAGTTAAGATCGCTTTCATCTTCATTGACCAAAGTGCATAGTTGATATTACGATCTAACTTCTCACTATCAAATTTGGTGCCCGCCATGGTTGGGGAAGTAGGCTCTGATACCAACTGTTATGAAATTTATGGTAATTTCCTGTAGGATCTACAAAATCCGAACCCGGCAAGAAAAATAGAAAATCAAATCCGATAATAATAATGTAAAATAATAAGAGACACAAGGGGATTAACGTGATTCGGACTCAGCGGGGTGCCGATCCTACGTCCACAGGGAGAAGGTGAGACTGTTTTATTAAATTCAAAAAAGAATTTCAGCAATTTACCAAATTCGGATTTTGGAAATGAAAAATTCTCAAAATCGAATTTGAAGTTCCAAAATTCCCTAAACCGGAATTTAGTGGGTTGAATACTTATTTTACCCCTGGGCCAAAGTCTCTAACCAATTAGAGACTTTGGTTTAAAATTAAAAAATATATAGAAATAATAATTTTAATTTATATAATAAAAATGAGATGTTAGAGTCTTAAAAAATAAATTTTCAAACTCTCTAATTCATTAGAGAATTTTGCACAAAGTCTATAAATCTAAGATTAAATTAAAAAATATTTTAATGAAAAATATTTTTTTTAACCGCAACACATCTTTTATATTTAAAAAAAATATTTTATTAATTATTTTTTTAATTATAAAACTATTATAGACTTTTGCCCAAATTCTATTAAACTAATTTTAATTAAAAATAATAAAATATTTTTTATCCAAAATATTTTGATAGACTCTAGCAAATATATTTTTATGAATTAAATTTTATTTTTTATAATTATAAAATTATTATAAACAAAAGTCTCTTACTCATTAAAGAGTTTGTGCCAAGTCTATAATAACTTCATAATTTAAAAAAAAAAATGAATTCATGAAATATTTTTTTAATGATACAAAAAATGTACTATGATTCCAAAAAATATTTTACATCAAAATATTTCATAATTTTTAATTTAAATTTAAATTTATAGAGTTTGTGCAAAAGTCTTTAATACAATAGAGAGTTTGGAAAATATATATTTAATTCTCTAATATTTTATTTTTATCATTAAAAATATGTTATAAATTAAAAATATTATACATATTTTTTATATATATTTTAAATTTTTTATCAAGTTAGAGACTTTGGCTATGGGTAATATAGGAATCTGATCCACTACATTCCGATTTGGGAAATTTTGGATTTTCAAACCCGATTTTGGGAATTTCTCATTCCTAAAATTCGAATTTGATAAATTGCTGAAAGAATTTTACAATAAGAGTGCAATAATCTAAATCCTCTGCAGAATACAACAAATTATCTTAAATTAATTGAATCTGAAATTGGTACAGAGTAGAGACACTCTCAGCAAGATCTATCTTGAAATTGAACTCCTGCTATTGTATGTCAGAAACTGAGAAAGGGTGCTCCTTAAGAAAATCATCATAACGGCACTCTTAATTTTTTGAATGTCTTAAATTAATTTTTCTCTTTGTGTGGGATGATCTTTACCTCAAGAAACTTCATTGTATTTATACTCAATATGGGTGAATCGATTCGGAGAAAAATTAGGATAGTTGAAAAATATGGGCCACAAAATTTTCTTGATAAAAATAGAATAAGCCTCTACCGTTAATCCTCGATTTGATAAATAAAATTAGAGGTATTTTGACCGAACTTGATGAGGCAGGGAGCTCATTCAATCTTTATCACTTAATTTGAGAAGCTTCAAACATTAACAAATTGCATGAAGCAATTTACACATGCGATTTGTTAATTGGTGTGCACGCTGCACGTGGCTCTCTATGTGCATGTGCTGCCACCGAATTGAGGTCCATGCACGTGGGCTCCATGTGCCACCAATTTGGGGTGGGCTTGGCCATCTTGCCTAGCCCGCTTGGAATGGGCCAATCCCAAAGATTTAGCAGGCTTCAACACGGGTTCATCTCGCCAA
The DNA here is from genome assembly GCA_034359265.1 of Canna indica. Lineage (NCBI taxonomy): Eukaryota > Viridiplantae > Streptophyta > Magnoliopsida > Zingiberales > Cannaceae > Canna > Canna indica. The sequence continues at coordinate 21,114,837 of CP136897.1, forward strand.
ATTCAATCGATTGAGACGGAATACCCATTTGCCAAAATGGGAACAGCAATATCTTTACCAAAGTGGGACACTCCTGAGGACGAAGAAAATTGATGGAATCCATTTTTCTTTCAGGGGAGGAGGAAAATGAATACCCTACCCAATTTGAACCAGAGGGAGTCTATGCTGCTGAATTAGACTACCCAATGGAGCCCAATTTAACAAATACAATTGGTTCAAGCATCAAATCAAGATTTAGATTCGATCGGACCAGTTGGATTCGGTTCGAACCCAATTTAAGTCAACCCCTAACACTACTATTGTTTGTTGATTAATTAATTGCTAGTTTTAATTTTAATATGCAAATCCAGGCTTGGATATATTTTTATTCAGAACTTTGACCCGTGCATAGGGAGAAGTGCAATCGAAGTCCTATAAGTTTTAAATTTTTTGAACTTCAATCCTCTAAATTTTATTTCGATATTTTCAGTCCTATATGTTTACTCCGATATTTGGTCCTATCTGTGACGGTTCGTTAATTCTGTCGATATGGACATAATATCATTTATTTTTTCATGGATTGAGAGTTAACAGACTATCATGGGTATGACCAAATCTGTGCTACGGGGCAAACGTATACGACTGAAAATTCCAAAATAAAATTTATATGACCAAATCTTTCAACATGTATGAATGGTGTTATGTCTATGTGGACGGAGAGTTAACGGACCGTCACAGATAGAATCAAATTTGTGCTACGAAGTAACATATAAGACTGAAAATACCAAAATAAAATTTATAGGACTGAAGTCCAAAAATTTTAGAACTTATAGGACTTTTGTTGCAGTTCTTAATTGCCAAACCAAATAAATCATGTTGCGTAAAAGAAACTTTAAGGGTCTGTTTGGTACCCTATATAAGCCTCATGTATAGTATTATTCTTGTATAGTATTAGAATAATACTATACAGTATTTTGGAAGGGTATTAACTAATACCTGCAGTAAAAATAGTACCTCATAAGTTGTCATAAGGTGTATTACTAATACACTCTCAAAACTCTTTATTAGCTTGCACTAGAATTTTTAATATTTTGAATACTTATTTTACCTACGGTCAAAAAATTAAAAAAAAAATAATTTATGAAATATTTCTAATGATAAAATATATTATATAATTTTTTATATTATATTATATTATATTATATTATATTATATTATAATATATTATTATAATATATTACATATATTATAGTGTATATTATTATATATTATATTATATTATATTACATTATATAATATAATATTATATATATTATATATTATATATTATATTATATTATATTATATTATATTATATTATATTATATTATATTATATTATATTATATTATATTATATTATATTATATTATATTATATTATATTATATTATATTATATTATATTATATTATACACGTGAGTTAATACATACTAGTACTATACATACTAGTACATGTGTGCACCAAATACTGTATAATAATTGTACAATACAAGCTAATACTATGCAGGTTAATCAATACACACTAGTACTATAAATGCTAGTATTATACGGTGTACCAAACAAGTCCTAAGGTCTTTAGTGCAAAGAAACCAATTACGTACAATAACGCAACTTAAACAAATATTATAGTACAAGTTTATCAATTACTCGTGTGTAATATCTCAGATATTTAAATTTATTATTTTTCCTTTTATGTATATTTGCCAGCCTAGCGGACTAGTTCATGGTCGAGTCGAGTCAACTCATAGTCCGGAGCAAGCTTGCGAGTCCGGGTAAGTAGAATATAAATTTATAAATTTATAAATTTTTAGGCTTGGGTAGTTGACTAGTACTATAAATTTTTAGGCTTGCATACTGTTTATTGAATCTGGGCTAATTTTTTATTTATCTGTTATTATATGATTTGATCTCTGAACATAGTCGTGTAACCTATCGTTTTGAGCAGAAAACATAGTTTGGAAACATATGACACACTTTGAAGAATAGATTCGGGGTATACACAGCACTTCTGGGCAAAATAAAACCCTAATTGAGATGATCTAGATTTTAATTCTATAATTAAAATTGGGTCTAAGGGTGAGCATAATCTGTTATGAACCAACTTACAATGTATTCATGAAATAAAACCACACGGATTCATGACGTTGCGGGTCTAAGGGATAAGGGTCGGGTTTGAAGTGTTGAGACGCTTCATAGTGAGGACACCCTTAGGACACCATTAGGACACCATAGGAGAATCTTGACTTAGGTCTTGATGCGCCATATCCTTGGGAATAGCGGAGCGGCTCATTTAGGAGTCGGGTTACGGGCTACGCCCGTGTGGTTGGATATAAATTCCCAACCTGTAGGATAAGTTTGGATGGCCCACAATTATCCTGATATGTGCGCGGTTACCTTTAGGCATGGTAGGGATTTGACCTGATGCACCTCTTGATGGTGATGTTGCCTTTGGGCATGGTAGAGATTCGACCCGATGCACCTCTTGATGGTGATATTGCCTTTGGACATGGTAGGGATTCGACCTGATATACCTTATTAATGGTGATGTTGCCTTTGGGCATGGTAGGGATTCGACCCAATGCACCTCTTGATGGTGATGTTGCCTTTGGGCATGGTAGGGCTTTGACCCGATGCACCTCTGTGATGGTGATGTTGCCTTTGGGCATGGTAGGGCTCGACCTGATGCACATTTTTAGGTGGCGTTGCCTTCGGGCATGGTAAGACTTCGGCCTGATGCATCTCTTTGAAGAACAAGATGCCATGGGCATAGGTGGTTTGTTGGCCTGGTAGCTAGTCACACCTTTGTGACATTGCCTTTGTAGATATAGACATATTCTTGTTATCTATGTGATGTTGATTTGTGAGGGTTGGTAAAATTGCTCACTCGGTTCTTTGAACTCACTCGTTGTCGTTGTTTTATTTTGTTTTGCAATGCCTGATCGGTGATGTGGGCTGGAGCACTTGGCGCAGCTGGAGGGCAGAGAAGCCACATGATCTCATAGCAGTCCTAGTTAAGGGTCGTAGTCGAGTCTGTAGTAGGTTATCATGCACTTTTATTTTGGTATTTGGAGTTGTAGTGTTGTGGGAACATTCATGTTTTATTCAGTTTTATTTATTAAAAGAACTGTTGCTCTTCGATTTATTTCCGCACTTGAGATATGTATTTAAAACCTTGTTGTTTTGAAATGAAAATCTGTTTTGGTTCTTTTATTATTAAAAGCTGTTATTTACTTGTTGTTTATGATGTTGGCATGTGCATGGGTTAGGCTTCGAGGTATAGGCACGTATACCCTAGCCGGTCATTTGACCCTAAGTTGGGGCATGACAAAGTTGGTATCAGAGCATGTGGTCCGGTCCGACTACAACCTAGAGTTATCACCGTATAAGGCATTGCTAGCGTGTCAGTATACGGTAGGGGTATGCTATGAAATCAATGGGCTAAGTCTGCACCTCAGCGCGACTTGTGGTTTGGTTTGCTAATAGTGGATGAATTCAGTTGCTTAATCTTGAATTATTTCTTTTCTGGTGTTTCCATATCAATGGAGGCCTTTGATGCCGCAAGGAGCGGTAGTGATAGCAACTCCACTGAGTGTCGTGGTCGAGGCCGGGGCTGGGGTCGAAGGAGACCACCGCAGGCCCGGGAGGAGGTGGGACCAGATCCAATGGTTGTGCAGCTGCAAGCCCGAGTGGCTGAGCTGACTGAGGCACTCCGCAGGGAGGAGGAACTGGGACAGTCCCAGGGTAGCACAGTTTGAGGCCGTGAATGGCCCTGTGCTAGAGAGTGCACCATTTTTGGGGGGCTACCTTTGTATGGGTGCCTGGATTAGAGATCTTTGCAATGATTGTTTAGTATCTTGAATGATTCATTGGGTCTCGTCATAGAGTTAAATATTTATGGTGCAGTATGGTTAGGGTGGCCCTAGGGATCCTAGGGGACGGTTGATATAGTTATGCATAAGGGATCTGTAGGGGTTGGCTGAAAGTAAATTTCCCCTCTAGATGAAATTTTGGATTGATTGGAAGATCTTTCTCTTAGATTTTAGGAAATATAAATTATGGGTGTAGAGCGACCTTATGCTTAAGGGTCATGGTTATGTGCGACCAAAGAGCGGTTTCATTCTGAGACATGTTTTGGGTGCGAACAGATTGGGCACTTCAGGAGGGATTGTCTTGGAAGAGATAGCCAGTAGTCTGATCAGACCAGAGGAAAGACACCAATGTCAATGGGTTCCGTAGCTTAGAGAGGTCAAACTCAATGATAAGGCCAGCGAGCTGGTGGTTCAGAGAGACCCGTTGCACGAGTGTTCGCTATGAACCGAGAGGATGCTAAGGCGTCCAGGGCAATAGTATTAGGTAACCTTGTTGTAGGTTCAGCTATTGCATATGTCTTGTTCGATCCAGGTGCTATGCACTCTTTTGTGTCTGCCTTGGTTGCTGCTAAGTTGTCAAGGATATCTTGTGTGCTTGAATTGTCCCTTGTGGTGTCTACACCTACGGGCGTTTCTGTGATGGTAGAGACAATCTTTCGAGGCTACAAAGTTGTCATTTGTGGGCATATGCTGATGGCCGATTTGACACTCCTGCCGATGTTGGAGCTTAATGTGATATTGGGCATGGACTAGTTGGCGGACCATTTCGCCTTAGTTGATTGCAGGGCTAAGACTGTGACCTTCAATAAGCTCGGGATGCCCTAGTTTATCTTCCAGGGTGAGGGAAGGGGTGAGTCGTTGACAGCGATATCAGCTCTTAAGGCCTGGAAGTAATTATTGTTCGACAAGTGTCAGTCAGTTTTTTGGCCTTTGTGTCGATGGCAGAGGAAGGTGGAGATGCAGCCAGAGATATCGGGAGGACGCCTGTAGTATGCGGGTTCTCTGATGTATTTTCGGATGAGTTGCTAGGGTTACCTCCAGAGAGAGATCGAATTCTGTATCAATTTACAGTTGGGGGTGAAGCCGAACTCCATTCCTCCGTACCGGATGGCACCAACTGAGTTGAGGGAGTTGAAGTTCCAGTTACAGGAGCTGCTTGATCTGGGTTTCATTCGCCCCAGTGTTTCATCTTGGGGTGCTCCAGTGCTCTTTGTAAAGAAGAAGGATGGGTCCATGCGAATATGCATTGATTACCGACAGCTTAACAAGGTAACAATGAATAATCAATACCTGTTGCCCAAGATTGATGATTTGTTTGATCAGCTTCAGGGAGCGTAGTGGTTTTCTAAGATTGACCTACGATCAGAGTATCATCAGTTGAGGATTCAGGATAGTGACGTCCCTAAGATTGCTTTCAGGTCATGGTATGAGCATTTTGAGTTTCTGGTGATGTCATTTAGGCTGACTAATGCACCTGCAGCATTTATGAATCTGATGAATCGAGTGTTCAAGGAATACCTGGATAAGTTTGTGATTGTGTTCATTGATGACATTTTGATTTATTCCAGGAGCATGAGAGGAGCATGCTAAGCACTTGAGGGTAGTTCTGCAAACTCTCATGGAGCACAGGTTGTATGTCAAATTCTTCAAGTGCGAGTTCTGGCTGGAGAGCGTAGGGTTTCTTGGTCATGTGGTGTCCAAGGAAGGAATAAAGGTGGACCCTGCAAAGATAGATGCAGTTTAGAATTGGAAGAGGCCGACCAATGTCTCAGAGATTCGCAGTTTTCTGGGGTTGGCTCGGTACTACAGAAAGTTTGTGGAGAATTTCTCCAGGATTGCAGCGTCATTGACCCGCCTGATCCAAAAGAAGGTCAAGTTCGAATATGATAGTAGGTGCGAGGAGAGCTTTCTGAAGCTTAAAGATCGCTTGACGTCGACACTAGTTCTAGCAGTATCCTGGGTTCAGGAGGTTTTGTTGTTTATTGTGATGCCTCCCGAGTCGGCTTGGGTTGTGTGCTGATGCAAAATGGCGAAGAAGATGACTTGAGCTGTTGAAGGACTATGACTGCATAATCATGTATCATCCAGGAAAGGCTAATGTGGTAGCTGATGCTCTGAGTAGGAAGTCTATTGGCAGTCCGACGCATTTGGCAGTCAGGAGGAGGTCGTTGGCTTAGGATTTGGCCCTATGTTTGGATGGCGGAGCAGTCTTGTCAGTATCAAATTCTGGTACGTTGGTGGCTCACTTGAGAGTGCAGTCCACATTGGTTGACATGCTGTAGGCAGCGCAGGAGGAGGATGCCTTTTGTGCACTCACTAAGGATATGGCCAGGAGAGGAGATGCAAATAATGGGTTCAATGTGGACTCGGAGGGCGTCCTGAGGTTTAAGAATCAGGTTGTGGTACCAGATATGGCCGAGGTTCGCAGGCAGGTGCTAGAGATGGCTCATCGATCCACCTATACTATGCATTCGGGAGCCATGAAGAAGTACCAGGACCTAAGACAGAACTATTGGTGGAAAGACATAAAAAGAGAAGTGGCCGAGTTTGTGTCTAGGTGCTTAGTGTGTCAGCAGATGAAAGCTGAGCATTTGAAGCCGGCAGGGTTACTCCAGAACTTAGGGGTACCAGAGTGGAAATAAGAGAAGATAACCATGGATTTCGTGATTGGATTGCCAAAGTCCGGGAAAGCCGATGACTCTACTTGGGTAGTAGTGGATCGCCTAACCAAGTCATCACACTTCATACCAGTCAGGACGACCTTTTCAGCCGAGCAGTATGCGAGGTTATTTTTGGATCGGATCATTGCTTATCATGGAGTTCCAGTTATGATTATCTCAGATCGGGGCACTCACTTCACGGCTCGATTTTGGCAGTCCTTCCAGGAGGCGTTGGGCACTCAGGTTTGATTCAGTACCATATTTCACCCTCAGACGGATGGTATGTCAGAGCGGACTATTCGGACACTGGAGGATATGTTGAGGGCATGTATCTTAGACCTGGAGGGGAGTTGGGAGAGACACCTACCTTTGATTGAGTTTGCTTATAATAACAATTACCACACTAGCATTGGGATGGCCTCCTTTGAGGCGTTGTACTGACGGAGGTGCAGGTCGCTTGTAGGCTGGTTTGAGGCAGGAGATTCCCTTATTATAGGACCTGATCTAGTGGAGGAGGCTATGGAAAAAAGTGAAGCAAATTAGATAGAGACTGTTGACAGCTCAGAGTCGCCAAAAGATGTATGCGGATGGAAAGGCCAGGGAGGTAGAGTTTGCTGAGGGGACATGGTGTTCCTCAAGGTGTCCCATATGAAAGGGGTAACGAGGTTTGGTAAGAAAGAAAAGCTAAGCCCTAGGTTCATTGGGTTGTTTCCTATTCTTAGGCGCAAGGAAGCCGTGGCCTATGAGTTGGCCCTACCTCCCAGTATGGATCGAGTACATCTAGTATTCTATGTGTCTATGCTGAAGAGATATATTCGGGATGAGTCCCATGTGATTAAGCCTACAACAATAGCGGTGGATTTAGTAGTCTCATATAAGGGAGCGTTATCCTTTATTGTTTGATGTTGTGGTGAGTCCTTATTTTCTTTTTTTAAATTCGAAAATAAATATTCTTTAAAGAGGGAGGATTGTAATATCCCAGATATTTAAATTTATTATTTTTCCTTATATGTATATTTGCCAGCCTAGCGGACTAGTTCATGGTTGAGTCGAGTCGACTCATGGTCCGGAGCGAGCTCGCGAGCTCAGGTAAGTAGAATATAAATTTATAAATTTATAAATTTTTAGGCTTGGGTAGTTGAGAGTATTTAATTTGGTGTTGTGTGTGCATAATTGCTAATTATGTTCATATGAGTATTTAATTAATTATTCGTGATTTATTAGAATGAGATTAATTAAATTATTTAAGTCTATCGGGTTAGTGGATTTTGGTTTTGGCTTAAGGTGGATGCGGGTTGTGAATTAAGAGTGTAAGGGCTTAGGGTTGAGAAGGGTGTATAAAAACCCCCTCATGGCTTGTGGCTCCTATTTTGGAGCCACCTAAAAAGTTGAGAAAGGGAGCTAGCCGCCAAGCCAAGCCAAGCCGCCAACCCCCTTTCCCTTTTCTCCTTGGAGCCGCAGCCACCCAGAGCTGAGCCGAGCCGCCAGATTCTACTTCCTCTTCATCTCTTCCTTCTTTCTCTTTGGAGCCGAGCCGAGCCGCCTTCTTCCTATCCCTCTCTTCTTTCCCCTTGGAGCTATTTTTTTGGGTTGAGTCGTCGGCCTTTTGAAGCCGGATTCGAGGTCGTCGTCCGGGATTTCATTCCTAATATTTTTCCAAATTAAGGTGAGTGGTTTACCCTTTCTCTTCGGGATTTTAATCGAATTTTTTGAAGTCGTTCGTGATGGCTCGGTATTTATACCTTGTTCTTGGATTTTCTTCGAGTTTTTGCCATATTTTCTTAATCAAATTGCCATATCACAGTTTATTAATTTTTAATTAACTTTTTTTATTTATATTTTAATATTTAGATCAATGAAAAGTTGTCATGTGTCATTTTAAAAAAGATTATGTTAAATAATTAACATTGAGTTAACATAGGATATTATTATTATTATTATTATTATTTATTATTATTATTATTATTATTATTATTATTATTATTATTATTATTATTATTATTATTATTATTATTATTATTATTATTATTATTATTATTATTATTATTTTGGTCTAATTTCAAAGTTCAGATGGGATAATTATAAATGGATCATAGTTTATGTAAATTTTTGTTATTTATCCATTAATTAATTGATAGTTTTTCTTTCCGGAATTAATTGATAGTTTTAATTTAATATGCAAATCCAGACATAGATATGTCTTTATTTGAACTTTAACCCTTGCACATAGGCCTCGTTTGGTTGACACTACTTTATGCAGGAAGTTGTACTTCTCAGGAAGTAGAAAAAGATGCTCATGTTTGGTTCACACACTTCCTGAGTAAGTGCAACTTTCTACAAAATGCATGAAGTAACTTACCTAGACTCTCTTAGGTAAGTTGTACTTTCTGCATTGTATTTGAATAAAAAAGTCAATTTCACCATCACATTTGCATTTAATACAGAATTTATAATTTATATTCCCAACATTATACATTAGATAATCCTTGAATTCTTTACATATTTATTTTTATTTAATTTGTTTTTAATAAAAATATATAATTTTTTTAATATTAACTATAAATAAAAATTAATTTTGCATATATAATAAAGTATATATTATATTAATTATATATGCAAAAATTATATTATATATATATATCTATATATATTAAAATATTAATTTATAAATAAATTTATTTTTTCATATATATACTCATGCATATAAATTAAAATATTATTTTATAAATAAATTTTAAAAAGGGTATATTGGTCATTTGATATGTACTTCCTAGGAAGTACTCATGTCAACCAAATATATTTTAGGAAAAAAATTGTACTTCTTATGAATTAACTTTTTATCAACTAAATATTTTTTAGATATTTTTCAAAAAATATATATAAAAAATTAATTCACGTGAATTATAATTTTTTGCATAGAGTTATTTTCCATCAACCAAACGAGATCATAATTTTAATTGTCAAACCTAATAAATCAGGTTGAGTAAAAGAAACTTAGGGCTTGTTTGGTTAGCGAAACCAAGTCTGTTTTCATGATTTTAATTTCATTGAAACAAAAATTACTTACGAAAATGCATTTGGTTCAGCGTTTCATTAAAATTGAATCGAAACCAGAATGAAAACGAAATCAGTTTTCTTAATAAAAATGAAAACACCATAATGTTATTTTCTATGATTTCGAGACTGTCGATTTTGTTATTAAAATACAGTGACAATTTTGTAATTATAAATATTTTTTTATAAAATTAATTAATTTGAAAATAAATCAAATTATATCTAATTTTTAAGAATAAAAATAAAAAATATCATTTTCAACTCAAACTATTATCTTAAATTTATAAATTAATTAAATTAATTTATATCTAATTGACTCAAATCCAAATTTTAAATAACTCAATTTTCTTAAAGTTGATCTATTTATAATTTAATCAAAACTAATTTTAGATAATTAAAAAAAATAAAAAAAAATGCAATAATTATTAATTAATTTTTATATCAAATTGAATAAATAAATCTTAAATTATTAATAACTTAATTAATTAAATCATATAAAAAATTTATAACTATATTAGCAAATATTTAAATTTATAAACTAACTAAATATTTAATTACTACTAAAAATATTCAAGATAAAATAATATTATTTTTTATTACTAAAAATATTCAAGAAAAATTAATATTACTTTTTATAACCAAATAAATATTCACTGATTTCATTTGATTAAAATCGATGTTGTTTTTTGTAACCAAACTGTTTTCAGAAAATTAAAAATTAAAAATCAAAACCAAGTTTTCAGTTTCATTGAAACTAAACCAGAAAATAATTTTCGCTAACCAAACAACACCTTAAGCTCTTTAGTGCAAGGAAATCGATTACGTACAATAATGCAACTTAAACAAATATTATAGTACATGCATACGCTTTTCTTTAATTATTACAATTACGACAAATTACAATTAACACCCTACTAGTATGGATATGATTATTTCATTTCAATGATATCCAAATCTTTTATTTATTTTCATTATGCACGTGAAGCCAAGGGTCTATTTGATTAGTGAAACCAAGTTTATTTTCATGATTTCGATTTCACTGAAACCAAAATTGCTTACGAAAATATATTTGATTCAGCGTTTTCATGAAACTGAATCGAAACCAGAATGAAAATGAAACCAATTTTTTTAATAAATATGAAAACATCATAATATTATTTAATGTGGTTTCGAGACTGCCAGATTCGTTATTAAAATTGAGTGACAACTTTGTAATTATAAATATATTTTTTTATAAAATTAATTAATTTAAAATAAATCAAACTATATTTAATTTTTTAAAAAAATAAAAATCATCATTTTCAACTCAAACTATTATCTTAAATTTATAAATTAATTTAATCAATTTATATCTAATTGACTCAACCCCAAATTTTAAAATAACTCAATTTTCTTAAAGTTAATCTATTTATAATTAATTAAAACTTATTTTAGGCCACTAGACTTATTTTTTTGAAATATTATAATAACTATTAATTAATTTTTATATCTAATTAAACAAAAAAAATTTAAACTACAAATATCTTAATTAATTAAATATTACAAATATTCACTACAACACAATTGACATATAAAGACACAAAATTAGAGACAATATATTTTTTTTTTTAAATCTTCACATTTAAACACTAATAGACACAAAATTTGCTCGTAATTAGTCTCTAAAGATCTATAAAAATAACAATAACATAGCCACTTAATTGATTTGAGTCTAAACTATAGAAACACCAACAACAGAGTCACTTAATTGATTTGACTCTAAAGCTATTTTTAGAGATTAATTAGGGATAAATTTTGTATCTATTAGTCTCTAAATATGAAGATTTAGAAATAAAAATCTAATTTGTTTCTAACTATGTGCCTCTAAAGGTCGGTTGTGTTATAGTGATTTTATAATCATATTAGCAAATATTTAATTTTGTAAACTAACTAAACATTTAATTACTACTAAAAATATTCAAGAAAAATTAATATTACTTTTTATAGCCAAGTAAATATTTAGTGGTTTCAACTAACTAAAACTAATGTTGTTTTCATTAACTAGACGTGTTTTCAGAACACTGAAAACTAGAAACCAAAACCAATTTTTCTAAATCAAGTTTTCAGTTTCACTGAAACCAAACCAGAAAATAGTTTTTACTAACCAAACATCACATAATAGTTTCTCCTAATAATGAGATAGGACTATACATGAATTTTAATAATATAAAAGTTATTATTTTTTATTAAATACATTATTTATTAAATTTTTTATTAAATACAGTGAGAAAGTGAATGTGCACGATACAGATATCCGCATATGAATGTGTACGAATATGAATAAAGATTTATTCCTACCTAAGGATTGGAATAGCTAGTTCAGTCCGGCTCGATGTCTCTCCTAGTCAGATGCAACTCTAGGGGACTGCAAAAGACACTCTGACACTCAAATTAGTGAGACTCCAATGTGGAGGTAATAGAAAATGAAACTTATCGTACCTGAGGTGTATCGTGTTTGTATTTATTGCATGTGAAGATGATGACGTCGTTTGACAATCTCGAGTGGATATTGCTCAGAATGAGTCTAGTTGATCTCGGAGATGGCGAACCTGTGATGGTGTATTCCTCGTGATAAAGAAGATCGTGGATATCCTTGTTTGACAGAGTGGGGCTCCCTGGCAGAGTCATTTGGTCTGGCTCGAGTCAAATTTAATTTGAGAGTACGACCGGGTGGAGCCCCCTAGCGAAATCGTCTGGTAATATGGCTTGAGTTGGGTCGTAGGACGCTGCCTGAATCTAATTCGATCGGGCCTAATGGTACGAGTCCAGTCCAATATCCATATCCACAACGAATACGATGTGAATGTGAATGCGAATGTGTGATGCGAATAATATAGTATATGCAACATATTCGATTCGTTGTTATTTCTACTCACAAGTTTCTTATGGAATGGGATAATATAAAATTTTGGTTTCATGTGATTTCCTGTTGATTCATCAACGCCCACAATATTAAGCAAACCAATGTCTCTCTTCACTCAATTATTTACTAAAATAGACGGCTAAGAATATAATATTAATATTAATAATTGAACAGATTACTCGAATCTAAAAGTCTACTTGTCCGCATTGATTTGGCCAACCTGGAACCCGTCATCCTCCAGCCCACGCCGGTGGAATGTCGACAGATTCCAACCCTCTCATTCATTCCCTTCTCTCTTTGACAAGTCACATGGTTTGCCTTGCTTCCCACGTGGCGTTCTTAGACTCCATCACCCGCCCTCTCGCCGCCGCCGCCGCCGTGTAGGCGGCGTAGGCCCGCCCGACCTGCAAGCCAAGCGCGTCGTCCGCCGCTAACTCCGACCACCGCTGGCGCATGCCCCGGTTCAGCCTCGCCACGAACCCCCGCCTCCGCGTCTCGCAGTACTCCAAGAATTCGGCGGACCAACACCACCCACTGGACTGATCGAGAGAACCCCCGCAGGCGGCCTTGGAGCTCGGGCGGAGCCCGGCCGCCATCGTGAGGTAGTCCGCCATGGCTTCCAGCAGCGGCTCCGGCGCCGCCTGCTTCCCGTCGTCCCATATCCAGACCCGCGCGACGGCCCGCTGCACCGCCGACGTCACAGCGGCTTCCGCGTGGGCGGCTGACGACGACATGACCGCCGGGCTGAGATGGATGGTGTAATCGCCATCGGCGGCGCTGACCGACGCGAGGGAGGGAAGGTCGATGCCGGAAAGCTGCAGAGTTATTCGGCGGACCGGTTTGCGGGGGTGGAGTTCGTCGGGGTAGAGGACTTGTTCGACGAAATGACTCGCGCGGTGGATGATGCGGTGGGCTCTGCCGTTGGAGACGAAGTCGAGGTCGAAGCGGCGTTCGGCGGGAGACCCGGCGGCGGAGTTGCGGACGAGGATGTCGACGCTCTTCGAGGCTTCGTAGTTTGCCCAGAGGGAGATGGCGACGAGAGCGAGGGCTGCTATCAGACGGGTACGGATGGTGGGAGTGGAAACGGCGGCGATGGCGGCGGTGCTGTGAGGCGAGGAGGAGGAGGAGGAAGATGAAGAGGAAGTGGTGATGGCGGAGAGAAGTGGCGCCTCCATGGCCATTGACATCTCTAGGAGGAGGTGAGGAGAGTAATTAGGACGTCAACTGGCCGGCTGTAGACTTTGGTTTATTATGTTCTAACAAGAGGTGATGCTTATAAACTATGCATGCTATGATTCATGTAATAATAAATGACCATTTTGTCCCTCGTTTACATGCAGAGAAGTCCATCTGTCTTTCTTTTGTTGTGAGTTTTGAGGTAATTTGAGTTAATTAGGAATGCCAATAGAGGAGAGTATCCAAATAATTGAACTAATTAAGCATTTTTGGCTGCAACTTCTATGGTGTCATTTTTATGAAGTCCCTCGTATAATTGAATCTAATTTTATTAAAATTGAATATAGTATCGTTAAGAATGAATAAGATATTAGGTTCGTTCTTTAAAATGGTATGTTCACTCATACAAGGGGTTCTATAAAATTTTTATGGAGCTTAGCTAAATAGTAATTTTTTCCATCATTTCTTTGCTATCTTATAATATCATGATGGCGCTTACGTGATTAAGCACACAAGCGAGGCCACACCCTTCGAGATATGATTAGGGATGATAATTTAAATCGGTTAATTGGTTAATCAAATCGTAAAATTCGATTTCGGATAGTAAATTTACAGTTAGGGATGAGCAAAATTCCTTAATTTATTGAAATCGACTGAACCGAACCCGAATTAACCGAATTAATTTTGGTTCGATTTTCGGTTAAGTTTTTTTGAAATTTTGGTTTTCGATTCGGTTCGGTGAATTTACCGCAAAAATCGGTTTTAATCGAATTTACCCAAAATTAAAAATGACCATTTTACCCCCAACAATTCAATTAATTACATATGTATCCCAAGCCTAATACCCGATACCCACATACCCTGTACTCGCCCCGCCGCCCGACCCGGTTCCTATTTCCTAAATCCTAAGAGACCTAATGCTCTGCTCTCAGTCTCTCGCACCCACTCAACACTCGACATCCTCACATCCAGCCGACCCTAACACGCGGGCGACAGGGCGAAGGCGGCGACGGCAACGTGGCTCCCCGGCTCCCCCACTCGGCCATCCACGTGACGGCAACGTGGCATTCCAGCCAGTCGGCACTCGCCAAGTCGCCTCCCCCCCCCCCAAATCGACTCCTAGAGATTGAGCAAAATTTAAGGGTTTGATGGGCTTCTTCTTCTTCTTCTCGCCTCTCATCACCTAATCAAGGGCCAATGTGATTGGTTTCTTGAACCGGGCTGCTTTTCGTTCTGTACTCTTCTTCCTCCTTCAGATCTTCTGGTCCTTCCGGTAGAGCAGACATGACGAGCACGGAGATGAAAGGGTTCAGAATGCTCATTCTTGCGCTCATCTTAATCACTACTAGAAAAATGGTCATCAGCAACGGCCGCGCCGTTGCAATAGAGCCGTGATAGAAAGTCACGTTGCTGATGACTTAGCAACGGATCAGCAACGACCGCTCGGGCTGTCGCTAAAAACATTATCAGCAACGGTTTTGCCACAGACCCGGAGCCGTTGCTGATAACATTAATAGCAACGGCCGCTGAGTCCGTAGCAACGCCGTTAGTAAAACTCCGTCGCTAAGCCGTTGCTGTAGGTCATCAGCAACGGCTTTCGATACACTTTTAGCAACGGCTTTCCCACGGCCGGCCATGAGAAAGCCGTTGCTGATGATGCATACCTGGGAACAGAAAAATTAAAAATTTCAAATTTCCATTGATACATTGATACATTATCTGATACATAACTCACACACTCATACCCTCATACACACATTCATTCACACATCACAAACACACCAAGATATACATCAAAACAATTATATTTATATTGATAATTATCCACGATAGTATAAAAACAATTCAAATGCAAAATTGAAGTATCAATATCCAAACAAAATAAGTTAAACAAGTTCAATATCTCAGTAACAAGTTCAATATCCAAACAAAAAATCTCACGATCACGATGAAGGATGGTCTGGATCATATGGCAGGGTCTGGAGTGCTTGAGTGTACACCGGCGTGGACTGACTCGAGGACGATGGATTAGATGATGCCGAAGAGATGCCTGCTTCAGGATGACCTGACATGTTGCGTAGCATAGCTTGTATATCCGTCATCATCTGACTCTGGCGCTCCATTATCTCAGTCTGACGCGCGACCGTGTCCTCTAGAGTCCTTATTCTGCTACTATGATCATAACTGGATCTAGAGGTGGACGGCCGCTCACCAGCGACCGGAGGGGTCGGTGCCCCAAGTGGCCCTAGTACGGCTCGCGCATGACCACTATCTGCGAAGCCATATACGCGGCCATGGTCCCAGCCACCTGCGGCCTCGACCCACGATGCTGCGTCAAAGTCCTCGGGGGTACCCCCGCGCTGCACCACCGTCTGGCTGTATGTCTCCTACTCGAGTTTGATTTTTTGTTTAATATTTATCATAAAACTTAAATTATAAATATATAATGAATAATTTAAACAAATATATAATTACCATAATGTGTGCAGCGCGGTTGTCGATGTACTCCCCCGTCCCATGTGCTCGACGGTGAGTCCGCTCAAACACCGCCATCGGGGAGGGTCGCTGGACACTCCCGTCATCCGACACCGTCGTCTACATTTACAAAACAAATACATTAATTAGTACACATAGTAACAAATAAAATATATAATTAAAAGATATATTTACCATACGGTTCGCGTGCACTGCAAATGCAACAGAGCCGCCGGTGTGACGCGCTGCTCCCCCCGACAAGCGATTTCTAGCCGCATTTCGAGAAACCTCCTGCCATCGATCCGTCGACCATATCCCCACGAGCTGGTCCCATATATCCGGAGTAATCCAACCGGGGCCGTATCCTCGAGTCTCCGCGATGTTAGTGGTCCCAGCTCGGGCCATCGCTTGGGATCGAGCCTGCCCCAGCTGCCCGTCGTACCTTGCCCGAGAAATAGCCTCCCAGGCAGTGTAAATGAAGGGCCTCTGATCCTCGGCCCATGTATAGCGAGCCTGCAAAATAATAATATCAGTACCAATATTAATATATCATCATGCATGTAAAAAAAATAATAATACGTGCCTCAAACTCGCGCCATAACATGTCGACGTGCTCGCTAGGCACGTGAGACCACGTAGGCCATGCCCCGTGCATGTATCGTCGAATAGTAGAAGAAATGCTCCTCGGCACTTCTTCTTGCTCGAACCTGCACAACAAAAATAAATTTTAATATTATATTATGATATAATGAATTTGTAATGATTCATAATTCATGATATATTACCGCTCCCCAATCACGCTAATCAATCTACGTGACTCTGTGGCTGGTGGAGGCTGCCACCTGTTCGGCCCGCGTGGCCGCCTGCGTCTGGATGTACTAGCCTCGGCAGTATCATCCTCATGAGGATCAGCAACAGGAGGATCAGCAGCATGAGTAAGTGCTGGAGTCTCACCGATCGGAGACTCTGAAGCTCTCCTGCGTCGATAACCACGACCAGACATATCTGTCGAACAGACATATAATCAGATTATTGTATAAATAGTAGAGATATATTTAATAAAATATATACTTTACAATTATTCCTCATCATCTGAATAATAGTCTTCGAATTCTTCTTCTTCTTCTTCCTCTTCTTCATCTTCTTCATCTCCAGCTTCCTCAATTTCATGATCGTCATCATCAGCATATTCAACTTCTAATTGAATTGACGTTATGTCTGCATCCTCGAGTATTGGAATAATACGATCCACAGCAGGAAGATCATCTTCTTGATAGAAACCAGGAGGATCATTTTCTCCTACTATCGGATCATTTTTTTCTCTACCTTTTATCTTACAGACTACACGCCAATCTGCTCTATCTTTATTTCGAGCCGGATACTTCGCGTAATATACTTGTTCGGCTTGTGATGCCAATATAAAAGGCTCATTTGCTGCCAATTTCGATTTGTAATTAACCTCAACAAGTTTGTATTTTGGATGAACTTTCATGCCCCTTTCTGTTGTATCGAACCAATGACATCTAAATAGGATCACTGATTTCAAGCCGAAGTAGTGTAACTCTATCACTTCTTCCACCAGTCCATAAAAATTCATATAACATTCAACATAGGTTGTCCCTTTCACGCAGACCCCAGCATTCATCGTCTTCTTTGTAAATGAATATTCAACCGTGTGAAATTTATACCCGTTAACAAAATATCCGCTATAGCACGACACAAGTCGCGATGGTCCACTAACAAACTCAAATATTCTTTCATCTATTTTAGCTCTGTGATCTTTGCTGTAAGTTTGAATCCAAGTAGGGAAATCACGATTTCGTAATCTCTCCAATTCTTGATCGTTGTGAATAGAGTATTTTTGCACCATCTCAATGTCAAATATTTCAATGAATTGTTCAATCTCTGGACAATTGAGTAATACATACAAGTGTGCCAAATGATACTCTTCATCGCTTAAGTGTCGAGATGGATGTGAACCAAAAGCACGACCAGAGTGACAAAATATATTTAAACGTCCATCTGAATGTCGAACACCCCCGTCGTCATTGCGTGGAAGACGATCAAATCTTGTCTGTACTGTCGATTCAAAGTAAAATGAGCAGAATGTTGAAATTTCTTGGATGATATACTTAATTCAGTCAACGGACCCCAAATATTATCAGGTAGAAGATCTCGAAATGCGATCGGAAGTAATCTCTGCATGAATACATGACAATCATGGCTCTTCATCCCTGATATTTTGCAATCATCGACGTTCACACATCGAGATAAGTTTGAAGCATATCCATCGGGTAATCTGAGTTCTTTTACCCATTGACAAACATATTTGATCTGTTGTTTATTTAACACATATAGAGCCTTCGATTTCAGATATCATCCGTTGACCTCTTGTAACTCCAACTCTGGTCTTTTACAAAGTATTTTCAGATCATGTCGGGCTTTGACATTATCTTTAGTTTTTCCAGAAATATCCATCACAGTGTTGAAAATATTATCAAACACATTTTTTTCAATGTGCATGACATCTAAATTATGTCGAATCAATAATGAACTCCAATAGGGCAATTCCCAAAAGATACTTTTTTTCACCCAGTTGTGTGTTTGGCCAAAACCTGACACTCTTTCATTGCGACCAAATACTATATCTGGAAGTGCTGAAACACGTGCTAACATTTGTTCACCAGACAACATCGGTGGTGGCTCATCTCTTTCGACTCTGCCCTTAGTAAATTTATTACGATTCCTTCGATACTGGTGATTAACCGGTAGGAATCGACGATGACAATCAAAGAATGAGATTTTTTGTCCGTTCTGAAGACTGATTGATTTAGAGTGTTCCATACAATACGGTCGGCCGTGAGTGCTCCAACCCGACAACATGCCGTACGCGGGGAAATCATTGATTGTCCACAAGACCGCGGCCTTTAAATTGAAGTTTTGCTTCCGATGACAATCATAAGTGACAGCTCCCTCAGTCCACAATGTTTTCAATTCATCTATCAAGGGTCTGAGAAATATGTCAATTTCTTTTCGCGGACCCTTAGGACCCGGAATAATCATCGAAAGATAAATAAATTCATCTTTCATGCACATTGACGGTGACAAATTATAAACTGTCAGCAGCACTGGCCAAACTGAATAAGGAGTTGCAGAATGTCCAAACGGATTAAAATCATCTGTGCACAATCCCAATCTGATATTTTTAGTATCCATAGCAAATGAAGGATAACATGTATCCAAATGTTTCCATGCTTCACTGTCAGATGGATGAGTCATTACTGTATCATCACGACTTCTTGCATGCCAACTCATGTAGGGGGCTGTCTTTTCCGACATGAATAATCTTTGAAGCCTCGGTGTTAGTGGAAAATACCGAAGCACCTTAAACGGGATATTTTTCTGTCGGACCGATTTCTTCTCCTTGTAACGAGGGTGTTGACATACAGGGCATTTATCCAACTGCACATTTTCTTTATAATATAAAATGCAGTTATTTTGGCACGCGTGTATTTTTTCGTACCCAAGCCCCAATTTTCTCATTAGTTTTTTAGTCTTATAAAAAGTAGGCTCAAACTTGTTATCAGTAGGCAGCATTCCATTAATCAATCCAGCAATCCGATCATACGCAACTCCGCTGATATTACAATCGGCCTTGATGTTTAAGAGCTGTGTCATTGCTGAAAACCTAGTGTATTTAGGACAATTCTCATACAAAGGTTCATCGGCAGCTTTCAACATCTCGTAAAATTCTGCAGCTTCTTTATTCGGTAATTCAATCTCTACCGCAGCCCCTACTTCTGTGATATCAACCGCTGTAGTATCTGGTGGGACTGATGTCTGAAGATCTGGCCGATCAACATTATCATTCAAGTGGAATTGACCCCCAAGACTATCAAGTATCATAGTTCTATAGGGATTACATTGACTGGATGAAGAAGCACCAGCAGAGGAAGATTCATCATATGTCTGAACGACAGGATTGCTCGACGTCCCGACTTCGCGTGACTCCCCGTGACAAGTCCATAGAAAATATCTTGGTGCAAATCCTTTGCTATATAGATGCAGAGTGACAGTCTCCCGATCCAAATATCGTCCATTTGAACAAATGCGGCACGGACATCGGATTTGATCACCCATGCTAACGAAATTCCGATTCGAATAGGCAAAATTTAGGAAGTACGTTACGCCTAATCGAAACTCATTCGTTAAAGCTCCACGATCAAGACGTCGGTACATCCAACTTCGATCAGCCGACATGATTCTGTCAATCAATGATAATTTCTTTGGTTAATATCTTTAGGTGAGATTGTCCTATTCCATTTGGGATTTATGTTATTCGTACTGCACTTACGTTTTTATTTTAACTGTTAACTAATTATTCTAAATTTTGACAGCATCTCCCTACAGTTCTCCGAATACGCATATCATCTGGGCGCGTATCGGAGAACAAGAGAGATGTTGCCGAATTTTAGAATAATTAGTTAACAGTTAAAATAAAAACGTAAGTGCAGTACAAATAACTATATTCTCAAATTGTCCAATCAGGGACAATTCAAGAATTGTACGTCGTATAAAAGATCATATACTTCTTTTACACGAACATACAATTCCCGAACGGATCTAAGGTTTTGCTAAATCATATCCGATTCGTCGATGCGTACGTGAAACATATCAACTCGTCGGATGGATGATTATTTTCTAAATGTTTCGAGACAGTTCGAGTCCATATTGGACGATTTCGGCGCGCATCCAAAGTGGACGATTCCGGCGCGAGTCCGAAGTGGACGATTCCGGCGCGCGTCCGAAGTGGACGATTCCGGCGCGCGTCCGAAATTAATCTAAACACTAATAATTAATCTAACAAATTAAACAATTAATCTAAACAATTAATTAACAATTATAAAATAATTAATTAACAATTTCAAAACAATAATATATATATAAACTTATCAGCAACGGCTCACTCGCCCGTTAGAAAGCCGTTGCTAATAAGTTATCATCAGCAACGGCTCACTTGTCCGTTAGCAAGCCGTTGCTGATAATTAAAATATCAGCAACGACTCGTCTTTCCGTCAGAAAGCCGTTGCTGATAATTAAAATAATCCGCAACGGCTCGGGTTTCCGTTAGAACGCCGTTGCAGATACAAATATCTGCAACGGCTTGGGCGGTCGTAAGAATGCCGTTGCAAATAGCAACGGCTCGAGCGGCCGTTGCTGATCGCCGTTGCTGATAGCCGTTGCTAAAGACCTAATTTCTAGTAGTGAATGAATGGGTTCGATTATGCTTCGACTTCTTCACCCGCAACTTGCTTTTGCTCTTCATTTAGCTTTTTATTCGGGCTGCATTTTCATCTCATTATTTAGTTGTTGCTTTTTATTGTTTCAGGAGAGAAAATGATTTTTTTTTGTCTATGTGCAAGAATTGTGGATGAATATTGTACTAGAATCTCAATTTTCTTTTTTATGATCAAATTTCGGTTATTTTAGTCGGTTAACCAAATCGAACCAAAATTTTTTGGTTAATACTGTCAGTTAACCGAATTATTTGGTTCGGTAAACGGTGAAATTTTTTGTGGAGTTTCGGTTCGATTAACCTATCGATCTATTCGGTTAATTTACCGAACCGACCTATGCTCACCCCTATTTACAGTTCGGTTTAGGTTTCGATTAATTAGTAAAATAAAAAAAATCGATTAAAATTAGTTCGGTTTCGATTATCGAATTGTGGATAATCGGTAACTGAAACCAAAACATATGTTTTGGTTTCAGTTACCGATTATCCACGATATACCAGTAATCGAAATCGATAATATTAATTGTTTGATAATTTTTATATATTTTAAAATTTATTTTACTAACCGATTATCAGTTTAGTAATCGGTTAGTAAACGGGTAATCGGTTCTATTCGAACCCAACAAATTGATTTCGATTTCAGATACTAATTTTTGAAATCATCCGATTTCGATTTCGGTCGGTGAATTTTTAATTGATTTCAATTTCGATTAATCACAAAAAAATATGATTAATTAAACTATTGTCATCCCAAGATATAATCATTCTTACCATCGCCTCCATGTAAACAAGGATTCTTCCACTTCAAAGTAATTTTCTATGAACTCACTTCGCTCTTAGACTATATATTTTGACATGCATTTAGCATTAGAACTTGGATCACTGGATGCAATTCTTGATTTCTCCTCTCTTTGCAAGGTTGAAATCTTAGAGTGCGATTTAGTTTATTTGACGTGGAATCACGAGAAAATGTTTTAATAAAATAAAAAAGTTGAATTGCAACTTGATAGGTGATGAATTAATTGGTCATATTTATTAACTAGCATGTTTGGCTATAAAATATATAGGATGATGATTCATCTAAGTCAAAAGGATCAAAATTACTTTATATTTATCATTAGTTATTATATCTAATTAATGATTTATTATCACTTTAAAAAATTATAAAGTTAAAATATATTATAATACGTGACACGCTAGAAATAAATATATTTATCTTGATAGGCAGCTTACCCCATCTATTCTCGTGAATCGAATTCTAGCTTTTATAGCCTCATACAATACATACCCTAAGAGGCCTGAAGGAACAAATTCAAGCAACACTATTCTTAATACTCATTGGATAACTTCTGCTCTAATCAGAACCAAGCTTAATGTGGCTATCTTTGTAGAAGGTTCAAAAATTAGGACTGGACTGGTGATCAAAAATAGCTCAGGCTACTATACTCATGCTGAGGCAATATATTTGGCAAACAATTCTCCATCATTGGCAAAATTACATGCAATTAAGAGAGACTTCAAGTTCCACAGAATATGAGTATTGAAGACATAGATATTCAGACCAGCTCTCCCTCAATTGTTCAATTCCTCCAAGGCAATACACATTTTCCTTGGTGGCAATTACACTTCATTCAAAGAATCAGAAACCTTCTATCACAGTTTAAATTTGTTAATATTTGTTCAGCATCTACTTCATGTAATAAAGCTGTCATTTGGGTAGTTCATTTTACAATTTTTAATCATGTATCCAGATACTGGGAGATGCATTATCCTGCGCATCTGGCTGATATATTTGTAAATGACCTTAATGGTCAGTCTAATATAAATATAATTTGAGGGCTTTACCCTTTTGTGGTAATATATATATATATATATATATATATATATATGAACTCACTTGTGCTTAAGTGATAGTAGCATTCGGGTATGTTGCCTAGATCTTGGGTTCACTACTTAATTGTGGCGCTTTATGCATCTTTTTCACATCTTTGTACGTCTTGTAGTATGTCATGTGCGTATATTATCGCGATTACGCTTTATAATGGTTGGATTATAAAATCTCTTATATATATATATATATAATTTAATAAAAAAATTATAATATATTATAATTTAGCGTAAATATTTTATAATCTAATCAAAAAAATTATGTTTATGAGTTGATCTTTATTCTTTAGGTAGTAAAATCTCGAGCTTGAAATGTCAAATAGAGTTAGATTTGGGTCACAATTGGATATGATGTGACTGATCCAACCCCTAATCATTAAGGAAAATATAAAATAAATTGCAATTTGCTAAAAAAATATTAATTTACATGCTTTGATGTAGTTAAGAATTAAATAGATGATGAGTCATGATAGAACAGGAGAAAAAAGCAATAATAATTTAATAATTAGATTCTTTTCTTGCAACAAAAATAATCATGTGGAGCTCAAAATTGTGGTTAATGAGAATTTCATGAATTAAATATAAACTAATTCCCACGGCACAATTCATTAGATTCTTCAATGTACGCAAACTTGGAAAAGTAAGTACTTGAAAATTATGTGGTTATTATTAATTTGACGATGGACATCAAATAGAATTTTCTGGCTATTATTTTTTTCAACGTAAATATCTTTCAGCCTTTTTACCAAAATCTAGACTATAATTTTAAAATGACAAAAACTAGAACTACACAAAAAGTGTTCAAAATCGAAACTAACTTTTGCAGTGTACCTTTATGCCCTTTTATATTATTTTGATGAAATAATATACTAAACACAAATTTTTATAATCCATGCTTTGCTTGTGTCGATATCCATCGCTTGATATCTTCTACTTTCCCATTCATATAGATTTTTAACCCGCTTGATATCTTCTACTTTCCCATTCATATAGATTTTTGGTTAATCCAGGTCGAAATAGAACACTAAAATCATTCTTAAACATTTTCTTATTCTCTTCTCTTTCTCTCCTCTCCTTTTCTCTCCGTTCTTTCTTTCTCCAAATCCTAGCCTCCATAAATTTCTAAGACTGCATTTAGTGCTTGTTTGCTTCATAGGATTAAGGGAGATACGATAAGATATGAATTTGAATCCATTATTTATTTAGTGCATTGATTAGAAAAAAATATGATTAGAATGATATAAAATTAATATGATATTCAATGTACACCAGATTTAAAAAATTCATATCTAAATCCAATTATATCGTATCCTATCCTATCATATTTAATGAAGCAATAGTGTATTACAAGGAGGCACTAGTGATGGCGACAAATAAGAGATGAGTAGGTGTTTTTGTCTATCGAGTTTAGTGACGATGGTCAATTCACAAGGCACCGACGATAGTGGAGAAGAAAGGAGGAGATCGAGAAGAGAAAGGGTAGATTTTTTTTGTGTTTAGTACATTGTTTCACCAAAATAGAGGTAAAACAACATACAAGAGTGGATTTGATCAACACTTTGGGCTCAACCGGATCAATTCTAGGAGTGCTCACACTCATGAATCAGACTCAAGCCAAGTCAGACACCACCTATCTCGAGGGCTCCATCCGACCATACAATTACATATACATCCTTATTAATTATAA
Organism: Canna indica; assembly: GCA_034359265.1. NCBI lineage: Eukaryota > Viridiplantae > Streptophyta > Magnoliopsida > Zingiberales > Cannaceae > Canna > Canna indica. The sequence goes on from CP136897.1 coordinate 21,139,861, forward strand.
GAATTCGTCAATTATGAATCTGATATCTATAGAATTAGCCTCGATCAATTCTGAGCACATCGCCGCAAAATTCAAGAAGATATTATCGCTCAAAATATTTCTTATTCTATACTATACACAGACATGATACACATCAGGTATATATTCGATTCCAATTATCATACCCACACGTACATGAGCTTCTTTCTTACTTTGAACGTCAAAGTATCTTTGCAAATCTCCTGTTGGAGTTGCACTAGGCAAGGAAATACGTAGGATCGTATTATTTCGAGTTCAGGCAAGATCAAAGAGCATTAAAGATACACAGTTGAAGCTGATTTGGATTTTGATCCTTTTTTATATGAAATTCAATTTTTATAAAATTTAAAATTTAAATTAAATTGCCGAATATCTTAGCCTAAATCATCAATTCCTAGTTGTAACTTTTTCTTGGAATCCTAATTTTGGATTCTCGCTGACACCGATTGAAGACAAGTCATGAGTACAATAATGACTATAGCAAGTTCACTTGTCGCCATCAATTCAAGTTTAGCCGACGTCACCAAATCCTGTTGCCACGGAAGCGACTTCGGTGCCTAAATAATTGTGGCGTGGGTGGGCCCGCTCAAGCAGGCGAATCGCCAATAATTGAGCGGGGCCCGACCGAGCCAAACCAACTAATGTGACAAAGCGAGTTGGTTCGGCGCCGGTGCTGCCTCGTCAAGTGGTTCGTCGCGATTAAGATCGAAATCGAACATGCATATAATGTTAGTAAACAGTATATATACTTATATATTCAAAAATAATTAATTTTAAGATTAAAATATACGTACTTATTATGATCTTGATGACAGCTTTTCCAAATGTGTCCAGTGAGGAGAATTTGGCCTTATCATACTTCAAATGAATTTAATTAGCTAAGTTTGAGGACAAAATTAATATTAAAATACTAGTCATTTGTATCTGTCGACTTCTCTTGCTATCCACGCGACCACATGATCAAACATTCACCGACCTGCTCCTGATTCCTGAAGGTCCATATGAATAAATTGGAGGTCAAAATTTCTTTGACCCGAACCCATATTGACTCACATCCGAGTCGAAACTTCTTAATGGACCAAATCAAATTGACCCAACCGGTTCGGTTCGGGCCTAACCCACGCCCGCAAACAAGAACAGGTAACCCCGTCGTCTTATCGACGCCATGGCCGCCATGCCGCAACCATTCTCTGTTCCCAAAGCCGCTACTCCGCCACCCAGCATCAGCTCCCACCACCCCATCCTCCTCCTCCTCCTCAACTCCTGCAAATCCCTCCACCAGATCAAGAAGGTCCACGCCAAATTGATCACCGCCGGCCTCTTCCTCCACCCCTTCCCCCCAAGCAAGCTCCTCCAGGTTCTCCTCCCCTCTCCTCCCTCCGCCTCCGACACCTCCGCCTTTCTCTCCTACGCAGACCTTGTCTTCCGTCACTCTCCTTCCCCTCCCCTATTCTCCTACAACACTCTCATCAAAGCCCACTCCTCCCCCGCTTCCCTCCTTCTCTTCCGCTCCATGCTCCGCGACCCCGCCGCCCCCACCCCCAACCAGTACACCCTCGCGTTTCTCCTCGCCGCCTGCGCCCCTCGCGGGCTGGGCTTGGCCGAAGCAGAGCAGGTCAGGGTCCACGCCCTCAAGCGGGGACTTGAGACCAATGTGTTCGTTTCCAACGTTGTCATACGAATGTACGGGAGCTTTGGGTCCGTTCATGACGCGCAAAAGGTGTTCGACGTAAGCACCCAACGGGACCTGTTCTCGTGGAACTCGTTGATGGGTGCGTACGTAGGTTCTGGCAACGTCGACCGCGCTCGAAAGTTGTTTGATGAAATGCCGGAGAAGGATGTTGTCTCTTGGAGTACCATCATTGCAGGATATGTGCAGGTATGGAAATGGCAATTTTGCTGCCACTAGAAACTTACTTGAGTAACTTCAGCTGTTGGTGCCTGGTGGATAAAGATTCCTCCTTTTTCAGTGATAATTTTGTTCAATGTTCATGGCTAGCAAACTTGACGAAAGATGATTAATTCTTACTTGGTTTCTCCTGCGTGTGTTGATTTCCTTCGACTCATTCCATTTGTAGGTAGGCTGCTTTGTAGAGGCAATGGAGTTGTTCCGATATATGCAGCATGCCGGTGCCAGACCAAATGAGTTTACACTTACCACTGTTCTAGCTGCATGTGCTAATCTAGTTGCACTGGATCAAGGAAAATGGATTCACATGTATATAAGGAGAGCGAACGTCGAGATGAACGAGAGATTACTTGCTGGTCTCATTGACATGTATGCAAAATGTGGAGAGGTAGAATCTGCTTGTGAAGTATTCAATGCTGAACATAGTCCCAGGAGCACCACCCGGACTTGGAATGCCATGATTAATGGTTTTGCTATTCATGGAAGAACTGGTGATGCAATCGATCTCTTTGAAAGAATGAAGGCAGCAGGCATTGATCCAGATAAAGTGACATTCGTGTCCTTGCTTAATGCCTGTAGCCATGGAAGATTGGTGGAGCAAGGGAAACATTATTTCAATTCCATGCGGACCATTCATGGCATTGATCCAGAAATTGAGCACTATGGATGCATGGTAGACCTTCTTGGCCGTTCTGGGATGGTGAAGGAGGCAGAGGAGATGATACTGAAAATGGACATGGCACCAGATATTGCCATATGGGGTGCACTTCTTGGCGCTTGTCGGATTCATGGAGACATAGAGATGGGGAATCGGATTGGTAAGATCATCAACAAGTTGGAGCCTAGTCATGTAGGTTGTAATGTTCTATTGGCAAATATTTATTCTGGGTCTAGGAGATGGGATGATGCAAAGGATATCAGAAAGAGTATTGAAATCGGAGGTGTTAGAAAGATACCAGGATGTAGCTCCATAGAACTCAATGGTATGTTTCATCAGTTTTTAGTCGGGGATCGATCCCACCCGCAGACTAAGCAGATATATTCATTTTTGGATGAGATGTCTATCAAACTGAAACTTGCTGGATACTCCCCAGAAGTTGGAGAAGTGATGCTTGACATCTACGAAGAAGACAAGGAGACTGCTTTGTCAATACACAGTGAGAAATTAGCCATTGCCTTTGCTCTCATCAACACAAAACCTGAAACACCAATTAGGATTGTGAAAAACTTGAGGGTTTGCAGTGACTGCCATGTTGCTACAAAGTTCATATCGAAGATCTACCGTCGAGAAATAATAGTTCGGGACAGGATCAGGTTTCATCACTTCAAGGATGGAATTTGTTCTTGCAAGGATTACTGGTAAAAAGAATAGAACTGGCCTGCAAACTAAGGTCGTCGAACATCTCCTTATGGTAAAAATCATTGAAGATTTTTCTTATATTTTATTTATTTATTTTTCTGATTCTTTATCTCAATCCTATATTTCACATTGTTTCCTTCTTGAATACCTGCTTGTGCAATACTCCCTGCGAAGTATTCTTTGTTCAGAAAAGAATTCTTATATCACAAGTGTAGAATTTACCGGAATAGAAATGAATGAAAATACTCATTATGGTTTCGATCAGTGCAAGTGAAGCAAGTTAGAGTTTCTTCATTATCATGGAGTGTGATGCATAGCTGCAATCAACTTAGTTTTTTCGTTATCCTGTACCATCTTGACTCAAAATTAAAAAGGGTTCGTTTTATGTGTCTACAATTGTATGCTTTGATATACAAAGATGTCAATCAGGCCATGGTTCATATCATATTTTATGACTCTAATTGAACTTAATAATTGAGGCACGGGTGAAGGGCGACATAAGTCATTGAGGATTAAGCCACATCATGGACAAGAACCACAATAGATATGTCAAAACTTAGTTTTTTAGAAAGGTTGATTTGAGTTCACATGATTTTGTTGAATAACTATAAAAAAATCATCCTTCAATGATGGCTAACAACGATAAACACTTTGATTGTCGTTGATAAAACACATCAGCAATGGTAATTGCAACAGATGAAAGTATCGTCACCGATGTATACCATTAGCGAGGACTTAGTTCTATATTATTGTCGCCAATGCCTTTTATACCATTAGCGAAGGCTTAATTGTATATTATCGCCGTCAATATTTTTTGTCAGTGAAGACTTCTTTATCGTGTTGATGACAAAGGAGCCTTAATCAACAACTTTTTATGTATTATCAGTGTCCATCGTGATTCATGATCATCAACAGATTTTACATGTATCATTAGTGATGGTTGTGATCATCAACAACGACTTTTCATATATTAAAGGATTTATTTCAATTTAGTTGATGTAGTTTTGTTTAAGTTCATCTAAACTTTCAACTACTATTTTTTTTTAAAAAAATAGTTCATGCAGCTTATAACATGATTATATTTTAATTTATTAATGTTATTTGTTTACTTGAACAAAGACTTATGTATAGTTCACATTTTCTCAAATGTGCAAGTAATCTTTCTTTTCATGTACAATATTGTGAATAATTTTCTTATCCATGTTTTGATCTCTATTTCATAGCCTAGATTTTTCACATTACTTATTGCCAATACCTAATGGTTTATTTGGTATGCTCAAAATGAGGTAATTGGCGATGTTAGGTGGTTTTTCCCTTTTATTATTCTTCTTAAAATTTTATCTTTCATTGACAAATATGTTAAAAGATCTTAATCCTCTTTTTGACTTATAGCAACGCTTAAGCACCCTCTTAAGATTGATATTTTCACCTCTAGAGAGATTTTCAAGTGGATAAGGATGAAAGAATGATTACGTTTACAACTAGAGTTTCACTTTTAAAGCTTTTAGGAAGTAAGAAATAGTTAAGAGTAGTTTATGCATGTGTAAACTTTGTTAGGAGAAAGACAAATGAGTTTATAGTGTTTGGAGTTGGGTAGGCCAAGCAAAGCAACTTCGAATGACTAAATAATCGATTGTTACAATTGACAATCGAACCTCAGCCGATGGTCGATCAGCTAGGCTTTGGCCAAATTGTAGTTTTTAGTTGAAAACTTGAAAACTCGATTTTCAAGTGGATTGTTGATTGAGACGTGACACAAACATTGAAACATATAGTCCAAATAAGTTAAACATGTTCTAAAAACTAAATGCACACTAAAATATAAGTTCTTACAGTGTTTCCTAAGTTGTTCAAGTATGCACGCACAAATCGTGGTTTAAGTTTCAATCACATTTTTGATCGTCAAATGCAACCTAAAAATCATATACTTGAAATATCTAGGCATATACTTAAAAATCATATACTTCGACTAATATTCTCTTTAATATTCTCTTTTTTTTATGATGACAAATTCCATTAAAAAGCTAAAGTAATTTAGGTATAAAACAAATCAATCAAATCATATATAAGCATGAATTGTATCAATTATTTCTACAACAAAAGCAAGTACATATCATTCAAACATAAAACTCCTAATGTTAATATGCATATCAATAAATCATATATAAGCATGAATTGTATCAATTATTTCTACAACAAAAGCAAGTACATACCATTCAAACATAAAACTCCTCATGTTAATATGCATATCTGTATTCTCTGCACGCTAACAAAATTGCTTCTCTGGTTTTGAAGTTATCAATAAAGTGATGAAAATATTTTAATTTGTTATCCGAACTATTTTACCTTTTTTAAGTAATTAATTAGTTTTGATATTGAAAGAATACAATTGATACATGCTATATCATATAATTAAACAATAACTAATTCATATAATTCTGTTAATTCGAAGGATTTGCAAATTATACAAGTGACAAAAAAATGAAGAAATATATAGATTTTCTTTCTTTTATTTCCTTTAGTGAAAATTCTTAAATAAGCTCACTCTTTTCATAATTTTTCATAATTCTCCATCCAAAAACACACTATAATATAAAAATAGGTTGAGAAACCAAATATGATAAATAATATGCATTTATCTTTTTTCCACTAAAGTATGAAATATATATTATCCTATTGCTTTCAATCTTGCAAATCCTACCATCATGATTAGTACATGTTAACCCCTGATAATGACATGACAATAAACCTAATTTTAAGAACATTAAATCCCAAATATATAATCAAGAGTGGAAACTAAGTCAAAAGAATAATAATTAAGACCAACTAAAATCATTATCATTTTAGTAGAAAAAAACAAAATCAGTAGTGTTTGTCATTGATGGAATAATTAAAGTTCAAAATTAGGAAATATTTTCCTATTTGAATATTTGATAAATGCACAAGTTTGAAGAATGGGATTCCTAAATTAAGCTTTAATTTATTAATGATGTTAATTCAATGAGAAGGAAATAGAAAAAAGAAAGCTTTCACTTATGAATAATTGAGCCAATATTAATCCACTGAAAATGACATACCAAAACCTAGCAAGTAGCTAGAAAGTAACATATGACCTATTGATTTTGACCTAGAAATTGGGGTCACTTACAAAATTGGTTTAAAGCCCCTGTTAGGGATGACAACGGTTCGATTAGCCACACTTTTATGGGTTAATCGAAATCGAAACCAATTTCCAAACTCGCTAATCGAAACCGAAACCGAAATCGATCGGTTTCAAAAACCTATAATCGGAATCAAAACCTGCTTAGTTTCGGTTATCCGCGGATAATCGAAACCGAATTTTTCGATTTGAATAGAACCGGTTATCCGTTTACCAACCGGTTAATCAGTAGTAAACGGATAACCGATTCAAATATTGAAGTATATAGTTTGAAATAAAAGTGATGAAAAATTAAAAATTACTGTGTACAAATTACAAAATACAAATTCACAGCATACAACACTAAATCCGCTGGGGGAGACAGTTCGTTGTCGAACGCCGACACCACAAGAGGAGAGGGAGAAGAGAAAAAGGGGAAGCAGAAAGAGCCATCGGCGTAGGCACGGTCAGAGAGGATCGTGATTCATGAAGAGAGGCGGTAGTGCACGCTTGAACCCTAGTTTAATGTTGTCGTAGTAAGAGTGGCGGCAGTGCGCGACAGCCGGAGAGGCAGCATCACGAAGAGAGCCCTGCAAGGTGTTCAGGAAATGTCTTTGTCTTGTGCTTACTCACCAAATCCTAGTTGTAGGGCGTTAGGATCTCATCCATGCCCGCGCATACCTAATTGTTAGGATCGGTGACAACAGGAGAGGATTTGGAGGGAGTAGGATCGGTGGAGTCGGAGGTGGAGGTGATCGCGGTCTGCGCGTCGACTGCGTGATCGCTGGCTCGCGATCACGGCTGCCAAACCATGGCAGCAAATGCTACTCGTGGCAAAGGCGGCGGCCACGTACGCTGCAGCCGGGTCTAGTCTTCAGCGTTGAGTCAGGGATGGCGACATGGATGAGAGAGGAGCTGAGTCAGGGACGAGAGGGAGAGAAGTCGGCGTTGAGTTAGGGACGGGATCACGGGAGAGGGAGAGGGAGAGGGAGAGGAGGTGGCAGAACTGAGGAGTAGAAATTAGGTTAGTGATTAAAGATTTTAGGGTTAGAAACTTAGAATTTATAGAACGAGTTAACGGGTTGTGGATTTTGGGTATTAGAATTATAAGTTTAAGGTATTAGAAATTTAGAATTAAATTATTATAAATATTAATATATATTAAAAGTAGTAAACAGTTCGGGTTACCGATTAACCGTGGATAACCGCTAACCAAAATTGAAACTTATAATCGGTTTCGGTTACCGATTATCTGCGACCCGGTAATCGAAATCGAACCGTTTGGAAACGGTTTTTGAATTTTACTATCCGAAATCGAACCGCAAATCCACTACCCAAAATCGGATTTTGCGATTCGATTTAACCGATTTCAATTGCCATCCCTAGCCCCCATCAAAATCTTTCAACTACTATTTTACATTAAAGGCTTGGAATATAACTAAGAATAAGATGTACAATAGTTGAATGGTCAATTTTCTATTCCTAATATAAATTTTGATAACTCAACTAGTGTCCTCTAACATTTTAGTTTGAAAAGAAGCTACCTATCTTTGGATGATGTAACAAATATTAAATATTTGAGGGGAAAACAATTATTTTTTCTTGAATTTTATGATTATACTTATTACCATCATTATAACTTATAAGTAGTAAATTATAATTTTTTTTCTCATAAATCAAAGTTATAAAGTATAATAAAATCCAATTGACTTGACATTCCATTGAGTTTTAGTTAAATTAATAATTGGATTATAAGGATGATAACAACCTTTTTTTAATGTTATGCAAAGTATTTTGTTTTATTTTCATTGGAAAAACTTTTGTTTCTTTAAATTATATATGTAATAAGGGCTACCAAGTATTTATTTAATTGTAATGGTCAAAATAAAAAAAGGAAAATTAATATAAAATAGAAGGGAGCCAAGAGAATATGTTTGATGAAAGATTCATAGCAAGAAAAGAAACTAAATTCACTCAATATTTATTGATAATAAGATTATATATTTGGAAGGAAAAAAAATCCTCCAAAATGGTAATAAAATGATGGTAAATTTAAGAGAGATATGTTTGTAAATTTATAATTAAAGATCATTTTAGATTTGTTTATTTGAGGGAAAATATTTTGTACATGTCTCATTTTAATGAAAATAATTTTTTTTCTTATGTTTGTTTATGTATGTATGCTTTTCCTTGAAAATATCTTTAATAAATTTAAAAATATTTGATTAAGTATGCTTTTCCTAAATTTAATATTTTAAATATTTTAAATAAATTTAAACAACTTATTTTCCTAAATTTAATTTTTTATTTTGATAAAATAAATAAATAAATTAAAATATTAGATTAATATAATTGTTATGTTTCTGATGACGGCCGGCGATCGCATTGGCTGTTGATAACAATCATGCGTGTATTTATACGTATTTGATACGTGGTAAAGTCGTAAAGACGAAGGGTATCGTCGTCTATATACACTATAAAAGAGTGCCCTAGGTTCGTGATGATAACTACTCTCATCCCCTCTCTCTCTCCGTCTTCTCTTTTCCTCTCTCTCGAGTGATTCGAGACTGCCTTCTTTAATTTATTCCAAAGATCTCGCTGTTGATCCAACGAGGTCGTTGTGGCGGAAGCATTTAGTGGCAATTTAAGCGTAGCTGGACCCGATTTGGTAACAGCTGAGGGGGATCGGATCTTAGGGAGCAGGCGGCGATGCAGGAGACGACCGCGAGCTTGGGTTTCCTTTCTCTATGATCGTTGAGGTCAGCGTCCTATTCGCTCACGACGTGCCGGGGCCCGGGGAGTGTGGGTGGGATTCGATCCCTTTTCTATGCCATCCGGAGGATTGGAGGAGGGCGGGGCGGGATTTCGGGCTTCTGATACGGAGCAGGGGTAGGTGGGGCAAATGTGGCTGATTTCTCCGCGGGTTTTGTGGTATTTAGTTCGGTCTGTGTGAACAAGTGTTCAAGTGAAGAAGTTTGGTGGCGACAAATAGTTGGAGAGGACAACACAGAAGAATCTTGGGTTGCTTATCTTGGGCTTTGAGACAAATGCAGCAAGATCAGCGGAAGAAGGTCAGGGTTGTTGATCCGTGAATTATTTGTTCGATTTCTGTCTAAATGTCTGGGTGGATCTCGTCTTCTGTTTATTTTTAGTGAAAAAGGAAGGTTCTTCCTGAGTTCTTTCCTGATAATTATCTCCTTAATATATTATGATTCAATTTCCAGGAGCTCCTTTCATTTCGGACTTCGTACACTCTTTTCTTTTGCTTGGGTCGCATTGTTTGTGTTCTTAGGGAAAAAAAGGCCTCCCTCATCATAAGGGTTCTGAGCGAGCTGTCTGTGAACTTGATATTGTTGATAAATAGCTATTTTCCTTGTTAATTCTGTTCCTTTTATTTTCTTCGTAAACTTCCTATCTTTCTTCTGATACAGCATTTCCTGATGCTTATCAATCACTGAACTGGGTCAAGTTGCAGAAAAGATTCCTTTGGTTTTAATACTCTTTTCCTTAGACCATCTTTTCCTTTATCCAAGTTATAAGGTAGTAAAAAGATGCAATGGCTGTTGCAGTAGTGGGCATGAGATACTTTATTTTGATTGACAGGGATATATTCTATGGATCTGGTTCTTCTCCCACTTTCTGCTCAGTCAAAATTCTATTTTTGGTTTGTACAATTCTCTAGACATGAATTTATTGATAGAATTAAAGGTGAAATTATCATTCTCTTCTCAGAATATTAGCAAGCCGCACTGACATTTCTGAAGACATAAGTTGACTGAGCTGCTTTTCCTGAGCTTCAATTAAGAGATCCATGAATAACATATGCAACTACAGTCATTAAATTATTTCTTTCTGTGTTTTCTTACTGTTTCTATTGGACCTTAGTTTGGGATTATGGTGAAATTGTTCATCTTTGAAAGGGTAATGTTTGTGTACCATATTCTATGTAAATGCAAAGCCCATCTGGAAGACAACTGACTTTACATGGCTGATTTGAATGATTTTTTAAAGTATAATTGCTTAAACAGAGTCATTTCCTCAGAACACTTTAGTTAATATTATTTTGTTATTTGACTATTTAGTTTTTGGTTTATTTAGCTCTTCATGCATGCAAATATCTTTCTCACCTCAATTTGTGTCTCTTACGTAATCTTTGAGTCTTCATTTCAGTGTTCAAAAGCGGTTTCCTTTCTGTCCGGTTCTAATACATGTTGACAAAAACATTGTTAATTTAAATGAGATAAAATGTTTTGCATAAAAACCATGTAATGTATGGCTGGGGTTTCTTTATGGGTATTATTGAATAACACCTGCAAAGTCTTTGGGTAATATTTGATTCTTGAGAAAAAGGTAGCACCTAGAAAGTTCTTCACCCATGTTTTGCATAATATGACATAAAGTTATTATATTTATTGTTTTTGATATTTTTGGACACATGTTGTTTGGAAGATGCTTCTATCTATTTGTTAGTTTAAACAAAAATCATGAAAAAAAACTCCTTTCTGCATTTCTAGAAAATGATGCAAGTTTTCCTTTTTTACATTTGCAATGTTGAAACAAATGATTTATAGCAGCAGTTCGTTATATTATTGGTTATGGTTGTTTTCCTTTGCTCGATCTACTGGCAATTAATCAGCATCAACCTTTTTCAGAATTCTCCAGAACTGGACTTTTTCAGTGAATATGGTGATGCCAGTAGATACAAAATTCAGGAGGTTATTGGAAAGGGAAGCTATGGAGTGGTTTGTTCAGCAATTGATACTCATACTGGAGAGAAAGTGGCAATCAAGAAGATACATGATATCTTTGAGCACATATCTGATGCTGCTCGGATTCTTCGTGAGATCAAGCTTCTCAGGCTTCTTAGGCATCCAGATATTGTAGAAATCAAACACATAATGTTGCCTCCATCAAGGAGGGACTTCAAAGATATTTATGTTGTTTTTGAGCTCATGGAATCAGATCTTCACCAAGTTATCAAGGCAAATGATGACTTGACCAGAGAACACTATCAATTTTTTCTGTACCAGTTGCTTCGTGCACTAAAATATATACATACAGGTTAGCTCACTGATGTTGTCTGATGCTAGGAAAGTTGGACGTATAATTTCTTTCAGAACTTGTTTTTCATTGTCTTGGAACAAATTTCTTTGACTTCATATATTAAGTGCTCGTGGTGATAACTGATCTATTTTTGGAAAACAAAATTTCATAGGCATGACTTGGAACTTTTTAAGTACTTGGAGTTCAGATGGTTATTCCTTAATCCCCTGCTTGGATTTGTTTTGAACTGATTCTGGGAACTGCATTTTCATGAATCATGTAAAATTCACTTTGGTCTACTTTTCAGTTTATATTCAATGAAATAAATACCATCTCACTTTTCCTTATTGCGTGGGTTCTAGCAAACGTTAGAGCCTTGATGTTACCTCTAACTCTGAGTTCTAGTATTGTAAACAGGAACATATAAAGTCAAATAAAGCTTTATTTATATTTATAGTATACACTTTTTGAGGATGTCTCCAGAATAACCTCTGAATTCTGTCCATTTATATCAGAAATGGACAGTGAAATATGAAATCAATAGAAGTTTCGTGTTTTTCTTTTGATGCATGGAATTGCATTTCATTATGTTGGTTATTTGGAAGCTAAGAAAGAAAATGGCGACCCACATCAAATTTGAGAATGCTAACATTCAAATCTTGAAATTTAACATGCTATCTACGATCAGCATGCAGTTATGGATGTGCCATTGCTTTTTAATCATCAATGGCCCCATAGTTGTAAATGGATCAAGGTGCATCAAGGCAAAGGGCTCTTGGATCCATGGCGCAAGGTTACGACGCGCACCATAACGAGGCGAGGCGCAAAAATAAAATAAATTTATAAAATATATTTTGTACACAAAAATATATATTTCTAAAATAAAATCACCTACTACTACTACTACTACTATTACTACTACTACTACAACAAATCAATGGTGGCAAAACGGGCCGGCCCAGCACGATAAGGTAGCGTGCTGGCCCGGCCCCGACCCGCTAACTCCGTGGGCCGGGAATTCTTGATCCAGCACGACTTGCAATATTTTGCGGGCCGCCCGGCACGGCCCGCGAGCCTGCATAATTTCACAGTTATAGCAGGTTGGTGACCTCCGCTATATGGAACTTCACCACTTGACTCTTGCGCAATTTGTTTCAGGTGGCAGAGTGCCTGCAAAAAGACATCATGTAACTAGCGGTATAGAATCCATGTGTTCTTTAGTAAATAAGTAAATATAACTTACAGGAATTTTCTGTGTCATTATGTAAGAAAAAGACATCATGATGCCATAGAACAATTCATGACCAAAGTAAATTTAATAGAATGAGAATGGAACATGCAACAAATTTAGGCAACCATGGTAAGTTGACATACAAGCCTAGGCAATTGAAAGTTAGTCTTAGCCTCTTAGGGTTTCAAAATTATTTAATTCAATTTTTTTTAATACTTAACGGGCCAAACGGGTCGGCCCGGCACGATAAGAGCTGGCCCATAATGTTATCGTGCCGGGCCAGCCCAGCATCGGGCTGAATTTTCTGGCCTGACCCGCAGCTATCATGCCGTGCCTATTTTTGCCACCCCTACTACAAATAATTCCATCCGGGGTCTTTTCTACTACTACTAGAAGAAGATTCCATAATTTAAATTCTAAAGACTGAAAAATGAGAAAAAAAACCAGAAAAAAACCAGAAATTAAAGATGAGAAAAAGAAAACAAGAGGAACTGATATTTTCAGCCTGTTGAATTTTTTTTCAGCATGCTCATATTTTCAGCCTGCTTATATTTTCTGCATGCTGATATTTTCTGCAGCAACTGCTAAAGAAAATATCAGCATATTTCGGCTAGCTGAATGGCCAGCTGAATAGGAGGGTTGAAATCTCAGCATGTTGAAAAAATAGAAGGGCTGGCCGAAGGAGAGGACCGGCCGCCGAAATCTGATGGAGGAGAGGCTGCCGCTGGAGCTTTCAAAGCTGGTTAGGAGACTCGCTTGGAAGGAAGGAAAAGGAGACTCGGCAGAGGCGCCGGAAAGGAGACTTGCCAGAAAGAAGAAGGAAAGAAAAGAGGAAGAAGATGGGAAGAGTGCTTGACGGAAAGAAAAAAGAAAAGAAGATGTAAATTTTGGGTGCCCTAAGTTAACTTAGGGCACCCGGCGCCACACCTATGTGTGGCGCATATAGCACGCGCCTTGCACCTGGGCTGAAGCGCGTGCCGTGTCCCTTGAGGCTCTAGGGTAGCGCCTCAAGGGGAATATGGCGCAGGGGCTTGCGCTTGTGTGCGCCCCGCGCCATTTCAAACTATGAATGGCCATATGATCTTATGATATCTGTATAAAGTGTAAACTTATTGTCGAGTCCTCTTGGCTTTGTGGAGTATCTTTTCTTGTTACTTTTCTCTTTTGAGACTTCAAATTTGATACTATTCCTTTCGTAAATCTGCCTAGTTTTCTTCACTTTACAGTAGCGCATACATTCTGTTTTCCCACGAAGATGGTTGCCAATATGCACCAAAATTTGACTGATTGCCAAGTTTTTTGAATCAATGAAGATTCCTTGTCTTCAGCTTTTTTTATTCAAATTTCTGTCTGAGTGCAGCCAATGTCTATCATCGGGATTTAAAGCCAAAGAATATATTAGCAAATGCGAACTGCAAACTCAAAATTTGTGATTTTGGACTAGCAAGAGTTGCATTCAGTGACACACCCACAACAATATTCTGGACGGTATGGACAAAATGTTTTTCTGCCTGATTTCCTACATCCACATTGGCTATTATGCTTATAACCTTTGCAAATTTCCCAATTTATTTGTCCTGCTGATAGTGGCTGTACCTTTTTTGACCTTATCTAGCACCATGTTGCAGGATTATGTTGCAACCAGATGGTATAGAGCTCCTGAGTTATGTGGTTCATTCTTCTCTAGGGTATAAATCTATTGCTCTGTGGATTTTTGATTCCCTTTAATTTCTGTTGATATTGTTGCAATTGCTTACACTAAAAAATGCAATCATGTCTTTGGTTAGAGTTTTGCTGTTCTTTTGTTGTCTCTCTCTTTGCTTGTTATTTTTCTTATTTTAAAATCAGATTGGTTCTTAAGTAGGATTTGCTGGCTTGCTTCAGTTTCCAATGACTATCATAAGATTGTTATGGTCATATGGGGTTGGCTATGATCTGTTGATTTCTGGCATTTCCTGACAGATTTCAGCCAGCCAATTATTTTTATACATGCCCAAGCTAATCAGAGTTGGATTTGCTGTTTTTTTAATTTATGTTTTAAAGTTCATTATTTTTACTTGATGTAGATAACGATATCCTGATGTTAATATTTGGCTATTTTATAGGTTAAACTACAGATGAATCTGGACAGAATGTCGACATTTCCTAGAAATTATTGTTAAACTTCATAGCTATTCAATAAGGTGTAACTTGGGTATAATATATGGAAAAATTAAATAGGTACATGAGATGCTTAAGTATACAACACTTCCGTCCTATATATCAATCAAGAAATAAAGCTGGTGATGTTGTCATCATGTCATGCTAAGTTGATGAGACACTTTTCTTTTCTGTTCTTATTTCCATGTTATTTGTCTTCAATTTCCTCTATGGAACCATAATTTATTTTTCTTATTAAAATCTAGTAGAATGAAAATTTTGTCATTGATGGAGTAATGAAAGGACTAGGGAGTATCTCCACTCAAAATGCTTGTTTTCCACATAAGAAGACATTCTCATCCGCTGTAAAAGTTTACTGAAGGGACCTTTCTTGCTTATACCAATAACAACAAATTTCTTTCTTGCCTTTGTTTCATTAGTTGTTGGTTTCTTGAGGATTTTGTAGCGCAATTGATTATATAATCTCACGACACTTGAGGAATTCTAAACTGAACTGCACTAATTGTTGCTAATATTCTTGATATAATTGATTACTTTTGCAGTTTGCCTACCTGTGTAGGGTTCTCCCTGAAGTACAATATTTGCTCATGAGGGATTTTAATTTCTTATCCAGTCTTCATTACTATATGCATATATCTTTTACATAGTTATGATCTTAAATTCATGATATTAGAGCATGGATCTTCTGCAATCTGAAATTAGCTTTGTTTTTAATAAATTGCAGTATACCCCTGCCATTGATACTTGGAGCATTGGCTGCATTTTTGCTGAAGTATTGACAGGGAAGCCCCTATTCCCTGGTAAAAATGTTGTTCATCAATTGGATTTGATGACTGATTTTCTTGGCACACCATCTTTAGAAACTATTTCTCGGGTATGGTAACTGGTTCCACATTAATTTATATTGGCATATCTTCATTAACCAAATATGATCTAGTAGACTCATTGGTTGCATCTAGCCATGTGATAGTTGATCTCACATTTGTTTTAATCAAATAAAGCTATCTAGTAAATTGTTTCTTTATATAGCCTTATTCTCTATTAGCAGATCAGGAATGAGAAGGCAAAGATGTACTTGAGCAGCATGAGGAAAAAGCAGCCAGTGCCATTTAGCCAGAAGTTCCCAAATGCAGACCCTTCGGCTCTGAAACTCCTACAGAAACTATTGGCCTTTGATCCTAAGGACCGGCCATCCGCTGAAGAGGTTAATGTGCAACAATTGTTTTGTTTCGTTTTCCCTTTTCTTATGGTTATATTGTTTTATGACAATCTTTGGAGAGAGATAAACAAATGTATCTTTTAACATCTATTGTGACACGAAGCATACTGTTCATGTCATAATTATTCTCTACCTTAGCTCTTCTTCTCTGCTTACTTTTCTGTTTTAATAGGCATTGGCTGATCCATACTTTAAAGGTCTATCCAAAATAGAGAGAGAACCATCTTGTCAACCAATTACGAAGATGGAGTTTGAGTTTGAGCGACAAAGAGTGACTAAAGAAGACATACGGGAACTAATTTTTCGTGAAATATTGGAATATCACCCTCAATTACTCAAAAACTACATTAGTGGAACTGAAAAGACAACTTTCATGTATCCTAGGTTGTAATCTATCTGAGTCTTTTTCCTCCAGACCTTCAACAAACTCTACTTATTTACTCAAAATCTTATTGTTGTTAACTATATTTCAGTGCAATTGATCAATTCCGGCGGCAATTTGCTCACCTCGAGGAGAATGGTGGCAAAAGTGGGTCAATAGTTCCCTTGGATAGAAAACATGTTTCTCTCCCTAGGTAAGTTATTTTTCGATTTTTAATCAATTTCATTTTGAGTTTCTCCTTTCCTTTTCATCTATACTCTTCTTGTCGCATTTGACATACATATAAATGTGTGTATATGCACTAGATACATGTATATCTGCTGAATACTATTTGCTTTTTGGCTCTGTCCTAGGTTTTTTTACTAGTAACTTATTCTGTAATTTTTTGTTCTTGGTTTGAGACTTATGGGTCATTTAACTATGTGGTTGTCTTCGGGTAGGTCTACTGTGGTCCATTCTACTACTATCCCTGCCAAAGAACAACTAAGAGATAGGCAAGTTGCAGCTGAATCATGTAAATTCCGTCAAGATACAGTGCAATTGTCTGCAAATGCAGAAACTATTTCACATGCTTCTCAAAGAATTCCAACTGGTAAGATTTTCAATCACAAGATAGCTCTAGTAGCTAAGTTGGTTGTGCTGTTGTTCCCTAACAGAGTTACTATTTTGTCATTTTGCTCTTCAGCAAGGCCAGGAAAAGTAGTAGGTTCTCTGTTGCCACATGATAATAGTAACACAAAGGATGCCTATGATCCAAGACGATTGTTCAGAAATCCTATGCTTCCCCCACAACCTAACTATCCTCAAGCATACTGTTTAGATGGTTTAACAGGCAAGTCAGAGAGCTCTGCTAAAGACCCAAAAATTGCTGAGCGGCGTCATATACAGCACAAATCTCGCCCATGCCTACCAGGCAATATTGTTTCTGACATTGCACTCGACATGAGAGCTTCCCATTTCTATCTTCCAGGAGCAGCCAAGGCTAATTCAGCTGAAAGAACGACAATGGAGGCAAATCTGCTCCATTCCAAATCCACTTTCAATGGGATTGCTACTGCAGCAGCAGCACCTGCTGCAGGTGCTCATAGAAAGGTCGGCACCGTACAGTTAGGCGCGTCAAAGATCTACTGAGCTGAGCACAGATGAATAGGTTTCTCCATGGCACCTGTACTCATTTGATGTTGGCATCAGCTAAATGCTTGGAGAGTTAAAAAGCGTTAGAATGCAAAAGTTGCTGAGTTGCCAAGTTAAACAGTCATAAGAATGCAAAAGAGATTTACACATCGTGAGATGCTAATTTGCTACTTGGTTCAAATGCTTGTGCAAGCAGTTTAGCTAGAAATAAATTCAATTTACACGATAAAATGGTTGCTTCACTAACTTTATCACCACAATCTACTCTTATTGGTGCTAGTTCAGAGTTCGCCGATCAGAATGGATCCCACTTCTGGACGGTAGATGGAAGCACGCAAATGGTTTGTATACGTGTGATGTATATGGGGCAGAGCAGATGTTGTATAAACTATCCAAGTGAAGGTTTTAGGCATTATAAGAATGTGCTCTTCATTGTCATTTGACGTGCCTTTTGGTAGTTGTTGCTATTTAGGAATTGTGGACTCTGGCCTTTAGCATCACTGTGGTTAACGTAGTGTTAGTTTCTCGAAGTTTTCGAATAGAATCATTTGAATGCCTTCCAATCTTCCATAATTTGGAATAAAACATCTGGTATTCCATTGTCAACTCAACTTTCTTAACAATTTATAATTCTGGCGATGCCTCAAGGTAAATTCTGGTGTAATTGTCGTGTGCAATGATATGTTGAGCGATTGGATTCATGAACAAGAAATTTTCTGCCTATGTTTGCAGACTAATCTCTTGAACGAGCTTCCTCTTTCCTGGACCGTCTGATCGCCAAAAGATATATATTTTTGTGTAATCTATTGGTCAAGAGTCTCATCCTAGGGATGTCAAAGGGTGGGTTCGGGGCGAATAGTGTTGCCCCCGCATATGTTTACTAAACTCGTCTCCTGTACTTGCACCCACGACGGGTATCCGTCATCGGTTCTTGCATGGATAATTGATACTAAAATCTTATGAATAGAAAATAAGGAAGCTGGGTTGGGGTTTCTGTTTGGAAAACAAGGGGAGTGGCAAATTGCAGGTTTCGAATTTTGTAATGCTGATAACCCTTTGCTAGCTGAAACTATGGTTATGTGGTATGGGTTGGACAATGTGAAGAAAAAGAGGTGGAGATGAATTGAGGTATGCTCTGATTGTGAGGTACTGGTCAAGATTTTAAAGGGGGAACTGAGTGCAGATTGGTGGATCACCAATCTGATTAATAAGTTGCAGAGGCTGATGAAGGAAGGTTTTGTTAGTTGCTGGAGACACATTAACAAGAGCTTAAATAAGGAGGCACACGTTTTAGCTAAAGTAGGCTTTCATAGTAAAAATGTCTTTAATTGGTTTTGTTGTGAGAATCAGGTATGTCCTATTCATCTGTATGATTCCTTGATAGCTGAAAAATTTGTTTTGATGGTAATGTGTACAAAAATTTGTATGATTCCTTGATAGCTGAAAAGCTTGTTTCCTTTTTTTTTTAAAAAAAATCTTATGGATAGATGATTTAGATTTATTTTTTAAACTTTTCATTAGATATTAATATATAAAAAGATAAATATAATATTTAATATATATTGACGGATAATGGGTATCCACGGGTGTGGATAGTCTAGATTCTGTACCCGTACCCGTCTATTAAATGAGTAAAAATTTATATCCGCACTCATACCCGTGGGTATAATATGTTCCCCATACCCGACTCGTGTCAGATAAATATCTGCGGGTAGGGGTAATATTCCCATCCTTAGCTCATCCTTGTGGATTGTGGAAAACCTATCTCGTTAATTATTGGCTAATTATATATTAGTACAATATTTTAATTACTTTTTGGCTCTTGTACTTTAATCATTTACGTTTCTATATGCTATTGTTTTTCTTTGGAGAATATAAGCTTGCTTTTGAATGTTCAAACCATAAAAAGATAGGATGTGATGCTACAGAGTGGTTCGCGAGAAACTAAATAGGATTGCTCGAAAAAATAAAAAGGTATCTTATATTTGTATCACTTCTTTCCAAACAATTACAAAGGTGAACTAAGATTAGCTTAACCTTTAACACATGAAACTGGAATTGATCAGAGGTAATATATTTCAATGCATGGTGTAGACACAATTTAAACTCAATATTTTCCACTCTAATACCATTTTCTTCTTCGTCTGAACTGTATTGTATAAAATACATCATTCTTCAAACTGTTGGTATTCACTATCCATAGTTTGAACCAATTTATTACAACATGACTTTCTTCTTCTTGTAAGCTCTATTGTACAATATGTATCATTTTCAAGCTGCTGGGATTTACTATCCATAATTTTTTCTGATACTAACAAGACACAAGTTTATTACAACATTAACAACTCTAATCCTCTCACACCAATGATCACACTGACACAAACCAACATGGTGGTTCTAAACTCTCAACTTTGCATTATTCGACAGCACGAAGCAGGATATCTATGATGTACCAACTATGTATCCATCAGAATTGTTCAGGAGACGATGATTCAGAGTTTGGTCAACCTCAGTTGAGCACCATGTTGAGGTTGAAGCGTTACAACGAGTCGTGGAGCATGAGCATATGATGGAGAGAGTTCAAATGAAAACCGTTGAAGAATCATGCTCAGTCCAATCTTAGCTTCAAGCAACGCAAAGTTCTGACCAATGCAGATCCGAGGACCACCACCAAATGGAAAGAAAGAAAACTGATCTTTTGATGCTTTTGCAATCCCATCAGCAAATCTCTCTGGGTTAAACTCATTGGCATCTTTGCCCCACAAGTGCTGGTCATGGTGAATGATCACTACGGGCATTGCAAGCACTAATCCTGGTGGGTAAATTATATTTCCAATCTTCATTGTCTTTAGTGTTCTCCTCTGAACCTGATACACTGGTGGGTATAGTCTAAGAACTTCATAAAGAATCATTGTCACCTGTCACATGATCATGACAAGTTCACTCTCATTTAGTCTGACGAATAAAAGAGAAATAAAAAGTAATATGCCATGTCTTAGTTTGAAATAATTACAAGTGTGTTATTCAAAACTGCACAGATGCTTTAGTGAACAGACTTAGTTAGTATTGAAACTATTATAAGTGCATAAATCAGAACTGCAGATGCTTTACTGAACAATCTTTGTTAGTACTGATATAGTTGATACAACATTGGCAAAAATAACACATTCTAGTCTGCCACTTGGTTTCCAGTTGAAGCTTTTATCTAGTTGGAAGTTAATAAATTCAATTTCCAATATTTAATCTAATTATGTTATTTGTAGTGATATTTTAGATTTCCATTAGATACCCAACGGAACACAGAGAGCTTTGATTTATGAAGAAAATGCGACTATGAAAGCCTAGGTTCTTCAGTAGAGGCCAGGTAGCTGCTTAATTTCCTAGTGTTAAAAAAAAACAGATTTCTTGTGATGTATGATTCTGATGTTGTATGGGAACAATCTAATTAATTCATACAATCTAACATCATGTGCATCAAATATAAAGTACTAATCAAAGGCAAGATCAATAAAATAGGAAACTAAATAATGTAATAACAATACTTACAATCTTTAGATGGCTTAAGCCATCAAGATCTGGATTGCCTTTTCCGAAGACTTGTAGGACCTCTTCCCTGGCCCTCACTTGCCAGTCGGGGTGCATGCTCAAGACAACCATTGTCCATGTCAGTAACACAGATGTGGTTTCATGTCCTGCAAAGTAAAATAGCTTACATTCTTCAATCACCTCTTCTGTAGTCATCCCAGCATTCCCGTGTTCGTGGAAGTGGCTCTTATTGGATTCCATCAGCAAACCCAAGAGGTCATCATTGCTTGTTTCACCCATTTTTGTAGCGTCTTCTCTCTTCTTTAGTATACATCTTAGGAGTGTTCGAATCTCTTGATCAATTGCTTTTATTCTTTTATTTTTTGGGGTAGGCAGAAATCTGTATGAGATTGATAGGCAATACCAGCAAAGTACTTGATTATTATGCACGATATAGCAGATCTTTCAAGGAAGGTAATTGGAAGAATTTAATAGTTACTAGCAAGAATCACACAAAATGATGATTTCTTTGGTTAAAATTTGGGCAGAGAAGGAGTTCACACATCAATCTTGCAATAAAGGCACTTCCAAGAATGCAAAAAATTATGAAAAACAACAATAATAAGCTTTTCATTTGTTTTTTATCTTTACTAAAAAACTTGGATATTTTCCTCTCACTGAGCTTTGTGTAGGGTCAAATATGTAGTTATACCAAGGGCATCTAGATCACTTTTTATTGTTTCAGCAAAAGTGTTCTTAGGTCTTCCTCTATCCTTCCACTTTTGATTAGCCAAAATAGATTCATCCATTCTAATTACAACATCTATAAGTCTCCGTCGGACATGTTTATACCATCTCAATCTGTAGACTCTTATGACTTGGGGCAACACCTAGTTTTCCAAAGATTGGGGCAACACCTAGTTGATCACCAATAAGGCAATAACAACATTTCTTAATCTTCTTTTATAATAATCCCACACATCCATCTAAACGTTTGATAGCTAGAACAGTAAAAGAGAGAAAAAAAGAGATGGTGTTCTTAAACCAAAATGTGAACGAAGAAGCACATTTTGCTAGCAAGAAGAATGACAAAGATGTTGCTAAAGTATATTTGAACCGAGGAGTTGACCTGTATCCTGGGATATACACAGTCTGGATAACACCGAGAATGAGTTCAGCCAGCTGAGCCTGAAGTTGAAATATTTGTCTACCTTCTTCATAGCTGCTACCAAAAGCTGCTCGTGAAATAACATCTCCAGTAAAGCTTTGTAGCTCAGGCCAGACATCTAATTCATAATATCCCTCCAGGCCGACTAAATTCTCCCATCTGTCCACCAAATTACTACAACAAGCAGAGAATACTGGCAATATCCGCTGTAAACCAATAGAAAGAAAAAGAAAATAATTGTCTGAACACTTGCGTTAGAATACAGTCAAATTTCATATAGGTTTAATCTTTAAAAGAGGCAGCAATTGTATGAGCTGCAAGGTAAAATGGATAAGAATCTTGAATTAACAAATGTTATTGCTGACCTTCAACTTCTCAGCATGGAAAGCAGGCTTCAAAATCCTCCTGTGTTTGGCCCACTTCTCACCATCATAGCTGAACACTCCAGTAGATAGCAATCGTACAAGGGGGTGTATCCTTGGACGCCCAAAATGACCAAACTTATTTGATAGAATCTGCCTTACCATCTCAGGATCCGTGATAGTTACTCGGGGCAGAGGCCCCAACCAGGTAAAGAATGTTCTCCCTGCATTTGAATACGATCAATTGAATCCAACAACAGTGAAGTTTCATTGTGAAGAACCACATCCAACAAGCCACCAGATTAGCAAGTCAAACTATTGTTAATCTGGTTCATTTTCTCAGAGAATTAATGTCGAACACCTTGTCGGCATACTAACGTTGGCAAGAGTGCTTACCAAACTGCTCCCTGGCACGGTGGTACAGAGGAAAAACGCGAGGGACGATGTCGTGGGAGAGGAGCATGGGCTTGGAGCGCGCCTCCGCACTGAGCCGCGCTTCCGCAGCGAGGTCGCCGCGGAGGAAGCGGTAAGGGGTGCCGCGGAGGCCCTGTGCCCGGAGCGCGCGGTCCAACCGCCGTGGCCGCCACCAAGCCCAGTTCAGCAGTGCCGCCGCGGCCCACGCCAAGAGCAGGATCCCCGAGGCTGCCGCGCCCCATCCCAAGCTCCGTCGCAGCTCCGGAGAAGCAGACAAGCCCATGGCGAATTCTCGAGGAATGCTAGGAGGAAGGAAGGGAGAAGTTCCAATGGCGCGCGCGAGCTCATCGCCCGACGACATGGTGAAGTTTGAGAGTGGCTGACTTCAGTGATGGCGTCAGATGCGTTGTGGACGTCGCCATCATGAAATAAGCACATTCTAATTGGAAATATGACACGTGATGTATTAATTAGTTAATTTAGTTACTACGGACTTAATTAAATTTTAATTGAGATGTTTTTTTTTTTTTGGGTAGGGATGTGTATGGATATTGGGTGGACTCGGAACATCGGATAAATTTTTGGTAGATTCGAATTAAATTGGGTAAAGTCCAAAATAAAAATTAAGGAACGATTTAAAATTAATTTTGATTTCGAATTCAACAAATCGGGTATGTAGAATCAGAACCGAAATTGGTATCCAAAATTTATACTCTAGAACATATAAATGATCAGGTTCCAACAAATTTTTGGAACCTATAAATGAGTAAATTTTAATATGATACTTAAAACTTGTAAATGAACAAGTTTCAATAAGATATTCAGAATCTATAAATGAACAAGTTTCCAGAGGATATCCGAAATACTACACCAAATAACCAATGACATGTTTCAATTAATTTTAAAGAAATAGTAGCTACACCAAATATTTAAAGACTTTTTGGGAGTTCGCGATTTCTAGAGTCACGGCACCTAATAACCATATATATTATATCTTATATGATGAACTAGTTCAAATATAAACACAATGTGTATATATATATATATATATATATATATATATATTAATAATAATACCTCATGCTAGCATATCTCACTCCTTGTAATTTTTCAACATTATATTTAACGACGCTTATGTGGCATATGAGTGACGCTTAGGTGTCGTACATGTGAAGAAACTTCTGCCATATCAGATTTCATGTCAAAACCACGTAGCTGGGACACACCATCTACTACGTGGAAGAGGGAGTTAGTGGATGGGTGGATCCCAACTGACATAACACAATGGAATCTGACGTGGCTGAAGCTTTTTCGCATGAACAACACTTAAGCGCTCACTCAATGTGCCACATAAGCGTCCACTCATGTGCCACATAAGCATCGTTTAGTGTATATTGACGATAAGAGCATTTTAGTATTTTTTTTTCTGGAACATTTAGTATTATAGCTCATGTCATTGTGAGTGATTAGGAGAATTATTAGACATATTTTTAAGAAGATATAGCAATACTCAGGGGCTAAATAGCACCCGTTGACCAACGTCAAGGTTTTTTAATACCTTTTCCTTAAGCTAATCTAGCAATATTTATTCTTATCAAGATCAATTATTTTAAAGAAATAGTGGCTACAACAAATATTTAAGACTTTTTGGAAGTTCTCAATTTCTAGAGTCATGACACCTAATAACCATATATATTATATCTTATATGATGGACTCATTCAAATAGACATGTGCTGATTTGAAATATGAACACAGTGTATATATTAATAATAACACCTCGCGCTAGCACACCTCATTCTTTGTAATTTTCCAACATTATACTAATTTTCTAATCTTCCAATATTATCCATTAGACATTGACTATCCAATACAAAACAATGGAATGATTCCAATCGAAAAGCATGAGAATCATTTCAGCATCGAAGTACCACATAATCTCTGACATGATATTCTTCATTTTGATGATGTTGAGTATCATGTAAACAGCTCCTCTTACAAATTATTACAGTAATTCTTCATGTAAGACACAGAACGACTACACCGGGTTCAACTGAGTAAGATGTTTCTAAAACTCAAAGATTACATTAATCAACACAGTATCCATCTGAATTTTCAAGAAGACGATGGATTCATAGTTTGTGCAACCTCAACTGAGCACCATGTTCAGGTTGAAGAGTTATACGAATGTGCGGAGAATGTGTATACGAAGGCGAGAGTTCAAAAGAAAAGCTTTGAAGAATCATGCTCAGAGCCATCTTAGCTTCAAGCAACGCAAAGTTTTGACCGATGCAAATTCGAGGACCCCCACTGAATGGGAAGAAAGCGACCTGATCTTTTGATGCTTTTGCGATTCCTTCGGAGAAACGCTCTGGCTTGAACTCACTGGCATCTTTGCCCCACAATTCCTGGTCATGGTGGATCAAGATCATGGGCACTGCAAAGAACAATCCGGGTGGATAAGTTATTTTTCCAATTTTAATCTTGTCATGTGCTTTCCTTTGAAGGAGAATCACTGGCGGGTATAGTCTAAGAACCTCATATAGTATCATTGTCACCTGCAACAAGATTCTAAAATTAGAGGACAAATTTTGTGCTCGTTGTTAATTTTTATATGCTAGATTTATATGATGATATGCTCTGATGAATAAACCAGAAACAAGAAGCTGCGAGACACCAGAGTGAGGATATCTTAAACTTGTAAGGGTTTCTTATTTGAAAATAGGCAGATGCTGTTAAACTTAGTATCAATTTACTGACATCTTATTTTTGTTTTTTAGTATCATAATTGTGAAAAAAATACAAGTAGGGGGAATGGAGTGAAGGAAAAACAAGAAAAAAAGGGCAACAACAAGTCCAATCCACTAACGAAAAATAGAGTTGCCTCCAACAACAAATCTGATAATGCTGGCCTTAATTCCAATGAGATAGCAGAGTTCAGAGAAGGAAAGAAGCAATTGGACTTAGTTTATCAATATACTGACATCTGATACTTTGTTTTCACTTGAAACGTCTCTCAAGTTGAAAAGTATATTTTAGACCAATGTCTTAAATCTAAGTCCTTATTAGAAATTACATTATAGATTTATATATATTTCACTTAAATGATGTAGAAGCCTCGGTGATAAATTATGGGAATCTAGGTTTTCTGTATTTCACGATCCGAGGTTCTTCCGGGTTTTTCTTTTCTTTTTCTTTTAAAAATAACTCAGTTAGCTTCTCCTCCTAATAGTGATTTGATCAAAAGAGTGATACTTTTAGTGAGGGCCAAAATCCAGTGTCATATCAAAACAAATATTCCCTATAGAAATTGGGACTCTTCAAAATATAGGTATAATAAAGAAAAATCTAGATGGTTAAATTCAAGAGGGGCATGTTCCCATTTGAGTTTTTATAATTAGGGTAAAAACATAATGGTGATAACCGGTCTGAATTATGGATAGATCCCACTTGAGTTAGATTTCATGTTTTTTTGCGTCAAGCACAGTCAGATTCATTTTTATTTTTCTAAGATTTTTACTTTTTAATAATATTTTAGTTTGTTAATCAAAGTAAATGTCATTTGCTATTTCTATAATTTTTTGTATTTTACATGTATAGTTTCTATATTTTTCTGCATTTTGAAATGGAAATCTTATTTTTTTGGATGCCGCTGCTAAAGTGGTGAAGTAATTAATGTGACTGGAGCTTATATATAATATCCATTTTTGAACTGTACTGGAGATAAAAATCAATCTAATAGACTTAAATAAAATATCCATTTTTGAACTGTACTGGAGATAAAAACCAATCTAATAGAAATCTTAATGAATATACTTACAATTTTTAAATGGCTTAAGCCTTTGAAATCTGGTTTATCTTTCCCAAAGACTTGTAGAACTTCTTCTCTAGCCCTTACTTGCCAATTAGGATGCATGCTCAAGACCACCATTGTCCAAGTTAGCAAGACAGATGTTGTTTCCTGCCCTGCAAAGTAAAATGGCTTGCATTCTTCAATCACCTCTTCGGTAGTCAACCTAGCTTTCTTGTTTCCATGCTCTTGGTACTCTTTCATATTGGACTCCATCAGCAAGCCCAAGAGGTCATCTTTGCTTTCTCCACCCATTTTTATAGCCTGCTCTCTCTTCTTTATCATTCCTCTTATAATTGATCGAACTTCTCTATCAAGTGCAAAAACTTTGCGGTTTCTTGGGGTAGGTAGAAAGCTGCACTTGGCACACCACAGTTTTTCTAGATCATAATCTAGAAATAAAATATAACAGATGTTTAAACACAACTATACCTTAAACTTTGTATACACATGAAAGGGAGATGTCCATGCACGAGGCTCCCGCCAATGAAGGGTTTGGGAAGAGTCAATTTATGCAATTTTTTATGTTTTTAAACTTGAACTAAATGTTGAACTGATTGTTCCACATGCTCGTCGATTTGATCGGTTCAAATGGTTCACTAATTTGACCGATCAAATAAACTTTCCAATTACTTCAACTGATCTAAATAAAAACTTGCAAGAAGTTATAGAAATTGAACTAAAGTAGTTTTTTTTTGGGTCAATTGGTTTTCACCCTGTTAGACCAATGTTTGATTGGGTGACAGATCCAATTTATATATAAAACTCAGATCAAATGTGAAATTAATTCTCAGTCTAACTGACCAGACTTATGCAATTTTAAAAGTTCACAGTAGCATCCTTATCCTTGTACCGGTGATCAATTGATTAACTTTTCTAAAAGTTAATCGTAAGATTGCCAACACAAGAGGTGTCATCTAGCTTAGCTCGAAAGGGCTTTTATTATTGATAGTTTAGGTATGGGAATTAAATCTCACCTTCACTACTTACTCATTGCAAAAATAAATAAATAAATAAAAATCCAACTTTAAATAGAACAGGAGAAGCTTACCTGTGGCCTGGTAAATATCCAGATCCCAAAGACTGAAAAATGAGACTAGCTATCTCAGCTTGATGTTTGAAAATTCGACTACCTTCTTCAAAGCTACTACCGAAAGCTGCTCGAGAAATCACATCTCTAGCAAAGCCTTGGAGCTCAGGCCAAACGTCTAATTCACAAGAGCCCTCTGGGCCAACAAAATTCGCCCATCGAGCAACCAAATCGCTACAACAAGCAGAGAATGCCGGCAACATTCGCTGTAAATTAAGAAGAAGAGATGAAGCATATATAATAGTACCTAAACAATTCTGGAAAAAAAATCATTGCAGCCTAAATGCATTGATCCTATGGCCAAACCTTTAACTTCTCGGCATGGAAAGCAGGGTTCAGAATCCTCCTATGTTTGGCCCATTTCTCACCTTCATAACTCAGAACTCCAGATGCTAACCACCGACCGAGGGGGCTTAAATTTGCTCGTGCGAAGTGATCGAACTTCTTAGATAGAATCTCCCTCACCATCTCCGGATCCGTGATGGTCACTCGCGGCACAGTCCCGAACCAGGTGAAGGACGTCCTCCCTGCATTTAAGATCATAAAGAAGACTAACAACTCCAATTGATGAATTACTTCTCACCATCTGCGATTTATTATAAAACTATGAATCATAGGCGTTAATTGTATGAAATAACTACTCATCCTTCAATTAACCAAAACATCGAACACCTTACGAAGAACACTTGGGAGTTGGCAGAGTACTTGCCGAATTCGTTCATGGCACGGTGGAGGAGAGGGACGACGCGCGGGATGATGTCGTGAGAGAGGGGCATGGGCTTGGAGCGGGCCTCCAACCTGAGCCGCGCGTCCTCCGTGATGTCTCCCCGGAGGAAGCGGTAAGGGGTGCCGCGGAGCCCCTGCGCCCGGAGCGCGCGCTCCAGCCTCCGCGGGCTCCACCACGCCCAATGCAGCAGCGCCGCAGCGGCCGCGGCCAAGAGCAGCGTTGCCACGGCCGCGGCAGCCGATCCCAAGCGCCATGGTGAGTCCACCCACGCGGACAAGCCCATGGAGAGCTGTCGAGCGACGATGAGGAAGGGAGACGCTTCCATGGAGTGAGCTCTTGCTCTTCCTACCAATCTACCATTGCGGGATTGAGCATTTGAGTGGAGCAGGCGTTACGGTTATAAAGTGCGTAGCGGCGACATATCCGTATTTTAGTAACGTTACGGAGACTGACACGCTTTGGAAACTCTTGATGACATGTGAAGATCTCCAATTTTTCCATGAGCATTTTTTCAAAATCAAAATAATTTTATAAAATATTATTAAAATCAAATAAAGATGCACAACTTTTAATTGAAAATTAAAAATTGGAATTTTCAATTTTACCCTTTTAACATGGTCAACATTTTTAACACTATTTTTTAAATTAAATTTCTTTTTTGTAATTTTAAAAAATTATAACCTAATTTTTTGTTAAATTTTTTAAAAATTATGGGATGGTAAAATCAAAATTCCAACCTTTTTATTTTGATTTGGAAATTTGTGAATGTTTATTATGGTTTTGGAGATTTTCCATAAAATTATTCTGGTTGAGGAAAGTACTCATTGTTTATTTTATTTTTGGTTTTATATAGAAAGTGCTAAAGTGGGTGCAACTTTTAAAGAATACTTTCTAAGTTTTAAGAGGGGTTTCATGTATTCATTTGGAAACAAATTATTTAGTTCATTTTTCTCTATATCTTTCTTCTTCTTTTTTTCTTAAATTTATTTCCCAAAATTTTAAATATAAATGTCTGAATTCTTTTCTTTTTAAATTTTATCTTCAAAATTTCAAAAATATCTCAATTTGGTCTCTAAAATTGACTAGAATATTTCAATAGTATAATTCAAATATGATATCATACTATTTCTATCATGGTCAATAGAGATTAGATGCCTTTTACATTGTCTCGGTAGACATTGAATTAAACACCAATGCAAACATTTGATATTTGGGTTAATTAAATCATGTATTAAGAACTTCAGGGCTTTTCCAAATTATATTTTGAGTTTTTATTTGTATCAATAATATGTTTCAACTTGCCAACTGTGCTATTCACAGTTGGTGGTAACATCTAGTATGTTTCCTACAGGTCTAGAGTTTAAACCCTAATATGATCACCTATTGTGACTTTCTATTTTTGTTAAAAAAATAAATAAATAAATATCAAAAAACTAACTATGAGTAGTACAATTGTTTCCTAGAGATCACTCAAATTATAATAAAATAAAATAAAATTGACACATCAACAATCCACCCCCACCGAACATACATACGGTCCATGTCAGCAGTTAAATAACCAAGATAGATGGTAGGTGGACGGGATCACTTGATAATGATTTATTTAATTGCTGATGTGGATGAGGACCGCAAGTATCTTAGGTGGGGGTGAGTTGTTGACATATCAATTATTTTTTTAATTATGATTTGAGTTGCTGATGTGGACATGGACCATAGGCATGTTATGTGGGGTGGGTTGTTGACGTGCCAATTTTATTTTTCTATTATAATTTGAGTTACTGGATAGGCTGCTAATCACATCGGCAATAAAACGATAAAACTAACATTGAGTTAACGATGGGATGTTATTAAAACGAAATAAAAAATTGAGTATATTATGATACAAATAAAAACTTGGGATATAATTGGGAAAAAATCTCAAAATTACATAGTGTAATTAACACTTGATATTTCTTTTGTATTATCAATGTTTGGGATGAGCTTCTCCCATCGCATGTCCCTATCGCAATTGCTACCCTACCCATTATTGTCTATCGTACGGTAGTCAAGTGAAAAAATAAGGATAAATTAATAAATATATATTGACCTTTATGGTTTGTAATAAATTTATCTCAATCTTTTATTTTTTTACCATTTGCATATACTTGTAATCTCAAATCGTAATCAATTATATACTACCGTCAGATACTTGTCTATTTGTTCATTATGATGTTAACTTGACACTATTAATTTGTGTCGAAAAGTCCAATTAGTATTCTAAAGCTTATTTTTTATGTATATAACCACATCATTTAAATTATTCTTAGAAAAATACATTATTATAAAAATTTACTCTAAAACCTCGATAGGAAACCCTCATCATCCTTACCCATCTTTGTTGAGTTGTTGCCTTAAGCTGGGGCCATTGTCAAGTAGTTGTGGTTGGACTTGCAACCCAATCTCTAATCAATGTTTCTACGAGGGCATTCTCTTGGTGATGGCTTCACGTGCAACCGGTGGCGGGCTATCCTCTCTTCTTTTATCAATGACAATTCTCATCTCTCCTAATTAACCTTGTCATAGTATGTTTGATCTTGAACGCGTACAAGAGAGTTTCTCACGTCGGAAATTGGATGGGTTTATTTTGGCCCAAATCCATCATTGGCCCGATTTAAAAAACTTGGAGAGGATGATGGATTTAGGGCCCAAATTCACAAGATATGAATTTCATATCTTATTCATATTTTTTTATCCTATGTCAAAACAAACATAGGATAAGATTTCAATAAATCATCTTGGATTTATATTTTACTCTTATCCATCTTAAATTTTTTCTCATACAAATCATATCATGCAAAGCAAACATGACCTAGATTTATTATCATAGCTTAAGTTATTTATACTTTGCTTATGTTGGATCACTAGTAAAAATTTTAGGAATTCCTACCGCCTAGCAATGATTGTTGATGTAGCTGTTGCTAACAACAAGAACTTAGAGGCAACCACGATCACTACAAAATTTTTGAAAATTTGGTGTTGTTGGGTATCGACGCCAGTTGGAGGCGTCGATTCCAAACTGATGCTAGTTAGGCACTAATTTTCAATTTGGATGTTGGTTTTCAAAAAATCGGTACCATTTTAGGAAAGCATCAATTTCAATGACTAGTTTTAATTTTCTTACCCCACATGGAAGGTTTAATTTTTTAAAACAAGATTACTTTATTTAAATGAATGATTAATTCAAATAATATATAAGTTTTTAAACATTAATTTGTGTTTAACATTTAATTTTTTTTAGTCATTGCTTAAACATGTTGAGTCCAACATCATCAAACAAAAAAATGAATTGATATTAGCACTTGCATCATGGGTGCCACTATCATGATAATTTATATAAAAAACGAATTGATATTAATGCCCTTGAAGCAGGCGCCAATATCACGATTTCTACCTCCTTTTCTTCCGGCTCCCATTTAGACACTTACAAAAGCGTCCAAATTTATATTTAGTGTTTATTTAGGCACCGATTTTTTAACCTCATGCGATGCCAATTTTTGACTTTTTTTGTAATGAATAAGTTGTCGAAGACAACATATTTTGAGATAGCATAGCAATGGCTACCATAGCCATCTCAAATGACGGCGTCATTGCTACGATCGATTTGAGCCGTCGTAGATGCTAAATTATGTATAACGTTGTTGCGATGACAGACTTATCGTCATTGGTGATAATATTTTCATTTTACCGCAATGCACCCGTTCCATTCACCGTTTCTTCTCAATACTGTTGTTGCTTGATTTTTTTAGTCTATTTTCGTAGTTCACTGTTGCTGCATTTGTTGCTAGAGTTTTAGCCTCATCTACTTACCGTCTGACGTCTCTTCACTGTTAGCCACCATCAGGTAAGGGAGCATTTATTAATTATTTGCTTCCAATACTTTGTTTATTGGTCGAAATCCTAAAATATAATATTTTGGCTAGGGGTGACAATTGAATCCGATTAACTACGGTTAACCAATTAATCGAGCCGTAAAATTTGATTTCGAATAGTGAATTTGCGATTTGGTTAGTGAATTCAAAAAACTGATTAAATTTGATTCAATTTTGGTTATCGATTCGCGGATAGTCAGTAACCGAACCCGTTGTAATTTAATTAATAATTATTTAATAATTAATAATTATTTACATAAGTAATAATTTAATTAATGATTATTTAACTATTATTTATTAATTAATTAATCAGCTATTTGTTTACTAATTACCGGTTATCTAGTTGGTAAATGGATAACCGTATCTATCCGAACCGAACTAATTGATTTCAGTTATCCGCTAAATAATCGGTAATAAATCGATTTCGATTTTGTATATTAGTTATTAAAACCGCAATGGTTTCGATTAATGGGTTAATAAACGATTTCGGTTGGACAAAGTTCATGACGACGCCATCTATCAGGACACTGTCAATCGGAGAATCTCCTATGTGCAGCGTCCTAATTTTTAAAATGTTTTTTTTATGAATTAACTCTTATATAAGTAATTATTGTATAGTTATATATAAGTATATATAGGGAGATGCTTATATATATATATATATATATATATATATATATATATCCATCTGAATGATTTCAAGTTGAGAAGCATGAGAATAATTTCGGCATCAAAGTACCACAGAATCTATGACATGATATCCTTCATTTTGATGATGTTGAGTATCATGTAAACTGCTCCTCTCACAAATTATTACAGTAATTCTTCATGTAAGACACAGAACGATCACACCGGGTTTAACTGAGTAACATGTTTCTACAACTCAAAGTTTACATTAATCAACACAGTATCCATCTGAATTATCAAGATGATGATGGATTCAAAGTTTGTGCAACCTCAACTGAGCTCCATGTTGAGGTTGAAGATTTATATGGATGTGCGGAGCATGTGTATACGAAGGGGAGAGTTCAAAAGAAAATCTTTGAAGAATCATAGCCAGACCCATCTTAGCTTCCAGCAACACAAAGTTTTGACCAATGCAAATTCGAGGACCCCCACTAAATGGGAAGAAGGCGACCTGATATTTCGATGCTTTTGCGACCCCTTCGGAGAATCGCTCTGGCTTGAACTCACTGGCATCTTTGCCCCACAATTCCTGGTAATGGTGGATCGAGATCATGGGCAGTGCAAAGAACAATCCGGGTGGATAAGTTATGTTTCCAATTTTGATCTTGTCATATGCTTTCCTTTGGAGGAGAATCACCGGCGGGTATAGTCTAAGAACCTCATATAGTATCATTGTCACCTGCGAAATGATTCTAAAATTAGAAGACAAATTTTGTGCTCATTGTTAATTTTTGTATGCTAGATTTATATGATGATATGCTCTGATGAATAAACCAGAAACAAAAAGCTGTAAGACACCAGAGTGAGGATATCTTAAACTTGTAAGGGTTTCTTATTTGAAAATAGGCAGATGCTGTTAAACTTAGTATCAATTTACTGATATCTGATACTTTGTTTTCGTTGAAACTTCTCTGAAGTTGCAAAGCATATTTTAGACCAATGTCTTAAATCTAAGTCAACAGATTATTAGAAATTACATTATATATATCACTTAAATAATGAAGAAGCCTCAGTGATCTGATCAGTTAGCTTCTGGGATTCTAAAATTAGTAGACCAATTATGGGAGCCTAGGTTTTAAGTATTTCCCAATCCTAAGTTCTTCCGAGTTTATCTTTTCTCTTTGTTTTCAGAATAACTCAGTTAGCTTCTCTTCCTGATGGTGATCTGATCAGAAGAGTGATTCTTTTAGTGAGGGCCATGTCTAGTGTCATATCCAAACAAATATTCCCAATAGAAATTGTGACTCTTCAACATATAGGTGTAGTAGAGAAAAATCTAGATGGTTAAATTCAAGAGGGGCATGTTCCCACTAGAGTTTTTATAATTAGGGAAAAAAACATAATGGTGGTAAGTGATAACCAATCTGAATTATGGATAAATCCCGAACTGACTATGGTTGAGTTAGATTTCAAGTGTTTTTGAGTCAAGGTAAGGTCAGACTCATTAACTTTTCTAGATTTTTTAATTTTTATAAAATCTTAGTTTGTTAATCGAAGTAAATGGGATTTCTATATTTTTTTGTATTATACATGTATGTTTTCTATTCTTTTCTGCATTTTGAGATGAAAATCTTGACCCAAAAAACTTAGTTATTAGGCCAGGCCACTTTTTTTTGGGATGCCACTACTAAAGTGGCAAAATAATTAATGTGAATTGAGCTTATATGTAATATCCATTTTTGAACTGTACTGGAGATAACAATCAATCTAGTAGAAATCTTAATAACCATACTTACAATTTTCAAATGGCTCAAGCCTTCAGAATCAGGTTTATCTTTCCCAAATTCTTGCAGAACTTCTTCTCTAGCCCTTACTTGCCAATTGGGATGCATGCTCAAGACCACCATTGTCCATGTTAGCAAGACAGATGCTGTTTCCTGCCCTGCAAAGTAAAATGGCTTGCATTCTTCAATCACCTCTTCGGTAGTCAACCCAGCTTTCTTGTTTCCATGTTCTTGGTACTGTTTCATGTTGGACTCCATCAGCAAGCCCAAGAGATCATCTTTGCTTTCTCCACCCATTTTTATAGCCTCCTCTCTCTTCTTTGTCATTCCTCCTATAATTGATCGAACTTCTCTATCAATTGCTTTTACTCTGTTGTTTCTTGGTGTAGGTAGAAAGCCGCACTTGGCCCAACACAGTTTTTCTAGATCATAATGTAGCAATATAATATGTCAATGTTACAATGATGGTGTTTAATTATAAATATAGTTTAAGCTTTTTATACACATAAAAAAGGCGATCTGGATTAAGGGTGCAAGTGAGCCGAGCTGCTGGCGAGCTACACGGGATCGACTCGATGAAAACTCGAACTTAACTCGATCTGTCGAGCTCGAGCCGAGCTTTACATGTGAGCGAGCCGAGCTCGAGCTAACCAATTCTCGGCTCAACGAGCTCGCGAGCCTAATCGAGCTTTACGTGTGAGCTTAAGTTTGAGCTCATTTATGAGCTCAATTGAGCCCGATAGAATTTGAGCCCACATAGCTCGATCTTGAGTCGAGCTTAATCGAGCTCGTTCATGAGCTCACTCAATCTTGACAAAATAAACTAGCCTAACGAGCCGAGCTCGAGTTGCTCAAGTATAGCCCAAGCCAAGCTTGAGTCTGGAGATCAAAGCTTGACCGAGTTCGAGTTCAAGCTCAACATTTTTCAAACGAGCCAAGTCGAGATTGCCGGTTCTCGAGCTCAACTCGGCTCGATTAGAATTGAACTTGCAAAAAAATATTAAAATTGAACTAAATTAGTTTTGATTTGGGTCAATTGGTTTTTGCCCCGTTAGACCAATTTTTGATTGGGTGACAAATGCAATTTATATACAAATTAGATGGAATCTGGAACGGATTCGTGGTTGAACGGGCCAGACTTGTCCAATTTTAAAAGTTCACCTAGCATCCTTATCCTTGAATTGGTGATCAATTCATCAACTTTTAGAAAAGTTGATTGTAAGAGTGACAACTTTGGAGGTGTCATCTGGCTGAGCTTGTAAAGGCTTTTATTGTTGATAGTATAGGTTTTTGGAATAGAATCTCACGCTCACTAGTTACCCAGTGCAAAAATAAATGAATTTGAACATACATTAGAACCAGAAAGAAGCTCACCTGTAGCCTGGGATATATCCAGATCCCATACCATTAGCTAACTCAGCTTGATGTTCGAAAATTCGTCTACCTTCTTCAATGCTACTACCGAAAGCTGCTCGAGAAATGACATCTCTAGCAAAGCTTTGGAGCTCAGGCCAAACATCTAATTCATAAGAGCCCTCCAGGCTGACAAAATTCGCCCATCGAACAACCAAATCGCTACAACAAGCAGAGAATGCCGGCAACATTTGCTGTAAATTAAGAAGAAGAAGAAGAAGAGAAGAAGCATATATATTAGTATCTAAACAACTGTGAAAAAAACTATTGCAGCCTAAATGCATTGATGCTTTGGCCAACCTTTAACTTCTCAGCATGGAAAGCAGGGTTCAGAATCCTCCTATGTTTGGCCCATTTCTCACCTTCATAGCTCAGAACTCCAGATGCTAACCAACGACCGAGGGGGCTTATATTTGCTCGTCCGAAGTGATCGAACTTCTTAGATAGAATCTCCCTCACCATCTCCGGATCCGTGATGGTCACTCGCGGCACAGTCCCGAACCAGGTGAAGGATGTCCTCCCTGCATTCGAGATCATGAACATTTCTAGCTTAATTAGATAAGACTACAAGAAATTAACAGCTCCAACTCATGTATTAGTTCTCACCAGCTGAGATTTATTATAAAACTATGAATCACATGCGTTCATCGTCTGAAATAACTACTCATCGTTCAGTTAATCAAAACGTCGAACACCTTACGTGAAGACTTGGGAGTTGGCAGAGTACTCGCCGAATTCGTTCATGGCGCGGTGGAGGAAAGGGACGACGCGCGGGATGATGTCGTGAGAGAGGGGCATGGGCTTGGAGAGGGCCTCCACCCTGAGCCGCGCGTCCTCCGTGATGTCGCCGCGAAGGAAGCGGTAACGGGTGCCGCAGAGCCCCTGCGACCGGAGCGCGCGCTCCAGCCGCCGCGGGCTCCACCACGCCCAATGCAGCAGCGCCGCAGCGGCCGCAGCCAAGAGCAGCACTGCTGTGGCCGCGGCGGCCCATCCCAAGCGCCATGGTGACTCCACCCGCGCGGACAAGCCCATGGACATCTGTCGAGCGACGAGGAGGAAGGGAGACGCTTCAGTGGAGTGAGCGGAGCAGGCATTACTTATTGATAGCAAATTAAGCACAGGACAGATGAGGAAGAAACAATCTCATTCGTACAACAGATCCATTTCAATCAAAAAGAATCAATAAAAACTCTGGTATCAGAAAGCCAAAACTGGGAAAAAGAATTTTGAATAGTTGTTTAAGGCGGAAAAATTCACTTCCCCTCTTTTATACTAAAATTGAAAAAATATGATATTACTCAAATAACCTCAGGCTTACTAACTAGTTTTTTATTTATTACACCTGCCGATTGTTACTCATAGCTCATCACACCCCCCTCAAGTTGGTAGGATGGAGAAGAGGTTCTCCATTCCCAACTTGGAATACAGCTTCACATGCTACACATTCGATAATGCATTCGTCAAGATATCTGATGTCTGTTCTTTGCTGGGTAAGTAAACTTGTTTAATTACTCTTTCTTGGAATTTCTCACAGACGAAGTAGCAATCTACTTCCAAATATTTTGTACGCTCGTGGAAAACAGAATTCTCAGTGATATGTAGAGCGCTTTGTGAATCACAAAACAGAGACACAACACCTTCATGTTTGATCCTCATCTCAGCTAGTACATTTAAAGTCCAAACAATTTTTGTTGTTGCGCTGGAGAGAGCTCTGAGCTCACTTTCTGCGCTCGATCTGCTCACAATTACCTATTTTTTACACTTCCAATTAACAGTGGAATCTCCTATCTTCACCAAATAACCTGAAATAGATTTTCTTGACAGTGCACAACTCCCCCAATCTGCATCCGAGTATCCTATCACAAGGGTTCCTTCGCTGGATGAATATAATAAACCCAAACCTACTGTTCCTTTTAGATACCTCAGTATCCTTAGAGCAGCTTGATAATGCATCATTTTGAGATTTTGAACAAATTGGCTAAGCTGATGTACACGATACATAACATCA
The DNA here is from genome assembly GCA_034359265.1 of Canna indica. Lineage (NCBI taxonomy): Eukaryota > Viridiplantae > Streptophyta > Magnoliopsida > Zingiberales > Cannaceae > Canna > Canna indica. Next base: position 21,178,330 of record CP136897.1, read on the forward strand.
GGTCGTGTTACAATGATATAGAGTAACTTGCCAATTAGTGCTCTATATGCAGTATGATCTTCAAAATAATCCTCATTTTCAGTTGCCTCTTTTTGCTTCTTGTTATTTAGAACCATAGGAATAGCTTTAGCTTTGCAATCCAACATTTTCATATCTGACAGTAAATCTACTAGTACTTGCGTTGGCTAACATAAATGCCTTTACTGGTTCTTTGAACTTCTAGACCTAGGAAGTAAGAAAGTCTCCCCAGATCTTTAATTTTGAATTGATCATTTAAGAATCCTTTGAGATTCCTGATTCCTTCACCATTTGATCCTGTCAAGATGATGTCATCCACATAAACTAAGGCAATCACTATCCCTTTGTCATCTTTTTTGATAAACATGCAAGGCTCACATTGGCTTTGTTTGTATCCTTGACTCTTTATGCTTGTGGATAGTTTAGAAAACCACTGTCTTCCTGCCTATTTCAGGCTATACAATGACTTTTTCAATTTGCAAACTCTATGATCTCCTTCTTCACCATATCCCGGAGGTAACCTCATATACACCTCTTCTTCAAGATCTCCATGCAAGTAAGCATTGTTTACATCCAACTGAAACAATGGCCAATTTGAGGCTGCAGCTATGGCTAATGTAATCCTCACAGTTGCAAGCTTGGACACTGGTGCAAAAGTGTCATGGTAATCAATTCCTTCTATTTGAGTATATTCTTTTGCTACGAGTCTTAACTTGTGCCTATTTATGCTTCCATCTTGTTTGAACTTTGTTTATATACTCACTTGCATCCAATTGAAATTTTACCTAATGGCAAATCACACAGGACCCAAGTGTGGTTCTCCTCAAGAGCATTTATCTCATCTTGCATTGACTTTCTCCAAATTAGATTAAGCGTTGTTTCTTCATAGGTCATTGGTTCCTGATGAATGTCTATAGATGCCAGAAAACTCTTGTGAGTTACTGATATAGCTGACAAACTCAAGTATTTTTGTAATTGGATATGGTGAATGACCATGGTTATTTCTCCCCATTGATTTTTGTGTCAATGAACTACATATGTAGTCTTTAAACTTGGTAGGCATTTTAACCTTTCTTTTTCCTCTCATCTTTTTTGAGGTATTGGGCTCATTTGTAATTGAGGCATTGGGCTCATTTGCAATTACTTCATCATGTTTAGGAGATAGTTCTTTCTCTGAGTTGTGTATGTCAGTGTCTGTTTATTCTTTTTCATCTTGGCCACTTTCAGTCTCAGTCAACTCCTGTTCAAGTGTGTACTCAAGTCCCTGACCCAAGTTTCTCATGCTATCTCCTGAACTATCTGCATTGTATATATTTCCATTCTCATCAAGGACTTTGTCTTTTGTATTTATGGGAATTGAGTATATTGTCTTGTTGACACTCTTTTCATCAAATGGAAATATGTATTCTATAAAGGTTACATCCCTTGACACTGAGAACTTATTGCTTTCTAGTTCATATATTATGTAATCTTTCTGAGCATTTGGATAACCCACAAAGACGGTCTCTATTCCCCTAGCTTTCATCAAATTTAGTCCTCCCATGTCTTAGGGTGCTTGTATAACAAAGACAACCAAACGTACACTCTTAAATGACGGAGTATTGTTTTCCTTTTGTATAAAATTTCAAAAGGACTCATGTTTCCCAACTTCAGACTAGGCATATTCTATTTATTAGATATGTTGCAGTCTTGCTGCACTCTCCTCAAAACTTTATTGGCATATGTGCTTGAATTTTTAGACCTCTAGCTACCTCTAGCTACCTCTAACAAATATCTGTGCTTTCTCTCAGCCACAATATTTTGTTGAGGTGTTTCTACACAAGAGCTGTGGTGAACAATGCCTAAGTTTGACATGAAACTATTTAACATTGAATTGAAAAATTCTGACACATCGCCAGTCCTTACTATTTTGATGTCACTACCTTGTTGTTTCTTCACCATTTTAATGAAGTAGAGTAGGATGTTTTACACTTGACTTTTGTGTGAGAAAAGAAAAGTCCAAGTTGCTCTAGAAAAATCATCTACCACAATCAAAAAATAAGAGCAATCATCATGAGTTTTCACTTTATGGGACCCCATATATCACAGTGAATGAGCTCAAAACATCTACTTGTCTTATTTATACTGAGATGAAATGGTAATCTACACATTTTTGCCTTTGGACAAACATTGCAAAATAGTTCTAAAGATCTACTCAATTCAGGAATGCATTCTGAAAGTAATTTCATCCTATCTGAAGGCATGTGCCCTAACCTTAGGTGCCATAAAGCTTGATCATCCAAGGTTACACTTAAAACCTTCTTAGAGCTACTGTTGTCATCATCATTCTCAGCTGACTTCTTCAATATGTATAAACCTCATTCTTCTTCACCACTCCCCAGGATTCTCTTTGAAACCAGAATCCTTCGAAATCAAGTCCTGAATGATGCAATTTGAAGGATTAAAGATTATAGAACAATTCACTTCCTTGGTCAATCTACAGACATATAGTAATTGAAGTGAAATTCTGATACAGATAAAGTATTTGGCAATTTCATGAATTCATTTATATGAGTTGTTCCCATATATCTAAGAAGTATTGCATTCCTATTAGGCAAAGATACTCTCCCTTTGTTTGTAGGTTTCAACACATTTAGCAAACTGACATTGCTTGAAGCAATGTGATCAGTTGCTCCGCTAACCAATATCCATTTTTCTATGCTCATTTTTTTAGTATTGTAAAGATTCTTACCAGCCATGTTCACACTTGCAGAATTGATACCTGTGTTGCTCTTGCCACCCAACATATTCAATAGAGTGGAACACAATGTAGAATATTGTTCTTCAGTGAAACCTGCATGAATTCCATATATCTTATTCCCACTTGAAGACTCAATCTTCATTTCATTTTTCACCTCACCGCTTTCCACAATTGCATTATTAGCTAACCTTTCCTGATACTGAACTTTCTGTTTTCCTTTGAATGGCTTACCCCCATTTGGATACCCATGCAGTTTGTAGCAATTCTCTCTTGTATGACCAGTCCTCTTACGGAAATCACAGTACTTTTTAGTATGTTGTTCATGATTTTGATTTTTGAAACCCTGTTCGAAAGTTTGTTTCACACTATTGAGGGCAATGCTATCTAAATTTCCACCGCTTAGTGAACCTATTTTCCTCTAAGATTCTTCTTGTTCCAGAAGGGAATAAACCTGATTCAGATTCGGTAAGGGCTTCATTAATAAAATTTGGCCTCTTACACTTGTATATATCTTATTCAGCCCCATCAAAAACTGAGTCAACCTATCTTTGGAAGCATTTTCTTTTCCCTTGCCACATTCACATTTCGAGTTCATCTCCGCAGCATCTAACTCATCCCATAAAGACTTTAACTTTGTGAAATATGCTGCTACAGATAGGTTCCCTTGCCTTGTCATTGTGATATGGACTTTCAATTCATAGATTTTTGGCTTGTTACTTTTCCCAAATCTGTCCTCGAGATCCTTCCACATTTCATGAGTTGATTTTGTGTAGATGACACTTGTGGTTAATTCTGGTGCGATGGATTGAAGTATCCATGATTGCACCAGGTTGTTGCATCTTCTCCATATGTGAAATTTTGATGTATCAGGATCTGGCATTTGGTTGTTCCATCCACAAAACCCTCTTTGTTCTTTGCAGATAGCGAAATGAGCGCATAGATTCACGCCATGGTAAGTAATTCTCATGGTCATTTAATCTCACAAAGACGAGGAGAGTACCTGCGGAGTCGCTACCTTGAATGATGAACAGATCATCTTCATATTCCGTGTCCATTGATAGTCGATCTATTCTCCACACCATTCCCAGACTTTGCTACGACCGATCGGCTCGCCCGAGATCTTCGATTTCTTGCCATCGTGATTTTTGGGGGAATCTGGATCGCGATCGTTCGCCTCTGCTACAATGCCTGCTCTAATACCATGATAGCAAATTAAGCACATGACAGATGAGGAAGAAACAATCTCATTCATACAACATATCCATTTCAATCAAAAAGAATCAAGAAAAACTCTTGTATCAAACAATGAAAACTGGGAAAAAGAATTTTGAATAGTTGTTCAAGGCGGAAACATTTACTTCCCCTCTTTTATACTGAAATTGAAAAAAATATGATATTACTCAAATGCCCTCAGGCTTACTAACTAGTCTTTTATTCATTACATGTCTTCAGTTGTATTTACACATCTCAGTCGTTGTTAATACCTGTTGATTCTTACTGATAGCTCATCACTTATAAAGTGTGTTGCACCGACGTATCCATGCAAAATTGATATGGAGCTGGCTCCATAAACTTTTGCCTCAAGCACAAGTGAAACAATGACTGCAACTTCTATGGAGCAAGCTCCATAGGAATTCTTATGGAGTTCTTTATAGGAGTGAATCTAATCTTACTAAGACTGAACCTAGTATGATTAAGACTAGGAGTGTGATCGAGCCGAGCTGAGTTGAGCTTGCATGTGCTCGAGCTCGGCTCGTTTAAGAAATGATGACCTCGAGCTCGAGCTCGATCTAGCTTCAATCTCTAGGCTCGAGCATGGCTCGAGTTATACTCGAGCAACTTGAGCTCGGTTAGTTTAGGCTCGTTTGTTTTTCTCGAGCTTGATCAAGCTCGACTCGACTTAGATTTATGCATAATCGATTGGAAATATTAATATATAAATATATAAAGCTCAATTGGGCCCGCGAGCCACTCGAGCCGGGTATTGGTTAGCTCGAGCTCGGCTTGCTCATATGTAAAGCTCGATAAGATCGAGTCGAGTTTGAGTTTTCATCGAGTTGATCTGGCCCGATAGCTCATGAGTTGCTCAGCTCACTTGCACCCCTAATTAAGACAGAACCTAAAGTAAGAGTGAACCCGTATTACAAAAGAGTAAACCTAACACTTTTGTTGCATGTTTGCTCTTAACAATGCTAGGTTCACTCATATGCGGGGGCTCCATAAAATTTTTATGAAGCTAGGATCCATGGTAGTTTTTTTTTTCCCCCTGAAACTAGTATTGTTAAGAATCTAATATAATTAAGATTAAACTTATAGTGTGAAACTTATTCTTTTACAATATAGATACACTCTTACATTGAGTTAATTTTTTAATCATATTAGGTTCAATCTTAATAAGACTACACTCCTATAAGTGGCTCTATAAAAGTTACACTTGAAATATATATATTCTCGTAACATTGCGGAGACTGATACGCTTCAAAAACTCTTGAAACCATGTGAAGAAATTGTTTACGATCGAGCATTTTTCTCACAATCGAAATAACTACATGAGAAATTTTCAAAATCGACATGAAAATTCATAAACTTTTGAAAATCAAAATCCAAAAACAAGAATTCTAATTTTATGCATTCATGCTTTCCGTCAAAGTTTTAAAAGTGTTTATAACCTAAGAGTGTGTTTGGTACCATCAAAAGAATGAATACTGGACATGATAACTCAGTTTGTCTTATGTTTGGTGCGCAAAACTTTTTATTAATACAAAATAAAAATGATGGAATTCACAATACACTTTTTATGTTTATTGTATTGTTGAAAACCATGATACAACAGAAAGAATATATTTGGTACGCGTAGTGGACGGGAGAGGACAAACTAGTACAAGGTAAGCTATGTACTACAAGTTTATATTGGACAAATACTTGTGCCCTATTTGTTGATATTATATATTCTTCTCTCTCTAGATATATGAGATACTTTGCACGTAATTTATACATATATTTTCTCTTTGAATTTTATTACTATTGTAGGCTCGGCCTTTCTTTTTTTTTTCTACTAAAAATCAACAATTTATCTATTTTGTTCTTGCCTGGGTCAGTGGTGTTGCAAGTCCCCTGAGCTCCTGGACGAACGTGGCTCCAGTGGCCACCTGTAAAGACACTCTAACACTCAAGTAATTAAGGATATATTTGAGGTTGTGTGTATGGAATTGGATTAGGGAGTATACATGTGTGTGTCGTGTCTATTTTTTAGAGCAGGTCGAGGTGTTCGACAAGAATTTCTCATGAAATTCCGCGGGGATATGCACTGAATATGTCGATTGCTATTCCTTAGATTGCGATATCATTACAGTCGAATCCATGATGATAAATGAAGATTGATGATATCTTTAAGATTTCAAATCCTATAGATAATATTAGTTTTCTCATGAAACATGATCCATGCTCTGGAATTATTCTCTTCCACATAACAATTTTGGAGATCTACGCACACCTTTATAACAATTTTGCATTTTTTAAAGATAAAATTATCCATTTCTCTCATCGTTTGACATGTTTTTAATTTTATATGATCATTTGTTATCATAGTTTGTAATTTAATCAATAATTTGCCATCACTTTTGAAGTTTTGAAACTAAAAGATTTATTACTATAATAATTTAATAGTATTTTATCTTTTTAAAAATATATGTTCCTCTTGATATCTTGTAAGAAGTGCATGCCATAGCATGCTTCTTCCTGGATGTCTGAAGTACATGGGTCATTCTTGCTTGGCGCATTACATATGTGATTGGGCTTAATTCTACCTCTGCATTGATTAAAGTTTATATATCTAAGAGTGAATAGAGGTGTCAAAATGGGCCGGGCCGGCATAGCCCGTGAGCCCATTTATCAATTATAAACTTGTTAAAAACTTGTAAAAAAAATAATTTAAAATGTTTGAGAGACTAAATAAGCACAAAATATAACATTTCACATGAAATGCTCAATGGATTAACTTCACCTTCAATTTTAAAGCACTAAACTAGACTTGAAAATAATTTTTTTAATACTCAGCAGACCAAATGGGTCGGCCCGGCCCGCAGTTATCATGTTGTGCTATCGTGCCGTGCCCATTTTTATCGCCCCTAATTAAGAGTGAATTATATAAGAGATCTTTTCTCTTTTGGCTTGAAATGTGTCTGCAGGCATATTTGTCACATGGCTTCTTTTTGGCCCATCCCATAATGCACATATGCATACAAGAAAGAGAATTATTATGAGCCAAGTCTGTCTTTCTTACCATTTCTGACCGGTTTCCTTGCTTAACATGGAAGAGTTTTTGCAACAAGTTCATAACCCACTGTACAAATTTCAGTAACCTCTATTCTGATTTTCTTGTGTGGAATACATACAAATAGGTTTGAGATAGAATGCCACATTGTCATGCCCCGAATCCAGGATCACGTGACTGGCCAAAGTACACGTCCGTACTCTGAAGCCTACCCACACATGCATACTAATGCGAAAATAAAAGGAACAATAATGCATACTCAAATATAAAATACCAAAATGCTAGGTATATTTTCATAACCAAATGACTACAATAAAATTACAACAATATGCAAACAAGGACTCTCTACACTCGACTACGACCCGATACGTCACGAGATCCACTGCTTGAGCCTGCAATCCCAGTCGCGCTACATGGGTACCACCGTACCACCAATAGTCAAAATCTGCAAAATTAACAACAAAAGAGTTGTGAGTTCCAAAGGAACTCAATGAGTGACTCTACCCAAGGCCTCTCCAAGCCACCACAAGCATAAATATAATGAGGCATAAATTATAAATATAAAAGTGTTGAAATATAATAACATGTAAGGAAAATGCATTCGTCCACAAACTGGTGTTCAAACACAACAACCACTCGGCCCAAACCGGCCCAAACATCCAAGCACAATAATCTATCCAAACAAGCCACCCGGGTCGATCGTCAGTGTGGCAAGCTGGCGAACTTCCCGGTCCAGGAACCCGTCAGTCCAATATCCAGGGACCCGTCGGTCCAATAATCCAGAGACCCGTCGGTCCTACGAGTCGGTCACTGAGCACTGCTCTGTCTCAGCGAGCTTCCCGCCCATGCCACTCCGGGTCGGTCGTCAGTGTGGCGGCTGACGAGCTTCCCGATCCAATATAATCTAGTGTAAACATAAGTACATCCATGCATTTATATAACAACCAGTAATTAACATAAAATAAATAAACATAACAACCATGAGCTAATATAAATATCCTATGACCTCTAGGGTCTTCAGTATCCACACATCTTGCATGCGCATAAAACCCAAGGCCATATATCAGCCTATGCATCATCATGAACCACAATCTCCATCTTAATATATATGTAAGCAGTAAAGCATTTATCAATAAGAATTAATTTAACCTCATTCATGTGCCACACCATACATGAGTACTCAACATACTATCCAAAGAAATTTAGTCATGCTATAAGTAGTAACAAGCTCTGATAAAATTTGTAAGCTCATGCATACAACCAAATAATTAGGGTCACGTCCATATATCATAGGGTCGGTTGACATATCCTGGAAATTTCCCTAAGAAGGTTCAGCCCCACCCGGATTTTCCCTCTTTTTTTTTTCCTATAGTATAGTGACCTTAGGTTGTTAAACTAAGGTAAGAACATATCCTAGGTGAACCTAGATTCATGAATTCCCAATTTCATGTTCCTACAAGTTACCACACCTAACCGAGTCCAAGTACATATCCTAAGGACAACATGTACCATCTAAGAGTAATGTATTTCTAGAGGGGCAACATGAACATATCCCTAGTAATGTATTTTCTATAGGGGCAGCATGTACATATCTCTAGTAATGTATTGTCAAGTGGAAGATATAAGGAACACGTGTCAATTATATATTCATTCTCCAAAAAGGAAAATGGACAACGAAATCTGGTAATGCTCCTAACCTTATAGCATAAAAAAAAAAGAACTAATACCTACCTTGATTTAGTGATATGTATAAACAATATCACAAGCAATTGTAATTAGTGACTAACAGGAACTGGCTAGTGGCAGTTTCGATGAGTGCATCACTATTGCTGAATTACTTAACATCAAGTGCCTAACACAAGAGAGCGAGGGATATGTGGTACTATATAAAACAGAATGACATGAAATAATTAAGGAATTATTTGACATTTTTGCAACCACACAATGAGGTTCATAACGTGAATCAAATGAAGCATTCACCCTCGATACAAAAGCAAACCCATAACCTCAATACAAAAGCAAACCCATAGTTGATGTGGGTGATAATGGGTTTCTCAAACCTTGTACAACACACTCCAATTTAACCCAAGAGAGGAAATGTTAATTCTTTTACTTATAAGACTCCAACCCACATAAAATATATCTTTGTTCAATCTGAAACTTCAGCCAACATTTTATCTATCAATCATGGGTTCAATTAACATGTTACCCATTCAACAGAACATCAATAATATCATATCTATCATCAAAATCTCAGATAATATGTTATTTATAAAATAGAAATTTCTTCTCTCTTCTACGGAACCAAGTTCTTTTTTTTTCTCTTCCAATTACTCTTTCCACCTACAACAACAACTTTACACCTACTGTCAAGAACCCTACTGATAAGAATTTTGTTGACCGAATAAAGTGGTCAACATCCTCTTATGCTTCATGCGACTGATAAGAATTTTGTTGACCGAATAAAGTGGTCAACATCCTCTTATGCTTCATGCGACTACAAGAAAGAATGGAACATGCATCCAATTAAAGTGAATTAAGGAGATTAGGATTTTCTATACCTATTCTGCCGCACCATCACCTAATCTCCAAGCATGAAATTTTAATCTACGAGTATACCCCTCACACAAGCCAAACATCAATTCCATTGACATGGAAAATTTTCAAAATTCTCTCTAACAGTTGGCGGCACCAAACCATGCAAATTCAATACCTAGGTTTGCAAATTAAATCTTTAGTTCTAAGAAGAAATTTATATAAGAGTTGAACCCCAATTCATTTGAAGAAGGAATCAAAATTCCCAAGAAAAATTTCCAAACTTTTCCCTTAACAGTGGACCGCACCAAGAGAATAGAGATTTCAAAGCTAGGGTTCTATGGGTGTTAAATCTCAATTCTAAGAGGGAATTTGGCACCAAGATCACAACTCAAACTCGATTGAAGGAAGGAATTGAAAAAAAAATTCAATGAAATCTCAGATTTCATCTGTGGTGAGAGGCGGCACCAAGAAGAAGAAAATAGCCACAATTCATGCAAAAAGAACCACTCACGAAAGAAAAGGAATGCAAAGAAGAAGATGATCCTCAAGTCTCTGCGTCGATCGGCGCCGGCGATGATCGGATCTCCGGCAAAGAAATTCCAGGCGTCGCCCCCCCTTCCCCTCTACGGGCTTTCGTGCGGCTCCTCCTTGCCACACCCATCCTTATATATATATACTTAAATGCCTGAACTCAAGTCCACATGTATACATCCAAATTGGGTTCCAATCGAACCTCCGGACTCGACTCGAGTCCAACCCAAACCCAACATCACAAACGACTTAATTAAAACAATTCTTCTAGCAATCGGGTCTTACCTTAAGTCGCACCCTCCAGCGATTCCCTCTGAAACCAAATAATAATAATAAAAATCTCGTGGGTATTACATACATTAGTATATATGTTATGTTTTGGAAAACGTAGCCATATCTGTTTCATGGTTAAAGCTGAAAATAATTAGAAATTTTCAGTATACTCATTTAGGATACAGTAATATTTTCAGATATATATATATATATATATATATATATATATATATATATATATATATATATATATATATATATATATATATATATATATATATATGAATCGCTATTGGCCCAATTACCGATTAGAAGATTTAGCTTGTATGAATCGCTATTGGTTTGATACCAATAATGTAAACACAATTTATGGTGATTCGATAATCTTGTCTATCAATTCAAAAGCGAAAGAAAATAAGTAATAGTGTGCACAATTTCATAAGTAAGCAATGTAAACACACAATTTATGGTGATTCGATAATCTTGTCTATGTTCACTGCCTAAGCACCACACCTAGGATTTCCAACCATGTTTACTAAATAGAATTAATAGTTTTTTCCAGAAGAATTTACAAGCTAATAAGGTGACAACCGTCAATCTAGGGCACCTCCAATCCTCGATCTCCAAGGATAATTAACTATTCTAAACTAATAAATCGAGTGGAATTATGCATCTATACCAAGGTAACCACTCATTCATATGACCTAGACACCCTAAGTATGCAAACAACCTTTAAATCAACACAAAAAATACACCAAAATTACACACAAATGGAGCAATTAACTAAACAACAATACTAATTAAGCTCCGTTGACAATCTCCTAACTTCTCTCGATGCCTTTGATGATGAATTTTTGAAGTACCAAGGCTTAACTACGAAAATTATGCTCAAACAAAGGTTTTTTGCAAGAATGACACATGAAAGCTCAAGAATGGTTTTGAGGATGGCTCAATAGATTTATTAGCTCTTAAGGAAGGCAAGTAGGTGGTTTTTGTAAGCTTTTATGAAGTGGAGGTTCAGAGAAAAGAGTCGTTGAGTCCGCTATCTAAGATCCAAGTTCGCTATCCAAGTTTTTGTAACCAATCATTCTATTTGCTTGAGAATGAGTCTCAGGGTTTTAACCTCGATCGCAATCTTTGTTCCGATGATAAAAATATATTCTAATGAGTTCATCAAATGTTTTATTAATTTTAGGATGAAGAACGATAGCGTGCAATGTTTATTTTTGAAATTCAAGATGAAAGTTTTATTGAAAATGATACTTGAAGCAAAAGTATATCAATAATTAATTTTAGGACTTAGATATTTTATAGGTAAACCTTTAGGGCATGTTTGATTAGCGAAATCAGGTATGTTATCATAGTTTCAGTTTAAGTGAAATCAAAACAGCTTACGAAAACGTGTTTGGTTCTGAGTTTTCATGAAACCGAATCGAAATTAGAATGAAAACGAAATTAGTTTTCTTAATAAAACTGAAAATACCATAACGTTGTTTTCAATTATAAATATTTTTTTTAAAATCAATTAATTTATAAATAAATCAAACTTAATCTAATTTATAAAAATTAAAATAGAAATCATTATTTTCAACTCAATCTATTATCTTAAATTCACAAACTAATTAAACCAATTTATATCTAATTGACTCAAACCTAATTTTAAAATAACTCAATTTTATTAAAGATGATCTATTTATAATTTAACCAAAACTAATTTATCTTAATTATTTATAGTCTAAATTATAGTGTTGAATAGTGATTTCTCTTACTTTTATCAATATGTGACTTTCTTCTATAATCATATTAAGTTTTATGAACTATTTTACATGAATTAGTTTACTATTTAATCAAAATTAGATTACTACTAAAGTTGTTCAATAAGAATTAATATTATTTTCTATAATCAAATAAGCATTAATGGTTTCAAAATCAACTAAAATCGATGCATGTTTTCATTAACCAAACGTGTTTTTCGAAAACTGAAACTAGAGACTGAAACTAATTTTTCGAAACCAAATTTTTATTTTCACTGAAACCAAATTAGAAAATAGTTTTCGCTAACCAAACAACACCTTAAGGTCTCACATGTGTTGTTTCAATGTGTTCCAAATCATTCAAAACCCAAACCATACAATAACTAACCCAAAACGACATGAATAAAAAAATAGACAATAGAATTTTGATCGAAGGTTGGTCGACCGAATTTCAACTGACTTGCGACCAACAATTTTAATATATCTATTTTGAGCCATTTGCATATCTTTTTCTCTCATGATCAATTGCTACCTCTATATAAACTCTTATTTTGTTTATGTTCTTGAAGTTCCTAATACTTTATTGAGCAATTCTAATTAAGTGGGATTGAGCAGGCTTCCTAAAGTCTTAAGCCCTAACTCTCAATCTTCCTTTGAGCCTTCAATCCCTCTTCAAGTCATTCAAGCATTCAAGAATCATCACTTTGAGACATTGAAGGGTTAATTAATTAGGAGGTAGTAAGGAGAAACTTCACTTCAGTTTGCTAATTTTTGAGCTCTTTTTATTTGTTTTTATAATTGGTTATATTTTCATTTAGTTGTTGTTGATGGAAAGGTGTGAGTGACACACTTAATATTGTAATTGTATTAGTGTTTTCTTAGTATAGAGGTATAGTCTCCCTCAATGTTGAGGACTAATTCCTTAGTGTGCCCTCTTAGGTGGAAAACATTTACAAATATAGTGATTACGTTTGAAATCCTTGGTGGCGAGCCAAGGTAGTGGATGTACGTAGCAAAAACAAAACCTTAATATCATACTAGAGGAGTCGGCTATACTCTGTCCCGTCTCAATATTTAGTAAATGTAGATCCTAGACACTATTTCTGTTCACATGATCGTGAGTCTATCTCTATCATTCTTCCTACATTCTACTACTAAACTATCACATTTTCGAACCGGAGCATTATGGGGCATTCATAAGACATGTCCAAATAATCTTAAACGATCTTTTCTTATTTTGTCTACAATATGTGCTACATGCAAGATTGTTAAGATCGCTAGCAAGATCATAAGATCCTAAACCATGCTAGCGATCCCGATCTCATGCCAAAAGATCGAAAAACATGGGATCAGACTGAGATCGCTTGTAAGATCGATGCTATCCAACTGATCCTATATAATATGTATTTCGATCATTTTATGCAAATTCGGACCAAGCCCAACCCATATTTTCGGCCCGATTTGAGACATTGAAGCCTCTAAACTTAAATTAGGAAAGGAAACCCTTCTTCTCTTCATCGTTCCTCCCATTCTCGTCACTCTCAAATCAGAGCTCTCTTTGTGCTCTTATGTATGCTATTCTTTTGTTCTGCCTTTGACGACAAGCTCTGCCGCTACCTTCGACGACGAACTTTGTTGTGTCCTTCTCTGAACTCTACCTCTTCTTCCCCAGTTCTCATGTTGCTCTGTTGAAGATGTGGATAATATGAGAAGTCAAGAACATGCCACACTTGATGATTTGGAGCTCCCTAAAGAAGACGAATTTGATCATTTCGAATAGGATGATGGTGATGTCTGTCTTCATGATGATGAAGATCTTAATAATAATTTGGATGATATTTGATCATTTTTTTCTTCTTTTATTTTCTCTGTTGTTGCTTAATGTTTGTTATTTCTAATTCGAACCGTGGGTGACTTTTGATTTTAGAATTTGTGTTATGATTGATAAATTATGAACTACGACTTGTGGTAGTATTTTGTAATATGTTATGACCTCAAAATTATGTGCTTTATGTTAAATTGTATGAATAATGATTGATTTTGAATGGTAAATAAGAACTGTGAGTAGAAATTCGTAGAAAAGTATACATTTATGTTTATAGATAATATTTTTTAATTATCGGTGGGATCATATCTTATGATCCTCAATCCAATCATACTATCCTTGATCTTACGTTAGTCTTACGATCTTGCGTAGGAAAGCGATCTTGATAACCTTGGCTGCATGCACATTCTGTCAACCACAAGAAAAATATCATTTACTAACGGGTTATTTCCGTTACTACAGCCCAAAAAATCGTTATTACATCATATACCAAGGGCATATGCATCTGTTGGTAGAAGTCACGATAGTATAGACTTGTGCTAATGGATGTTGGGGTCGTTGGTATAGTGATGCACAGATTCTAACGGATGATTAACACCGTTAGTATAGAGGTCCCTATACTAACGGTTATTGATCTCGTTAGAAGAAAAATTTGTTAGTATAGAGGACCCTATACTAACCATTATTGACCTCGTTAGAAAAAAAAATTAATATAATTCATTTATAGTCATATGACCGTATCAAGATTAGAACTTGGGTTAATGGGAAAAAAGTATTTTATTTTAACCACTCAAGCAAGCTATACTATGTGATACATAATTTTAATTTTATTTACTTAAATTATATTTCGGTTCATTCGGACTGAATCAGAAATTTAAAAATCTTTAAATTTTTGACTGTTAGCCAAACCAAAAATCAATTGGATAAATCAGTTTGGTTAATTCGATTTCAGTTCAGTCAGTTAATCGATTTTTTGGTTAAATATATGATGAATTTTTCTCACCCTTATTGGGTTATAGGCCGGGCTAAAATTTGTCAGCCTATTAGTAACAGTTCATTCGTTAGTATAGAAGATGTTTTTCAAACGGATGCAACTTCGTTAGCAACTTTACCAACGACCCAAAAAATTCGTTAGTATAGAAGATGCTTTACTAATGACCCATAAAATTCGTGAGCAACTTTACTAACGAATACATAATCTGTTAGAATTGGTTTTCTCTATACCAACGACAAAGCTTGTCCGTTGGTATAGGGTATGACTTTTAGCAACGACTCTTGTTTTCGTTTGTAAAAATTATATTTACTAACAAATTTTCTTACCGTTAGTAATATTATATGTTAGTATATGTAATTTATTTTGTAGTGGTTGTTGTTGTTGTTGTATGCAATCCCTCTATCTTTAACCATGTAGGTTATTTTCTTTTATGCTATATATTTATATTTTTAAATGGATGGTATCTAATTTGATAATATTAGATTTTGTGGTTCGAAAAGAATCTTCAATGCTCACCTCAAAGTTTCGAATTCATGAAACTTGTTCTCCATAGTTTTACCTGATTTGGTTGAACCTCACGCAAATTTTCTTAGAAAACTATATATTGAAGCCTTGTTATTAGGGAGGGCACTGTACAGTCATGAGTTGAAGAGGTTTTTGGAGAGGATCTTCTTAAATTACATATATATTTAATTTTATATATTATTAATCATAATATATATTCAAGTATAGTGATATTGTGGACATGAGAATAGACTAAATCTAGCTAGAACAATAAACTTTAGGGAAGCATTACAACATATAATATCATGGTTGGCCGCCATGGACAAAGGAAGGAACCAAATCCTGCAAGAGATTAATCGTAATGATCATGAAAGTAGTAGTGTAGAGGTGGAGGCAGATTGATCATAGTATTAGGGATCATGATATGTTGTTGACTACTACTACTACGACTACTCGGAATGTGCGGGTGAGGCACTTGTTGCATCATAAACTCATGGTATATGCTTGTCGGAGCTGGAAGAGGAGGTGGTGATAATAATACTTGTGTTCTTCCACGAATTGTCGTTGCCGGAATTTGATGAGTATGCTTTCCTTCGTAAGTGGTGACCACAATCTTGGGATCTTCATACGATCTCTCGACTCTCTTTTTTACCAGGCACTTTTGAGTTGTGCAACGATAGTAGTTTCTGGTCATGCATACAAGCGTCACACAAAGTAAATTAGAGATCAAACTGATCATACATATATATTAATTTGCATATAGATGATGTTAGTAGCTATTTTTTTTCGAAGGAATGCAACTTGTATTTATCAGGAGAATTGAGAAATACAAGTGAGTAGCTATTTAATTAACCTTGGATAAGGGCTATTTTTTACTGCTTTCTGGCCGTACTTCCTCCATCGGTAGCCGTCTTCGAGATTTTCGACATCACTCTTGGTCATGAAAGCATAGCGGGGTTCCATTTTCCTCTTCTCTCCTTTCTTCTTTGCTTTAATCATATTTCTGCACCAGATAAAGTAGATTAGTAATTTGAGATAATTAATGATATTGAAATTCAAGAAGCAATTCTGAGGTAGTGATTATTGTAGTTAGAAATCTGAGAATTCAAAGGTAAAAAAGTAAGAACTAAGTTCTTGACTGGAGAATCCCTAATAACAAACTTTTTGACTTGATGATCAGAAACCCTAACAAGTCCTTGCTTTGTTAGGTAAACAAAGTAAGAAACCCTAGAAACTAATTCATTCGATTAAATCAGAATATATATCATCAAGAAATTTATCATCAATTAAAAAGTAAGAAACCCTGGAAACTAATAACAAACTTTTTTGACTTGATGATCAGAAACCCTAACCAAAACTTCTTGCTTTGTTAGGTAAAAAAGTTAGGAACCCTAGAAACTAATTCATTCAATTAAATCAGAATATCATTCTCAGATTAATTATCATTCCTTTTTTTAGGGATTAATTAACTAGCCATATATAGAACTAAATACAACGTAAACCTTACAAAATTAATTAGGTGCATGCAGAAAATTAATTCAAGAGAAACTCGATCTGCTTAATTACGCTGTCTTAGACTTATCACCGAGTACTATCTCATCTCCTTCGGCCGCCTGTTGCTCCTTTTGCTGTTGATCTGCATCTCCTTCGGCGCCGGCGGCCTCGGCCAAGGAAGGAGAGATCGAAGAGTTAGGCGTCAGTACCGTAGTGAGTACTCCGCCGCCACCCCCGGAGTGGGTATTCAAGCTGCTTCCGCTATCCGCCGTCACCTCCAAACCTTTACCTAGCAAACCGTAGTCCATCATCGAGCTCTGCAACAACTCGTTGAAGCCTAGAAGCGGCAGCGCTGCCGCTTCCGGGTTGAAACCACCATGCATATCATCACCAGCGTTGGCGACGCCGACGTCGACGGCAGGCTTCTGCGAGAAGAGAGGCGATAACTCATCGTGAAACAGGAAGTGGCGGAGGTCATGGTGGTGGTGGTATCTCTCCCTGTCTCCGTTCATGGCCGGAGCCCGAGATAGATAAGAGTTGGGGGATGGTATGAAGGAGTGCAAAAAAGGAGGGAGGAAGGTGAAAGCTCCTTCTATTATATATAAATATAAAATATGTATTTTATTTAATTTGCGTAATTATTTTAAATGGTTTTTGGAACAAGGTGCGCGATAAAAACATGGCGTCTGTTGCCGGTCATAGTGGCGTTATAAACTTGGCGTTGTCGAAATGTCGAGGGTTGAGAGGGACGCGTGTCAGTGGCCGAGATGCTGACGAGCCGTCAACGTCATGGTCTACACAGCAGTGTGTGCGCGGGGCCGGATCAGTTGACTTAGAGGATGCGGGGTGTCCGTCTGATTCATATCGGACGGCCGATCGATCAGCTGTCATGGATTAATGGAAGTTTTATTGTGAAACCATGCTCACCGATAAATTTCATTTGCGGCGTCGTTTGGCATGCGTGACTACGGGTATCGTGTTGACTTGGATCAAGCGATGAGTGCTACAATACATTATTAAGGTGGCAATTGGCAAACTGGGCCATCAGTAATTAAAATGATTTCACTGATATAAACATGTTGGAATATATATGCAAACGATCTTTCATTCCTGCCAACTTTAGTAGCAAAATTAGCGATAATATTTTGTATGTTGTCGTATAAAATTTAAATTCTAATATGAATATATATTATGATTATGATCTTTCATTTCTAAATGTTATCAATCATTCTTATTATTATTTGAAACGGAATGTAACCGAATATTTCATTACTCAAATTAATCTCTCTCTCATTCCCCCTAGCTAATTAAATTCCTACTATATTTCTTTGTTGGGGCGCATTTTTATACGATCCTTTTGGAATGTGCATTTTAAAAATTGATCATTCTTATAAGCTTAACAAAATTTAGTCAAGAAAATAATTTTTTGGATAAAATTATCCTCATTGATACCTGACCCCACATGATGAAAGATGTGTTTATTTCAACAACTCGTCCGTGTATTGACAACCTGAGACAACTCATCCATATGCCAACAAATAATGGATAATTAAAGACAACACATGCCCTGGATGTCAACAACCCAGAACAACCCGGGAACACCTTTTCATATGCCAACAACAAGGAACGAAGACAACACACCTCGCCCTAAATGTCGACAACCTAGGACAACTCGAAATAACCCATCTAGGATGTCAACAACTCGGGACAACCCGCTGATGGAGTCAACAACTTAGGACAAAGACAAAACACTCTACACTGATATCTTTGTTGCTTGTGTGATTTCTGTTTGTGTTGCAGATAACTTACAAGAAATTAAGAGGAAAATCTGATTCGATCATGCCAAAGATGATTAATGTAGAATGCCAAAGATGAGTCGACAAAATCGTGAGGCGGGGCTGCACGTTGGCCGCGAGTGCTGGCCACGTAAGGTTGGTTGGGGTGGCGGCCATTGGCCTGCGCGACAACAACATGCTACGACTCTAGCCGCGATGGCTCACTATCGACTGCAGCGTTGTTGTAACCACTCTGGCCACGTTTGTCAATATTATGGGACATCAATCTCAACCCCAATCGACGATGATGGGCTCATGCGGAGCCGATAGTGAGAGGAGGGGTGGGGGAGTTGCGAGGGGCGACCTCCGATGGTGGATCCGACGAGGAGAGGGGGAGGGAGACGAATGAGCAAGGGACGAATCAGAAGGGGAAGATGAGACAATGATGGAGGCATTTTTATTCATTCATACAAAATTTGACCTACAGTTATATAGATGATTAATTTTTAAATTATTTATCCAAAAAAAGTCTATCCTCGCAATTTGGTCTTCTTTTCTTGTGCCAAAACACTGGCTTCATTGATATTGCATCAAAGTCCAACAAGAATCAAACAACATTATTAATTATCATCATTAATTATCACATAAATCATGATAGTACACAAATTTTCAAAGTAAGATGGCTAACGAAAAAGTTAGGAGGAGAAAAAGTCCTCACACAAAGGTAGGGCCCTGGTCCCACACATAATGTATTTTATAGCATTTGACAAATGTATTCTCCTTTTTAGTGGATTTTTTTTTGTCCATATTCATTTTACAAGAGTATGTACCTCTTATATGCCAATCCAGATAATTACCTCACTACCTATGAATAATAGTGAATTGGATTAAAGCCAACCTTAACCTGACTTGGTTTTTTTTACTACTTGAATTGGATTAAAGACTGCCTGAATTACTTAATTTAGACAAAGTAAGGTAGTTCAGGTGCCCAATAAAAAGTCTAACTTATTATTATCCCTATTCATACTATACAGATAGCATTTTGCCCATAATTAATCTTTCAATATTTAATATATAACCATATAGAAAATAATAATCTACTAAAGATAAAAGTAATATATAGACCATAAGACATTTGGGGTATATTTGTTTTACAAAATAAGAGATAAATTTATATTCATTATTTATTTAATACATGAATTAATCAAAATAAAAATAAGATTAAAAAAATATACAATTAATATTATATATGATATGTATACTAGATTTTAAATTTTTTATCTAATACTCTTTTATTTATTATTTTATCATATTCTATCAGCCACCTTTTTGACCAATAAATTTTTTAAGGTAATTTTTGTTACACGGCTAATTTTTTAATTAGAATATCGTCGTTTTCCCTTGATCGCGTCACGTAATCTTCTCTTTTTTTTTTAAAGAAAAATAAAAAGACATTTTACTTTTTCTCAAAATTGTAGTCAGCTACAACATAATAAGCCACTCTTGTTGACAAAAATGTTGCACATCTCTATCTACTTGATGCGAAGGTTAAAATTTAGGAATAAAAGATTTTTCTTCTAGGATGTCTTAGATTTCTTCTTATATGATTCTAAATTAGGAATAAATTAATTTGTTGGACGTTACGACTATATTTATTTGGTATATATGAGTAGCGAAAAATAAATAGAGAAAAAGGAAGAGAGAAAATACACAATCATCTATAAGTAGCATCTATCATCGTCGAATATTTACTATTATGATCATCTAATGACATCATCATTGGATCATCATACATCAATTTGGTGAGATGCAAATTTTTACCATAAATTCGAATTCGATCATTTTATTCCCGGGTTGACACGACACGATACACTTAATCCGTTTAAGTAAATATGTCTAACGTGTAAATGTGTATACCTACACGATACAACATGATAAACACAATTTCAATAATGAACAAAATAAAAGCTACCGAAATTAAAAATTAAACACAGTAGAAAAATTATTAACAACAAGACATACCCAATATCTGTAACTTTTTACTTATTTTTATTATATATATATCATTATAAACGGGTAAATTGATTAAATAGATTCAGTAACACGATTAAACACGTTTAATTAAATGAGTTTAATCGTGTTTATACGGGTTACAAGGGTTGAACTCGTTTAATCGAAATACATGTTTAGTCAAATTTGAATCCGTGTAACTCCGTATCGTATCGTGTTGAATTATCGTATCGTATCCAAAATTATCAACCCTAATTCGACCACTTTATTCGAGGTTATAAAAACCTACAACCCCCATTAGCTCCTATATATATGTGTGTTGCTCATATTTGTTTGACCACCTGCGCTCGAAGTCACCGCTCGAATGCTGTCGTCCCACACCTATAAGATAGATTGATTGTCACTATTTAATTTACACCCACGATCACCGCTCGACTGTCGCTCTCTCACATCGTGTTTGAACATTAATTAGGAATAATTTTGATTCTCTCATTTTCTTTTCTTTTCTTTTTTCCTTTTTTAAAGAAATTTGAACTGTAAAACAATTGAAGTTTTTTTTGGCTTGAAATTAAACGTACTAGGACATAATGTATCTCATGTATATACAATACAAATTTGGATAATTTTCTAAATATATTTTAAACTATGCACTTTATTTTATTTGTGATAAATTCTAAAATATTATCAAATTGTATTTCGAACTTTGATATTTGTCTCAATTGCATCCTCCCGTTGACTCTCCTTCAGCAGCACCGTTAAGACGATGACGTGACGCTCTGACGTGGATTAAAAATAATATTTTTTTATTTAAAAAATATAAAAAAATTACTTTAATTTATATTAAATAATATTAAACAATATAAAATAATATTTATATTTTATATTAAAGAATCACTCCGAGCCATGTCGGGGGTGAACATGAAGTGATTTTTTAATATAAAATATAAAATATTATTTAATAATATTTAATATATTTTGACATAATTGTTTTATATTTTTTAAATATAAAATATTATTTTAATCCACGTCAGAGTGCCACATCATCGCCTTAACGGTGCTGCTGACGGAGAGTTGACGAGAGGATGTAATTGAGACAAATGTCAAAGTTCGAGATCGATACAATTTGATAATATTTTAAAATTGGTCACAAATGAGATAAATGACATAGTTCAGGATATATTTAAGTAATTACCCTAAAAATTTTGGGTAGATATATTAGAGTGCAACTATCATGGAGCCTCGCACAAGAGTGAATCTAGTATTATTGAGACTGAACCTAAAGTAAAAGAAACTTTTACTACTGAAATAACGAGCATCAGCAACAGCTTCATCCGTTGCTGAAAGATATCAGCAACGGCTTGCAACGGCCCACCCCGTTGCAACGTAGCCGTGGTAGAAAATTGTGTTGCTGATAACTTCCCAACAAATTAGCAACAGTCGTTGCAGCCGTTGCTAATAACATTATTAGCAACGGTTTTGCCGTTGTTGTAGGTCATCAGCAACGGCTTTGAGGTTGCAGCCCAAAAAATACGATACACTTTCAGTAACGGCTTTCCCACGGACAACCGTGGGAAAGTCATTGCTGATGATGTTAATCTGTAATTGAAAAGTTTTAAATTTTTTAATTTCCATTAATACATTGATACTTTTAACCTGATACATAACTCACACACCCATACACACATTCATTCACATACACATAACAGATACACACAGATATACATCAAAACAATTATACTTATATATATATAATTATCCACAATCATATAAAAACTATTCAAATTCAAAACTATCGTATCAATATCCAAACAAAATAAGTCAATCAAGTATAGTATCTAAGTAACAAAGTCAATATCTAAATAAAACAATAAATCTCACGACGACGGTGGAGGAATGTCTGGATCATAATATGGCGGGGTCTGAAGTGCTTGGGTGTACACCGGCATAGACTGACTCGAGGATGATGGATCTGATGATGCCGAAGGGATGCCTGCTCCGGTATGAGTTGAGATATTGCGTAGTATAGCATGGATCTCCATCACCATCTGACTCTGACACTCCATCATCTCACTCTAACGTGCGACCATCTCCTCTAGTGTCTTTATCCTGCTACTTTGATCATAACTTATCCATCTCACTCTGACACTTCATATTTTTCCTAAAACTTAAATTATAAATAAATAATGAATAATTTAAACAAATATACTTACCATAATAATTGCAGCGCGATTGTCAATGTACTCCCCCGTCCCATGTCCTCGATGGTGAGTCCGCTCAAACACCTCCATCGAGGAGGGTCGCTGGACAGTCCCGTCGTCCATCACCGTCGTCTACATTTATAAAACAAATACATTAATTAGTACACAGAGTAACAGATAAAATATATAATTAAAAGTAAGGTATAATACTTACCATACGACGACCGTGCACTGCAAATGAAATAGAGCCGCCAGTGTGACACGCTCCTCCCACCCGACATGCGGTTTCTAGTCGCAGTCCTAGAAACATCCTGCCATCGATCCGTCAACCATAATGCCACGAGCTGGTCCCATATATCTCGGTAATCCAATCGGAGCCGTATCCCCGAGTCTCCGCGATGTTTGTAGTCCCAGCTCGGGCCATCGCCTGGGACCGGGCCTGTCCCAGTTGGCCATTGGACCTCTGCCGAGAAATAGCCTCCCAGGCAGTGTAAATGAAGGACCTCTAGTCCTCAGGCCATCTATAGCGAGTCTGCAAAATAATAATATAAGTACCAATATTAATCGTCATGTATAAAAAAAATTAATACGTGCCTCAAACTCGCGCCATAGCATGTCGACATGCTCACTGGGCACGTGAGACCACGTGAGCCATGCCCCATGCATGTATCGTCGGATCGTAGAAGATATGGTCCTCGACACATCCTCCTGCTCGAATCTGCACAACAAAAATAAAGTTCAATATTATATTATGATATAATAAATTTGTAATAATTCATAATTCATGATACATTATCGCTCCCCAATCACACTAATGAGTCTACGTGACTCTGTGGCTGGCGGAGGCTGCCACCTGTTCGGCCCGCGTGGCCGCCTGCGTCTTGATGAACTAGCATCGACGTCATGAGGATCAACGACAGGAGTATCATCGGCAGGAGGATTAGCAGGAGGAGGAAGTGCTGGAGTCTGGCCGATCGGAGACTCCGAAGCTCTTGTCCGATGATAACCACGACCTGACATATCTGTCGAATAAGCATATAATTAGATTATATATATATTAGAGATATATTTAATATAAGATGTACTTTACAATTATTCCTCGTCATCTGAGAAATAGTCTTCGAATTCTTCCTCTTCTTCATCTCCAGCTTCCTCAACTTCATGATCGTCATCATCAACATATTCAACTTCTAATTGAACTAACGCTGTGTCTGGATCCTCGAGTATTGGAATAATACGGTCTACAATAGGAGGATCATCTTCTTGATAGAAATCGTCTGTCACATCAGGTATCGGCTCATTTTCTCCCACTATCAGATCAATTCTTCCTCTACCTTTAGTCTTACAAACTACACACCAATCTACTCTATCTTTATTTCGAGCCGGATACTTCGCGTAATATACTTGTTCGGCTTGTGATGCCAATATAAAAGGCTCATTTGTTGCCAATTTTGATTTATAATTAACCTCAACAAGTTTGTATTTTGGATGAACTTTCATGCCCCTTTCTGTTGTATCGAACCAATGACATCTAAATAGGATAACTGATTTCAAGCCGAAGTAGTGCAACTCTATCACTTCTTCCACCAGTCCATAAAAATCCATATCACATTCAACATACGTTGTCCCTTTCACGCAAACCTCGACATTCATCGTCTTATTTGTAAATGCATATTCAACTGTGTGAAATTTATACTCATTAACACAATATCCGCTATAACACGACACTAGTCGCGACGGTCCACTAACAAACTCAAATATTCTTTCATCTATTTAAGCTCTGTGATCTTTGCTGTAAGCCCGAACCCAAGTAGGGAAATCATAATTCCGTAATCTCTTCAATTCTTCATCGTTGTGAATAGAGTATTATTGCACCATCTCAATGTCAAATATTTCAATGAATTGTTCAATCTTTGGACAATTGAGTAATACGTACAATTGTGTCAAATGATACTCTTCGTCGCTTAAGTGTCGAGACGGACGAGAATCAAAAGCACGACCAGAGTGACAAAATATATTTAAACGTTCATCTGAATGTCGAACTCCCCAGTCGTCGTTACTTGGAAGACGATCAAATCTTATATGTACTGTTGATTCAAAGTAAAATGAGCATAATATTGAAATTTCTTGGATGATATACGATTCAGATATTGATCCTTCAACAGCTGTGGTGTTCTTTACTTTTTTTTCCAGACAATTCATGTATCTTTCAAATAAGTACATCCACCGGTATTGAATGGGGCCACCAACTCGTGCCTCGTATGCCAAGTGTATCGGTAGATGCTCCATCGAGTCAAAGAAGGCAGAAGTGAAAAATTGCTCCAGCTTGTATATAATTTCAACAATATTACTTTCAAGTGTTGACATATCTTCGACTCGAAGGACATTTGCACAAATGCTTCTAAAAAATATACTTAATTCAGTCAACGGACCCTAAATATTATCAGGTAGAAGATCTCGAAATGCGATTGAAAGCAATCTCTGCATGAATACATGACAATTGTGGCTCTTCATCCCTGATATTTTGCAATCATCGACGTTCACACATCGAGATAAGTTTGAGGCATATCCATCGGGTAATCTGAGTTCTTTTATCCATTGACAAACATCTTTGGTCTATTGTTTATTTAACACATACGAAGCCTTCGGCTTCAGATATCGTCCGTTGACCTCTTGTAACTCCAACTCCGGTCTCTTACAAAGTATTTTTATATCATGTTGGGCCTTGACATTATCTTTAGTTTTTTCGAAAACATCCATCAAAGTGATGAAAATATTATCAAACACATTTTTTTTTCAATGTGCATGACATCCAAATTATGCTGAATCAATAATGAACTCCAATACGACAATTTCCAAAAGATACTTTTTTTCACTCAGTTATGTGTTTGACCAAAACCCGACACTCTTTCATTCTGACCAAACACTTTCTATGGAAGTGCTGAAACACGTGCTAATATTTGTTCACCAGACAACATCGGTGGTGGCTCATCTCTTTCGACTCTGCCCTTAGTAAATTTATTACGATTCCTTTGATACTGATAATTAGCCGGTAGGAATCGACGATGACAATCAAAGAATGAGATTTTTTATTCGTTTTGAAGACTGAATGATTTAGAGTGTTCCATATAATACAGACAAGAATTCGGCCGTGAGTGCTCCAACCAGACAACATGTCGTACGCCGAAAAATCATTGATTGTCCACAAGACCGCGGCCTTTAAATTGAAGTTTTGCTTCCGATGACAATAATAAGTGACAGCTCCCTCAGTCCACAATATTTTCAATTCATCTATCAAGGGTCTGAGAAATACATCAATTTTTTTTCGCGGACCCTTAGGACCCGGAATAATCATCGAAATATAAATAAATTCATCTTTCATACACATTGACGGTGGCAAATTATAAACTGTTATCAGCACTGGCCAAACTGAATAAGGAGTTGCAAAATGACCAAACGGATTAAAACCATCCGTGCATAATCCCAATATGATATTTCTTGTATCCCTAGCAAATGAATGATAACATGTATCCAAATGTTTCCATGCTTCACTATCGGATGGATGAGTCATTACTGTATCATCACGACTTCTTGCATGCCAACTCATATAGGGGGTCGTCTTTTCGACATGAATAATCTTTGAAGCCTCGGTGTTAGTGGAAAATACCGAAGCACCTTAAACGAGATATTTTTCTATCAGACTGATTTCTTCTCCTTATAACAAGGATGTTGACATACGGGGCATTTATCCAACTGCACATTTTCTTTATAATATAAAATGCAGTTATTTTGGCATGCGTCGACCGACCGGTCGACCGAACCTAGGCTGAACTTAATTTTTTCAACCTTCTTCATGCGCGCTTCATTTTCGGGTTCTGGCCTTCAACGTGCGTCAACTTGGAGAGCTTTCCATGTGTTCTTTAGACTCTTCCAAGACGTCTTTGGTGCACATGTCGAACTTCGAGAGATTTCCACGACGAACCCGAACGCATCGTTCAATGTTCTTTCGATTTTCTGATTTCTCTAATATTTCCGATTGAGGACATCGAGCACTAACCGATATGGAACCTGAAAATATTTCTCAATGAAACATTAGTTCCATGTTTGTTATCATCAAAACCGAGATTAAGACCAAGGTAGAAAACCTTCGGCCAACAATCTCCCCCTTTTTGAAGATGACAAACATCCTTAAGAAAGTATCTATAATTAAGCATAGATGATATCAAATATGGGATTTCTCCCCCTATCAACATGCATATCTATATAATAGAACTCTCCCTATCTATATGCATAGCTTTTATATATTTTCTTCCTCTTTACCTATATTTTTCTCCCCTTTTTGACATCAATCAAAAAGGACAAGAAAGGTCAACCTATAGTCAAAGTTGAGACTCTAATTTTTTTTCATGAAATATGAAAATCTAAACTAAAGGGATGAAAAATCAAATATCTAATATGAGACTAAATCATACATGATAGCATTAGATGATAAATACATTCCAAGTCTAGAAATCATGTATAGGCTGAAGTATTGATATTTTCGAGTATCGATCAAGGAGTCAAAAATTATTTTAGAAATGATTTTCCTCATCACATGAGTGGAACGATACCAAATGTGAATTCAAAATATCATACTTGAAGTCTTATTCGAAGATTGGACCAAAAATCAAAGTATCGAAAAAATGAACATTTGGAAAGAATGATACTTTAAAGTTTTGAAATCCAATTTCAAAAACCCATATCAAATCATATTATTACTGAAAATTTTTGAAATTTTTACTGAAGGAACTAGATTTTTCAGAGTTTCAAGAATCATCCAACAATAAATTTTCTGTATATTTCTAAAAATAACTGAAATCTAGTGGCATTTTCGTAAATAATAGCTATTTTTCAAAAGTTTTCAGTTTTCATTCAAACTTTTCAAATATCAATATATAATCATTTAAATCATGTTTATCAAGTTTGAAATGAAAATATTGTCATTTGGTCAAAATTGTTCCTTAGTATGATCGATTTCATTCAAAAACAAGCATTATATCATGAAATTGCTAAGTATCAAGTTTTAACCTTTACTTATGGTTTTTCAAATTTAAACATATGGACACCTAACATGAGTAAATCTAAACATGTTTGTGAAGTTTGAGCTCAAAAAAAAATCTTTAAGTCAACTTATTGACTTAGGTCAAACTTTTTCAATTTTGAATCTCCTAAGGTGAGCTAGTTGTCATTTTATCCATTTACATATGATTTTTTAATTTTAACCACATAGATGTAAATCATGAGTAAGCTCAAACATGTTTATTAAGTTTTAACTTAAAATGAAGTCTCTAAGATAGATTTCTACCTAGAGCACATTTTATTCAATCTAGATAATATGAAATTGCCTAAGTATCTAAATTTTATCTAATCATGAGATTTCAATCAATTATCATGCAAAACCATTCATGAGCATAGAGAAATCATTTTACCAAGAAACTAGAGGTCTTACGCAAGAATTTTCTCAAAATGAAACTCATACTTCATTTCTTGAGAAATTCTAAAATTTTTATTTTCTTTCACAATTTTCTTTAGCCTTCCAAATTTACCATTTTCTCAACTTGCAAGTAGGCTTCATTAGTATTATTATGAAATCATATACCACTAGCATGCTAACTTACTAAATAGCAAATTAAGGTTCAATGTAAAGTTTCATTTAAAAGTCTTAACCTATGCTAAATAGTAGAGATTCATTTTATAGGAGTTATCATGATATCAAAATAAATCAAAGATATCTTAATATATGAAATATTTGAAGAATAAGATCTCTAAACATGTTTAACTAGTTTGGACTTAAAAGAAGGTCTCTAGTATCAACCTAGAGCAAGTTTCATTTAATGAAATTTGCCTAAGTGCTAAAATTTGCCTAAGTGCTAAAATTTGCCTAAGTGAGAATTCAATGGTTTAACATGCAATTCTAATCATGAGTATAGAGACATAATTTAAGCTTAAACATTGAGGTATAACACTAAGATTTTATGAAAATCGAAATCATACCTCATACTTGAAAATTTAGCCAAACTAATCTTTTTCATTCTAATTAGCCTTCCATTTAACCTTAGATTTAACTTGCATGAGGAAATCATTGGTAACATAATGGCATAATTATTTCAAGCAAGTTAATCATTCTAGATAGCAAAGTAAGTATCAAAGATTTCATTCAAAATCCAACTTTGCTAAATAGTTCGAAATCCGTTTTAAATGAAGTCAAGTCATACCAAAACGAATTTTAAGAGATCACAAAAATAATAAATATGAAAACATGATCTCCAACCATTTATATTGGTTGAAAACCAAAAGGCCACAATTAGCCTTCGATTTAGAACCGCAAGGTCGCTTAGTCCCGTTATAGGCCACATAGGTCTCCGAAGAGACCAGAACTCCAAAGAGACCGGAAATCAAAAATAAAAAATGTTTTAAAAACTTTATCAAGAGCGGAAAATCTACTAATATTAAGCATATATCAAACTCCAACTATAATTTAAGCAAGAGGGTATAGGAGATGATACCAAAGTGTTTGATGCCAACAATTTCATTACCCAAGGCATCATGATGACTTGGAAGTTGCAACTTTTGAAATGGTACAATCTTTGAATCCCCAAGCAACTTTAATCAACTAACTTCATCTCACCCTTGTGTGGTAGCTCCCCCTACAATAGAACATGAGATCTTTGGTACCCAAATTGATTTGGGTCCTTGGGGGTTAGATGGTCTAGGAATCCAAAGTGTCCTAGCTACATTTGGATATTTTTTTAATGCACAATCATAAATAGCATGACCAAAAATACCACAACAAAAACAATGTCCATTGATTTTTTTTTCATTTTTGCTATGGACATTAGATCTATCATTCGAATGCTTGACATGATGAGTATGAGCATTCTTAGAGAAATCATTCTTCTTCTTATGATCATGAGGTCTAATGGTAGAATGCATAGCATGAGAATGTTGATGAACACGGGCATTCTTTACAAAAGCATTTCTAGTGTTCTTATGAAATGGAACAGTTTTCAATTCGTTTACATTCTTGTTTAAGGACACAATCTCATTTTTCAATGAATCAAGAGATTGATATAAGGCTTTAGATTGAGATTTCAAATTGTTGTTTTGACTTATAATTTTTGAATTCTCAAGTTTCAAATTTTCATTCTCAAGCTTTAAGTCCTTAAGCTCAAGTTTCAACCTATCATGGGAAAAATCAAAAGGACTAGATTTCATTTTCTCATTTTCTAGTTTTAATTCATCCACATGAGAGTTAAGCCTTATATTATCTTTCTTCAATCTTTTATTTTCATTATTCTTTATAACAAGCAAGGCATATATATTTTTATATTCCTTAACTAGTTCTTCATATGGCATATTGAATGAACTAGAAGAGCTAGTACTATCATTATCATTATTATGACTAGAAGGAAAAAAGTGTACCTCATCATTGGTACTCATGAGGCAAACTTTTCAAGTAACTTCATAGTCATTGCAAGATGATGCTTCATTTGAATGGGATGATGATGTAGAAGCTTTTGACCTCTTCTTTGTCTTGTTCAACAATGAAGGACAATTCTTCTTAATGTGACCCTTTTCTTTGTAAGCATGGCAAATCACCTTTCGTTTTCGACTCTTAGAGTTGCTCATTTGACTAGAAGCACTATGGGCATCAATGTTGGCTTAAGGTTTTCAAACTTGGTCTTAATCTCGGTTTTGATGATAAGAAACATGGAACTAATGTTTTACTGAGAAAATCTTTCAGGTTCCATTTTGGTTAGCGTTCGATGTCCTCAATCAAAAATATCGAAAGAAATTAGAAAATCGGAAGGACATTGATCGTCGCGCTCGGGTTCGTCATGGAATCTCTTGAAGATCGATGTGTTCACCACAGACGTATTGGACGAGTCCAAAGATCACATGAAAAGCTCTCTATGTTGATGCTCGTTGAAAGCCGGAACTCAGAAACGAAGCGTGGAAGAAGAAGGCTGAAAAAATCAAGTTCAATCTAGGTTCGGTCGATCGGACGATCAACTGAATGTAGTTAGAGTATTGGCAGTAGCCTTGTCGGTCGACCAAATATTGCAAAAAAATGGCAGTAGCCATTCGGTCGACCCGTGGGTCGATCGAAGATAGGGAAGCTAGAAATCGCGTAAAGGCTACGTCGGTCGACCGACTGAAGGTAAAATTAGACAGAGGGCGCATCGATCGACCGGATTGTAGATCGCAGATCACGCCCTGAGCCTCACTGCATCGATCGAACAATCGATCGATTGGATTACAGATCGCGATTACGCGCCTCTGGCTTAACCGCATCGATCGATCGAATTGCGGATCGCAAGTCTCGCGACTCATTTGGTCGACCCGTCGATCGACTGAATAGAGTCTTTAGGCGAGCGCTCGCTGGCAGTTGATCGGTCGATCGACTGACGATCGATCGGACAAGCGTCTAAACGACTATAACGGCTAGTTTTTAGCCCGTTGAGCTGTCGTTTCTTTGAGAGGTTATAAATATCCCTCATCTAACTCCTTTAACCTCTCTTACAGATTTAATTGAGCTTTCTAGAAGTGATTTGAGCCTTTAAAAAGAATTAATTGTTGCGCCCTATTCTTCCATTCACATCCTTCTCAAGCGCCCAGTTTTGTTCCTCAACTCTGCTATGATTCAAGTTCATCTACTGGTCGAGTTGAAAGCTTGAAGGCTTGGGAAAAAGAGCATGGGTCATTCTTTCAATTCTCAGCTCTTTTTCTTTGTATTTGAAGAATTATTTCAAATCTGTTTTATCTGTAATAGCTTGCTAGATGTGCTAGAGAAACACTTAGGGTTAGGCTTTGTAGATTTGTGTTTTGCCTAGGTGAATAGGTTTGAGGAGTTCTCAAAGAGGTGAGAATTGTGTCCTCAGTTGTATTCAAAGGGAAACACAAGTTTTATAAAGTAGTTGGTTAGAAATCCTTGGTGTGGAGCCAAGATAGGGGAGTAGGCAGTTGGCCGAACTACTATAAATACGTGTGTTAGCATTGGCAGCTTGTTTGTATTTATTGCTTTATCTTTATTGCTTCCGCTTGCTATAAATATCGTGCTTAGCCTAACAAATAAAAAAATAATTAAAACTGGAATTAGGCGACAATTGTTAGATAACACACTATTCACCCCCCTCTAGTGTGTCATTTCACCCAATAATTGGTATCAGAGCAGGTCCGTAGCTTGAGATTTCATCATCTCTTCTACACCTTGTCTCGATCCGAGAATGGCACTAGAGTCGGTAGCGTCTTCACCTCCTAGGTTCGATGAATCGAACTTTGATCTTTGAAAGTCTAGAATATACACCTACTTAAAGACTAGAGGTTTCAATGTTTATAACATGATTAAATTAGAATACATTGAACCTAAGATTGACATGCATGATTGGAGTGAACATGATAAGAAAATGTTTCAATATCTAATGGAGATTCTATGTATTCCATTTTTTGTACCTTACCCAATAACATCTTTGATAAAGTCATGCATTGTACATCGGTATTTGATTTGTGGGCT
Organism: Canna indica; assembly: GCA_034359265.1. NCBI lineage: Eukaryota > Viridiplantae > Streptophyta > Magnoliopsida > Zingiberales > Cannaceae > Canna > Canna indica. The sequence continues at coordinate 21,210,810 of CP136897.1, forward strand.
ACATTAAATATATTATATGATTTTGCTAAAATTGAAGAGCTAAATACACTTGCTGAGGGTGGTGATGACAATGGTCATCCTCCTAGTGTTAACCTTGGTTTTGATGCTCTTAGTGCTTCTAGTGAAAGAAGCAAATCAAAAAGCCGAAAAAGAAAGATTATATGCTACTTGTGCAAGAAAAATGGGGACATTAAAAGAAATTGTCCTTCATCAAAGAAAAATGTCAAGAGGAAGACAAGTGCGTCAACTTCCACAATCGGATCACAAGAAGCATCCTCTTATCATGATCAAGAAGTCATATCTCAATTTTACCTCATGGGTATTCGAAATGAGGTAAAATCTTCTACTTCTAGTCATGATAGAAATTTTGATAGTGATAATGATGATAGTAGCTCAAATTCTTTAGGTATGACTTATGATGAGCTATTAGAAGAATCTAAGAAGATGTATGTCTTGCTTATGAATATCAAAGAAAATAGAAAACTAAAAAAGGAAAATTTAAGGCTTGATTCACAAGTGCATGAATTAGAGAAAGCGAAATTGAATAGTAGTTTTATTAATTCTTGCCATGACAATTTTAAGATTGAAACTGAAGACTTAAAAAGTGAGAATATTGATTTGAAAAATGAAAATGATGATTTGAAAATTGAATTGAAAAATATCTCAAAAGTTGAGATTGAAAATTTGAAAGTTGAAAATACAAAGATCAAAAATGAAAATAGTATGATGAAATCTCAATTGCATGCTATTCACAAATCCATGAGTAATTTGAAAATTGAGATTGTATTCTTAAATAGGAAAATCAATAATTTATCAAATGCATCTTCCTTTAAGAACTCTAGAAATAAAAATACTTATGTAAAGAATGCTAATGTTCATCATCATTCTCATGTCAAGCGTTCCTCATTTAAACCTCATGTTCAAAAGAAAAAAATTCATGAAAATTATTTTTGTTGTGGTATATACGGCCATGCCATTCATGATTGTGCATTTAAAAGAAATCCAAGTATTGCTAAGACACTTTGGATCCCTAGGCCAACTCACCCTCAAGGACCCAAAGTCATTTAGGTATCGAAAGTTTCTTGTTCTCTTGTAGGGGAAGCTACCGCACATGGTTGAAGGAAAGTGATGTGTTGAATTTGATCATGGACTTGAATGATGAATCCTCCCTTAGTTGCAACTTCAAGCTACATTGATGCCTTAGGTAAAGTTGGCATCAAAACTATTCTGGTATCATCTTCTAACTTGCATTATTTTACCTTAGTTGAAGATTATGATACTATGTTTAATTTGAGTTGTTTTCCCTGCTCTTGCTAAAGAGTTCTTTTGAAAATATTTTTGATTTTTGATTTTGATTTCTCGGTCTCTTCGGAGACCTATGTGGCCTGTAATGGGCCTAAGCGACCTTGCGATTTTAAATCGTAGACACATGGTGGCCTTTCGATTTTTAACCAATAGGAAGTGTTGGAGATCTTATTTTTCAAATATTTCATATTTTGAGATCTCTTGATTCATTTTGTTATCATGAATGATTTATTTGAAAATAAATCTATGCTATTTAGTGAAGTTGAATTTGGAAAATGATACTTGATTTTTCACTTTGCTATTTAGTTTGATAGCTTGCATGTAGATTTGGTTTCTTTTTTTATTTATGAAGTATACTTGCAAGTTATGGGTAATTAAGAATGGAAAGCTATGTCAATGAAAAATAAAAAGTTTGACTAAATTCACATGGATGGGGTATGTTTTTGGTTATTGCATATTTCTAGTCTAATTCCTCAATTTTCATAATTGATTGATGTCTTAATACTCATGATTGAAATAACATGAAAAATGATTAAAATTTCATGAGTAGTGGTAAAAGTTTGATAACTTAGGCAATTTCATGATATTTTGATTGAATGAAACTTGTTCTAGGTTAATATTCACTATTAGAGACATTCTTTTTAAGTCCAAACTAGTTAAACATGTTTAGAGATCTTATTCCCCAAATATTTCATATCTTAATATCTCTTTGATTCATTTTTGATATCATGATAAGTTCTTTAAAATGAATCTTTACTATCTAGCATAGGTGGAGATTTTTTAATGAAACTTTGCATTGACCCCTTTGTTATTTAGTAAGTTAGCTTGCTAGTTGGTATATGATTTCATTATGATACTAATAAAGCCTACTTGCAAGTTAAGAAAGTGGAAAATTTTGGAAGGCTAAAGGAAAATGAAAAAAGTGGAAATTTTTGAATTTCTCAAGAAATGAGGTATGAGTTTCATTTTAGCAAAATTCTTTCATCACACCAATATTTTCTTAATGAAATTATTTCTCTATGCTCATGAATGATTTTGCATGATAATTGACTGAAATCTCATGAGTAGATAAAATTTTGATACTTAGGCAATTTCATGTCATCTAGATTGAATGAAATGTGCTCTAGGTAGAAATTCATCTTAGAGACTTTATTTTAGCTTAAAATTTGATAAACATGTTTGAGTTCACTCATGATTTGCTTCCATGTGATTAAAATTGAAAAATTATGAGAAAATAAATAAATTGATGACAAATTCACTTTAGGAGACCTAAAGTTGAGTAGAGTTGACCTAAGTCAATAAATTGACTTAGAAACTTCATTTTAGGTCCAAACCTCACAAACATATTTAGATTTACTAATGTTAGGTGTCTATGTGCTTAAATTTGAAAAACCATGAGTAAAGGTTAAAACTTGATACTTAGCAATTTCATGTTATCAAGCTTATTTTTGAATGAAATCGTGCTAAGGTAAAATTTTGACCAAATGACATTATTTTTATTTCAAACTTGATAAACATACTTTAAATGATTATATCTTGATATTTGAAAAGTTTGAATGAAAACTGGAAACTTTTGAAAATTTCAATTATTTACAAAAATGACACTAGAACTCAATGAATTTTAGAAAAATGCAGAAAAATATTTTTTTTTGTTGATTCTTGAATCTGCATCTTCCTTTAAAAATCTAGTTTATTGCACAAAAATTTCAAAAATCCTGAGTATGAATATAATTTGATATGAGTTTTTGAAATTGGATTTCAAAACTTGAAAGTATCGTTCTTTCCAAATGTTCATTTTTCTGATACTTTGATTTTTGTCAAAATCTTTGAATGAGACTTCAAGTATGATGTTAGATTCATGTTTTTGGTATTGTTCATATTTTGTCTCGTGAAAAATCATTTCTAAAATGGTTTTTGATATGTTGACCGATACATGAAAATATCATTACTTGAGCTTGATACATGATTTCTAGTTTTACATTATGTTTAGTAATATATGATATCATGTATTGATTAGTCTCACTTGTATGTATGTTTTCATCCCTTGAGTTGAGATCTACATGTTTTCATTAAAACAAGTTTTTAGGTCCCAACTTTGACTAAAGGTTGACTTTTCTTGCCCTTTTTGATTGATGTTAAAAGGGGAAGAAAAATATATGTAAAGGGGAAGAAAATATAAGTTAACCATGCATATAGATAGGGGGAGAAATCCCATGGTTGATATCCTCTATGTTTAATTGTAGATATTTTCTTAAGGATGTTTGTCATCATCAAAAAGGGAGAGATTGTTGGCTTAAGGTTTTCAACCTTGGTCTTAATCTCGATTTTGATGATAACAAACATGAAACTAATGTTTTACTGAGAAAATCTTTCAGGTTCCATTTTGGTTAGCGTTTGATGTCCTCAATTGAAAATATTGAAAGAAATTGGAATATCAGAAGGACATTGATCGTCGCGCTCGGGTTCGTCGTGGAATCTCTTGAAGATCGACGTGTGCATCAAAGACGTATTGGACGAGTCCAAAGATCACATGGAAAGCTCTCCAAGTTGATGCTCGTTGAAAGTCGGAACCTGGAAACGAAGCGCGGAAGAAGAAGGCTGAAAAAATCAAGTTCAGCCTAGGTTCGGTCAACGGGCGGTCGACCGAATGTAGTTAGAGTATTGGCATTAGCCTTGTCGGTCGACCGAATGCTGCGAAAAAATGGCAATAGCCATTCGGTCGACCCGTCGGTCGACCGAAGATTGGGAAGAAATGGCGTAAAGGCTACATCGGTCGACCGATCGAAGGTAAAATTAGATAGAGGGCGCATCGATCGATTGGATTGCAGATCGCAGATCGCGCCCTGAGCCTCATTGCATCGGTCGATCGGATAGCAAATCGCGATTACGCGCCTCTTGCTTAACCGCATCGATCGACCGAATTACGAATCGCAAGTCTCGTGACTCATTCGGTCGACCTGTCAGTCGACCGAACAGAGTGTTTAGGCGAGTGGTCGCTGGCGGTCGATCGGTCGGTCGACCGACGATCGACCGGACAAGCGTTCGAATGGCTGTAACGGCTAGTTTTTAGCCCGTTGAGCTATCGTTTCTTTGAGAGGTTATAAATATCCCTCATCTAACTCCTTTAACCTCTCTTACAGATTTAATTGAGCTTTCTAGAAGTGATTTGAGCCTTCAAAAAGAATTAATTACTGTGCCCTATTCTTCTATTCACATCCTTCTCAAGCGCCCAGTTCTGTTCCTCAACTCTGCTGCGGTTCAAGTTCATCTACTGGTCGAGTTGAAGGCTTGAAGGCTTGGGAAAAAGAGCATTGGTCCTTCTTTCAATTCTCGGCTCTTTTTCTTTGTATTTGAAGAATTATTTCAAACCTGTTTTATCTGTAATAGCTTGCTAGGTGTGCTAGAGAAACACTTAGGGTTAGGCTTTGTAGATTTGTGTTTTGCCTAGGTGAATAGGTTTGAGGAGTTCTCAAAGATGTGAGAATTGTGTCTTCAGTTGTATTCAAAGGGAAACACAAGTTCTATAAAGTAGTTGGTTAGAAATCCTTGGTGTAGAGCCAAGGTAGTGGATAAGATTTGTGTTGGCCAAACCACTATAAATACGTGTGTTAGCATTGGCAGCTTGTTTGTGTTTATTGCTTTATCTTTATTGCTTCCGCTTGCTATAAATATCGTGTTTAGCCTAACAAATGAAGAAACGATTAAAACCGAAATTAGGCAATAATTGTTAGATAACACACTATTCACCCCCCCCTCTAGTGTGCCATTTCACCCAATAATCAAAACCGAGATTAGTAGTAAGTGAATGACCATTGTCATCACCACCTTCATCAAAAGTGCCAATCTCTTCGGTTTTGACATAATCATATAAAACATTTATAGTGGCCCATAAATCATAAGCCGAAGAGCAATGCATGACTTTATCTAGGATGTCATTTGATAATGTGCAAAGAATACAATTCATGGCATCTCCTTTATATACTTAAATATTTTTTTATCTAATTCACTCCAAGCATGCATGTCAACCTTAGGCTCAATAAATTCTAGTCTTAACATGTTAAGGACACCAAAATCTTTAGTCTTTAAATATGTGTGCATCCGATATTTTCAAAGACCAAAATTCGATGCATCGAACCTAGGAGGTGAAGACGCTAAGCACTCTAGTGCCATTTTCCGGATCGAGAGATGATGTAGAGGAGATGGTAAAATCTCAATCTACGATCCGCTCTGATACCAAATGTTGGGTGAAATAGCCACACTAGAGGGGGGTGAATAGTGTGTTTACTAATCGATTCGCCTAATTCAAGTTTTAATCGTTTACTTGGTTACTTAGGCAATTTAACAAATCCAATAACAAGCGGAAGCAAAGAGAATATGCTAATTAAGCAAACGCAAGAGAAGCAATGCAAACACGATGATTTATGGTGGTTCAGCCCCAATGCCTACTCCACTACCTAAGCACCCCGCTTAGGATTTCCAAACTAACTTTACTAGATTATCTTATTTCCTTTACAACGAGAACGTTTTCACCGGAGAGTCTCCGCTGTCACACCGAAGACCCTTCCATACCCAAAAGTCTCCGCCTTCCGACCGAGAGCACTCTCCCACCTCAATCCTAAGAACAACAAGAACTAATCCTAGCAAACTAAGTTTACACCGATGGAATTAAGCCTCAAACACAAAGACAATCACCCAATTTCAAGACCTAACAACCTAGGTCTTTACCAGCTCAAATCCAATGGAATAAATAAGAAAATATACAAGTAATGGAGCAAAAAATGCAACAATACAAATACTTAGCTCCAACACAATGAATCCTAGCTCCTCTTGAGGTCTTGATGATAAATCAAATCAAGCTTGAAGGCAACTCAAGGAATGAGAGATCAAACTAGGATTTCTCTAAGTAATGGCTCAATAAAAGCTTGGAATTTATCAAGGATGGCTCAATGAAGTGTAAGAGTGATCAAAAGTCCTTGAGGAAGGCTCTCATGGCTTCCTATTTATAAGCCATGAAGAGAAGGCATGAAACAGACGACTCAACGGGTGAAAAACTAGTCGTTTTTGTCGTTCGGTCGATAGCCGATCGATCGATCGAAAGCAAACAGCCGCTTTCTGGCACACTTCGGTCGACCGATCGATCGATCGAATTGGCTACTGCCAATTTTTGGCACCATTCGATCGACCGAATTGGGTACTGCCAATTTTTGACACTATTCGATCGATTGCCCGGTCGACTGAATTGGCTACTACCAATTCTTCTCTACATTCGGTCGACCGACTGGTCGACCGAAACTAGGCTGAACTTGATTTTTTCAGCCTTCTTCTTGCGCACTTCGTTTTCGGGTTTCGGCCTTCAACGTGCGTCAACTTGGAGAACTTTCCATGTGTTCTTTAGACTCGTCCAAGACGTCTTTGGTGCACACGTCGAACTTCGAGAGATTTCCACGACGAACCCGAACGCGCCAATCAATGTCCTTCCGATTTTTTTTATTTCTCCAATATATATTTTCGATCGAGGACATTGAGCACTAACCAATATGGAATCTGAAAATATTTCTCAATGAAATATTAGTTCCATGTTTTTTATCATGAAAACCGAGATTAAGACCAAGGTAGAAAACCTTAGGCCAAGAGTCGGTACATCCAACTTCGATCGTCCGACATGATTCTAGCAATCAATGATAATTTCTTCAGTTAATGCCTTTTGGTGAGATGGTCCTATTCCATTCGGGATTCATATTATTCATATTGCACTAAGTATTTATTTTAATCGCTAACTTCATTCTAAATTTTGGCAGCATCTCCCTACAGTTCTCCGAATACACATATCATCTTGGTGCGTATTGGAGAACAAGAGAGACACAGTAGCCAAAATTTAAGTATTAATGAGTTAACGGTTAAAAGAAAAAACTAAGTGCAATACAAATAACTATATTTCCAAATTATCCAATCAGGGATAATTCAAGGGTTGTACGTAGTATAAAAGATCATCTACTTCTTTTACACGAACATGGGATCTAAGGTCTTGCTAAATCATATTCCACTACTAGAAAAATGGTCATCAGCAACGGCTGATGCCGTTGCTGAGCCGTTGCTGAAGAGCATCAGCAACGGCTGAGCCGTTGCAATAGCGCCGTGACAGAAAGTCGCGTTGCTGATGACTTAGCAACGGATCAGCAACGGCCGCTCGGGCCGTCGCTCAAAACATTATCAGCAACGGCCGCTGGGCCGTCGCTAAAAATATTATCAGCAACGGTTTTGCCACAGACCCGGAGCCGTTGCTGATACCATTAATAGCAACGGCCGCTGAGTCCGTAGCAACACCGTTAGTAAAACTCCGTCGCTAAGCCGTTGCTGTAGGTCATCAGCAACGACTTTCGATACACTTTTAGCAACGGCTTTCCCACGGACGCCCGTGGGAAAGCCGTTGCTGATGACCTATGCCTGCAACCAGAAAATTTGAAAATTTCAAATTTCCATTGATACATTGATACATTTATCTGATACATAACTCACACACCCATACCCTCATACACACATTCATTCACACATCACAAACATCTCATACACATTCATTCACACATCACAAACACACCAAGATATACATCAAAACAATTATATTTATATTCATAATTATCCACGATAGTATAAACACAATTCAAATGTAAAATTGAAGTATCAACATCTCAATAACATAGTCAATATAAATTAAACAAGTTCAATATCTGAGTAACAAAGTCAATATAAACAAAATCTCACGATGACGATGGAGGATGGCCTGGATCATATGGCGGGGTCTGGAGTGCTTGAGTGTACACCGGCGTGGACTGACTCGAGGATGATGGATTAGATGATGCCGAAGAGATGCCTGCTTCGGGATGACCCGACAAGTTGCGTAGCATAGCTTCTATATTCTCCATCGTATGACTATGACGCGCCATCGTCTGACTCTGACGCTCCATCATCTCAGTCTGACGCGCGACCGTCTCCTCTAGTGTCCTTATCCTATTACTATGATCATAACTGGATCTAGAGGTGGACGGCCGCTCACCAGCGACCGGAGGGGTCGGTGCCCCAAGTGGCCCTAGTACGGCTCGCGCATGACCACTATCTGCGAAGCCATATACGCGGCCATGGTCCCAGCCACCTGCGGCCTCGACCCACGATGCTGCGTCAAAGTCCTCGGGGGTACCCCCGCGCTGCACCACCCTCCGGTTGTACGTCTCCTACTCGAGTTTGATTTTTTGTTTAATATTTATCATAAAACTTAAATTATAAATATATAATGAATAATTTAAACAAATATATAATTACCACAATGTATGCAGCGCGGTTGTCGATGTACTCCCCCGTCCCATGTGCTCGACGGTGAGTCCGCTCAAACACCGCCATCGGGGAGGGTCGCTGGACAGTCCCGTCATCCGACACCGTCGTCTACATTTACAAAACAAATACATTAATTAGTACACATAATAACAAATAAAATATATAATTAAACGATATATTTACCATACGGTTTGCGTGCACTGCAAATGCAACAGAGCCGCCGGTGTGACGCGCTGCTCCCCCCGACATGCGATTTCTAGCCGCATTCTGAGAAACCTCCTGCCATCGATCCGTCGACCATATCCCCACGAGCTGGTCCCATATATCCGGAGTAATCCAACTGGGGCCGTATCCCCGAGTCTCCGCGATGTTAGTGGTCCCAGCTCGGGCCATCGCTCGGGACCGAGCCTGCCCCAGCTGCCCGTTGTACCTTGCCCGGGAAATAGACTCCCAGGCAGCGTAAATGAAGGACCTCTGGTCCTCGGCCCATGTATAGCGAGCCTGCAAAATAATAATATCAGTACCAATTCTTAATATATCATCATGCATGTAAAAAAAAAAATAATACGTGCCTCAAACTCGCTGGTGGAGGCTGCCACCTGTTCGGCCCGCGTGGCCGCCTGCGTCTGGATGTACTAGCCTCGGCAGTATCATCCTCATGAGGATCAGCAGGATCAGCAGCATGAGTAAGTGCTGGAGTCTCACCGATCGGAGACTCCGAAGCTCTCCTGCGTCGATAACCACGACCAGACATATCTGTCGAACAGACATATAATCAGATTATTGTATAAATAGTAGAGATATATTTAATAAAATATATATACTTTACAATTATTCCTCATCATCTGAATAATAGTCTTCGAATTCTTCTTCTTCTTCCTCTTCTTCCTCTTCGTCATCTTCTTCATCTCCAGCTTCCTCAATTTCATGATCGTCATCATCAGCATATTCAACTTCTAATTGAATTGACGTTGTGTCTGCATCCTCGAGTATTGGAATAATACGATCCACAGCAGGAAGATCATCTTCTTGATAGAAACCAGGAGGATCATTTTCTCCTACTATCGGATCAATTTTTCCTCTACCTTTTGTCTTACAGACTACACGCCAATCTGCTCTATCTTTATTTCGAGCCGGATACTTCGCGTAATATACTTGTTCGGCTTGTGATGCCAATATAAATGGCTCATTTGCTGCCAATTTCGATTTGTAATTAACCTCAACAAGTTTGTATTTTTGATGAACTTTCATGCCCCTTTCTGTTGTATCGAACCAATGACATCTAAATAGGAACACTGATTTCAAGCCGAAGTAGTGCAACTCTATCACTTCTTCCACTAGTCCATAGAAATCCATATCACATTCAACATAGGTTGTCCCTTTCACGCAGACCCCAGCATTCATCGTCTTTTTTGTAGATGAATATTCAACCGTGTGAAATTTATAAATCGGCCTTGATGTTTAAGAGCTGTGTCATTGCTGAAAACCTAGTGTATTTAGGACAATTCTCATACAAAGGTTCATCGGCAGCTTTCAACATCTCGTAAAATTCTGCAGCTTCTTTATTCGGTAATTCAATCTCTACCGCAGCCCCTACTTCTGTGATATCAACCGCTGTAGTATCTGGTGGGACTGATGTCTGAAGAACTGGCCGATCAACATTATCATTCAGGCGGAATTGACCCCCAAGACTATCAAGTATCATAGTTCTATAGGGATTACATTGACCGGATGAAGAAGCACCAGCAGAGGAAGATTCACCATATGTCTGAAGGACAGGATTGCTCGACGTCCCGACTTCGCGTGACTCCCCGTGACAAGTCCATAGAAAATATCTTGGTGCAAATCCTTTGGTATATAGATGCAGAGTGACAGTCTCCCGATCCAAAAATCGTCCATTCGAACAAATGCGGCACGGACATCGGATTTGATCACCCATGCTAACGAAATTCCAATTCGAATAGGCGAAATTTAGGAAGTACGTTACGCCTAATCGAAACTCATTCGTTAAAGCTCCACGATGAAGACGTCGGTACATCCAACTTCGATCAGCCGACATGATTCTGTCAATCAATGACAATTTCTTTGGTTAATGTCTTTAGGTGAGATTGTCCTATTCCATTCGGGATTTATGTTATTCGTACTGCACTTACGTTTTTATTTTAACTGTTAACTAATTATTCTAAATTTTGACAGCATCTCCCTACAGTTCTCCGAATACGCATATCATCTGGGCGCGTATCGGAGAACAAGAGAGATGTTGTCGAAATTTAGAATAATTAGTTAACAGTTAAAATAAAAACGTAAGTGCAGTACAAATAACTATATTCCCAAATTGTCCAATCAGGGACAATTCAAGAATTGTACGTCGTATAAAAGATCATCTACTTCTTTTACATGAACATACAATCCCCGAACGGATCTAAGGTTTTGCTAAATCATATCCGATTCGTCGATGCGTACGTGAAACATATCAACTCGTCGGATGGATGATTATTTTCTAAATGTTTCGAGACAGTTCGAGTCCATATTGGACGATTTCGGCGCGCGTCCGAAGTGGACGATTCCGGCGCGAGTCCGAAGTGGACGATTCCGGCGCGAGTCCGAAGTGGACGATTCCGGCGCGAGTCCGAATTGGACGATTCCGGCGCGAGTCCGAATTGGATGATTCCGGCGCGCGTCCGAAGTGGACGATTCCGGCGCGAGTCCGAATTGGACGATTCCGGCGCGAGTCCGAATTGGACGATTCCGGCGCGCGTCCGAAGTGGACGATTCCGGCGCGCGTCCGAAATTAATCTAAACCCTAATAATTAATCTAACAAATTAAACAATTAATCTAAACATTTAATTAACATTTATAAAATAATTAATTAACAATTTCAAAACAATAATATATATATATTCCGGCGCCGGAGTCCACCCTCCGGCGCCGGCGTACAGTGGCCGGACACACTGTCCGGCCACTGTAGAAGGTTCGGCGGCGGCCATAGGCCGACCGCCGCCGGCCGAAACCCTAGAAATAGGGTTTCGGTCGGATTTTAGCATCTCCGGCCGAAACTGTATAGGCCGGCCGATCAACATACCGGCAGCGGCGCGGCGGCGAGAGGCGTCGGCGAGAGGCGTCGGCGTCGGTAGCAGCGGCAGCGGCGGCGAGAGGAGTCGGCAGGAGCGGCGGCGGCAGAAGCGGGAGGAAGAAGGGTCGGGCGCGAGAGCGTGCCCTATATAAACTTATCAGCAACGGCTCACTCGCCCGTTAGAACGCCGTTGCTGATAAGTTATCATCAGCAACGGCTCACTTATCCGTTAGTAAGCCGTTGCTGAAGATTAAATAATTAGCAACGGCTCTCCTTTCCGTCAGAAAGCCGTTGCTGATAATTAAAATAATCCGCAACGGCTCGGTTGTCCGTTAGAACGCCGTTGCAGATACAGATATCTGCAACGGCTCGAGCGGCCGTAAGAACGCCGTTGCAAATAGCAACGGCTTGAGCGGCCGTTGCTGATAGCCGTTGCTGAAGACCAAGTTTGTAGTAGTGTTCGACTCGTCGATGCGTACGTGAAACGTATCAACTCGTCGGATGGATGATTATTTTCTAAATGTTTCGAGTCGGTTCGAGTCGGTTCCAGTCCATAGTGGACAATTCCGGCGGGAGTCCAAAGTGGACGATTCCGGCGCAAGTCCGAGGTGGATGATTCCGGCGCGAGTCTGAAGTGGACGATTCTAATTAATCTAAATATAAAGATTAACAAATAAATTAATCTAATTTAAATTAATCTAATCTAAATATTTATCTAAATTAATCTAAAGATTAACATTAATCTAATCTAATCTAATCTAATCTAAACATCTAAATTAACATAAATATTTAATTAATCTAAACATCTAAGATTTAATTAATCTAAATATATAAATTTATCAAATTTTATATTTAATTAATTTAATTTTTAAAAAATAAGGTTTAAAAAAACCCTATTTTCGGCATCGACGTCCAAACAATGCTCTGGCTGTCGGCCGTCGGCCAGTTCTATAGTAAATAGAGAGGGGGTGGCGCGCGACTTACCTGGAGCAAGCGACGACAACAGGCGGCGGCGACGAGTGGCTTCGGCGATCAAGGACGGCGGGCGACAGGCGGAGATCGGCAACGACAGCAGCAGGGAGAGGAAGAAGGAGGAGGAAGGGGCGGGCGCGATCGGTCGACCTATATAAACTTATCAACAACGACTCACTCGTCCGTTAGAAAGCCGTTGCTGATAAGTAACATCATCAGTAACGACACACTCGTCAGTTAGAACGTTGTTGCTAATAAGTATTTTATTTTCGCGCAGCGAGCGCGCGATCGGCTCAAGAGTGACGAATGTCGTAGCCGTAACTAAGCCGTTGCTAATGTGATGATATATCTGCAATGGCTCGAGCGATCGTAACAAAGCCGTTGCAGATACATCACATCTTCAATGGCCCGAGCGGCCATAAGAATGCCTTTAGAGATTGCAATGGCTTGAGCGACCGTTGCTGATAGCTATTGCTGAAGAACATATTTCTAGTAGTGTTTGTCAGTGAAAGAGTGAACCTAACACTTTTACTTTAGGTTCAACCTTAATAAAGAAAGGTTCACTCCTATATGAAGCTCCATAAGAATTTTTGTGGATCAGTCAGGTTAAATAATAGTTTTTTTCGCTATATATATATATATATTGAAGCATGAAGTTTACTTCTTTACAATTGAAGCACGAAGATGTATATCTTAATATGTTCAAGTTAAAATTTGGGTAGTAGAGGAATCCAACTCCCTGGTACATTATATGCTCACTGCTCATCTCATCCGAAGACGGCGACTCACCTATTCTTCCACTACGATAAAGTTCTCCAAATTTGGAGCAATATCCCTTTCAAAAGTTCGGCCCCTTCCCAATACATCTCCCCTGCATAAGGATGGAAAGTTATATGTAAAACCCAATCCCAGGAATTCAACAACCGAAATTTTATGAAGTTCATGTATCATTTTCCATGTGAAAAGTGATGTTAATGCACATTCAGGTTGCATTTTACTATTGTACCTCTCATTTCAAACCAATCTATTTTTTGAAAAAAAAAAGTTAAAATTTGGGTAGATGTGTTTCCACTATTGTAGTATAGTACACTTAATCAATCTCTTTTGAATTTTCTAGATGAAGTTTTCAAAAAAAATTTCTTTTCTACAATAGATTTCCTCTCACATTGATTTGTTTATATAACTCATGGAATTAATAATTTGTGTGAGAAATAATGTCACATCTCAAATTAACATTATCTGCAACAATCATGATGCAGATTTATTGGGGTCATTGCAAAAGACATTTGGGATGGATGCTATGTATTGGGAATCATATCACTGGCAAGATTGATACACCTTCTACGATAATACTAGAGTAATTTAACCAACATATTTGAACTTTTTTATAGAAATACCTCATCTAGGGTTCTATATAAACCCCGCCTCTTCTAATCATGAGATACGTGTGAAACATCGTCATGTGTGCTTGTATTTATGATTTATTTGATCGATTTTGTCGAATTTTCATTGCAAATCGCATGTGTGCTTGTAATTGGTGGATGGCCAATGAGTCGTGGCCACATACACTAGCAGCTATGGAGCCACTGTTGTGCAACGGTCGCCCGCAAGCCATGGTCGGCCATAAGGGCAGGATGTTGTGTTATTGCTTATGTTATTATTAGAACTCTCCATTATTGCTACATAAATTGTAGTTTTCATCTTAGCGTTATGTATATATAATTGCACGGTACTTTGGCATTCTATATTGCATGAAATATGTATGTATAGATGATTAGTATAGCATGATATCGGCATCGTTCATTATTATAATGATATTAGATTTTCTTTAGAAACATCTATTACATTATTTATATATAATGTAATAGATGATATAATGATATTAGGTTTTCATCTTAGCGTTATGTATATATAATTGGGCACTTTTAGATGATTAGTATAATTGGGCACTTTTAGATGATTAGTATAGCATGATATCGGCATACTTCATTATTATAATGATATTAGGTTTTCTTTAAGAACATCTATTACATTATGAGTTTGTCGCATAATATTTAGAAGATTAATAATTAATATTCATGTGCTATTAATTGCTCTACTATTGTGTAATATGTGTTAGTAGAGTTCGTTGAGGTTAGCGTATAATATAGTAAATTACAAATCCCTGTATCTTGTTTAATTCAACTATTTACTTTTCAAAAGTATAGCTCAAATGATTTTAACGCCTTCCATTAGTAGCTATAATATTACATTAATGCATTATTTATTATAGTTATAATATGACAAGATAAATAATATAAAATTAACTATAAAATTTTAATAATATTTTAATTATAATGTTAATACTTCAAAAGTATTCATAAACATTTGATTATGATATTAAAATATAATATACTATTATTTGTTTGCCTATATATTTTAGTTATATATTAAATTATTGACACTATTATTATTAGAAAAACTAATATCTTAACCAAGTATATAATTCAGTTCATTATACCAAACTACTAAAAATTGATTAAAATTTGGTTTGAAAAAAGGTTAATTAATGAATATATCACGACTTTTATCGAAATTCTCAAATCTATCACGACTTTTCATTTGTTTCAAATGCATGCTTCAACTCTCGATTCATTTCAATTGTAGTACACCGTTAGACTCGGATTAAGTTTCCTGTTAAACTGCTGACCTGACATTGATGATGTGTCAACCTAAGTTCAATCATTTATTAATTTAATATATAAAAAATATGTAAGCTGACATGTATTAGTAAGTACAAAAATTTAATAGGTAACCAAAATATTGTACTTACTAATACACATGTCAGCAATTTAACAAAAAATTTAACTCAAGTCTGACGGTGTGATACAATTAAAACGAATCGAGAGTTGAAGCATGCATTTAAAATAAATAAAAAGTCACGATAAATTTAAAAATTTTGATAAAAATCTTGATATATTTATTAATTAATCCTTTAAAAAATTGGAGGGAGGGGAATTAATTTGGTCATCATCGGCATCAGTTGAGAATATTGCTTGTTATTATCAAGCCGACGTGGCCGTCCACGAGAAAACAATGGAGCGACGGCGGCAGCAAAAGTAGACTCGATTATAGGATAAATAAGAAACAATATAAATGTTGGATGCATTACTATCCTCTGAAGGGCTAAGATAGACCAATTTCTCTACTTCACCTTTTTATTGAGGCTCTCAAACTCGATTATAGGATAAAAATAAATATACCATATGCAATTTTATATTTATGATAGCATGAGCGGGTCCGAATAAAATATATTTTTTACAATATCCAGATCCTATTATGTATAAGATCGATTCTTAGGTTTGGACCCGGACCCTACCATGTTAGGACCTGAAATCGAATCCTACCCGGAACCTATGATATAATACATGTCCTAGATATCCCGTTGAAACCTATTCAATTATAGGTTCCAAGGTACAGGTTTCGGGTACCATGTTGGAACCTATTTACAGGGCACCGGATAAGGGTATCATGTTGGAACATATTCATTTACATATTTCAGGGTACATATTCTGGATATCGATTCTAAGTACCCGATATACATGTTGGATCTGGAACTGAAATCAATTTTAACTGTTTCTAAAAATTTTGTCATGAATCCTACCCGAATTTAATTCTAGTCTACTCAAAACCTACGATGGGTAGGTTCCAATCGGTTACGAATTTACTCGATACTCATGCACACCCCTAATAGCATGTTTGTTTGACCGGATATGGTGAGCGGATAGGATTTGGCATATCCTATTCGCTGTTTGCTATGAACTACGGATTTCACTTTTGGTGGATATGACCGGATCTAACTTCTCATTTAATGGGATAAAGATATCCTTTGAAGGGGGTGGGATTTTAAAATCCCGAAATTATTTCTTCTCCCATTGGCTTAAACCTCACGCTCTCTCCCGACTCTCGACTCCCGACCACTTTTACACCAGGGAAAATTTCATCTCCTCACCGACACAGATCCTTTTCCTCATCCAAGCGACTGCAACTGCAACAAGTAAGTTTCCTCTTCTCTTTCTCTCATCCTCCTCCTTCCTCTTCTCATTTTTATTTTCCTGCATGAACAGATGCAGTTCTCCTTCCTTTTCTTCTCCTTATTATTCTTCTTCTTCCTTTCCTCCCCCAACTTCTTCTCCTGTCTATTCCTTTCTCCAAATCGCACAACTTGATACACCAAGTTTGATATGCAATCGATCAGGAGAAGGGAATAGAGGAGGTGAAGAGGAAGAGGAAGAAGGAGAAAAAGAAAAGGAATGAGAAATAGGAGGAGAAAGAATTTGTAATATAGTTTTAACATGATTTTTCATGTATGATTCATAATTTTTCATAAATCCGGAATCTCATAAAATTTCGAAAACAATTGAATGAGCGAATGATAGGGTCCTGATGTCAGGAGTGGGCTTTTTCTTCCTTGCATACACTCATTGCTTTTGACATTATCTGGGTTGATTTTAGTTGGTTTATTTATAGGAAGCATGCATGAAATTTTATTAAGCTAGAACAAGAAAATCTATACTGATGATGATTTAATTACTTGGTGCTGGGAAAAAGGTCACAATAACTTATGAATTAGTTCTTTGTTAAGGAGCTTTGCAACTAAGTTTGTTTGTTCATGGAAGCAATTTTTTTTATAATAAGAAAATGAACCATCGTACCATAGATTGCTCTCTTCTCATGTAAAGTTATTGTATGCTTATTTGAGATCACAACTTACTGCAATTCTTTATTATTTGAGTGCATTGACTCTGCAGTCTTGCAAATTTTGAGATCACAACTTACTAGAATTCTTTATTATTTGAGATCACCACTTGTCTTGTTCTATATATTTCATGTTATCATTTCTGCCAAATATGAAATTTATGGATACATTTGGGAGTCTACAGAAGTAGGTATACAAGCACCAAAGGAGCGTGATAAGTCCAATATTAAGAAGAAAAGCATAAGAGGGAATGACACATGAATAGAAAGATATACATTCTAGTCTAGGAAAGGAAATAGAAATTTAGCAAAGGACATAAATATACATTCTAGTCTAGGAAAGGAAATAGAAATTTAGCAAAGGACATAAACCATGATAACCGGTCAGAAGGAACAATTGCTTCCTTGTTGTATTAATTTCAAACCTTATTGAACTGCATGAATAGGGATGCAATATCAAAAGATTATGTGCACCATACTGTTTTTAACTTTTTTGCTAAACAAACATTATCTACATTAACATGCTTTTTGACCTCATCCAATGATAAATTATTTCTCTTTGATTTTCTAATGCAAAGTATTATGAGCTTGCAAAACTTTGAACACTTTAATGCTAAAAATTAATGGAATTACTAATATGCCATTATAATGAAATTACTTTAAATATTTTAATGCTGAAAATTAATTTTCTTTACTGATATGTTTTATTTTAATTTATTTCTCATAGACATGCCATCCAAAAATGAAGTAGTTGTTGCATATGTAGCAACATTATTGGCGATGATTTGCAAAATTATTTCGGCTATTAGTGCTTATACTGTGTTGCTCATAGAAAATTTAAATAGAAGAGAGGAAGAACGTGTTGTAAGAGAGTGTAGATTTTTGAGTCACCACACTCGATTTGAAAGATTAAATGACTTTATAAATAATAGTGACATAAATTATTTTGAATAACTAAGAGTAGATAGACGCACCTTTGGGATATTGTGTGAATTATTTCGCACAGTGGGTAGACTAAGAGGGGGTGGATTAGTTACATTGGAAGAGCAAGTTGCAATATTCTTACATATACTTGCACATCATGCCAAAAATCGCGTGATCAAGTTTAATCTTGTTCATTCAGGTCAGACGGTGAGTAAGCATTTCAATGTTATATTAAATGTTGTGATAAGATTGCAAGGCATATTATTGAGATCTCCATATCCAATACCAGATAATTGTACATATCCAAAATGAAAGTGGTTCAAGGTATGTAAAACGAATCTCAAAAATTATCCATCTTTATTATAACTACAAAAAAGTTAATTATTTATCATTAATTTTTATAATTTAGAATTGCTTAGGAGCACTAGACGACACTTATATTAAGGTGCGAGTCTCGTCTGAAGATAAACCTCGTTACCGCAATCGTAAAGAGGACATTGCCACTAATGTGTTGGGTGTTTGTGCTCCCGACATGAACTTTATTTTCATTATGCCCGGGTGGGAAGGTTTTGCTTCAGATTCTAGAATCCTACGAGATGCCCTTAATAGGAGTAATGGATTAAAAGTCCCGATTGGTAAGTCCTTATGAAAATTGAAACCATAATTAGATGTGTTGGACCCCTTATAAAAGAAACTTCTAATATAAATTTTTATTTTTGTTTTAGGAAACTATTACCTAGTGGATGCTGGTTATACTAATGGATAAGGATTTGTTGCACCATATAGATCGACGAGATACCATTTATCAGAATGAAGAGAGGGTTCTAGAGCTCCATCAACACCGCACGAGCTTTTCAACATGCATCATTCATCGGCTAGGAATGTAATAGAAAGATGTTTTGGACTTCTAAAGATGTGTTGGGTTATTCTTAGAAGTCCATCATTATTCAATCACGATACAAAATAAAATAATTATTGCATGTTGTCTTTTACATAATTTCATTAGAAGAGAAATGAGTTTAGATCATTTTGATGTGCAACTAAGTTACATAGAAGAAAGTAATGATCATATCAATGACGATGATACTGATACCATAAGTAGTGTAGAGACAGCACCTCAGAGGACCGAATTTCGTGAGAAACTAGCAAATGATATGTATAATGAGTGGAGAGTTAACAATTGATATATGAATTATACTTGTTACATGAACTCTTGAAATTGGTTGGTTTTTATAACATTTTTTTTATTTTGTTATCATATCTACTTGGTTCCAAAGTGATGTTAAATAGTGCAATAAATGTTGAAATTTTAAATGATAAAATCATAATATGTTGAGGTTTTAATTGCTGAAGTTTTATGATTTTAATATTTTAAAATGCTAAAATGTGTTTGGACAGATGGATCACCCAAGCAATCAAACTAAGAAGACTCGCGATAGACGTGTTTGGACAAAACAAGAAGATGATTTTTTTATTGATATTTTAGAAGATCTTGTTAATGCTGGTTGGCAATGTGATAATGGATTTAGGCTTGGGATGTATGAAGAGATTGAAAAGCGAATGAAAAGTATGTGTCCAGGATGTGGGATACGAGCTAACCCACACATTGAATCAAACCTGAAAATTATGAAAAAACAATTTAACATAGTATATGATATGTTAAACCAATCAGACTTCGATGAGATTCAGAGCGCAAATGTGTAATTTCAGAAGAAGGTGTATGGGAAGAATATTTGAAGGTATAATTTAATTGCTTTTAATAAATTATATATTTTTTATGTATAAATGTTAATTGTGAGCAATTTATTTGTGTGCAAAAGAATGCAGATGCTAGGATTTTGAAAAATAAGCCTTTTCCTTATTATGAAAAACTTTCAGTAATCTTCAGGAAGGACCGAGCAATCGGTGTTAATGTTCATACATATGTAGATGTAATTGAAAGGCTAGATGAGGAAGAGGATGAAGTAAGAGATGATATGAAGTTAATGGATTCTCCACATTCAATTAATGTAGCAGCGTCAAGTAGTATGACTCGCCAAGGGCAAAAAAAGAGACGTTCTAGAGAACATAATATGGACATTTCAAAGATTGGAGAATACATGGGTGTTATGGCAAATAAAATGGGAGATATTGCTGAAAATTTAGTGGTGTTGTCCAACCAATTTGGTTAAGACAATGAGTTGGGAAAGATGAAAAAAGAAATTCACGATGAGTTGAAGAAACTTTCAATTAGTGATCGAAATTAGTCATTTTTCTTACTCGCTACTTGGGAACACATGATGATGATCTTTTGATTTTTGCTAGGATGCAAAGCGTGGAAGATAAGCTTCAGTACTTAAATTTTATTTTAGATAATGAGCGTCGTTAGCACGATGAATAATTGTGAATTTGATACTATACATTCCTTCTTATAGATTTGATACAATTATATATTTTTTTAATTATGAATTAATACTTAGTATTTTGTCATTTCGATAGATAATTATGCATTCCATGATTGCTATAATTTTTAGATATATGAATATGTTTGTATTTTTTTGGGATATATATAAATATACGTTCTTTTTTATGAATACATATTTGTGATAAGTTAATTTTGATTTGATTTTTAGGGATATTTTGTCAAAATTTTATTATTATTATGTTAAAATTTTATTTAATTTTAATTTCATAATTTTAAAAAATGGTAAGTTGTTAAAATTAAATTTAAGTATAAAACTATTAATATCCGACTCTTTTATCCGGAGCCAACACAAACATAGGATTTGGAAATTTTGCGTTATCCGATTTTCTTATCTAAGATTTCAACAAACGATGGATAGGATATAAGCTTATCCCACATGATTTTTATCTTAATTAATTCCAATTGAATTCCTATCCGACTGAAATCCTATCCCACGAAACAAACATGTCATAATAGAATTTCATTTATAATGGATATGTACCGTGAGGTTTGTAACAAATATATTGTGCACCGATCTTTGCTTTACACTCATATGGTATGTTTACTTCATTAGATAATATATGATTAGATTTGATAATAAATAAAAAAAATTTGAATATAAATTTTTTAAATTTGATGTATTGAATATAATATTAATTTTATATTATTTTATTTATATTTTCGTTTAGTCTATGCACTAAATAAACAATGAATATTAATCAATCCCGTATCTTATCCTATGAAGCAAACATGTCATAAGAACATGTTTGCTTCATTGGATAAGATAGAATTAAATAATAAATGATGATGAATTAAATATAATTTTTTTAAATCTGATATACATCGAATATAATATTTATTTTATATTTATTTTCTTTTAATTCATGCACTAAATAAATAATAAATATTAATTCATCTCTTATTATATACTTTCTTATCCTATGAAGCAAACGTGCACTTATAATTTTATAAGCTTGTTATTGAGCCGGCGACATCGTCATGCGAAAAATAAGTTAATAACAAACTAAGCATATACATCTCCAACGAAACTCAGAATACAAAATATATACATTTCTTATAAATGAAAGTATATTACTAGCTATATCTGTTAGAACTGTTTAATTACTTTAGAATGTCTGGTGCATACACATACATCGTCAAATCATGTTCCATTGTGGAATAAAGCAAAGCATATTCTGCTACACATCAAAGAAGAAAACACAAGAAAGATATACTTTGTGACTTACAACGGCCCAATGTTTCTTAGAAAAGAGACAAGCTCTCTCGGGTCAAAGAAAATGACCCTTGCCAAGGTCAGTCTGCTTGCGCCGTTCATTCCCTTCTTGCTATGAAGTGTCAAAGTCCTTTATGCTATGGAAGTGCAGTTGTTCATAGTTGCAAAAGCAAACATGATCCATGTCAAAGAGCATTACAGCGTCAATAATTTAGGTGTGTGGAGCAGGTCCCAGCTTCAGACATTCTCTTGTAATTAGGGAATAAAATGCCCCGAGCAACTTCACACTGTGCAGAGTGCTTCAATAATTGGCATCACCACTTTGAGCAAGAAAGCTATTAACCTTGAACTACTGCATATCATGCATCATGCAGCCACCTCTTTTAAATCAAGCTGATATTTTCATAAAACAATTTGTTCATGCCACCTCAGCGAGGATAAGGATATAGCAGATTGACCAGTTTGCTGGAAAGTTGAAATCGTAGTGCATGTATGTGCACCCATGCACCAATCATGTATACTTTAAGCATGCAAGTGGCACCCTTAGTTTACTCAACATCTGATTCAGAAACCATAACGTGTGCTTCACTATGTTCGGATAAATTTGAGCAAAGAATTTGAAGAGGAAATAGTTTGGAGAGTTTGAAAGAATTTGAAGGGAGAGTTTGAAATTTTTTAAAATGATTTAAAAAATCTTATTTGGTTAGACTTCATAAGAGGTTTGAAAGGATTTGATAGATCATTGTGTTCTTATTTATAATCATAAATTTTTATTTCAAAATACTTTTGTAATTTAACTTTTTTTTTATTCATTTATCCCCTCAATCCCTCCAAAACCCTCCAAATTGGAAGTTCCCCCCAAATTGGAAGTTTTGGAAATAAGTTCTAGAAAGATTTGAAACACCCTCCAAACTCTTTCTCCCCTTAAAAATATACTCAAACAAGATATTTTACTCCTACAAATACCTTACTCTCCAAACCTCTCTAAAAACCCTCAATCCAAACAAGTTGTAATAGCTCGTTTGGATTGAGGGTTTTGGAAAGGTTTGAAGGGAGGTGTTTGGAGGATTCAAAACATCTTGTTTGGATTTTTTTTAAAAAGGGAATGGATTTGGAGAGGTTCGGAGGTGCTTCAAACCCCTCCTATAACTTATTTTTAAAACTTTCAATTTTGAAAGATTTTAAAGGAGTTGAGATGATTAATGAATAAAAAAAATTAAATTATAAAAATATTTCTGAAATAAAAAGATTGTGATTATAAATAAGAGCACAATGATCTACCAAACTCTTCCAAATCACTTATAAAGTTTAACCAAATAAGATTTTTTAAATCCTTTCAAAAATCTTCAAACTCCCCCTCCAAACCCGTCTAGACCCTTCCCGTTCCAAACCGCTTACTCAAATTTATCCAAAATAGTGTTAGAGAAGTGATCTCTATTATAAGTCTTCAGTGCCACTGTTTTGATTCAAGGCAGCATGCTTCTAAATCTCAGGAGGCATTTAGGTACTTACAAATAGATGATCTGCAAGTTTATTTTGCAGCAAATAACTGACAATCGTTTGGTTACCCAGAAATAGCTCGATACCTCCTAATCCTCTTGCCAACAAGCCATGAAAGTCACAAACCCATAAATTTACTACACGAAATGGCAGCATGGTGCACTTGCAACCTGTGAAATACACGTGCAAATAAAAACTGAATTAAATCATAAATAAAAATATATGTACAAGTGTATTTGTGATTAATTAAATGATTAGTATTGAAAATTACAGTTACATATACCAGCATGCAGACAACTTGCAATATTTGTATTTGCATTGAAGTCTTACGAACGCATTTTTTTATTGCAAGAAATCAAGTGCCCATCAAATGAAATAATAATTCCTTTACCATATGAAATCTATCATATTGCAATACTAAAAGTAGAGGACAAACCACGATATATGTAGAACGAATCAAATCTGAATGACAGCATCCCTCATTAGGCAAAGAGAGAAGGAGCATCGTCGTGGGCTTCGGGTTTTAGTTCAGAATTAGGCCCAAGAACTCGCCGCATGTGCCCATTACTTTGAACCCAAGCTTAACGAAAAGACCGGTTCGCTTGGACCGGACCATCCTGAGCCGTTGCACTTTCATGACCGGATCTCCGCGAGCCTCCGCCTTATGTCGCCGGCGATCTCTTCCTGCCCGATCGCCGCCAGCCCTTCCACCACCCGCCTTCGCACTCCGATGTACGGCGCGAACCCTCTCTGGGCCATCTCCGCCACCACCCGCGCCGCTGCCACCACATCCCCTCTCTCCAAACACCCCTCCGCCACCGCCTCGTACGCCTCGAACCCCACCACGCACCCTTCCCTCTCCAACAACCGCAGCAGCTCCGCCGCCCGCCTCGCCTCCCCCTCCGTCCCCATCGTCGCCGCCACCCGCGCGACCGTCCCCCTCCTTGGCGCCATCCCCCTGGCCACCACCATCTCCACCAGGAGCTCCGCCGCCGCTCCCCCGCCGATCGCCTCGATCACTTCGCAGTAGCTCGCGGAGTCCGGATCGATCCCGGCGGCGGACATGCCCCGGAGGAGGGCGGCAGCCTCCTCGGTCTCCCCGGTGGCGCAGAGGGAGGAGATGAGGTAGTTGAGGGTGTTGAGGTCGGGTACGCGGAAGCCGAGGAGGCGCAGGGAGGATATGATCGCAGCGACAGAGCAGCGGCGGCGAAGGGCGAGCCAGTTGAGGGGAAGGGAAAGGCGGGTTTCCTGGAGAGGTGGGCGGCCGGAGCGGAGGGTCGACTGGAGGACGGCGAGGGCTGGGGGGAAAAGGACGGAAGAGAGGGGCGGGTCGGGGATGGGGTTGGGAAGGGTGAGCGAGAGGAGAGCAACGTAAGCCGGGTACGGGAGAGAGCGAGGGCGGAGGGAGGCGAAGGAGTGGAGGAGATCAGTGATGGTGGCGGCGGCGAGGGTTGGGGGAAGGAGGGAGAGGAAGGAGAAAGGGTTAGGGATAGGATTAGAGGAGTCTGGGAGGAGGCTGGGGATGCTGCGGTGGTCTCCGCATTCGACGGCTGATCTGACGGCGAGATGGAGAGGGGTTTCGAAGAGATTAACGGTGCAGAAGCGGCGGCGTTGCAGATGGCAAAGCAGACGAGTTGGCTTTGGGCAGGCCATTCTGTGACTTCACCTTCGTGACCTCAATCAAAGACTGCAAATCATAGCCAATCTTTCAATCAATCTCGATCTAAGCAAATTCCTGTGTGCGCTATAAATTTAGAGCATTTATTCAAAATCATAACATGAATATAAAAAAGTCTAGATCCAAAAATTTTTGAATCCATAATATTTTACTCAAAAATACTAATTTTACCTTCAAATAACTGGATCTGCATGTGCAAGAGCCAAGGGTAAAACTGAGTTTTTTAAATAAAAAATTATGAATCCTAGAATTTCCAAATCCATCCATGTTATGAAATTAGAAAAAAATTCAAAATATTATTATGATAAATGCTCATAAATTTAATTCGGATTTAACTATTGCCAAAACAACCATAATCCAAACATAAAACATATTAGATAATTTACTGCCTCCACAAGCTCTCTCAGTTCACTATTAAAATTATTTACACAATCTCAGCAAGTGCTAATTGTATTTGTATAGGAACAGCCACTTGTGATGAACTAGCTAGATATAAAGCCAACATAGAGGACAGACCTGTATATTGTAGCCAAGAATTAATTTGCAATGATAACCAATTTGTAGAGATGATCATATATTGATATATTTGCTTTTTGGAGCTACTTCAGCAGATAGTGTATCAGGACATAAAATTCTTCTCAAATAGTTTCAGAGGCCGTAAGTCTTGTAATTTTCTTCCTATCATGAATCATCGGGACAGGAGGAAAAAAGAAATGGCAATATTACTACTGATTCAAAAACGTGATCTTTTTTCTCCGGATTCTGTTGTGTTGATGGTGCAACCAAAAACCAATTATAAGAATCACACAGACTAACTGCATGGCGATGACGAACCTCAGTCCTGCGAAAACAAAGTAATTGCTGGAAGCTATTAAAAATCATCAAAAGAGTTGGATTCCTTCAGTAGTATGCATTATTAGTACCTTGGAAATTCAGAATAGGATCCTCCATCCGGTCAATCCTAGTTCTTCTATGGGTCAACAAATGAATACCATCCTTACGACATGTGTTTGGGCAGTAGGTGCCACTATCATATTCATCGCTTCCATCACAACAGTCTAGAATACACATCATCAAATTTATGACACAACAAAATATCAAACAAGAAGAAAGCATAGAATATAAACAAGCTCAAGTGTAATTACCACATATGTTATCATTCACCCGAGAAGAGAACAAGAAGTGAGGCATATCTCCCACATTTCTGCAGAAGAATTTGCTTTCAGGGCAAGCAGAAGTCCCTATAGTAAGTGGAGCCCAATGGATCAGCCAGACAAATGGCCTTAAGCTTTTGATATGTTATTAAATTACTTATCAAGAATCAACAAATTTTGATATGTTAGAAATGATACTAAAAAACAATAGATCGAACCTAAAGCTATCGCCGAAATAAAAATTATCAATAATTTAATGTGGATGGTCCTATGTTCATGTAAAAGGGATTATTCATTCAACAAACGTGGACCCAAGACCCAAGGATCTAAGGGGATGATAGTTAAGGTTTAAAATATAGAATCTATATCAAATATATCTAGTATTGACTAGTGCGTATCTATGTACCAGATGACAACATCCAGTCACAACATTTGGTACAAATAATATTTGGGTGATATAAAGGGCATTGATCCTATATGAGAATTTTTAAATTCAGATCAATGACAAACCCTCTGATGACACATTGTCAACTCCACCAATTAAAGTAGTTGATTTGTAATTTTTAAAAAAGAAAAAAGAAAAATCAAGAAAGTTTGATTTGATATAATTGGTTCTTCTTAACTTTGACCAAACTGATTTAAAGTTGAATCAAATTGATTCTTGAATTGATTTGATTTTCAAAACATATAGAACAAATGGGGCAGCTCAATATAGAACATAATTTACAATCTTGGTAAAGCCTACTACTACAAAGGTGAATTCTATAAAATAAAAATTGTAACATAAAGAGAATGCAATAAAGCAAGAATTTTTAGACTGAAAATCTAGTGTTTTGGAAATTGAACCATACTGACTAGTTGGACCAAGAACTTAGCTGACGATTTGGTCGTGCTCAACCCTACATTTGGTTTGGTTGAGACCCAAGCAACTCAGTGAAGTACTGTTAAACTCAACGAAGATTGGTCAAACTTAGAAAAACTCAAATTGGTTGACCTATTGCATTATTTTTTATACTTTTACCTAACTGATTGAAGTGAACTAATTAGAACCATTGAACCACATACCAGTGGCCTAACCAGTTTGAGATACAATCAAGATTAAAATGTAAAAGTGGAATCAAAATGGGACGATTTCAGTAAGTCAGAAGGTCAGAAGATGGAGCAATTCCCCAAACTAAGTAGATCCACTTATGTCTGTGATCACTTCAGGTTCCACGTGGTAGGCTTGGATCAATAATTCTAGAACCAATATAGCCTGAATAGATGTGAGGGGATCTTGTACTAAGAACAAAACTCAGTAGACTATGTATCATTTAATGTCATAAGCTTTTATATGGAATGGGCATGATCAATAATCTATTCATAGTTCATTCAATAACTAAGTATTTGTTTTCCCTTTTGCAATATTACTAAAGCATAAAACAACAGTTAGAGACTGTCACTAAACAAGTCAATCTCTAAGAACTCGTCTAAAAATCATGGGTGTGTGTCCTGAAATGTTGCAAGTGGAAAGAACAAAATGTATTCACTAATGTTACAGTATATATGCACTCCTTACTGAATTCAAATTAACGGATTGCTTAGTCTGAACATGATAGTAATCCATCTTAAATTAATTACCAATCCCCAAGAACGGATCACCAAATCAAAGCAATCTTTTTTGCCATCATCATCAACTCAATGAACAATCTCTATCACTGATTAGTTTTTACCAAGGTGAATCACACATTTAACATGATCGGGAGACTTAACTCTGAGCACAATCTCGAAGCAAGTTCCCCTTTTGTGGTATTCTAGGAAAAGAAACAAGTCAACAACATAATCCCATAAAAATTGTAAAAAAAATATCCATCCTATAGTGCCCGTTAGCTTATTTCAAGCATGGACATAATAATGCTTAATCCGGAAAAGCTCAAGAAATAAACAAAGAACTAAACCATGCAACAAAAGAACAGAAGTCGAACTAAGATGGGGAAGGAGCGCACCGGGTTCATCAGTTCCATCGGGGCAATCGCAGTACCCATCGTTTAGCCGATCTTTAGTGAAAGTTGTGGAGCCGTCCCTGCAGGCGATCACCGTTCCCATAAAGTACATCCCATCTGCGAATCCCCAAGTACGACAACGAAACATTAGGGTAAATCTACGAATGATAAAGCCGAGAAAATACACCGCGAGTGAGCAAGGGAAACAGACAGATCGCGGAGGAGAGGGCGAGAGGAATGGGTACCGTTTGGAGAGACGCCGCGAACAGGGGAAGCAGAGAGCGGTGGCACGGAGGAGGCGAGGGCGAGGACTACCAACCAGAGGAGGCCACTGGCCCCGCTCGCCATCATCGTGGTAAGCTGATCCGCTCGACCTGAGCCCGACCAACGGAGAAGTCGTCGGCGCTAAGCATCCAAAGCACGGTCTTCCTTGTCCCTCACTCGAGGGCACGATGTTGGCGCAGAAACAGCCGAACAATTGGGTCGTCTCATAGTCAAGTCGTTCAGCTCGATCTTGATTCGTCAACCGAATCGGGCGGCTAAATAATGCATGGGTACCGGATAAATCAATGACCGATTGAAATTTATTCAAAATCGATTAAATTCAGAACCGGTTGGGACTTATTTGAAACCGATTAGAATCTAATCGATCGGATATGATCTGAGTAGATTCGAATTAAACTTGGTTAAACGATTATCATCGATTTTTTTAAAATCATTAATCATAAACTGATCTATTAACTTTGGCTAATCGATACTTCGCTTTCGATTTTTGCGGTTTAGCAAATTAATAAAAAAAATTAACATATAAAAATAATAAAATTATATAAATTGCAATGTTCATTTCAATTATGGAAAGTAATTCAAAATAAAAAAGGACAAATCAAACATAATACTTATAAATAAAAAATCAAAAGAACGATAACATCCTCGCAAATAATTCTTGAATTGGAATATATCTTTAATATAAAATTTAAATTTTTATTTAGTAAAAATATGTATCATAATATTTTAGAGACTTATGTATTATAATATTTATTTATATTTAAAAATATATATGATTTGTCAAATTTTGAAGAATGAGATATAATTCAATGTATTTATTTATAGAAGTTTTAGATAAAAAAATATATATAAAATAAGGGGGTAAAAATTAAAATATTATATGTATATATATATATATATAGATCGATTAATCGTGGACTAATGCTTAATTGGTACCCAAAAATCGAAAACCGAATTTAGAAAATAAAAATCGAAACCGAAACCATTGAGCTGGTTAATCGAAAAAATCGATTTGATTTCGGATCGATTTTTTGATTAACTGAATTTTTTTTTCTCACCCCTACCTGACCTGCTCACCCTTATAAATAAGTATATGTAATAATAATAATAATAATAATAATAATAATAATAATAATAATAATAATAATAATAATAATAATAATAATAATAATAATAATAATAATAATAATAATAATAATAATAATAATAATAATAATAATAATAATATAGGATAGGATGAGATTGAATAATAAATGAGGAAGGATTAGATATTGATTTTTTAAATCCCATGTAATATTAATTTTATATTTTTATATTCATATTTTTTTTATCCATGTACTAAATAAATAATAGATATTAATTTGTCTTTTATCGTATATATTTTTTGTAAATAGGGAAATTACCTAATTATATATCATGTACTTTGAAAATTTTCACATTTGTGGTCTGAACTTTTATTTGTCTGAATTATATAAGGATCAAGCTCTGCTAGAATCAGTCGATGCCTCTGGGGGATCAAGTTGGGCGGCGTTCGCCTCCCTCGAGGACCTATGCGGCGACGGGGGCACCGAGCTCGACTGGCCCACCTATCGCTGTGTCCCACCACGGTTGAAGGCGAGAGCATCAACGATTTTGTTAGTGTGGATCGAAATGGACAATCACTAAGTCGATGAAGAAATCACCTCAGATTTGAACTCCAACAATCAAACAATCACTCACACACACTCTTGAACACTCAGATCTCACACAGGTGGAAAATAAACGAAAAAAGATTTCATAAAATTGTGGAAAAAAGATCCAAAAATTACAGCAGCGAAGCAAAAAAATATTTATACTATCCTCTCACTACTTAACATCCACGTGTAAAGCTGTGGATAAAAACAGATATGTGCTGAGCAATATGGGACTAAAGAAGATAGTTAAAACATGTATTTCAATCAACAACAATTACAAGTCTTCATTAACTTTAATACTCTCCCTTAATGAAGACGTACTCTTCCCAACTCCGAGTAAATCCCTGAGGTAAGCAAATTTATCATAAGGAAGGGCCTTGGTAAAAATGTCAGGGATTTGTTCTTCACTTTTGCAAAATTTCAACCTCACAACCTTATCACGAACTAAGTCTCTGAGGAAGTGATGTTTTATGTCTATATGTTTGGTTCGAGAATGATAAACTGGATTATTTGATAACAGAACTGCTGATATATTATCATAGTAGAGTACCATAGCATCTTCAATAGGTAAGCTGAAATCATCAAGTACTCGTTTGAGCCAGGTTGGCAACCAGCAGTAGCAGCTGCCACATACTCAGCCTCAGTTGAGGAAAGAGCAGTTGTGGACTGCTTCTTGGAGCTTCAACATACATAATTACTGCTTATCTTAAACAAATACCTAGAGGTACTTTTCCTATCCACCACAGAACCTGCCTAGTCATTGTCTGAAAATCAGTGACATCAAGATGGTCAGTCTCAAAGAAAAGCAAACCAAATTCTAGAGTGCCTTTTAGATACCTGAGTATGTGTTTTGCTGCTATGATATGAGATGCATTAGGAGAGTTCATGTACTTTGACAAGAAACTCACACTCTGTAAAATATCAGGCCTTGTATTGGTCAAGTATAACAAACAACCAATTAAACTTCGATAATCAAATTTGCTTGGTTGCATTTCACAATCATCTGATATCAAACTAAGGTTGATAGTCATATGAGTTCTGACTGGGTTACAATTCAGCATATCAAACCTTTCAAGAATTTCTGAAGTATATTTCTTTTGTGAAATAAAGATGTATCCATCACTTTGTTCTACCTCAATTCCCAAAAAACACTTCAGCAACCCCAAATCAGTCATCTCAAATACCTTTTTCATTTCAGATTTGAACTCCAAACTGAGTTGTTCATCACTGCTGCAAATCAAGAGATCATCAACATAGACAATTACAATCAAAATTTGCTTCTCATGTGTCTTTTTAACATAGAGAGTATGCTCATTTTTTATTCGGTCAAATCCTTTAGAGATGAAATAGGCATCCAGCTTATCATACCAAGCTCGTGGAGCTTGTTTCAAGCCATACAAGGCTTTATTCAGTTTATATATCTTGTTCTCACTTCCTTTAATGATGTAACCTTCAGGTTGATTAACATAAACACTTTCTTTGAGTTCACCATTTAAAAAAGCTGATTTTCCATCCATCTGATAAATCTTCCAATTCTTCAATGCAACTATAGCCATCAAACATCTAATTGTATCCATTCGAGCCACTGGAGCAAATGTCTCATCGAAATCACTGCCTTCCTTTTGCATGTAACCAAGAACAACAAGTCGAGCCTTACATTTATTTAGACTACCATCTGCATTCAGTTTAACTTTATAGATCCACTTGAGCCCAATAGGTTCTTTGTCTTTTGGCAGCTCAGTTAGATACCATGTTTGATGTGCCTCAATTGAGTCCATCTCTTGATCCATGGCTTGTTTCCAAACTGGAACTTTCACTGCTTCTTTAAAGTTTCTAGGTTCAGTCAACTCAGCAAACTGACATATCTCAGTTCTCTCATAGATTTCACTTAAATTTCAAAAACCTCTAACAGGTGATGAAGAATTGTTACCAGAATCAATTTCCTCATTAACAATGTCTTCTTCAGCTGCAGTTTCAATATCACTTTCTTCTACCACATTCTCTACAGCTTCAAAGAATTCATCTTCATCTACATTTACACACTTGGTAGTTTTTTCTTGCTCAGAAGAATAAGCTTCTTCTCTATCTTTGTACACCTTTAATTCATCAATTATAACATCTCGACTTATTATCAGTTTCTTTTCAATTGGATCATACAGTCGATAACCTTTTGTTTCAGCACTATATCCAACTAGCACAACCACTTTACTTTTAAAGTCAAGCTTTTGTCTTTGCTATTTAGGTATATGATAGTAGACCAAACTACCAAAAATTCTGAGATTACTTACATCATGCTTTTTGCCATGCCAAGCTTCATAAGGAGTCTTATCAGGAACTGCCTTTGTGAAGCTTCGGTTCAACAGATAAGCTGATGTGTTCACTCCTTCTGCCCACAATTCTTTTGGTAGATGACTTCTTCTTAGCATGCATCTAGTCATCTCTACCAAACTCTTGTTCTTGCGCTCTGCCACTCCATTTTGCTGCAGAGTATAAGCAGTTGTTAGTTGCCTCCTGATACCATGTTCTTCACAGAACTTTAAAAAGGCATTTTATAAAAACTCACCCCCTCTATCTGTTCTAAAAGTTTTTATCTTGCAACTAGTCTCAGTTTCTACAACAGCTTTGAACCTTTTAAAATAACTGAATGCTTCTGATTTATTTTGTAGAAAATATACCCAAACAATATATTGACTGAAATCATCAATGAACGCTAGGAAGTATCTAAAATCAGAATTAGATTTTACCTCCATAGGACCACAGATGTGTGTGTGTATCAGTTCCAATAACCCACTTGCTCTATTGGCTACACCTTTAGGGAATGGAGCTCGAGCTTGTTTTCCCATGGCACAAGCTTGACACACTCTACCATCAGCTCCACCTAGCTTAGGAAGCCTAGCTACTAAACCTTTTGTAGCCATGTCACTTAGATATTGCATGTTAAGGTGGCCAAATCTCTCACGCCATGTTACAAAATGATCAGAACCATTGACAGCTAAGTACAATGCCTCAAAATTCTTGAGATAGAATAAATTATTTGAAGCCATACTGATGTTGAATAAAGCATGATTTGGCTCAGATTTAGAAAATACCTGACAGCAATCTCCTTCAAAATGTACCTTAAAGCCATCTCTCAATAGTTGTCCAACACTTAACAGATTCGGATCAAGCTCGGGTACAAAAAAAACTTGTTTGATAATTACTTCACCATGATCAGTGAGTAGACGCAAGTCTCCTCTTCCTTCAGACATTTTCACAGATTCATCTCCAAGCTTAACAAAAGTAGAATAAGTTCTGTCCAGATGAACAAAATAATCTGAATTTGATGTCATCTGATTGCTACAACCTGAATCCAGGTACCATCCATCGATCTTTTGTATTGTCTTGAAGCTTAGCTAGCAACAACACTGTTTCTTCTTTTGCTTCGGATTCTTCTTCTGCATAGTTTACAAATCGTTCAGATTCATGCTTCTGTTTGAGTTGGCAGAATCTTTGAATGTGACCATTGCGCTTGCAATAGAAACATTGGACTCTCTTCTTTTGTTCACCATTATTAGACTGATCAGAGCTTTCACCCTGTTTCTTCCTGGACTTACTTGTGTTGGACTGATTGGTGGGATTGCCTGATCTCATGTAGAATGCAATCCCCTCTTTCTGCTTCGTATAAAATCTTTTCATTCTCTCATCATGTGATAGTAAAGAATTATGTAAATCTTCACTGCTCATCACCTTTAGATCATTTCCCTCCTCTATTGCCGACACTACATGATCATACTTTTGAGGTAAGCTTCTCAGAATTTTTTGAACAAGCTTAGATTCTTCCAATTCTTTGCCAAAACTTCTAATCTGATTTGCTCTTTCTATCATGTCACACACAAATGTATCCAGATCTTCATCTTCTCCCATGAAAATGCTTTCAAAATTTCTTCTCATCGTTTGAAGACGAGCCTCTTTGATCTTAGTGGTACCTTGATACCTATCTTTCAGCGCTTGCCAAGCAGCTTTAGCAGATGTTATCTGCCCCAATCTGGTCGCAATCTGCTTGGAGAGTCCTTGTTGAATGCAGAAGATAGCTTTCGCATCTATCCTTCTTTTTCAATTCCTTGGCTCGATTCACAGGTAATCCCTCATGATTATAACCATCCTCAATCAACTCCCAGAGTTCTTGCGAGATGAAATAATTCTCCAATTTGGAGGACCACAATTCAAATCTGAAACCAGAGAAGACATGAATACTTGGCAATCCCATTGTTGAATTGGTGTTAGCCATCCTTCAGCGAGACCAAGCTCTGATACTATTGTTAGTGTGGATCAAAATGGACAATCACCAAGTCAATGAAGAAATCACCTCAGATCTGAACTCCAGCAATCAAACAATCACTCACACACACTCTTGAACACTCAGATCTCACACAGGTGGAAAACAAACTAAAAAAGATTTCATAAAATTATGGAAAAAGATCCAAAAATTACAACAGCTAAGCAAAAAAGTATTTATATTGTCCTCTCACTACTTAACATCTACGTGTAAAGCTATGGATAAAAACAGATATGTACTGAGCAATATGGGACTAAAGAAGATAGTTAAAACATGTATTCGAATCAACAACAATTACAAGTCTTCATTAACTTTAATAGGTTTCCCTCCTCTTCTCGACGTGTCGGAGTCTGCCGCAGCGGCGACGGCGGGAGAGCGGTCGTCGGATGCTCCAGCGATATCCACAGACGTCGCATCGTCAGTTTCAAGCAAGGAGCCAACGCCAAAAAGCGACGAGAAGGCGGCCGACGACACAGCGTGAGTAGTTATTATTCCTTTCCTTGGATCTTCTTCTTCAATTTCCAAACAATGGCACTGTCGTAATTAGTTATGATCAGGTAGGGGCGACTGCTCTCTGCTTCTGCTTCTGCTAGTAATGGACATGGGAGAGAGACCGCTTGCAGCAGCAATATTTCATTAATGGCAATGTCAGTATAGCGGAAGGAGAGAACTACTGGTCTCGGCTGCAGGCAGCAGCTGAGGGAGCGAGAAGGATCCTCGGGTCCGTGCCCAACTCCATAAGTTACAGAGCTTTGATGAGCGATGGGATCATCTCACTCTTGACCTGGAAATCCATACACCCATGGTTGTCAGAGCTATTACCAATATAGGCATTGAGGTGAGAAGGGAGTCTCTCTCTCTCTCTCTCTCTCTCTCTCTCTCTCTCTCTCTCCGGCTCGTCATCTTGATCATCCTCGTTACCATGCCACCCTCAACATTTCCACCACCGACTGGGACCACACGCAATCCAAACAAAAAGCTGGTCTACCTCTACGACCCCATCTCCATCTCTATCGCCTCCAGCAGCGTCGACATCGCTAACGGCTCATTTGCCATGTTAGTCGAGGATGCCCGGCATGCAGACATGCTGATGCAGCTACTCTCTGAATGAGCACAACACTATGTGGGGGAGAGCAAGGATCGACGCCCGGCGTAAGACAGCACGAGGTGGTGCGACTGCGTGTGGATAATATCAATATTTGGATTTCATATTGCAGACTCTTGGGAACACACTGAGGAAGAAGACGAAGCTTTAGAAATGTATTAGAACTCAATTCATTAACTACAAAGTCTCAGCTACAGCCTTTTATACTAAGGCTTAATTACAATTCAATGTAACTTCAAATTAAAAGCAAATGACTGAAACAACCTTCAGTTTGTATTATTCTGTACAAGGACAAAAAAGTAATTTCTTTTATTTAAATTCCTAACAACTTAAAACTTGCTTTGGCACATTTGTTGTTCCTTATTTCCTCATGTCTTTAACACTCCCCCCACAAGTTGGAATTGGAGAATATGTTCTCCAGATTCAACTTGGACCAAAGCTTGTGATGTTGTTGACATGGTAATGCTTTAGTCAGAAGATCTGCTGGTTGATTCTTGCCCGAAATGTACAATGGTTTAACAATTCCTTGTTGAAATTTTTCCCTCACGAAATAACAATCAACCTCCAAGTGTTTTATTCTTTCGTAAAATACTGGATTGTTTGTGATGTGTATTGCACTTTGATTGTCGCAGTACACTGGTATTGGTAGCTTGTGTCCAATTCCAATCTCTGATAATATTTTCTTCACCCGCATCAACTCTGTTGTAGCGCTCGATAGTGATCTTAATTCACTTTTTGTGCTTGATCTACTAACTGTATATTGCTTTTTGCATTTCCAATTCACCACTGAAGAGCCTATCTTGACCATGTAATCTGAGATTGATTTTTTTGAGAAGTCACATCCTCCCTAATCCGCATCATAGTACCCAAATACTGTATCAATTGGTTCAGCTTTGTAAAATAGACCAAGTCCTGGTTCTGCTTTTAAGTACTTCAGTATGTGCGAGGCAGCTTGTAGGTGACACTTCTTTGGCTGTTGAGTAAACTGACTCAAGTAATATACACTGTACATTATATATGGCCTTGTAACAGTGATGTATAGAAGTTTGTCAATGAACTTTCTGAACTCAGTGTTGTCCACAAGTTGTTGGCCTATTTCTTGAACTTCATCATTTCCCCTTTTTTGTATTTGCATTGGTACATTCTTAGGCTTGCAATCCTACAAGTTCATTTCAGCTAATACATCCAGGATGTACTTTCTCTGGCTAATATGTATGCCCATCTTAGTCCTATTTATTTCTAGGCCGAAGAAGAATTTTAGCTGCCCATATCCTTGATTTTGAATAGATTGTTCAATGTTTCTTTCAACTTAGTCATTTCTCCTTCATCATTTCCTGTCAATATGATGTCATCCACGTAAACAAGAATTATTGTTACTTTGTCATTCCTCCTTTTGATGAACATGCGTGGATCTGAGTTACTTTGTTCATAACCCTGAGAAATAATGTTGGAAGATAATTTTGCATACCATTGTCTTCCTACTTGCTTCAAATCATAGATTGACTTCAACAACCTACAAACTCTTGTATCTGAAGGATTTTCATATCCTTGTGGCATGTTCATATACACTTCCTCATTGAGTTCACCCTGCAGGTAAGCATTGTTTACATCAAGTTGATGTAAACTCCAATTTTCAAAAGCAACTATTGCCAACAGTGCTCTCACAGTGGTCATTTTTGGTATTGGAGCATATGTTTCTTGATAGTCTAAGCCATCTACCTGAGTGAAACCTTTGGCTACTAATCTCGATTTGTATTTTTCAATTTTGCCATCTGGTTTGTACTTGGTACGGTATACCCATTTGCATCAAATACTTTTCTTGCCTTGTGGTAATGAACAAAGTTCCCATGTATGATTGGCCTCCAAAGCATCTAGTTCAACCTGCATTGACTTTATCCAAATTGGATTCTTAACAGCAATCTCAAAAGTTTTGGAGATGTCTATGTAGTTTGCAATAGGATATGGTGTAGTCCTAGTTTGAGATCTGATTTTTGAGGTTTTGAGAGAATTGTTACACTAGTAATCAAGGAGTCTCACAAATTTTCTTGAAATCCTCTCACTTCTCCTTAAATTGTTTTGTATTTCTTCTTCCTTGTTCACTTCATCTCCAACCGAGCTACTCATGACATTTCTCTTCTTCATATTCATTTTTTTCTTCCTCTATATTTACTTCATGTTCTTTTTCCTCTTCATAATTGTTTTTTTCATACACCTCTTCTGTTTCTTTTTCTTTCTCAACTCCTTCTTTACCCCCATCATCGGGTTGGTTGTTTGTATTGGAGCAATAGTTCTATCTTGGGTGTCAAGGGCATATGGGAATATATGTTCAATGAACATGACATTCCTGGAAATGTATATGGTGTCTGTTTTTGGATCAAGTATCTTGTAGCCCTTTTTTCCATGAGGATAACCAATGAAGATACCCTCCCTAGCTCTAGGATCAAACTTGTTTCTTCCTTGGACAAGTGTGCTTGCATAACATAAGCAACCAAATGTTTTGAGGTGATCCAAGTTAGGTTTGCTCTGGTATAGCATTTTATAGGGACAATGGTTTTTGAGAATAGGTGTAGGTAATTTGTTTATGAGATAGGTAGTTGTTAGGATGAATTCCCCCCAAAATTTTATAGGAAGCTTGGATTAAAACTTTAGGATGCGAGCTACCTCAAGTAAATATCTATGTTTTCTTTCCACCATAGTATTTTATTGTGGTGTTTCAACACAAGAACTTTGGTGGCTGATACCCTTTTCACTTAAGAAATTTTTTATAATGGAGTTAAAAAATTCACTCACATTATATAATCTAATGCACTTGACTTGTTTTGAGAACTGGGTATTCACCATCCTAATGAAACTTATCAACAGGTTTGGTACTTCACTCTTGTGAGCAAACAGGTAGGTCTAGCAACATCTTGTATGATCATCAACTAGAGTTAAAAAAATATGAAAACCCATCATGTGTTTGTGCCTTATGAGGTCCCCAAACGTCACCGTATATGAGATCAAATTTTTCTTCTGCTTTATTTGAACTTCTATTGAAAGGCAATTTACAATGCTTTGCCAAAGGGCAAATGTTACAAAATAATTCAAGAACAGGAATTACATCAACTAACAATTGCATTCTAGAATTTGACATATGTCCTAGTCTAAGATGTCAAAGTGTGGAGTTGTCCATAGCCTCAGCCATGGCACTAATTGTTTCCTCCTTATTTTTAGTGATATGTGTTGCTCCTGTTAACCGGTACAATCCTCCATCTTCCTTACCATTCCCCAAAACTTTCTTCGTTACTAGGTCCTGGATAATGAAACCAGTGGAGTCAAAAGTGATGGAACACTTCATATCTCTAGTCAATTTGCTAACTGAAACTAGGTTGAATCTAAACTTTGGAACTGACAAGGCATGGTCTAGTTTGATGTTTTTGTTTAAACATGCAGTGCCAAATTTGATTCAACTCAGGTGTTGGTCTCATCATCAAAATTTGACCTCGCACATTCAGATAAGTTTTTTCAATCCCATCAGGAATTGAATTACCCTGTTCTTCTCCAAATTGTTTCTTCCTTTTTGACAGTCGCAGTATGAATCAGTGT
The DNA here is from genome assembly GCA_034359265.1 of Canna indica. Lineage (NCBI taxonomy): Eukaryota > Viridiplantae > Streptophyta > Magnoliopsida > Zingiberales > Cannaceae > Canna > Canna indica. The sequence continues at coordinate 21,250,102 of CP136897.1, forward strand.
CAATGGCATCGATCTCATCCCATAATCCCTTTAGTTTTGTATAGTAGGTTGCAATCGACATGCTCCCCTTGACGAATTGAGTAAATTTGGGATTGAACATCAAAGAATCTCGGCACATTGCTTTTGCCAAACCTAATTTCTAGGTCAGTCCACATCTTTTGAGCTATTAGAGCGTACATGACACTGGGATTAATTTCAGTAGCTATGATTGTAGAATCCAGGAGCTTACCATGTCATTGCATCTCTTCCAAGCCCTACATCTGGGAGATGATTCATCAGGTATCTCTATTTTTCCATTGATGAATCTCTCTTTATTCTTAGCAGAAAGCGCGATCAACATCGGTCTTCGCCATGGCATGTAATTTTCATGCCTAATCAATTTAACAGATACTAACTGTGTACCTGGATTGTCATTGCTATTTAGGATGAAAGGATCATACTCAGTTTCAGCCATTTCTGATGTTGCTCCTCCTTCCACGATCTACTGTGATTCTGCTGATGCAGATCTAGTAGCGTTGGATCTCCAATTTTTCGTCATTAGTGTTTGATTGGATTTGACCAAACTGCTTTTCCCCTCTGCTTCAGCAATCGATGTGTGCCCTAGTTTTTGTCAAACTGCTCTGATACCATGTGGATAATATCAAGATCTGAATTTCATATTGCAGACTCTTGGGAACACACTGAAGAAGAAGAGGAAGCTTTAGAAATGTATTAGAACTCAATTCGTTAACTACAAAGTCTCAACTACAGCCTTTTATACTGAGGCTTAATTACAATTCAATGTAACTTTGAATTACAAGCAAATGATTGAAACAACCTTCAGTTTGTATTATTCTGCACAAGGACAAAAAAAGTAATTTCTTTTATTTAAATTCCTAACAACTTAAAACTTGCTTTGGCACATTTGTTGTTCTCGGTTTCCTCATGTCTTCAACACTGCACGAGCTCTGCGTCGATTAGCGGGAGGTATGTGGGCAATCGGCGTGCGACACAGAGGCAGTCGACGTGCGCCCCCAGCAGCTGCTCCCGCAGCGAGTGCACCGCCATCTCCGCCTTCAGCAGCTGAGACATCCAGGATGCTTTGAAATTAAAAATATTTTTCAGCAAAGATCAAAAAAAATTTAAAAAAAAAAGTAATCAGCATTCAACTCGATCATGTGAACTGAGTTTGAAATCTAAACAAACAGTTGGAGGCATTTTGGATCAAATTTAAGGAGAGTGACTGAATTTGATTTGAAGTAATCCCTTGTATACGACAAAATTCAAGTGTGTGATATAAACATTAATTCATTAAATAACAAAAGAAGACGATTCCTCTGAAAAATGCTTCATTTTCCTTCAACTTGATATGGCTCTGCTTTCAACTGAACTCGCACGACTGAACTGGCACGTCTTCTTGAGCGAGATCGGCGTCTTCAACTTGGTTTGATCCATCGCCATTGCACACTGCACGCGGTTGTAGAACTTCGGCTTCACCAGCTTCCCCAACACGAATGCCCTCAACCTCACCGTGATGCTCAGCGTCAAGTTCACTTGCGCGCTACTCTGCTTGCTGCTCAGGCCCGACCCGCCACCGTAGAGCAGCTGCTTGTCACTCATCACATTTCCTCTGGTAATCATGAGTTAGTACCTTTGCCACCAGGAAAAGCAGCCATTGGTTGCAAGTGGGTGTATAGAACCAAGTTTAAGGCTGATGGTAGTATTGAGAAGTATAAGTCTAGATTGATTTCAAAAGGGTTTAACCAAGTGGAAGGAATAGACTACCAAGAGACATTTGCTCATGTGTCAAAAATGGCTACCATCAGAACTATTATTGCAGTAGCTTCAGCCTTGAGTTGGCCTCATTATCAACTAGATGTAAGCAATGCTTACCTAAATGGTGAGTTTGAGGAGGAAGTCTACATGATCAAACCTCCTAGATATGCAAATCCCAATGACAATAGAGTATGCAAATTGTTGAAATCTATTTATGGACTTAAGCAAGCAGGAAGACAGTGGTACTCAAAAATTTCTTCTTGCATCATTTCCAAAGGATATAAGCAATGCAATTCTAATTCATGCTTGTTTGTTAAGAGAAACAATGAGAAAATAGCAGCATTGCTTATATATGTTGATGACATAGTCATAATGGGAAATGACTTAGCTGAAATGAATACATTGAAAGTTCATTTAAGCAAAGAATTTAAAATCAAGGATTTGGGAAAGCATACTTACTTCCTTGGTTTGGAAATCCAAAGAACAGAATCAGGTATACACTTGTGCCAAAGAAAATATGCCATTGACCTTTTGAAAGAAATAAAAGTGGAGGACTATAAACCCTCTCAAACACCTATGCAGTACAATCAAAAGTTTGACAATGAGTTAAATGACTCTGATACATTAATTGAGGATGCAGATATGTATAAAAGGTTGATAGGAAAACTATTGTACATTACCATATCTAGACCTGATATCACTTTCAGTGTTCATACTTTGAGTCAGTTTATTCAAAGGCCAAAACAATCTCACTTACAAGCAGCTGTGAGGATATTAAAATACCTGAAGAAAACACTTGGTATGGGTCTATTCTACCCAGCAAATAGCAACTGCAATCTCACATGTTATAGTGATGCAGATTGGGGTAGCTGCAACTTGACAAGGAAATCTGTAACAGGTTACATGGTAAAGATTGGCGATTCTTTAGTAAACTGGAAGTGCAAAAAATAAGTAACCATAAGTCGTTCCAGTGCAGAAAGTGAACTCAGGGCCTTGTCAAGTGCTACAGCAAAAATTGTATGGGTTAGCAACTTACTTGTTGAGCTGGGAATCAAATTTAAACAACCTATCTCTCTCTATTGTGATAATCAAAGTGCATTGCACATTACAGCCAACCCTGTATTTCATGAGAGAACTAAACACTTAGAGGTTGACTGTTATTATGTTAGAGAGAAATATCAGCAAGGTTTGGTGGAACCTATCTACATCTCAGGAAAACAGCAACCAACTGATATCTTAACAAAAGCTTTGCCTTCTCCACAACACCACATTTTGATGGACAAGTTGGGGTTGAGAAACCATTTCTCACCTCCCAACTTGTGGAGGGAGTGTTAAGAGAAAGGAAGAATCAATTTCTGACTGCAAATAGATGGTTAATGTGTAATTACCAATGCATGTAGCTGTGTAGTAATGAATAAGCATTGAGATATGGGTAGTATAGACATTTTACATTTCAGTTGTTTACTTGCTTTCGCTAATGAATCAGGTTTCGGATCCAAAGATATTGGATCATGATCCATTTGTGTAGGATCATATAAATACTGTAATAGAATAGAGCAGATGTAACTTTTCCCCTTTTTCTTTGAATAAAATTTTTGTTCCACTTTTCCTGCTCCTGTTCATCTATCATCTCTCGACAAAGTTCCAACAAGCATCAGCGGTTTCCCTCCTCTTCTCGACGTGCGAGTCTGTCGCAGAGATGACGGCAGTAGAGCGATTGTCGGGTCCTCCGGCGGTATCCACGGACGCCGCATCATCGATTTCGAGCGACGAGCCAGCGCCGGAAAGCGACGAGAAGGTGGCCGACAACACAGCATGAGTAGTTATTATTCCTTTCCTTGGATCTTTTTCTTCAGTTTCCAAACAATGGCACTATCGTAATTAGTTCTGATCATGTAGGGGCTACTGCTCTCTGCTTCTGCTAGTAATGGAGGGGCGACTGCTCTCTGCTCTCTGCTTTTGCTTCTGCTTCTGCTAGTAATGGAGATGGGGAGAGAGACCGCTTGCAGCAGCAATATTTCATTAATGGCAATGTCAGCATAGCAGAAGGATAGAACTACTGGCCTTGGCTGCAGGTACCAACTGAGGGAGCGAGAAGGATCCTCGGGTTTGTGCCCAACTCCATAAGTTACAGAGCTTTGATGAGCGGTGAAGCGGGATCATCTCGCTCTCGACCTGGAAATCCATACACCCGTGGTTGCCAGAGCTATTACCAATGCAGGCATTGAGGTGAGAAGGGAGTTTCTCTCTCTCTCTCGTAGGCTCGTCATCTTCATCATCCTCGTTACCATGCCACCCTCAATGTTTCCATCGCCGACCGAGATCGCCCGCAATCCAAACAAAAAGCTGGTCTACCTCTACGACCCCATCTCCATCTCTATCGCCTCCGGCAGCGTCGACGTCGTTGACGGCTCGTTTGCCATGTTAGTCGAGGATGCCCGGCATGCAAACGTGCTGATGCAGCTGCTCTCTGAACGAGCACAACACCATGTGAGGGAGAGCAAGGATCGACACCCGACGTAAGATTGCGCGAGCTGTGCGTCTTCAACGTTGTGCGAGCTGTGCATCGATTAGCGGGAGGTACGTGGTCGATCGGCGTGCGACACTGTTACACGCGGGTAAGAAAGGAAGCGTGGTCACATCAGGCCGCATGCAGAATCGGAGGGCGAGGATCACGCCACGGAGGCAAGAGCTGCGGTCGACTACGGAAAGCGTAAGGAAACGCCACGTAGAAGCTCGCGTATGAAACAGCGGCCTCAGTGGGGCCAAGATTATGAGTTTTAATATTCATTTTAATTGAGTAATTACGTTGTAATGAAACTATAAAAAGGAAATAAGAATAGAGGAGATATGAATATTTGAGTACAAATTTCCCTCTCTCTCTCTCTCTCTCTCTCTCTCTCTCTCTCTCTCTCTCTCTCTCTCTCTCTCTCTCTCTCTCTACTACTTCTTCTTCCCTCTTACCCTTCTCTAGATCCCCTTTTCTTCCTTCAATCGAGTATGCACCGGAATCCGATCGACCATCCAAACGCGTAGGAGAGTTCAATCAGAATGACGGCCTGACTCAGGTATTCTTGTCATTACATTGGTTCTTTCATTGTACCTACTGTCTGGATTGCTGATGTGTGATCACCGATCGCAAAACATGGAGACGAGTTCTCATGTATTGGCTGAAGCTGTTAAGTCATTACAAGAATCATCATATCGCCATGATCAGTTACTGGGTTCGCTTCAATTGAATCTGGAATCTCAGCAACAAGCGATCGAAGGCCAGCAATAAATCTTTCAGACAATTTCTTCTCAGGTCAATCTGTTGAATAATCAAATGGCGCAGTGGTCGAGAGTAAAGCCAGAGTAGCCATCTTCATCGAATGTGAGTATCCAACCGCCGCGTTGGAAGAATGCATGGAGAGGCGGAGCTGGGGAGGACGAGGAGTTTCCGTTTCCCCCTAAACCGCCGCAGATTGAGTTGCCATTGTTTAATGGAACGGACGCCAATGAATGGATTGCAGCGGCGGATGACTTCTTTGAATTTTACGCCACGGGTGACCGGCATCGGGTGACCATGGCATCGTTCTGAATGGAAAGGATTGTGCGGAGGTGGTTCTGTTGGATGCAGAGAAGAAAGCAATTGGCGGGTTGGCGGCATTTAGTAGAAGCTATACGCCGCAGATTTGAGCCCATAGAGTTGGAACGGCCGGAAGAGCAACTGACAAAACTCATCCAACGTACTAGTGTGGAGGAATATGAAGGCAAATTTGAAGAGTTGGCTCTGAGGACAACGGATCTATCAGAATCATTCCTGGTGCATTGTTTTATCTCAGGCCTGCGGTATGATATTAAAGCAGATGTCCTGGTGACGCAGGTGAGTACCATGCATGAAGCTATTATCGTGGGCAAGCGATGTGAGGCCAAAATATTAGCAACACGAAGGTTTTCTGGGTTTTCGACAAGTCCGAGAAATCAGGGAGGACTTCTGTCGACACCTCCGAAGGGAACAGCAATGCTTCCTTACCAATATAATAAGAATTCAAGCACAGTTACTCCATCTATGAAAACATCATTACCGTTAGCTTCCACGAACACACGGCCCATGGCTCATCGAATTTCTTCGAGTGAAGCTCAAAAGAGGCGCGAGCAAGGCTTGTGCTACTAATGTGATGAGATATTCTCGTGGGGGCACAAATGTAAAGGCCGCAGTTGTTTATGCTAGATAACTGCGGTTCTACTAAGGAGGAGGATGAAACAGTGAGCACTCCACCAGAACTGCATGAGGAAGAAGGTAGCGAACAGTCACTCATATCCTTCAATGCGCTGGCCGGGTGTTTCTCACCCGCAACTCTGAGATTTAAAGGGCTGATACATGGCAAAGAGGTGCAAATATTAGTCGATGGGGGCAGTACCCACAATTTTATTCAAACCGGAGTTGTTAAACATCTAGGACTCGCAGTAGAGCCAACTGCAACCTTCGGGGTGATGGTTGGAAGTGGAGCTCGAATGAAAAGTGAAGGATTAATTCAAAACTTGCCACTGTTGATTCAAGGTACCAAGATCACTATAGATTTTTATTCCCTCCCGATCAAAGGCTCGGATATTGTGTTGGGTGTTGCGTGGATGGCAACTTTGGGCCCAGTCATTATGGACTTTGCCAATTTACGCTTCGAGTTTCAGCTGCAAGACAAAAAGTGCTCATGGACAGGAGAAACTCCATTGCAGGCAAAGCCAATTCAATGTAATGCATTGCGCAAACTTTGTGGAGCTCATGCAATAATGGAAATGTACCATTTAGAGTTGATACAGGGTGTCGAAAATGGAGACCAGCAATGTCAAGATGAAGACATTCAATACCGGTTAGAAGAATACAGAGATGTCTTTACACCACCGCTAGGATTGCCACCGAAAAGAAGCACTGATCATAGAATTCAACTGTCGGATCAACAGCAGCCAATCAATGTTAAACCTTACCAATATCCTCATTATCAGAAGGAGGAGATTGAACGGTAGGTAAAATAGATGTTGAGTGAAGGGTTAATTCAACCCAGTTACGGTCTGTATTCTTCACCAGTACTGTTGGTGAAGAAAAAAGACGGTACCCGAAGATTTTGCATCGATTATCGAGCGTTGAACGCTGCTACGATTAAAGATCGATTCCCCATCCCCACGGCAGATGAACTATTTGATGAACTGGGAAGCGTTCAGGTCTTCTCCAAGCTCGATCTGCTGGCTGGATATCATCAGATTCGTGTGCATACAAGTGACGTACCCAAAACAGCGTTTCGCAAGCATGATGGCCATTACGAATTTCTCGTAATGCCATTTGGCTTATCAAATGCACCGTCGACTTTTCAGGTGACGATGAATCAGATATTTCGGCCATACCTCAAGAAATTTACCTTGGTGTTCTTCGACGATATACTGATATATAGTGCATCCATTCTGGAGCACAGGAAACATCTTAAGAAGGTACTGCAGATTCTGAGGGAACATAAATTTGTAGCAAAGAGATCAAAATGCTCTTTTGGTTGCTCAGAAATTGAATATTTTGGTCACCTGGTTTCGACAGCTGGGTTGCAAGTGGACCCTTCGAAGGTGGATGCCATCCACAGTTGGCCGGTGCCACGCAACATTAAAGGTCTTCGTGGATTCTTAGGCCTTGCGGGCTACTACCGGAGATTTATTCAAGGTTTTGCACAGATCGCGGCACCATTGAAAGATTTTTTAAAAAAAGACACTTTTAAGTGGTCGAGTGAAGCTCAACATGCCTTTGAAAACCTCAAGATGAAACTGAGCAAAGCACCAGTTCTGAAGCTACCTGATTTTAGTAAAGAGTTCATCATTGAAGTGGATGCTTCGGGTGTGGGCATAGGGGCAATTTTAACGCAGGAAAAACAACCTATTGCTTTCTTCAGCCAGAAGTTATCACCACGCTTGCAAGCGACTTCCACATATCATCGTGAGCTATATGCAGTGGTTCGGGCAGTTCAAAAATGGCGTCAATATTTGTTGGGGAGGAAATTTACCATTGTTACAGATCATGGACCACTCAAGGAGCTGCAACATCAGGTGATTCAGACACCCGAGCAACAAAAATGGGTATTCAAACTCTTGGGATATGATTTTGAGATCAAATACAGATCGGGAAAATTGAACACAGTAGCAGATGCCTTATCGAGGGAACCAGAATTCTCAATGATGTCAATAACTAGGCCAGTGTTCGACTTGTTAGAGCTGATAAAAAGGCTTAACCAAGAGAATGATGAACTGCTAGCTCTTTGACAGCAAGTGCAGAATCAGAATGAACTCGACGAAAAATTCGAAGAAAGAAATGGAGTTCTTTTATTTCAAGGTTGAATTTTTATACCAGACGACAGTGATGTCAAGGCTCTTCTATTAAAGGAATTCCATGATTCAGTATGGGGAGGGCATTCTGGTGCTAGCAAAACATTCCATCGTCTCGCTGCAAACTTCTTTTGGAAGGGTATGAGGCAGGATGTGCGGAGGTATGTTAGAGATTGTCAAATCTGTCAACGAATGAAGAATGAGCAGCTTTCTCCAGCCGGATTACTTCAGTCGCTGCCTATCCCAGAGGAAGTCTTTGAAAACATCTCCATGGACTTTATTAATTACTGGTTTGCCAGCTTCAAGGGGACAGTCAGCAATTTGGTGGTCGTCGACAGATTGACCAAATATGGTCATTTCTTTGCACTACCAAGGAAATTTTCGACAAAAAAAGTTGCTGAGGTATTTCTAAATGGTATTATTAAGCTGCATGGCGTGCCCAGATCGATTATTAGCGACAGGGACAGCCACTTCACTAGTGCTCTATGGCGTGAACTTTCAAGGTTGCAAGGTTCAACATTGGGATTCAGCTCGGCTTATCACCCGCAAACAGACGGGCAGATCGAGGCGCTCAATAGATGCCTTGAGATGTATTTGAGAAGTTTCGTACATGAGGAACCGTCAGAATGGATGAAATTTCTTCCTTGGGCCGAGTACTGGTACAATACATCCTTCCAGAATTCTGCCGGCATGCCACCATTTCGAACCTTGTATGGGAGACCACCTCCAGTGTTAATTCGCTACTTGGGGGAAGCCACAAAGCAATCCGAAGTCGATAGAGAATTGACAACTCGGGATAAAATCTTGGAACAGTTAAAAGCTAATCTGGGAAAAGCTCAGGCAAGGATGAAAACTCAAGCAGACAGAGGTAGGAGGGAATTGGACTTAGAAGAGGGCGATTGGGTATTCGTCCGGCTAAAGCCTTATCGCCAGATGACGGCGCGGCTGCTCAAGAACCAAAAACTCGGGCCTCGATATTTTGGACCTTTCCGAATTACCAGGAGGATTGGAAAGGTCGCATATAAACTTGAGCTACCGGAGACTGCACGGATACACCCTATTTTTCACATCTCCGTCCTCAAGCAGTGTCGGGGAAAGCCTGAGATGCAAGTAATCCCTCTACCTCTACTGCAGGACAATGGTGGATCAGCGGAAGATATTGATGCAGTTGATGTCACTGTTAACGCCGACGAGGAGAAAGAGCAGTAGCGACGTCTTAACCAGAACCTTGAGGACAAGGTTCTAATTGAGCCGCGAGGTATTGTTACGCCCGGGGAAGAAAGGAAGCGTGGTCACATCAGGCCGCATGCAGAATCGAAGGGCGAGGATCACGCCATAGAGGCGAGAGCTGCGATCGACTACAAAAAGCATAAGGAAATGCCACGTAGGAGCTCGCGTATGGAACAACGGCCTCAGTGGGGCCGAGATTATGAGTTTTAATATTCATTTTAATTGAGTAATTACGTTGTAATGAAACTATAAAAAGGAAATGAGAAACAGAGGAGATATGAATATTTGAGTACAAATTTCCCTCCCTCTCTCTCTCTCTCTCTCTCTCTCTCTCTCTCTCTCCTTCTTCTTCCCTCTTACCCTTCTCCAGATCCCCTTTTCTTCCTTCAATCGAGTGTGCACCGAAATCCGATCGACCATCCAGACGCGTAGGAGAGCTCAATTAGAATGACGGCCTGACTCAGGTATTCTCGTCATTACAGACACATAGGCAGCCGACGTGCGCCCCCAGCAGCTGCTCCCGCAGCAGGTGCACCGCCATCTCCATCTTCAGCAGCTGAGACATCCAGGAGACTTTGAAATTAAAAATATTTTTCAGCAAATATCAGAAATTTTAAAAAAAAAAGTAATCAGCATTCAACTCGATCATCTGAACTTAGTTTGAAATCTAAACAAACAGTTGGAGGCATTTTGGATTAAATTTAAGGAGAGTGGCTGAATTTGATTTGATGTAATACCTTGTATACGACAAAATTCAAGTGTGTGATATAAACATTAATTCATTAAATAACAAAAGAAGACGATTCCTCTGAAAAATGCTTCTTTTTCCTTCAACTTGATATGGCTCTGCTTTCAACTGAACTCGCACGACTGAACTGGCACGTCCTCTTGAGCGAGGCCGGCGTCTTCAACTTGGTTTGATCCATCGCCACTGCACACTGCACGCGGTTGTAGAACTTCGGCTTCACCAGCTTCCCCAACACGAATGCCCTCGACCTCACCGTGATGCTCAGCATCAAGTTCACCGGCGCGCTACTCTGCTTGCTGCTCAGGCCCGACCCGCCGCCGTAGAGCTGCTGCTTGTCACTCATCACATTTCCTCTGGCAATCATGAGTTGGTACAAATTGAGGAGCACCGGCGTCGCCGTCACGTGCACGCCGAAGAAGCTGCCGGTGTTTCGATACATCATCTTCAGCGTTGAGTTGCACGCCGATCGACCACATCCCGCTGATCGACGCACAGCTCGCGCAGTCGCACCACCTCGTGCGGTCTTACGCCGCCATGCGTCGGTCCTTGACGGAGAAGGCGGGGCGCGGTGGGGGCAGTAGATGACGTAAAACACGACGTCGGCAATGTTAACGAGGATGGTGAGGACGACGAGCCACCGAGAGAGAAGTGAGACCATAACTTAAGTTTTCAATTTATAAAAAATTAATATTAAAAAATATGTTTTTATTACACAAGTCACATCATCGATCTAAGGAGTGGTTGACAATTCAATTAAAATAAACGTAAAAGTATATAATTAAATTGAAACAAATAAAAATACCGATCACAAATAGAAAAATCTCAAAATTAAAAATATATTGAGCAATTACCCAAATTCATAATTTGGACATGAGATTTTTCCATATCCATAACATAGATTTGGATTTTTCCAAATCCATAATTAAATTGTCAAAGTTTCAATTTTACCCTTCATTTCAAAATATAGTTTTTTTTATTAATTAATTTTTTTTCTAAAAATATTTAAATGACTCAAAATAAATAATTTATTATTATTATTCATAATATATATTTTTACAGTAACTCATATTAATATTATAGTAGAAAAAATTTATTTTAGTGGCTAATAATATTATTTTTTTATTTTTATAATATTTAAAATATTTTAAAAAAAATAAATACTTAAATTACACACTTGTTAAGTAAAATATAACGTAAATTAATTTTTTAACAATTCTTGTAGTATTTTTTAGTGTCTAAAAAATTTATTAGTAGCCAAAATTTTTATTTTTTTATTTTTTTATTGTAAAATTATTATAAACAAAAATAAAAAATAATATTATTAGTCATGAAAATAAATTTTTATCTACTATAATATTAATATAAATTGTGAAAAATATATATTATGAATAATAATAAAAATAATAATTTATTTTTAGTCATTTAAATATTTTTAGAAAAAAATTTAATTAGTAAAAGAAAACTATATTTTGAAATGAATGATAAAATTGGAACTTTGGCTATTTAGTTATAGATTTGAGAAAATTCAAATTCATGTTATGGATAAAAAAAAAAGTCCTATGTCCAAATTATGAATTTGGATAATTGCTCAAATATATTTAGCTAATTTCCTCTTTTAGATACGTGCTACTTGATTACATAAGTCCATGGGACACGTGCAAGAATAATGTTTGACTATTTTAAGGTAGTATGTTATTAAAGTGTTCAACTTTAGAACATTTTATTATTTTGAAATGTTGACTGGTATTTATTTCCGGCTTTCCGCGTTGCACCGCTAACCGCTTCACGTTTTGCCGCATCATCATCAAACAAACGCCTTCAATTCTCTGCTTCTTCTTCCCCCTCCGCGGATCGACGACACGAACCCCTCATTTTTCCCCGACTTATTTTCGCTCCCATCCTTCCCCGTCCTTCCGCGTGATGCCCAGAAATCTCCCCGGAACGGCGTGGCGAAGCAAGCGGTGGGCGCGGATCTGATCACCGGGCGGTCGAAGTAGCGAGCGGCCGGCGTCGGGGAGGTATGGCGTATAAGGCGGACGATGACTACGATTACCTCTTCAAGGTGGTGCTCATCGGAGACTCCGGCGTGGGGAAGTCGAACCTCCTCTCGCGTTTCACGCGCAACGAGTTCAGCCTCGAGTCCAAGTCGACCATCGGCGTCGAATTCGCCACCCGGAGCATCCGCGTTGATGAAAAGGTCGTCAAGGCCCAAATTTGGGACACCGCCGGCCAAGAAAGGTCGGTTTTCTCTCCACCTATTTTCCCCTCTTTTAATTTAGAAAAATGACTCTTTACAAAACGGTCATTTAGGGATTAGATTTTAGAACCGGATGCTTTTTTCTGCTGCCCAAATCTGGTGTTTCGATGTTGTGATGATGAATTTTATGCTTTCATATTGAGATCTGCTATGGACTTGAGGATTAGCAATATGCATAGACATATTTAAAATACTTGTTTTGGTCATTTCGTCGCTTTGGCTTGTTCACATTGTCGAGGGATCTGGCGAGAAAGGTAAAAATTTAATCTTTTCCACAGTTTCTACTCAAGAAAGGTAATAACCAGATTCCTTCAACAATTTGGTTCGACGTAAAGGATTCGCGTGCTAATCTTATATCCAAAATCCAAATGATACGCGTACATATAGATAAATTTGATAGACATAGAAGAGATCTTCAGAAAGTTGAAGAAGTTCGTATACAACGCCATTTAGAAGCTTTTTGTCTGGAATCAATACAGAACAGTGCAGGATAATGAATGTTAATATCAGTTTTCTTGTATATCATTTCACTTGGTAGAAATTCGAATTTCTAAATTAGAAGGCAATGAAAATTAACCAGAAATAAAAGAGTAGAGATTTTTTGTTCAATGATCATGATTAGAGACCAAGAAAACTTCACAAGTGGTGTCTATTTGATGATTATTAATATGAAATTCTTGACAAGTAAGAAAATGATCTTTAAATAAGGTTTGACAAAAAAAAAAAAAAATGGTTTAACGAAATATATCATGTAAAAGGTTGGAGGAAGACAGAAATTCTTTAGCTGCATTGTTTATTTCCTTGTTGTAGTGAAGTAGATAATAAAAAACTAGTTATAAGTAGGTTTAGTTCCTTCTTGTATACCACCATTAAGCACATATCAAACAAATTGCATTACTCAGTGATCGTGGAAACGAGGTGGAAATGGTCTAGATAATGCAAAAAATCATTCTGCTCCACATTTTATATCCAACTCTCCTATCTGCCGCCAGTATTAAAATGAGTATCCATAAGTATCCATATCCACATCGCTTGGTGGTATAATTACCTGCATCATTTGCATGCTTGACACTAAAATGCAATAATTTTCTTTGTCCTATAAATTTATTCCCGACTACATTTTGTACAAATTTTCAAATAATCAATATATCCTTCCCAAAATTAATAAAATGGATATTTAAGTAGGTTCTTTCAAGTACAATTAGAACCCTGTATCCTTTAAACTATGTTTATGTACTTGTAATGCAATGTAGATACCGAATGGATATGAAGCATCACTAAAAATCTTTATTTATTTGATGCAACCTAACTAGTGGTGTGGCACTTTATTTTTTATGGATATTTTGCATCATACTTCAATACTTCATGATGATTTAGCTTCTTCTAACTAGTGGTGTGGCATCTTCTGAGACTTGTCATTTTCTCGAATGAATTGGAGCCTCTTATCTGGAAAGAATTTTTGTGGCACTTGTGTTAACAGTATCTCTTATTATTCTCCTTACAGAGATCTTGTTATGTTTTTAAAAACTCAATCATCTCCTGGTAATCAGTATTTTCTGCTCATCTTGACTGTTATAACTAGCTTCCAATGCGCAACATGAATCCCACAATATTGACATATTGCTTGTTTGTTCCTGGCTAATAGGTATCGAGCAATTACAAGTGCTTATTATCGGGGAGCAGTTGGTGCCCTTGTGGTCTATGATATAACTCGCAATGTGACATTTGATAACGTAGAACGATGGTTGAAGGAGCTTAGAGATCATACCGATTCCAGCATTGTAATCATGCTTGTAGGAAACAAGGCAGATGTGCGCCACCTCAGGGCTGTTGACACTGAGGCCGCCACGGCTTTTGCTGAGAGGGAGAACACTTATTTCATGGAGACATCTGCTCTAGAATCGACAAATGTGGAGAAAGCCTTCACTGAAGTCCTTAATCAGATCTATCAGGTGGTCAGCAGGAAGGCACTCGAGGCAACCAGTCACTCAACATCTTTGCCTAAGGGGCAGACAATCAATGTGGGTAAGGATGATGTTTCTGCTGTTAAAAAAGCTGGTTGCTGCTCATCTTAGCTCTACAGAGTTTGACTAAAATTAAGAGTTTGAAGAAATGTTGGAACTAGTAATATAGGTACAGAGATGTTAGCAGTTAGCAGACAACAAATGAGCATTGTTGTCACTGTGATTTGAGATTTGCATGGAGGGTCCTTGGATAGCTTGAAATTTGCAAATATTGTTCTGCTGCACCAAAGTCTTATATTACTTTGCAATTGTTGTGTTCTATTGCTTTTGTTTGCACAATTCTGTAATTCTTTTCCTTGAACATGTGGCCATCACAAATTATTCTTGTATTTGAACCCTCCTTTTTCTTTTCTTATAGACCGGTCTCTGCCATTAATAAACTTTGCTTGTATTCAAACATCAATTCCAAGAATATTACTTGGACATCAGTTTTCAGTGTGTTTCCCAAGCAAGGCTACTTTGACCATATTTTAACCAATGTGAAATTTTAACACCCTCCCTCGCGCCCAGGATTGGACATGAACATCTGGAGCATGAAGTTTTGCAGGACTGGACATCTGCAAGTAGCACAATATCAATCACACAATTGGTTCTGATACCATGTTAAGAAATTAGTAGGTCTAACTCACCCTAAAAGCTAACTCATGAAGAGAAGATTGCCCAAACTATTTAAAAACTACTTCGGTCATATTTTAACCAATGTGAAACTTTAACAGTAATATTACTTGAATCCCAAAAGTATTATATAATGGATACCACCATTAAGAACAGATCAAACAAATTGCATTACTCAGTGATCTTATAACACCGACAAATATTGCAACAAAGAGACAGCAGAATGCACAAAGTGGACAATAACTAACAAAGAAATTATCCGATAGTAATAAGCAGAGGAAGTCTAGCATAATTTAGGTTTCTAAGACATAATTCAGAATTAGCTGGGAACAAGGTTATTTTGACTTAACTTGACAACAAGTGAGAAACTATGTAGAAACACAGACCGCTTCAAAAGACTTCTTCAGCATCATGGTTTTCTATCAAGGGTTTGGAAGACAATGTCTTTAAACTGCTATGGTCCACCCTCAGCTTAACATCATATCGTCGTTATCAATCAGCATAGACACCTTCCTGGTTGATCGACCGGGCATCAAAAGAATCATTACAAGATTAAGTCAAATTGTAATTCCCATCTTGCCTCCAGTTATATGTACCTTGTTACACCTTAGATGCATATGAACCTCCATCTGTTATCCAGAAATAAATCCTAAAATGGGGCTGCGCACAAAGCATAACGGGTACTTAATCCAGTGCAACTGCATCCAACAGGTTTATCAGGAATTTGGGGCATGGAATTCGGGAAAGCAGTGTCAACCTTGTTGAGAGTTGAAGTTGCAGAGGCTGGTAAAGATTTAGTCGCTAATTTTGCTAGAGGAATATTCTCGGTCAAAGAAAAACCAAAAAGCCTGCAACTGTTTCGGCTGATATTCTGCTCATTCTCCAAGCCCAACTTACTATCCGAAACAGGAGCATGAACAATTTTCTGTTGCTGATTAGTGAGATGAAAACCCATGGCTGGAGGCCAAAATGAAAAGTTTGAGTCTCTATGCAAAGAGTCTGAGCCATTCGACTTGGCAAAGAAGCAGCTGTTTTCACCACTAGCTTGATCTTTCATGCTAGGTGCTGACTGAGCTAATGAATTCTTGGGATTTGCCTCTTGAAACATTAGCGCAGATGATGGCAGAGATACTTGAACAGAGGGCATGGATTGTTGAACAAGAGTAACATATCCAAGAGACGCCACAGGCAATCTGCTTTTATCACGAGAAATATGAACACAATCAAACATGCCACACGCACCATTCCATGCATGAGCATCAGATGGAACCCCAATGAGAGGTGGAAATTTTGAGAAAACTTCTTGACCTTGCAAGACCTGGAATCGTGCAGATTCACTAAAGCCTGTGCAATCAAAGGAAAAGTCTGATTTTCCATGTGGGATTGGGACCCTATCTCCTGGAACAGACTCATTTAGCACACGGCTGCCTGCAGCAGCTGAACATCCCTCATCCTCTGAGTATTGGCGAATTCCAATCTCAGAAACATGAGGAGCTGTCATACCAGTACTGTTTGGAGTTCTGAATCTTGTAAATTCTTGACCTTGCAAGACCTTCTGGAAACTTGCAGATTCCCTCAAGTCCAGACATCCATTTCCATCTGAAAATGATTGAACAAGGAATTAGAATAATGCAAAGCATATTCAGTTACTCTTTAATGGACTAGGATTTCAGTAGCACATGAATAACCTACTCGGAATTGGATAATCCATATTGACAGAGGGAAAACTTATTTTGGCCCTCTTGCAGCTTGTTGTTATCAGGCTGCCAGAGCTTAAAATTGAACCAGTTGGTTCAATTTCCCATGGAGATATCCTGTTTTGTCCATTGGAACCTCCATCATCATCCCAATTTACCTATAATGTTGAACAAAAACATCTTAAATTAGCATAACAGATTCTAATTGGATGAAAAAAAAGCTAATTTTCACATATGCTTACACTACAGATATAGGTGGATAATTACCAATCAAGAGAGTATTTAAAAAATTAGGTATTTTCTATTATTAACATAAACAGAATGTATCATAAACCATATGATTTCTAACAAAACAAGTCATGCGGGTCAATCATTTCAGGATGCAACTAAAATCATCTTAGAAGCTAGTAAAAATATGTAACAAAAAACCAAAGTCAATTGAGAAGTAGAACTTGGAAGATGAACAGAAGAAATCTAGCTTGATGGCTCTCACACATATATGTAGCACCATGCTACATGCTAATTGACTTATCCAACATAATAGATAAACTTAAACTCAAATGGAAGCAACCAGTTCTGCTTATACACTTAGCCAGCTCATAATAAATAAACTTAAACTCATATGTAGCACCATGCTGCCCTCCTCTCCTCTCAGCCACAGCCTGCATTAGCAGCAATTTCTTAGCCACAGCCTGCATCAGCATCAGTTTCTTTTCTGCAGCCGGTTAGCATCAGCAATAGAGTAGACCAGCCACAAGGGGAGAATTGTTGCACGCCTTTTCCTTCCCTATGGGTCGTTTGATTGAAACCCTAACTCAAGCACCAGGTATACGACATCCTCGGTGATGTTATCAACACCGATTCTTTCATCACCGCTTTTTGGCTCCATGACTATCGCCACCGAAAAATTTAATGGCAAAAACTATGCTTCTTGGGCGGCCGTTAAAATTTGGTTCATGGGATAAAGGCAAGAAGCTCATTCATCCCTGAAGAAAGAAGGCCAACTTGAGTAAAACTTCATGTACAACTTTTAACCTTGTTATGGCAATCTATTGACCCCTCACTCATGAGTATTTTTAGATTTTACTTCACTTACTTCAAGACTTGGGAATAGGCTTGCACTTTATACAACAGTATAAGGCTCATGCACTGATGCACATGAGACCATGGTTTAAAAACTCGGCCGAAACGGTACGGTAAGCCCGGTATTTACCGGTATTTGGGGATTCCGGTATTCGATATACCCGGTATTTGAAAATACCGGGTATATATAGTATACCGGGTGGTATATGACGGTATTTCGCCATATACCGCCCGGTATGACGCGATATTGGGTTTTTTTTTAAGAGTTAGATATAACTCTAATAATACATAATTGATGAATAAATACTTAAAATCAATATTCAAATGTCAAATACATGAATACAATGTTTAAAAGCTATTTGGTACTGTATTAGGATTTTTCACATATACAAGAGAATTACATTAGAATTAATATAGGGCGACACAATCCCACAACCCAAAGGGTCTAAAAAATTTCATTAGAAAAAATTTTAAGCAACATCAAATTTTAAGCAACCCAAAGGGACCGCCGAAGACTCTAAGACGTAGTGCAACATCAACTAAGATGATGAATACCATGTGTCGCCCTATATTAATTCTAATGTAATTCTCTTGTATCTGTGAAAAATTCTAATGCAGTACCAAATAGCTTTTAAACATTGTATTCATGTATTTGACATTTGAATATTAATTTTAAGCATTTATTCATCAATTATGTATTATTAGAATTATATCTAACTCTTTAAAAAAAACGGTATGGTGTTTTCCGTACCGTATCGTACCGAGTGTCGGTACGATACGGTACCGGTTTCGGCCAGGTACCGAAATCAGTACCGAAACCAAGATTTTAAACCATGCATGAGACTGTTGAAAGTCTTTTCCAACTTCACTAGTTTGATTCCCAAATTACTACACATATTGGCAGGTATCAAGCTTTAGCCACAAATATTAGGGCATGTTTGCTTCATGGGATAAGAAACGATATGATAATGGATGGATTAATTTTCATTGTTTGTTTAGTGCATGGATTAGAAGAAATTATGATTAGAAAAATATAATTTAATATTATATCCGATGTACATCGAATTTAAAAAATTCATATCCAATCCTCCATCATTTATTATCCAATCCAATCCAATCCTATCCTATCCAATGAAGCAAACATACCATTAGAGATTTTCTCCCATTCTCCACTAATGTACAAGTCATGGAGGACTGCTTTAATAAGATTCTTCTCATCATATTTTTACACATAGTATGGCCTGAGTTAAGCTTGTTCAAACTCAGGTTTCGAGTGATACATTGGTTCTATCCTTATTAAACACTTACACGAGGATGGTACGTGTCTTTGCAACCATTATTACCTCCAATTGTCAATCGTTCTACCATTTTGGTACAACCTACCCCTACACCAAGAAGAGGCCATAGCGGAGGTAATCGTGATCGAGGCGAAAGTCACGATGGTGGCCAAGGTGGAGGGAGTGGACATTTCTTCTTTCTGTAGCAAGTTTGGGCATGTCAAATATGTTTACTATAGTCTACATAGATATCTTTCAGGTCATCCTACCCATACCATTGATGTTGCTAGTCATATCAGCCTTTTCAGCCTTCTTGGGAGGGGATCTAGGCACTTTTAGCCTTCTTTGGGCAACAGGTCTGACGTCAATATTTCTGCGGAGTATGCACGCTTCACCCAATTTCAATCTGATCAAATTTCTACTCCTCAACTTGCACCTTCTTTTGCATAATGAGGTATATCTACTACTTGCTTGACATACACACATGTGAGTTTAATCCTTCAATTTTGAATTTTGGAGCCTCTAAGCGTATGTCTAGTAACTTGTCCTCTTTCTCTCACCTCTAGCCCCCCTCAGATCCCACCAGCCACAACTATTACTCTGGCCGATGGCTCTCTTTAATAAGTCAAGGGTATTAGTGTAGTTACACTTACACCCACACCACCATTTCAATCTTTTATATTCCTGAGTCTCCTTCAAACTTGTTAACTTGTTATATGTGAATAAACTTGCAAAGTTATTACACTCCTTAGTCACATTTACCTCTCATTCAGTTT
Organism: Canna indica; assembly: GCA_034359265.1. Classification (NCBI taxonomy): domain Eukaryota; kingdom Viridiplantae; phylum Streptophyta; class Magnoliopsida; order Zingiberales; family Cannaceae; genus Canna; species Canna indica. The sequence continues at coordinate 21,269,903 of CP136897.1, forward strand.
CTATCCATGATTAAAGGACTCAAAGGATATAGGCACAATGCATGATTCTCGAGGATTATAGTTGCTATGACATCATCTTCTCCCTTAGTAGCTAACTGTTCCCCTCTTCAGAAATCTTCAAAAAATGGTTCCCTATCTGAGTCTTGAGTGTCAATGTTGCCAACCAGGAAACATTATAGGTCTTCATTTTCCAATAGAGTTCATAAACGTATTTCTGCATGTTTTTAATTTAATTCATTCTAATATGTGGTGTCCTAGTCATGTCTCATCAAAAATGAGGTACAAATATTTTCTGAACTTTCTGTCATGATTATTCTAGAATAACATGGCTTTTTTATTAAAAGAAATTTAGAGTTTTCTCCACTTCCTTTACTGAGATTAAAATGGAATTGGTGTTTTTTATTTGTTACTAAGTAACAATGCGGAAGAATACTTGTCCATTCTCAACCACCTTTAAATCCATCTTAGCTTGTCAGCACATTCTCCGCCAATCATCATGTTCCCTTACATCTCAATAAAATAAGGTTGCAGAATGCAAGAATAACCATTTAGTTGAAATTGCAAACACCCTTTTACTTCATGAGTATTTCCCTCTAGAATGATGTGGTTCTCATGACTTGCTATCTCATAAACTGAATGTCTTTCTCCATTTTGCATGATTAGATCCTTTTTCTATCATTTTCCACGTGATATTTTTTACAGTCTTGCACCATGTGTTTGGTTGAACTTGTTTTGTTCACCTCCTATCTCCTGACAAGGATAAGTTAACACGATGTGCTATGCAGTGTCTTTCTTGGGTACTCTCACCTTTAGCAAAGATATCGTTGCTACTCTCCTGAATTACATTATTCCTTCATTTCAACTTATGTATCTTTCTCTGAGTCCACTCCATTCTTCAATGGTCAATCTTTCACTCCTATGTTTCTTATTGAGGTTCTACCTACTCCTCTATCTAGTCTATTCCTCTAGATCCTCCTATTGTTCATACTTAACAATTACATATTTACAGCCGTTCGACCGAGGCACACGCATGTCACAACTACTCTTGATTCTATTGCCTGTCAGTCCCAAATCTTTCATATAACATTGATCTTCGTATTGCTCTCAGTAAGGGTACTCGCTAGTATACCAAGGGTACTCGCTAGTATATCACTTCTTATCATATGTTACATTATATTTCTTATTCTATTTTATCACCAAAATATTACTCTTTATTTCCTCCCTGTCCTCTATTACTATTCTACAATATCTTTCAGAGGCTCTTTCACAATGGAGTATATAGATGGCAACAAGCTATGATGACAGACATGTATACTCTTTCATGATAATGGAACCTAAGAGTTGGTTACTCTTCCTCTGGCTTGTAAATGGATTTACAATTAAAGACATTGCTTGCCTCTGTTGATAGGCTTAAGGCTAGGTTGGTAGCAAAAAGCTATACTCACATTTATAGTATAGATTATTAGGACACTTTTCTCATGTGAATAAGATAGCTTCAGTTCTTTTGTTCCTCACCTTAGTTGCTATCTCTAATTGATCTCTCCATCAAGAATGCATTCTTTCATGCTGACCTTAATGAAGAGGTACAAAATGAAGCAACCTCTAGGTTTTGTTGATCACGTGAGTCTAGACTAGTACGTTGATTGAAGAAATCTGTGTATGATCTAAAGCAATCTCCTTGAGCCTAGTTTGGCTATTTTAATTCTAGTTCAATTTGGGATGATTAAATGTGTTTCACATTATTTGGTCTTTTGCCTCGCCTCACTTCACCCTCTGTGAGACGAATTCAAAGGCGTCAAATCAACAGTTTCAGACTAAGGAATTGGCAACTTGAGATATTTTCTAAGCATTGTAATAGTTGGGAGTATTTAGAATTTGTGAATATATTGTATTCCTAAATACCTAGTTGTAAACTTGTATTGGCTACCAATGACAATTTTCCCAGTTTTTCCTCCTAACATACACAAAGATCTTATCTTTAAGAAGCATGGTCAATCAGAAACCAAAATATATGAAAACTCACATATTGTGTTCTCTAACAGTCATCAAGGAGTGAGAATCCATGCTTATTTTGATAGATGATCCACATTGAATTATAGGATTAAATCTATACTTATCCAAGTTGCCCTTGATATGATAATATCAGAACAGGATTTAATATATAGGGAACAAAAAAGAGTAGATTGTGCAACATTATTGCATATTTGCATGTTGAACACAATTTGACAATTGTGTAAGATGCAAAACATCTTTTTGGCAAAATGAAATGAGAAGAATTTCAATATCCAGACTACAACTCATTGTGTTTAGAGCAAGTCCATGATGGGTGCAATGCAAGCATGAACCTTGAATAGAAGGTCTATTATCTCAAGTATCTTTCCATGCCATTTTGTACAAAATATTTTTTTCATAAAAGACTCTGTTTAGTATAAGAAGGAATGATCAAGAATCAAGTATATGAGCATACCAACAAACATCTCCACTTGGAACCAGGCCATCTTACAGGGTCCACCTCACTGGTCCCAGTTATCAGTCCTGTGGATCTATAGAAAAAGCAAATGGATAAAATTCAATACCTCAAGTTAGATTTAAGAGGATGTAGGACCAAACCTTCTCTCTGTGGCATCATCACTTTCATAAATCATTCTGAACCTCATTCCCACAGAAATCGTACTATTGAAACTTTTTGCAAATTTCCAGTATGGAACTATAAAATCCGATGAGCTTGCCCTGCATAATATGAACTTTGTCTTTAGAAACCATTGTTTCACTATCATTGTAATTTAAGACCTGACGTGCTTTTTCATTTAAGGACAATATACACTAGCTCATACAGCAGCAGCAGCAAGAAGGTGTAATGTCAAAACTATTTGGAGTCAACGACTCAACGGTCAACCCCATGGATTTTTTTTTTCACCGTTGATAAATATCAGACCAATTAAAAAAAGAAATGCAAACTGCTACAATATATGGAATATAGATATACTTGAACAATTGACCATGAAATAATTTATTTTCAAACTAATTCTGAAATGAAAAGAATTTCTTTTTCTTAGATTAAGAATCATGGGCTGATGGGCACTAGGAGCTTGGATTAGTATCAGGTTATGTAGCATTCACAGTTCAGGCTAACCTTTCAATTTAAGCATAAAAGCAATCTCATGTGTGAAAATTATCTCATTCCATTTTTCCTAGGCATGCAAAGGACAAAAGATATTCTTAATACTTCGTACAGTGGTATTGATGTTAATATGGATAAAAAGATAAAACATTGTCTTTATGTATATAGAAGGTAAAAAAATTACATAAAGCATAACTCCCCTGCAACCAAACATACCTTGGGCTGTAACAGACGTGGAAGACTTTTCTTGCAGGCACAGCATTAGCAACAGTGGACAGTGTAGCTAGATTCGAGTTCTCACTTAGACGTGCAGAAAGTGGACTAGTACTTTTAAATTGAGTTGCTCTCCTGATGCCCAATCTAAGCTCCCCATCATTACCCCTATTCACATTAAAAAAAAAAATCATTCACGTAAAGGTTCATCATGTCTATATAGTGAACAACACTTCTACAGTGCCTACCGAACGAAGAGCACTGCATCTCCTGATAGGAGTTTCTTCCTATTCACAAAAGCACTCCACCCAGTTGTAAGAAGATGCCTACGCGGTTGACCTAAAACACAGATAAACCAGATATTCATCAACAACAGATAACGACCTGAATCCTTTCATGGACTTGAGCAGTTGAATGATTCATTCATCATATCTTCACAAATAAGAGTTCCAAAAGATTAGTTTAAGACTCAATATATTCAAATAGGTGACGGTGAGTGATATTGCAAGGAGTTATTGAATTCTTCCAAAGTGCTATGTGTGACAACCTAATGGCTTTATTTCTCATAGAAGGGCATTTCTTCATAATTAAGTTTCAAATGAGATTTTTCAGCGAATAACAGTATGTGGCAGTATAGAGCAGAACTTTTGGAAATAAATAACCCAGATTAATAGAGGAAACTAAATGCTTAAGAATAATCAATTTTCTATCTCCCCAAATTAATATTAATAGCAATGACATCTTTGAATTGAAATACATAATAAAATATGAATACAATGAATTGCAAGTTTACAAATGCTAAAGTGCATCCATTTTAGTACTAAATGCTTAAGAATAATCAATTTTTTATCCCCCCAAATTAATATTAATAGCAATGACATCTTTGAATTGAAATACATAATAAAATATGAATACAATGAATTGCAAGTTTACAAGTGCTAAAGTGCATCCATTTTAGTACTAAATGCTTAAGAATAATCAATTTTCTATCCCCCCAAATTAATATCAATAGCAATGACATCTTTGAATTGAAATACATAATAAAATATGAATACAATGAATTGCAAGTTTACAAGTGCTAAAGTGCATCTAAACTAGCTTAAGTTTGCAGTATAAAAACAAAAGGTCCACGAGGAACTCTCCTGAAAGTCCGCATAACAAAACTGAAGATAAAGATCTAAACTCGACTTAGACTTGCATAAGATATACCTCTGTAGATATGCCGAAACCTCCATTCTGTGCCATGCAGATCTTTTGCGGTAAGTTCTTGCGAAGGTCTCTGCAACTTATAATCCTAATTGATAAACAGGAAGAAGCAAAGACGCAATAATTTAAAACTATTTTCACCCTGTCGAACTTCCAAAGTAGCAAAAATATCTATTCCAAATCAGACCAACTGTGACGTCCTTTTGAAACTAGATACCATAAATAATTATAATCAAAAGCTTTAAATCTGGAATACCACAAGTTCATGGTTGAATACTCACCAGGGGAGGAAAACAGTCCTCAGCAGCTCGCCGGGGCACAGAGAATCCTCCATGTGTGCTAGTGTCAGAGGCAGTAAGGGTCTTGCAGAACATATGGGGTTTAGATGACCTCATTAAACAGTCAACATCCTCCTCTTCTTCTTTATTACCTTCAACTTCACCTTTCTTTAACTTTCCTTCAAAATCCTGAGCCAAAAATGTGTCACAATATCAACCTTGCCAACAAAATCGAACTATATAACTCTAAATCCCCAGGAAAAAGAATCACAAAACTACCATAATACAGTTTAAACAAATTTAGCTTCATATTGCAGTATTTTTACTTGACAAGCTTGAAATTGGAGATAATGAATCATGTGCACTTCTTCTTATTGATTCAAGAGATAGAAGGAACATGAGCATTTAAAGTAAGTTACCAACCCATCAAATGCCAAAGCCTTACCTCATTTACAGCGATGAGAGAGAGCTGGGCATAGACATCGTCGGTAGCCGCATCCGCCTGCGTTCCATGGAAGCCCCACGTAGAGAAACAAATAATCAGCGGCCAAAAAAAGCCCACCTTTTGGAACCCTAAATAATGAATAGAAGAAAACAGAGTGAGCTAGAAGAGGAACGAACATGGAGCTTGACGTCGACCACACGACAAAAGACGTGAGGCGGCAGATCGCGGCAACAGAACCCTCCTCTCCCTCCGCCGTCTTCCAGCTGCTCGATATGCCCCTGCGGCAAATACACCACGAGGCTCCCCTTCTTCGGCAGCCATATCCGGGGCCCAGCGCACGCGTGCCAGAGCTCCAGGCATATCGAAGTCGCCTGAAAGGCGCCCTCCGTCGTGGCCGCGGGCGGCGGAGCGCCGTGGTGGGCCGGACGCTCCGGCTCCTCTTCCTCTTCCTCATCAATTGTGTTCAAGTCGATCCCCATTCTTTCCGAACCCAAAGAATCAAAAGGCGAAACGAAGCAAATAGGAGAACCAAGGTAAGGAACGTGAGAAAGGTATAGGATTGATGATTATTAAGCTAAGAATTAGGGAGGAAATGAGATAACAGCAACAGTGAGGCGACGCATGAGGTGCAGAGCGCTAAAGGCCTAAAGAAGACAAGCGCGGGAGGTGAGAGATGAAGCAGCAGAGTAAAAGAACAGATAGGGAGCAGCAAGAAGCAGGGAGACAGGCCAAAAAAAAGCTTCGTCTTTTCCTCTCTCTTTCCCCTTCCCCCTTCTCTTTCTCGGGGCTCCCTAATCATTCATAGGCCTTTGCCAAAAGGAAGCGAGTCAAAAGCGACGCCAAGCCATGCCTCTTCCGTACCCTCTGCAGCCCCGACCTCCATAACTCTCTCTCTCTCTCTCTCTCTCTCTCTCTCTCTCTCGCAGGTCCTGCACAGCGACTGGGTCCGTGTCAATGCTCGTAAGAATCAGAGGGCAAATGAGAACGTGAGAGAGAGAAAGCTGGGAGAGGAAGCAGTGATTCAGTTCAACACTTCACTTTCTCCTCGCTTTTATCGGTGGAACTGCCTGGCTTCTGCTTCTGCATCAGCCGCAGCGGGGCACAGAACAGGGCAGAGAGAGAAAGATACACATATATAGATGGCAGCACAGCTGCCGGGGGCTGCTTTACTTGTGCTGCCACCGTGAGCGTGACCTTTTATTTATCTCTTCTCTCTCTAGTTGACAAGACGTAAGAGCCTTTCTGCTTTCCTCCCCCGGGCGCTGTGTATATAATTGGTCGATGGCTGCCTGCTCTCCTCCTGCCACCCTCCGTCGTAGGACACAGCGGAGCTAGCTCGCAGCTGCATGCGCTTTACAGAATTGTTTGGACGTGGGATTTACTCATCACAGATACACTGCCCTCGTCGTCGTCGTCGCTGTTCGTTGTTGCTGCTGCTACTCTTGTTGGCATGGAAGAGACTCGAGAGCGACTGCCTACCTTTAGAGGTGGATTTTTTTAACTCGGACCGGCCATGTGCAGCTCCACTCCGAGGGCGGATAAAAAAGGAAGACGGACAAGTTTTGGACGACTGCAGCAAAAAGACATGTTTGGATCGGAAAAAGAAATAGTGAAAAGAAAAGAAAAATACAGTAGGATTTCTTTTCATTGCATGATGAGGAATAGAATCCGGAGGATTTGGCTTTTTTTTTACTTATTTGGATAAAGAAATAGGAACAAGTTTGAGGTGTTACTCAAATGTTGTGGATTTCACGCGGATACTGCTCTATCATTGAAATCGGTTAATCGTAATTAATTAATTAATTAAATCATAAAATTCAATTTTTAAATAATGAATTTACGATTCGGTTTTGGTTTCGATTAATAAAATTCAAAAGCTGATAAAATCATTTCGATTTCGATTACTGAATCGCAAATAATCAGTAACTGAAATCGATTATATGTTTTGATTTTGATTATCGATTATCCGCGGTTAATCGGTAACCAAAATCAATAATAGTTAATTATTATATATATTAATAATTATATATATTTGACATGTACTAACCGATTAGTAAACGAGTAATCGGTTAGTATCCGAATCAAAATTATCAGCTTTGGTTAACTGATAATGAAATGGTTTCGATTTTAGATACTGATTTTTGAAACCAAACGATTTTGATTTCGGTTTCGATTAACGGATTTTAAAATTGATTTTGATTTTTGGTTAACCGTTGTCATCCTTAGCATTAGACTAAAAAATCACAAGGTTTGCAAAAATTTTACGTTCTACTCAGGATTTCAAAATTCATCTATAAATTCACAACCTTTACATCTGTTTATGTCATCTACCAAATCGTCAAACGTCGTCTCAACTTAGCTGACGTGGAGGTAAACGACGCTTGCGTGGCTAACGAATTCATAAATACATATTTTTTAAAAATAAATAACTATATATGACCTCATCTTTTTCTCTCTCTTATCTTCTTCCTCCTTATATTTCTCATTCTTCTTCTTCCCAACTGCTACAACATTTATTCTTCTTCCCAGTTGCTGCAACCTTTCTTCTTCTTCCACGATGAAGAAGCGGAACCCAATGACTTGCACGGGACGCTGCTGGCCGCCAACACCATTGGTGTCTACCACGACCACTTCGTCAACAGCGAGCACTACCACGTTGTGATCCACTACTGCGACCATGGCCTGGACCTTCATAGGTCCATCCTTGAGGACCTTGGCAAAGGCGGAGTAGACGTCAGCGTTGACAAGGTAGTCAACGCTCTCAGGATCGCGCCCGAGGAGACCGAGGGCACGAGCGGCGTTCTCCCTGCCCCTCGGCCTTGCTCGACCTCCTTGAGAATGCAGAGGAGGAGCACGACGCCATCCTCCTCGATGATGAGCTTAGCGAAGTGTTGATTGTCCCGGGCGAGTGAAACGAGCGCCGCGGCGGCCCCAGAGCGGGCAGGAGCGGAGACACGGAGGAGCCAGGAGACATCGGAGATGGAGTTGTCGATCTGGGTGGAGATCTTGGCAAAGGCGGCGGCTAGGGTGATACTAAAGAGACAATGAACGAAGCTTCGGTTACGGCACTTGTCCATGAGGGCGAGGGCCTTGCTGAGAACCTGCTCATCCATGATGCGACGGGTGGGGCACTCATAGAGATCAGTGCGGGCAGTCTGGCAGAGGAGCGTGGCAAGCTTGTCTGCGTGCCCCTTGAGCTGTAAGCACTCCTGTTTGTTCGTTTGTGCATCGATTGCCCACTTTCTCAGTTGGTCTGTAAGCAACGACGGAGGAGCCGAGGAGCTAGGCGACCCAATAGAAGATGCTGGTGAGGATGGTGATGTGGCCGTCGATGGCCAAGCCGAAGGTGACGGGTAGGTTGAGGTGGTCGCCGAAGATGTTGGCGCCTTGGCGGCCATGGAGACGCCGACGAAGAGGGCCAAGCTGTGTGCAAGGAAACAACTACGTCGTAGTGGTAGCCGAGGGCGAAGGAGGAGGAAGGAGAGGAGAGAAGCAGTGTCGTTGTTGAGGGCGGTGGAGTTGAGGTAGCGACGGCAGAGGTGAAGGTGTAGGAGAAGGAGAGGGAAAATGTTGGGTTCAATAGGAGGAGGAAGATGAAGAAGAAAAGAGAGAGAGAAATGTGGGATCATCTGGGAGGAAAAATATAAGAGAGAGAAAAAAAGGTAGGGTCCTCAGCCACGTATGATGTCGTCAGGCCATGTAAGCGTCGTTTATCTTCATGTCAACTAAGTTGAGACGGCGCGTGACGATTTGGTAGATGGCATAAACGAAAGTAATGTTGTGCATTTACACACGAATTTTGAAATCCTGGATAAAACGTAAAATTTTTGCAAACCTTGTGATTTTTAGTCTAATTTTCCTTCTTTTTACTGTGTAGGATTTTTTTTTTCAAACCATACTATTTTATGTTTTTTTTTCTTTAATTGATAGTTTTGTCATTTTATTCTCCGCTATTAATTAATAGTATGTCTTCATGGTTGACTTGAAACTTTTGTTTTTAATATATCAACTATTAATTTTCGCTTATTTAAACATTTTAATAGATTTAATTGAACTTTAACATATAAGTGTACCTAAAATTATATTATTGGCTACACCATTCGATTTTGTTGAATTTGTTATTACTTGTATATTGACATGACCTATTCTTATCTTGGCATGCCATATGATCTTGGTTATTAACTATTCTAACAAAAAAATTGTCAATTCCTTTATTTCTTCAAATTTTTAATAGGTGATTTCCCAAATTCAACTTCTCAATCTGAAATAGGGTAATTAATTGAGTATATCCTGAATTTTAAATTTTATTTCAAATATATCCTAAAATTTTATTTCATCAAATTGTATCTTGAAGTATTAGATTTATATCAATTATATCCTCAGTTAAAATTCTGTCACCTATCCCGTTAATCATGTGACGTGATTTGCACATGTGGATTAAAAAATTATTTTTTAAAATCTGATTAAAAATTATTATTTTTTAAAATCTTATTTTTTTATCCACATATGATGGGCACCACCGGCCTCCTCTCGCCCCTCAATGCCTTTGCAACCGCCGCCGGCGGCGAGAACTCCTCGTCGGAGGAGGAGCTCAAGGAAGACTCCAAGGATGAGAACAGCGAGGTGAAGTCGGCCTCGAGGAGCTCTAGCATTCCGAACAGCTCGCATTCTGAGCTGAATCCACGTGTATGTGAGCTAAGCCGAATCCCTATTGTATGTGAACTGAGTTGAATCCCTATTGTATGTAGTTGTGGGTCTTTTATAACTGGCATTCTGCTCGTAGCTGTAGTAGCTAAAGCTGTCGAAGTTAATTGTTGTCATTGTCTCCGCCTCCATCTCCACCTCTGTCTTCGTCTCGCCATTCCTTGCGAACCGGCCCCTCACCCGCTGTCGGCTATTAGTCAACGTCTTCCTGCATGTGTACTGGAATGTGAAACGAATTCATTTTGTTGATGTTAATGCCTAGGGTAAACATTGAACTAATCAAGATTGGAGCGATGGATAATGATGAATGGTGTAGTCTTAATTGAAGGGTAATGATAAATGATTTCTCTTTGTGGATGTATTTTCGAGAGACATAAGTTGTCACGTGGCAGAGAAGTACGTGGGCAAGGAACCAAAAGAGCCTTCAAGGATCCAGCATTCTCGAGAGGGCGTCGATCGAGCAATGGTTGCAGACAGAGGCTCAAAGCTTCGACCCGCCGAGCTCGGCGCTCATCTTCAACCTGGCGTTCGCATCGCTGCTGAAGCTAGAGCAGGACCAAGAGGTGATCGAGCGGAGCAAGAAGCAGCTGAAACAGTGCCCACGATGAACGCATACGGGGGACACCGAGGGAGAGAGTCTGGATGAGGTCGCGCTCACGCGTTCGCCTGCAGGACCCCGCTGTCACGGGCCAATTATTTTGTGCGGAAGAACCCGTGCAGCGTCCTTGCATCCCGTGCAAGGGATAAGCCTACCATCCTAAATTCATCCCGAATTGGGCTTCCCGACTTAACATCGCATGGCATACGTTGGTCCACATACCAACCTCGCGCTCCATATCTGCCCCCCCCCCCAAAAAGATCATGTTGGTCAAATGGTATTGAAGGCGTAAAGTAAAACAATAATTACAGGACTATGGACGCAAGAAAATATAAAACCGGATGTACGACGATCTACGCAAGTTATCTTAGGCGAAGATCGACTGGTCGTACGCCCATATGGACCACTCGTTCGTCTCCATCTAAGGCAACCACTTTGTTTGCCAACGCTCTCCTACATTATACATGAGACCCCTAACCCTCAAGTGTCACCCCCAAGGTTCCCAAAAGCATGAGGAGCATGACAAAATTATAGTCATGCACGATGGTAATTTTCCATGACCATGACGAATGCAGGAAAACTGCTCCGCTTAGTCGCAGCGCACGCACCAAGCACCGAATGACCTCGAAATGCATCCAACTCGTACTATGGGCCCTCGGGGATCACACAAGAGATTTTACAAGTACGAACTATAATGAAAGCTAAAATTATATGGATGCGAAAATATATTTACAAACATGTAGAAAACATTCTGCCATGATTCGTCGTTGCTCGGGCAAATCGAAAAGTCCCTAACATCCTCCCCCACTTCAAGCTTCGACGTCCTCGTCGAACTCGCCTCGGCCGCACCGCCTTCCCTACATAGGCTACAATTGCTGAAGTGAATTCTTCACAAGTAGTCGAAGGAAACACTGCCTAAGTAACGACACGCCGCAATGGGGCCACAACATGTCGAGTTTCGCCGTGTGAAGTCCGCCACCACGAAATGACTACTTGTAGCATCATTTAGTTTATCATCTTCCGTTGTTGCGAGAAAGGACTTTGAGATTCTCAAACTCATTGTTGTTGGGCAATGAAAGTCCCAAACTTGTGGAGCAAACGAGAGTCGTTGAGCAACGCTCGTTTGGATGGATACCTAGAAATAGCTACTTGGTTCACCAAGTCTCGTTGTTACTGGGCTATGAGGGTCCCAGACTTTGTGGGGCACACGAGCGCCGTTGAGCAACGCTCGCGCAAATAAACCCGAGAAATGACTACTCAATTCACCAAGTCTCATTTTTGTTGGGCAATGAAAAGTCTCAGATATGATGAGCATACGAGCAATGCTCATCTCGGATAACATCTGGGTGTCGTTGTGTAACACCCAAGTGATGAGTAGTTATGTGGCCGCACCACACTGGAGCATTGCCTTCACCGCGTCTTGAGCTGATCACTGCTTGCTCACTCGCCCCCCGTAGGAGTCATGGTGCTCTCCTCCGAGCCCATCTCAACGAGCTTCAAGTCTTACGGATCACTTCTTGCTCACTCATCCCCCGCAGAGGTCATGGTGCTCTCCTCCGAGCTCATATCAACGAGCTTCAAGTCTTACGCTGCTCCTCAAATCATGACTTGAGGGATTTTCTCCAACCGAGTTACGACGTTTGCCAACTCTGCGCACTAAGAGCATTGCTGCCACACCACGGTTGTTCTTCACTAGTGCTTGGTTCGGACGTGTCAATTTTACGTCTTAAGAGTCATCTGCTCTGCGCACAAATCTTACGTCTTAGAGGCCATCTTGCCTTGCACACCAACCTTGCGACTTAGGGGACATCAGTCATGCACACCAACTTGGTGTCTCACGAGCAATCTGCTATGCGCTACGTCTTAGGGGTCATCACCATGTGCACAAACTTAGCGACTCACGAGCCATCTGCTCTACGCTGCGTCTTAAGGGTCATACGTCCTGCGCACAAACTTGACGACTCATGAGCCATCGGCTCTGCCCTGCGTCTTAGGGGACATCCGCCCAACGCACAATCCTTAGTGACTCACAAGCCATCGGCTCTGCACTGCGTCTTAGGGGACATCGCTCTGCGCACCATCCTCACGTCTTATGAGAGAGTTTGCTTTGCACACAATGTGCGTCTTACTAGAGATCTGCTCTGCGCAAGACTTTACGTCTTACGAGAGAGTTTGCTCTGCGCACCACTTTGCATCTTATGAGAGATCCGCTCTGCGTGCAAACGACTTTGCGTCTTAGGGGCCCATCTGCCATACGCAAAAGTCATGGTCTTCACATCGATCATCGACTGCTTACCTCCTCGAATACCACAGTCGGAATGTCCATCGACTGGTTTCACTACATCAACACCTCGAGCGCCATAGACGGAATACACGTTGGCTATATCTGCATCGAGGGCTCCCCCACTTGGAGGCTTGCAATTCTCGCTCTGATACCAACTGCCACTGACCAATTGTTTTGTGTGGAAGAACCCGTGCGACACTCTTGCATCCCATGCAAAGGATAAGCCTACCATCCTAAATTCGTCCCGAATTGGGCTTCCTGACTTAACATTGCAAGGCATGTATTGGTCCACGTACCAACATCGTGCTCCATATCCGCTCCCCTAAAAGACCATGTTGGTTGAATGGTATTGAAGGCGTAAAGTAAAATAACAATTATAGGACTATGGATGCAAGAAAATATAAAATCGGGTGTAGGACGAGCTCTACAAGTTGTCTTAGGCGAAGATTGACTAGTTGCGCGCCCATATGGGCCGCTCGTTCGTCATTGCCCAAGGCAACCACTTTATTTGTCAACGCTCTCCTACATTATACATGAGACCCCTAACCCCCAAGTGCCACCCCTAAGGTTCCCAAAAGCAAATTTTATAGGCAAGATATTATCAAATTTTGATAAGGATTTTTTTGGTATTTTTTGTAAAATCAAAAAATTTAAAATTAGATTATTATTTATGTATGCCAAATGAAATAATATTATATTATTAAAAAATTAAAAATAATAATCTATCTCATAGTAATATAAATTATTATTATAATATTATTAAATAATATACAAAATGCAATTTTCATGAAAACTATTATAGTTCGTTTGTTTTAGTGGATAGAATATGATATCAAATGAGGAAGTATTGAATAATTTTTTTTTAAATTCGGTATACACTGAATATAATATCAAATTTATATTCTTCTAATCTATGTACTAAGCAAACAAAGGATATATATCTAATTATATCCATCTCTATCCTATGAAGCAAATATGTCCTTAGGAGTGTGCATGAGTACCAAATAAACCCGAAACTGATTGGAACCTACCAAATCGGGTAGGTTCCGCGTGAGGAGATCCGAATTAAATTCAGATAGGATCTTGGATAAAAATTGAGGAATTAAATTCGGATAGGATTCAATTAAAATCGGTTCTAATTTCAGATCCAACACATCGGGTATCCGAAATCGGAATAAGTACTTGGACCTTGTATTGAAACCTGTTGGAATCTATTGAAAATTGTTCTGAAACATGTTGGAGTCGTGTTTTAGAATCTGTTGAAATTTATTCTGAAATTTATTTTGGAACATGTTCATCCAATGGGGTACTCAGAATATGTGATTTTGAGTAGGATTTAATTACAAATTTTAATAAAATAGAATTCGTTTTAAAATTTATGAATCGATCCCTAGAATTCGAGTATTAAACTACAGTAGAAATCGACTAGAAACATCTACCGTCCTTTCTCGATGGTATCGTCGATGCAAGCTCTTCCGAGTAGAACAACGTGGCCAAAGCCAGTAAAAAAAGGGCCAGCTAGGAGTCTAGTTAAAGCCGGTAATAAAATCCACCTCCTGCCTAATAATAAAAGCCGCCTGCGTCCGCCGCTGTTGCAATCGCTCGCCAACAGCGGCTCACATGGCGGGCTCCGCGGCCGTGTCGCCGCCAGGGCCCCAATCCAAGTACGTTCCCCTCGTCCCCATCAATGCCTTCCACCTCAAACTCTCTGCAACACCATGCGAGCACGAGAGCAAGACGCCACCACCTTCACTGCTCCATAATAATCCAACTTCATTGGCCAACCTTCCACGTCTTCTCCGGAGAACGCCAAAGCAACCCCCGGATAAGCCGGAGCACCGCACACTCACTCCCCCGCCCGAAGCAAAACAATAGCATAGGTTCAAATTAGGGTGCTTTTGTAGGTAGCATGACTCCCATGGCTAGCTAGCTGCAATGCCTGACACGTTCCGCTGTCCGCCTCTCCATCCCCACACATCTCCCCAATCTCAACTTCGCTATTTCTCTCTCTAGCCCTTTTATGCCCTCAAGCTTTTTGCATAAATGCCGCAACAGTCATTTACTCCGTAGGATTGTCTCCTTTCTAGCTCAAGGATCACCGAGGGGCAATGATGGACCGAGGGGGATAGTGATGAATGAAATGATCACTGGCCAGCCAGTTGTGGCGGAGTGGGTCATATGTACCACAATGATTTGGTCTTCTGTGGGAGGGCCACTTCTGGAGGGCAGCAGCAGTGGCAGGCAAGGCTCTTGTCATGATCGCAGTGGTGAGTGGGTGCCCCCCCCCCCCCGCCGACCCACCCGAGCAAGGCAGCTTGAGCCGGACCCCGTCCCGGATGGATAACTCTTTTTCTCCTTGTCTGCTGTGTTGGATTTGTGCTTTGTGTCTCCCTCCCCAGTGGTAGCAGCACCTCTTAGTGGACCTCCTCCCCCTTTTCAGTGCACCGCAAAGATCTTCTTTCACTTGAAAATAGGTTTTTACCTCGGCTTGATGTCATATAAAGTTTCCCTTTTGTGATTTGGATAATATTAGAATCTGAATCACTAAAACATTGTCTGTGTTGTCTTGTCCCAGACATTTTATTGGTGGGAGCTTTGTGCAGAAACTTGCATGATCTACCCAAAGCATTTTTGCCCCACCAAAATGACAAAGGAGACCAGTGTCTCTTGGAAGTGCTATGCAGAAGCGCATCTTTTGGTAAAACCTGTTTTTATCTCAGTGTCTCTGGAAGTGCCACACAGCAGCTCATCTTTTGGTAAAACCTGTTTCTTGTCTTTTGTTGAAAAAAAAAAGATCTGCTCCTTGCTTTTGTATTGCTGTCCTCAAAATTTTATGATATTACTTCGTTCCTCATATTGTTGAGCAAATGTTTCTCGCGTTCTTGTTGTTGCTTGTGTTGAATTAATTGAGCTCAGCTGATGATATGAGTTTCTTAGCTATGTAGCAAAAATAAGTGCTTGAAAAGTATAAACTATTATTTTATATGTATGCAAGATGGAGTCATGATCATAATTCATCAAAAAAAGAAGTTAGATAAGATACAAGCGCCAGCATACAGAGATGCTATAATCACATTAAACTATTAAAGTTGTCTCTTGATATCCAATAATATAATAAGGTTAATTTTCAAGAATAAACTATAATGGCAGGAACTGACCTTGAGAACCAGAGAGTGATGCTATTGGGTAGGGTTTTGGGTCAAAGCACCTAGGATTGTTATCAATGTTAGGATATGTTTATAGATCCAAGATGACAAGTGTACTAAGTTGAAAGGAGTTTCTAGCTCATTGATAATCCTCCATCCCATTTTCCTTCAAGTTAGCATCTCTATAAAAGTTGATAGTATTGTCAATGAGCTAATTGAGTATAAGAGGTCTTTGAACTTTGGCTTTAAATATGTTTATCTTTTCTATCTTAACTTGTATAGTTTCTGACCGTTCCTGGTGCTGTTCTATCATTAAAGTTGGATTACTTTGGATAAGATTGAGATTAGGATGCTCATAGTGTTTGATGATTATTAAAATCATAACCTTAATCTACTTTAGGACTAGGCACTAAAGGAACAGTTCAGTGTATTAGGGAGTAATCAAGATTAATGAGTCATGCCACACTTAAAATTCTAATGCCGTACTGTTTGTTTACGTATTGAACAGCGACACCAAAGAGGGAATAAGAAGCTAATTATAGCGAAAATAGGCAGACACTTGTCGGGCTTTGTGTAGCTAAGTCATCAATTTTTTGTTCATGGACCCTGGCTGGCACAATATTATGTTGGAATGTGTCTTTTACATTAATTAAAATATCATAATCTATATCAGCTGGCTTATCTTGTGAAGACCTTGTTTTTCACCTTCACGCGTACTCTTTATGTATTAAACAAAATCATATTTGATCACTCATGTCGTTATGAAGTTTTTTGTATACTGTCTGTAAATTTATGTTATTTTATTATTACGATAGAGTTTCAGTTATACTTGTAAATATTTGTATTTATATTTTTGTAATTCTAGTATAATAGTATATACTATATTTATGCTAATTATATAATCTATATGTTGTATCTATCTGTTTTGATATTCTAGGTTAATTTGGAGTTACATTATTTCATTTTCATTCTGTTTTTTATGTTATTTGTGTCGTCTAAAAAGTTTCTTCGTAAAGGATATGGTGATGAGATTTTTAACTGTGTATGATGATTCTTTTTGAATTGTATTACAAGAAGGGGAAATTTCGTTCTCTGCACTCAAATATTAGAAATGAAATTTACTTATTTCATTCAAGTCATTTCATTGGTGTCTATCAAATGCTGCATAAATTATTCTTTGCAATGCAAGGTATTGCCCTCTCATATTCCATAAGCTATAAATTATGGAGAAAAAAAAAATCAAAAATGGCTAAATATATATGGGTATCCAGTACCAACTAAAGAATAAAAAATGCAAAGCACAAAGCACAAAGCCCTGAAGCACCACTTAGACAACACACAAAAGCAGAGTAGAAAAAAGCAACCAGGCAAGAGACAAAGATTTGCTATATGATTGTAAAGACAATAATTTGTGGGGATGGTGAAAAGTATGGCATATTTACTGCTCATTCTTTTCAAAAGTTTCTACAGATGAAAGAGTTAAATTGAACAGCATCCCATCATTCTGCAGTCTTTCATTTCAGGTGAGAATTCTTTTGTCAATTCACTTATGGATGTAAAAGCTTCACAATAATGAGAAGGCTCAGTTGCCTACCACTTGGCCAATAGCCATCAAGATGAAGAAAGCTCAATGCTATTTAGACAAAGGCTGGCTGTGCAGAGGAAGATTAGAATCAAATCCTTAATTCCTCATGAGAAGTGGTCCATAGGTTGGGTGTTTGCCTATGATGGTGCTCATGAACCCATGATATATCTTGTACATTATGGTCCTATTAAGTTTTTGCTGACTGGACAGAAACAAGACATTCTTTCTTTGGGATTTTGTTCCTTGTTAAGTATTAAGGATTATCACTTCCACGAGTAGTCTAACATATAATTTTGTTACTAATATTACCTTCTATTTTCAAATAGGAAGATCTATTTGCAATCATTATATAAGGTAAATAAACTTGTTGCATTTTTGATGTTTGCTTATCCTCATTAATATATTTGATTTATAGTAACATCATCTTAACCATGAGTGCTTCAGTAGTTTTCCTCTCCACCATTTCTGACTTCCTTGTCATTTGCTGCAGGAATTGATTGTGTTCAATCAAGTGATAAATATGTTAAGTGGTTAGCTAATCTCAGAATAAGATAAAACAATATTGTTTTTGCACAATATGATGAGTCATTTGTTCAAGAAATGCAACTGCCTTCTCTCTTTCTTCAGGTATCAACTCGTGATCAATAATACATTTAGAACCTTGGAGGTCATTGATGGCAATTCTCTGTTTTATAGGGGGAAGATGATCCTCATCAACAAATCTATTCACAAATCTAAATCATCAGCTTATGCATGGAACTGGAACATACAAGGGATTATCATGAATGTCACTTGCAGTTTTTCTACTAATTCTTCTCTCCATCCCATTGTTTGAATAATACCTGAACTGGTGTAGTGGAGTAGAGTTTGTATCAAGGAAGTGCAGTGTGATCACCATCAACACCGAACATGCAAACATTGGTATTGGCCCAAAGATCCATAGCAGCAATGTAGTTGCAAAGTACATTGCTCGAAGACCCATCGACCAAAAATTGCTGCCTCTGATTACTGCCGTCTGCACATAACTTACGGGTATGTCTGAATCCAATGTGCTCATCATGAAGCTTGCATGAACAAAGTATCTTGCTGACTGGATGAAGCAAGTGAAGGCTGCCAAGAAGCAGACGAGAAGGGAAACATACTTGACAGAGGAAGTGGTCTGGCTTGTGTCCCCATAGATGACCTCTGTCATCAGAACTTTGGCGCTGCCCCCTATCCAAGTTCCGATGAGGGAACTCAGAGCGATGGAGAGTGAAGCAAGGTTGCTTGATGCTGATATGTTGCTTGCTACCACCTGCAGAGCTATTCCTGTTTCCTCTGGAGTTGACTGCTGAAATTTTTGTCACAACGAGATGGTAAGTACCTCTTTCATTCACTTCCATGTTCAACATGTTATATTCAGGTCAAGAATTCCTCTTTACAAATTATAAAATCTTCTAAAGTATGGGTTATTTACCTAGGAAATAGCTAGACTTTCATCATATTTCACTTTCGTCTCTGTACGTTCCTAAACTTTTTTGTTTTGTTACAATCAAGTCCTGCCATCAATTTCTTCATACGAAAATGTGATGCAGTTGACTGAATTCCACTCAGCAACTCAGAAACAGCAGGAGTTTTACCTGCAAGTTCACTTGTTTTATCTCCAAATCTGTCCCAAGTTCACTTGACAGGTGTTTTCCTGCCTTTTGTTGAATTGTTGTGTGGACATTTCGTTAGCCATATTAGACTTTCATCCATAGAAATTGACAGTAGGATTTGATTGTAGCAAATAAATTTTGGGTATGCAATTGTGGCAAAAAAAAAAAAGTATAGATGACATCCTAGGGAACTAGCCCTATAAAGTATTTAGATTCTGCATCCTCTTGAATAGTTAATCTTTGATGCTATATGGTAAAAAAAATTTCATGCATGACAAATAGTTACTCTGTAAGGTGATTTAAGCTTTTAGATGGAATGACATTGATCAAAAACTTAGGAACTGAAACTATAATATAAACTAGATTAAGGAGACATCCATGATAGACAATGATAGAAATAATCCAACCCGAAACATGACCTATTGCTAGGAAGTCGAAAATGCATGAAGAATTCAGTATCTACAGTGCAGTTAATACAAGTTGAAGCTGCTTCTGATATAGCAAAATAACAGATGGCAGTACTACAAACCTGCAGCATTCTCTCAACCCATGCTCTCTTGTTATGGTTCTCGTAGCCAATGACAGTGGTGTGGGGAAACCGAAAGATCCGATAGAGAAGGAAGAGATGGTACCCGAACAAAATGGCCAACCCAGCTGGTACCAACACCAAATCTATGGATCCTCTATCTAACATCATTCTATATCAATCTTTTGGGTTGAAGATGGAAAAAGGTGGATGCTTTCTAGTATATTCCTCTTTCTGTGTGTTTTAGGTTGAAGATGGCAAGAAGTGAATGCTTTTTGTAGTAGATTTGTTTGTTTTGGAAATCCTCATTCCTCACATTTGTTTGCTTATACTTATCTTGGGAATTCAGTGCTGGCAATTAGGCTTTTATTTTGTGGTTGTCATGCAATCTCAGTCTGTTGCTTGCCTTTAGGAGCCGGACTTCCTGAGAAAGGCATGGATTGGGAATGCAGCTGCAGAGTGGGATGCGTTTGCTTGCACTCCATCGTGTGTTTAAATGAGGAGGGCACCTTGTAGTGTAAAACACTCAATCTAGATCATGGCGTATCTCAACTGGATATTAGTTCGTTAGCTGCAAAAGACAAGCTAAGTTAGATTGGCAAGAGGGGGGTGAGTTTGGTCGTGGCCTTCTTTCATGGCATTTTGGATCAGTATCTGATGAGAAAGAATTTGAAGGCGATGTTCTAGAAAATGGGCTTGACAAGTTGCAATGGGAACCCGGTCTTCAATCTTGTTCGGATTTTATCTTTAATTATTTATTTCTTTAACTTAAATTATTTCTACTGGTTAGATGCGCGAACCAATGAATTGAACCAGTTCTAAAATACTATTGTTTGCGGTTAAAATAATATTTTATTATTTTTAAATACATTTACGGATGTTGATTGAATTTCTGACCAAAATTGACAGTCTCACTCGGCGTCCTAACGGTTTGATGATAAAATATAATTGAAGTAAATAAAAGTACAAGAGACTCCTGTTGATTGGAGATAGAAAATTTTAAAAGTCAATTAATATTTTTAAATCTTATTAGAAAAGTCTAATCATATGACATTTGTTAATTTTATTATTTATTTAAGGATGTTATGTGGCACTGTTGATCTACATCTGACATTTTTTTGACAGTGGAATGTAATTGAAATATAATAAAAATCAAAGTATCATATTAGTATAAATAAAATAGTGAGTATATATATAAATATATAAATTAACTATAAATATAATCACGACGCCAAAGACTTGTGCTGTCAACTACTATTTTTTTCTCAATGGAGGCATCTCACCTCTTGAACATTACTCAATGAATGTAATGTTAGTATTTATCTTATTTTTATTCAATAATTGTAATGTAAATATTTTTAACTAAATTACTTTGCCTCTTAATATTTACATTGATTTTTTACATGGCCTTTAAAATTTAAAATCTCGTAAGATGCATTACAAGACGTACACAGACGTAGAAAAAAACGTATTAAGCACTAGAACAAGAGATCGAATTCAAAACTTATAGATAACATATTCGGATGCAACTATCACTTGAGCAAAAGTGTGTTCACCCATGAAGTTTGTTTTTATTTTCACTAATTTGGTCTCTAAATTTAGTTTGACCCCTGAAATTTATTTTGATTCACACTTCCTTACTTTTTTTTTAAAAAAAATCACTTTGGGTCATTAAATTAAATTTTATTTTATTATTACCCCAAAATTATTAACTAGTTGACACTACAAAATATAATGTAATCATCAGCGCCACTAATATATTGAATATAATATCGTCTTCATATTAAATGAAACCTCGTATATATCTCTCGCTTGTTTCATTGATTGGTATACTCACTGAACTCATATTTTTATCTTATTATCGATATTGATCATTATTATGACTATGATTAACTTTTTTCCTTCCTTGAGCATGTAATTTAGTATTAAACCCACTAATTCAGTTAAAAACTACTCGATGTCTTATTTTGAAGTTATTTTGATTGTTTGATGGGAAAATATGAATTTTTTTAATTTAACAAACCAAATTGAAATTTTTTAATTATAAAATTTTCTATAAGTGAGAATCAAAACAAATTTTGAAAGGTTGAGATTTTTTCAAACCTTCGGAATCAAATTAAGTAGAATTAAATTGATGTAAAATTTAAATGCCAAAGTAGAATCAATCCTAATTAGTGAAGATTATTAATTACAATCATAAATGTCTATGATTTTTTTAAAAAAAATGTCTATGAATTTTTATGTTAAATAATAGGATAAAGAGCAAAATGAATTATGATTTTTATTTTATAATTACCTCATATGAACTTAAAAATTAGATTAAAAAATTAAATTTTATAAAATTAATAAAAATACCCTCTTTATTAACTCACTGTTATCTATTTAATGACGTCTTTTTAAATTACATATGACAATCTTGCGTTGGTCTAAATTATTAAAGATGAATAAAAAAGTTGATTAAAAACTAATAAATTAAAAAATAGAAAATGTTAATCACTAAGAAAGTTAATTATGATACAATTAAATTTGTAATTAATATTTTTTAATTATTAATTTATTAAATTTTAAATTAATTTTTTATTGTATCTTTTAATATTTAGACAAATGAAAGGGTAAATTGAATTTCACCCAAAATTTTCACGTTAAGCTGAAACTAGGAATGACAATAATACTCATTCAGGTGGGTACTCGCGGGTATTTATTTGTTTATGATGACCATGGGGGTTAGTACCTACTCGCGGGAATTTCGCGAATAATTTTTCTTATCCGCTTATTATATGGGGCAGGTACCCGTTATCCGCGAAAATAATTAAATTACAAATTTACTCCTTATACATATACAAAAAAATCATAAGCAATCAAATTCCACCACTCTCATTATACGATGATGTTGAGAAATATTTGTAGTTTATATTTTAAGATCTTGTGTAGTGTATTTATATTTGAAGTTGTTATTAAAATATTATAATTTATATATTTTTTAAATGTCATGGGTATCCATCAATATCTATGGATATCCGTCCTTCGCAGGTAATTAAATGAATAATCATTTTTGATACCCACGAGGAATTAAAAAAATAACGAGTATCCATATATTTTGTGAGGTGGGTAGCGGATAGGTACCCGGCCGTACCCATCCAGCACAGTTTACATCCTCCCTAATTGAAACTGAATTTCACCGAATATTTAGGACATAAATTTAACGTTAAATTGAAACTGAATTCCACCCAAAATTTTCATGCTCAGTAAAAGAAAACCCAAAAAGCTGGCTATTAATAAGGCATATATCTCCATCGTATATATGGCACGTGTCACTGTAGTCTGTAACGATCGAACAATCAATCCCCCACACGTACTTCAACTTAATTTCTCAAACTCCAACCAAATTTAAGTAGTCCATCTCTCCCCGGCTTTCTTCTTCCGTGATGAATTACCATTTACCAGCAGCAGCTGCCTCCAACACGTAAACGAAGCCCCTCCCCATATGCATGCATGCATTAATCCACATCACTTCCTCTTCCTTGCAAGCTAACTCTCAACTCCTTCCCTTCCCTTTTACTCCCACTACTCCATTCATTATAATTAATCCTCCTCCTGTAGCTTTAGAGTTGCAGAGCTCGATCCGCATCAATGGCGTCAACGATCGCCGCCGCCGACGTCAACGACGAAGCTCAGCCTCTCCTGGCTCAAGATCCATCAGCTGGTAACAGTGGCGACGACAACGACGCACAGACGTCGCTCGTGCAGAAAGCCATCAGCCAAACCTTCAAGAGCACCGCCCACCTCGCCAACCTGCTCCCCACGGGCACCGTGCTCGCCTTCCAGCTCCTCTCCCCCGTCTTCTCCAACGGTGGCCGCTGCGCGCCGGCCGACCGGCTGATGACCGCCGGCCTCCTCGCCCTCTGCAGCCTCTCCTGCTTCGTCCTCAGCTTCACCGACAGCTTCCGGGACGGCGCCGGCCGGGTCCGGTACGGGATCGCGACGCGCGACGGGCTGTGGGTCATCGACGGCGCCGGGTCGACGCTGCCTCCGGACGCGGCGGCCGGGTACAGGCTCAGGTTCATCGACTTCGTCCACGCGTTCATGTCGGTGCTGGTGTTCGCCGCGGTGGCGCTCTTCGACCGGAACGTGGTGGCGTGCTTCTACCCGGTTCCGTCGCCGGAGACGAAGCAGGTGCTGACGTCCTTGCCGGTGGGGATTGGAGTCATCTGCAGCATGATGTTTGTGACCTTCCCCACCACCCGCCATGGAATTGGATTTCCCGTCTCTCCACAGTAATTATTTGATCTGAAATTATTTTTTATGATTAATTGTATTATTACATTCGAGATTAATAAATAAACTTAAAAAGAAGGTGCGCTTTTTTTATAATTTTTTTTTGAGACAGGTATTTTAAAAAGTGACCTAGGTTTAACAAAATCTAAGGAATAGAACTGGTATGAGCGGTCTGCTCATACAAATTGTACGAGCAGGCCGCTCATCTTCTGCCACGCCAGCCAGAAGTCCGTCGGGATGCATGCTCGAGTTCGGGATGCGTGCCCAAATTCGGGATGCATTCTGAGATGTGTGCTGGGCACGCATCCCGACGGATTTAGAGGTGGCGTGGCGGAAGATGAGCGGCCTGCTCATACAATTTGTATGAGCAGGCCGCTCATACAAGTTCTATTCAAATCTAAGGAAGAAAATAATTTGTGGACAAAAATGGCCCTCATTGATATTGGACTCATAAAATAAAAAATGATGTGTCTATTTCAACGACCAATTCAGGTGTCGACAACTTGAGATAAATCATTCATATGTCAACAAACAATTGACAAAGACACCAACACCACCAACAACAACACCACCACCACCACCACCCCCCGCCCTGAATGTCAATAATTCATGACAAAATGTACAACACACCTAGTCTTGAATGTCGATAACCCAGGACAACTCGAAAGAACTTGTTCAGGGTGTCGACAACTCGGGACAACCCATAGATGGAGTCAATAATTCAGGACAAAGATAAAACACTATGCATTCTTATCTCTAGGGCTGAGCATCGAGCGGGTCGGGTATTAACCCAAAAATTTCAAAAAATTTATACCCGACCCGATTTTTTAATCGGGGCCCGACCTGAATAACTCGAAAAATCGGGCCCCGACCCGATTAATCCGAATTCGGTTTAGAAAAATAAAAATAAAATAAAATTCATCTTGGAAATTATGATAAAAAAAGATGAACAATTGTATTAAAATTATAACGCAAATAGGACATGAACTCAAGACCTCATACATTTTATCTCCAACATTCCAAACACAAAATCAACACCATTTTTTATCAAAACATATAACATAAATATGTATTTAACTTACAATTGGGTTGGGACGGGTTAAACATGGTTTTCAACTGAACCCGATCCGACCCGAAATAGTAAATGAAGCTTTTAAAAATGTAATCCGACTCGACCCGATATACCCGAATAACCCAATCCGAAATGAATTTTTGGGTCAATTTTTTTGGGTTTTCGGGTTGAATCGGGTTTTGCTCAGCCCTAGTTGTCTCTGTTGCTTGTGTAATTTCTGTTTGTACTACAGATCACTTATAAGAAAGAGAAGAATCTGATTCATACCAAAGATGAGTCGATGAAATCGCGATGCGGAATTGCACGTTGGTCGGTGAGAGGAGGGATGGGGAAGTGGCGAGGGGTGAGAAAAAATGCAAATTTTTTATTATCTTAATTTCAGTAAATATTTAACAATAATATTATCTTTTATTTACTGCCCATTAAAATTTGATTTTTTGTAATATTTTTAATTTATTGAGTTCTTAATTTGATTTAACTTATTACATTTTAAAAATTCAAATTTTTTAACGAATTTATCAACTTTTATTCAATTTTTGAACTTTTATTTTTGTTATTTTTGTTTAGTGTTGGATAAAAAAATCAAAATTTTAAATATCTATGAGTTCTTAAATTTGTTTTGTTTCTTAGTTTTACCATCAATAATTTTATTTTGATTATAAATTTTTCAACAACAATCCAAAACCTTGAATTAAATGAAATCATGAATTAATAAATATATTATAAAATTTTGAGTTCAATAATACTTTATATGCCTATCTAAATTAGATTTGATTTCAATTTGAACGAACTTTAAAATTGATTTAATTTTCTTTTAATTTTACGTTGGAAAAACATGCATGATTTCATCGTATCAATTCTTTCAATATACATTTTTTCACGCTATATATTATATATCATTTATTTATTTTACATTCTACTTTAAAATTTATTTGATATGTTATTATTATTATTATTATTATTATTATTATTATTATTATTATTATTTACCATATATAATTTCTAATAAAATTTTAACTTAATTTTTTTTTTGATGGTATTAGTTTATAGTAACTTTTGATACATATTTATTATTAACTTTTAAATTTTGGTTGTAATTTTATTATTTTTTGCAACTTTTGTCAAGTTGATATATGCATTTCGTGGAAAATTAAATACTTCAATTTATACTAATATTAATTAATTAAATATTTAGTTTTTCCTTAATTTAGTTTGATTTTTAAAATTTTTATTAAAATTTTTATTTTTTTTTCTAAATTTTACAATTTATAAGAAAACTTTTAAATCTCGAATGAATATAGTTAATCTAAATAAATAATTTTATATAATAGGTATATATATAATACATTTATAATATATTCTATGTCGGGTCGGGAAGTGTTGTCTGGCTGGGCAGTTCATTGGAGCCTTTATGGCTCGACCTTTTCTTTTTGGGCAATTCGTCGAAAAACTTTTTAAAAGGTAAGAATCGTCGGAAAAACTCCGACAAATATGAAATCTGTCAGAAAACTCCAAGAATACCAAAAGCTCTAACAAAATCCTCTCAAATTTACATGTTAATTAACCTACGCTGATGACTTGAACAGAAAAGATAGGGAAGAACCCCACTTCAAAATGAGAAACCTCTTTCAACTTGCGAGCACTTCGCTTCTACGCGTCATGCACCTCTCTCTCTCTCAAATGAACAATCCTAAAAAAACATGTGTGTGATGATGAGATAAGTGTTGTACTTATAGATGATAAATTGTGTCTTTTCACATAAAACCCCTCAAATATAACATACCTAAAATAATCTCTAAATTTTCAAAAATTAAGCAACAATTGAATTTATAAAATAGGGAGAAATGTGGATATAACATATTTATTTCTATATTATTTACTACATAGTCTACATGTGAATAAAATATTAATTTTTTTTTAAAAATATAGTTTGAGCATTTATCTTTTGATTTCATTTAAGATAATACAGTGATATTAATAATATAATCATGTGATAGATAAGAAGTTGACTCTTATTTTTTTTTAAAAAAAACTTTTTCATTTTTATTTAACATTTATCAAAATTATAATTTTCTTAAGCTATGATTCTAAATTATTGGTTATATTAATTTTTGTGCCTATGCTTAAAGTTATTTATATTAATTTTTATTTATTATTATATTAAAAAATGTATCCATCTTTATTAAATACTAGTTATAGTACCCGCGTTTTGCATGATTAACTTATAATTTTAAAAAATAACTGAAGGTTATATTCTAATATATGTTTATATACAAATAGAATAGTTCATCAAAAAAATTATGATATTTTTTATATATTGTAATATAAATTTAATTTGAAATTATATAAATTTAAATTTAGAACTAATTTTGATAGAAAATGGTTATTTAAAATTTTAATTGTAAATTAAATTTTATCTATAATTTAATATTCTTAATTATTTAAATAAAAAATTTATAATTAAAGAATGATATACATAAATTTTTCTAGAATAAGTTACTATATAATTAACATTTTATAAAAAAAAATTAAAATTGAATTTTATATTTTTAATATTATTATATATAAATAGAATAATCTATCGATTTTTTTTGATATTTTTACATTTTGTATCATTTTAATTTAAAATTATATAAATTTAAATTTAAAACTATTTTTTATATTTTTAGAAAAATAATTATTTTAAAGTTCAATTATAAATTATTTTTTAATTTAAATTAAATTTGTAACAATAATTTAATATTCATAATAATTAAAATTAAAATATTAAAATAAAATATTTTTATACCAATATTTTCAGAAATTAATTACAATATTATTATCAAATTATAAAGAAAATATTTTTGATAATAAAAACCAATAGGAAGATATTTAAATTAAATTACAATTTTAAATAGTAATATATAAACATACCACAGTAATATATATATTAATTTAATTTAATTTATATAATTATAAAAGTTTGCACATATATTTATATAATTTAATTTAAAATAATCCTAAGTAATAATTAAATTTAAGCGTTAAAAATACAAATTAAAAAGGTAAAAGATGAATTATCTTAGATTAGAGGATAATAATTATTTTTAACGCTTAAAATAATATTTTCATAAAAAAATACATAAAAAAATAAAAATTCATATAAATAAATTTATAACCTAGTGTGATATAGAAAATAAAATATCAATAAGATATAAATATAAAAGTGATAACAATCTTTTTATATAATGATATTAATTTGTTTGAAAAATTCATACATCCTAAGAGTAAAAATTTTTGAACAAAAATTAAACTAATAATTTTAAAAATAGAAAAAAATTAAAACTATTTCAAAACAAATAATATTGTATAGGTTTTTTTTAAAAAAATATATAGAAAAAATAAAATGAAAAACTATTAATAATTTTAAAGGTAAACATCAAATATAATACAAATATAAAGTAAAGTATATATCAATTAAAAATTTATAAGTATAAATAATTAATTCAAAAATAAGAAATTTGAAATAAATTATTTTTTTCCAAAAACAAAGGAAAAATAATATTTCATAAACACAAAAGTAATATAAAAACAATTATATAAATTAAAAATTAATTTATATAGATTTCAATGATAAAAAATTAAAAAATATAAAAATAATAATATTTTTATGGATAAAGTCAAATATAAAATATATATAAGATAACATAATGAAAAAAAAATAAAAAAATAAAAATTTAAATTAATATTCAAAAAATAATAAATATAAAATTAAAAATATCAAAATAGGTACATATCGAGAAAATAAAAGTGGGGTAATTGGGGTAAAAACTTCTATTCCAAATTTAAGTGGGATAAAAATTTGATAGAAAAAATTTAGGTGTGAAAATGACAAAATTTTGTAGGGAGGGAGTTTAGGCGGGATTCATATGTTATATATATATATAAATACATATAAAGAAATTTGAAATTATTTATTTTTTTCAAAAATAAATAAAAAATGATATTTCATAAACATAAAAATAATATTAAAAAATTATATATATTAAAAAATAATTTGTATGAATTTCAATGATAAAACACTACTAGAAACTTGGTCTTCAGCAACGGCTATCAGCAACGGCCGCTCAAGCCGTTGCTATTTGCAACGGCATTCTTACGGCCGCCCTAGCCGTTGCAGATATCTGTATCTGCAACGGCGTTCTAACGGAAAACCGAGCCGTTGCTGATTATTTTAATTATCAGCAACGGCTTTCGGACGGAAAGGCTAGCCGTTGCTGATTTTTTAATTTTCAGCAACGGCTTGCTAACGGATAAGTGAGCCGTTGCTGATGATAACTTATCAGCAACGGCTTTCTAACGGGCGAGTGAGCCGTTGCTGATAAGTTTATATAGGGCACGCTCTCGCGCCCGACCCTTCTTCCTCCCGCTGCTGCCGCCGCCGCCTCCTGCCGACGCCACTCGCCGCCGCTGCCGCTGCTGCCGACGCCGACGCCTCTCGCCGACGCCTCTCGCCGCCGCGCCGCTGCCGCTGCTGCCGGTATGTTGATCGGCCGGCCTATACGGTTTCGGCCGGAGATATTAAAATCCGACCGAAACCCTATTTCTAGGGTTTCGGCCGGCGGCGGTCGGCCTATGGCCGCCGCCGGACCTTCTACAGTGGCCGGACAGTGTGTCCGGCCACTGTACGCCGGCGCCGGAGGGTGGACTCCGGCGCCGGAATATATATATATATATATATATATATATTGTTTTTGAAATTGTTAATTAATTATTTTATAAATGTTAATTAATTGTTTAGATTAATTGTTTAATTTGTTAGATTAATTATTAGGGTTTAGATTAATTTCGGACGCGCGCCGGAATCGTCCACTTCGGACGCGCGCCGGAATCATCCAATTCGGACTCGCGCCGGAATCGTCCAATTCGGACTCGCACCGGAATCGTCCACTTCGGACGCGCGCCGGAATCGTCCAATTCGGACTCGCGCCGGAATCGTCCACTTCGGACGCGCGCCGGAATCGTCCAATTCGGACTCGCGCCGGAATCGTCCACTTCGGACGCGCGCCGAAATCGTCCAATATGGACTCGAACTGTCTCAAAACATTTAGAAAATAATCATCCATCCGACGAGTTGATATGTTTCACGTACGCATCGATCAGTCGGATATGATTTAGCAAAACCTTAGATCCGTTCGGGGATTGTATGTTCGTGTAAAAGAAGTAGATGATCTTTTATACGACGTACAATTCTTGAATTGTCCCTGATTGGACAATTTGGGAATATAGTTATTTGTACTGCACTTACGTTTTTATTTTAACTGTTAACTAATTATTCTAAATTTCGGCAACATCTCTCTTGTTCTCCGATACGCGCCCAGATGATATGCGTATTCGGAGAACTGTAGGGAGATGCTGTCGAAATTTAGAATAATTAGTTAACAGTTAAAATAAAAACGTAAGTGCAGTACGAATAACATAAATCCCGAATGGAATAGGACCATCTCACCTAAAGACATTAACCAAAGAAATTGTCATTGATTGACAGAATCATGTCGGCTGATCGAAGTTGGATGTACCGACGTTTTGATCATGGAGCTTTAACGAATGAGTTTCGATTAGGCGTAACGTACTTCCTAAATTTCGCCTATTCGAATCGGAATTTCGTTAGCATGGGTGATCAAATCCGATGTCCGTGCCGCATTTGTTCGAATGGCCGATTTTTGGATCGGGAGACTGTCACTCTGCATCTATATACCAAAGGATTTACACCAAGATATTTTCTATGGACTTGTCACGGGGAGTCACGCGAAGTCGGGACGTCGAGCAATCCTGTCGTTCAGACATATGGTGAATCTTCCTCTGCTGGTGCTTCTTCATCCGGTCAATGTAATCCTTATAGAACTATGATACTTGATAGTCTTGGGGGTCAATTCCACCTGAATGATAATGTTGATCGGCCAGTTCTTCAGACATCAGTCCCACCAGATACTACAGCGGTTGATATCATAGAAGTAGGGGCTGCGGTAGAGATTGAATTACCGAATAAAGAAGCTGCAGAATTTTACGAGATGTTGAAAGCTGCCGATGAACCTTTGTATGAGAATTGTCCTAAATACACTAGGTTTTCAGCAATGACACAGCTCTTAAACATCAAGGCCGATTGTAATATCAGCGGAGTTGCGTATGATCGGATTGCTGGATTGATTAATGGAATGCTGCCTACTGATAACAAGTTTGAGCCTACTTTTTATAAGACTAAAAAGCTAATGAGAAAATTGGGGCTTGGGTACGAAAAAATACACGCGTGCCAAAATAACTGCATTTTATATTATAAAGAAAATGTGCAGTTGGATAAATGCCCTGTATGTCAACACCCTCGTTACAAGGAGAAGAAATCGGTCCGACAGAAAAATATCCCGTTTAAGGTGCTTCGGTATTTTCCACTAACACCGAGGCTTCAAAGATTATTCATGTCGGAAAAGACAGCCCCCTACATGAGTTGGCATGCAAGAAGTCGTGATGATACAGTAATGACTCATCCATCTGACAGTGAAGCATGGAAACATTTGGATACATGTTATCCTTCATTTGCTATGGATACTAGAAATATCAGATTGGGATTGTGCACAGATGGTTTTAATCCGTTTGGGCATTCTGCAACTCCTTATTCAGTTTGGCCAGTGCTGTTGACAGTTTATAATTTGCCACCGTCAATGTGCATGAAAGATGAATTTATTTATCTTTCGATGATTATTCCGGGTCCTAAGGGCCCGCGAAAAGAAATTGACATATTTCTCAGACCCTTGATAGATGAATTGAAAACATTGTGGACTGAGGGAGCTGTCACTTATGATTGTCATCGGAAGCAAAACTTCAATTTAAAGGCCGCGGTCTTGTGGACAATCAATGATTTCCCCGCGTACGGCATGTTGTCGGGTTGGAGCACTCACGGCCGACTCTCTTGCCCGTATTGTATGGAACACTCTAAATCAATCAGTCTTCAGAACGGACGAAAAATCTCATTCTTTGATTGTCATCGTCGATTCCTACCGGTTCATCACCAGTATCGAAGGAATCGTAATAAATTTACTAAGGGCAGAGTCGAAAGAGATGGGCCACCACCGATGTTGTCTGGTGAACAAATGTTAGCACGTGTTTCAGCACTTCCAGATATAGTATTCGGTCGCAATGAAAGAGTGTCAGGTTTTGGCCAAACACACAACTGGGTGAAAAAAAGTATCTTTTGGGAATTGCCCTATTGGAGTTCATTATTGATTCGACATAATTTAGATGTCATGCACATTGAAAAAAATGTGTTTGATAATATTTTCAACACTGTGATGGATATTTCTGGAAAAACTAAAGATAATGTCAAAGCCCGACATGATCTGAAAATACTTTGTAAAAGACCAGAGTTGGAGTTACAAGAGGTCAACGGACGATATCTGAAACCGAAGGCCCTATATGTGTTAAATAAACAACAGATCAAAGATGTTTGTCAATGGGTAAAAGAACTCAGATTACCCGATGGATATGCTTCAAACTTATCTCGATGTGTGAACGTCGATGATTGCAAAATATCAGGGATGAAGAGCCATGATTGTCATGTATTCATGCAGAGATTACTTCCGATCGCATTTCGAGATCTTCTACCTGATAATATTTGGGGTCCGTTGACTGAATTAAGTATGTTTTTTAGAAGCATCTGTGCAAATGTCCTTCGAGTCGAAGATATGTCAACACTTGAAAATAATATTGTTGAAATCATATGCAAGCTGGAGCAGTTTTTCCCTCCTGCATTTTTTGACTCGATGGAGCATCTACCGATACACTTGGCATACGAGGCACGAGTTGGTGGCCCCGTTCAATATCGTTGGATGTACTTATTTGAAAGATACATGAATCGTCTGAAGAAAAAAGTAAAGAACACCGCAGCTGTTGAAGGATCAATATCTGAATCGTATATCATCCAAGAAATTTCAACATTCTGCTCATTTTACTTTGAATCGACAGTACAGACAAGATTTGATCGTCTTCCACGTAACGACGATGGGGGTGTTCGACATTCAGATGGACGTTTAAATATATTTTGTCACTCTGGTCGTGCTTTTGGTTCTCGTCCATCTCGACACTTAAGCGATGAAGAGTATCATTTGGCACACTTGTATGTATTACTCAATTGTCCAGAGATTGAACAATTCATTGAAATATTTGACATTGAGATGGTGCAAAAATACTCTATTCACAACGATCAAGAATTGGAGAGATTACGGAATCGTGATTTCCCTACTTGGATTCAGACTTACAGCAAAGATCACAGAGCTGAAATAGATGAAAAAATATTTGAGTTTGTTAGTGGACCGTCGCGACTTGTGTCGTGCTATAGCGGATATTTTGTTAACGGGTATAAATTTCACACGGTTGAATATTCATTTGCAAAGAAGACGATGAATGCTGGGGTCTGCGTGAAAGGGACAACCTATGTTGAATGTGATATGGATTTTTATGGACTGATTGAAGAAGTGATAGAGTTGCACTACTTCGGCTTGAAATCAGTGATCCTATTTAGATGTCATTGGTTCGATACAACAGAAAGGGGCATGAAAGTTCATCCAAAATACAAACTTGTTGAGGTTAATTATAAATCGAAATTGGCAGCAAATGAGCCTTTTATATTGGCATCACAAGCCGAACAAGTATATTACGCGAAGTATCCGGCTCGAAATAAAGATAGAGCAGATTGGCGTGTAGTCTGTAAGACAAAAGGTAGAGGAAAAATTGATCCGATAGTAGGAGAAAATGATCCTCCTGGTTTCTATCAAGAAGAAGATATTCCTGCTGTGGATCGTATTATTCCAATACTCGAGGATGCAGACACAACGTCAATTCAATTAGAAGTTGAATATGCTGATGATGACGATCATGAAATTGAGGAAGCTGAAGATGAAGAAGATGAAGAAGAGGAAGAAGAGGAAGAAGAGGAAGAAGAAGAAGAATTCGAAGACTATTATTCAGATGATGAAGAATAATTGTAAAGTATATATTTTATTAAATATATCTCTACTATTTATACAATAATCTGATTATATGTCTGTTCGACAGATATGTCTGGTCGTGGTTATCGACGCAGGAGAGTTTCGGAGTCTCCGATCGGTGAGACTCCAGCACTTACTCATGCTGCTGATCCTCCTGTTGCTGATCCTCATTCCGATGATACTGCCGAGGCTAGTACATCCAGACGTAGGCGGCCACGCGGGCCGAACAGGTGGCAGCCTCCACCAGCCACAGAGTCACGTAGATTGATTAGCGTGATTGGGGAGCGGTACGTAATATATCATGAATTATGAATCATTACAAATTCATTATATCATAATATAATATTAAAATTTATTTTTGTTGTGCAGGTTCCAGCAAGAAGAAGTGCCGAGGAGCATTTCTTCTACTATTCGACGATACATGCACGGGGCATGGCCTACGTGGTCTCACGTGCCTAGCGAGCACGTCGACATGTTATGGCGCGAGTTTGAGGCACGTATTATTATTTTTTTTACATGCATGATGATATATTAATATTGGTACTGATATTATTATTTTGCAGGCTCGCTATACATGGGCCGAGGACCAGAGGCCCTTCATTTACGCTGCCTGGGAGGCTATTTCTCGGGCAAGGTACAACGGGCAGCTGGGGCAAGCTCGGTCCCAGGCGATGGCCCGAGCTGGGACCACTAACATCGCGGAGACTCGGGGATACGGCCCCGGTTGGATTACTCCGGATATATGGGACCAGCTCGTGGGGATATGGTCGACGGATCGATGGCAGGAGGTTTCTCGGAATGCGGCTAGAAATCGCATGTCGGGAGGAGCAGCGCGTCACACCGGCGGCTCTGTTGCATTTGCAGTGCACGCAAACCGTATGGTAAGTATATCTTTTAATTATATATTTTATTTGTTATTATGTGTACTAATTAATGTATTTGTTTTGTAAATGTAGACGACGGTGTCGGATGACGGGACTGTCCAGCGACCCTCCCCGATGGCAGTGTTTGAGCGGACTCACCGTCGAGCACATGGGACTGGGGAGTACATCCACAACCGCGCTGCATACATTATGGTAATTATATATTTGTTTAAATTATTCATTATATATTTATAATTTAAGTTTTATGATAAATATTAAACAAAAAATCAAACTCGAGTAGGAGACCTACAGCCAGACGGTGGTGCAGCGCGGGGGTACCCCCGAGGACTTTGACGCAGCATCGTGGGTCGAGGCCGCAGGTGGCTGGGACCATGGCCGCGTATATGGCTTCGCAGATAGTGGTCATGCGCGAGCCGTACTAGGGCCACTTGGGGCACCGACCCCTCCGGTCGCTGGTGAGCGGCCGTCCACCTCTAGATCCAGTTATGATCATAGTAACAGAATAAGGACTCTAGAGGAGACGGTCGCGCGTCAGACTGAGATGATGGAGCACCAGAGTCAGACGATGGCGCGTCAGAGTCAGACGATGGCGAATATAGAAGCTATGCTACGCAACTTGTCGGGTCATCCCGAAGCAGGCATCTCTTCGGCATCATCTAATCCGTCGTCCTCGAGTCAGTCCACGCCGGTGTACACTCAAGCACTCCAGACCCCGCCATATGATCCAGGCCATCCTCCATCGTCATCGTGAGATTTTGTTTATATTGACTTTGTTACTCAGATATTGAACTTGTTTAATTTATATTGACTATGTTACTCAGATGTTGATACTTCAATTTTACATTTGAATTGTGTTTATACTATCGTGGATAATTATGAATATAAATATAATTGTTTTGATGTATATCTTGGTGTGTTTGTGATGTGTGAATGAATGTGTATGAGATGTTTGTGATGTGTGTATGAGGGTATGGGTGTGTGAGTTATGTATCAGATAAATGTATCAATGTATCAACGGAAATTAGAAATTTGAAATATTTCTGTTTGCAGGTATGGGTCATCAGCAACGGCTTTCCCACGGCCGTCCGTGGGAAAGCCGTTGCTAAAAGTGTATCGACAACCGTTGCTGATGACCTACAGCAACGGCTTAGCGACGGGTTTTTACTAACGGCTTTGCTACGGACTCGAGGCCGTTGCTATTAATGTTATCAGCAACGGCTCCGGGTCTGTTGCAAACCCGTTGCTGATAATAGTTTTAGCGACGGCCCGAGCGGCCGTTGCTGATAATGTTTTGAGCGACGGCCCGAGCGGCCGTTGCTGATCCGTTGCGAAGTCATCAGCAACGCGACTTTCTGTCACGGCGCTATTGCAACGGCTCAGCCGTTGCTGATGCTCTTCAGCAACGGCTCAGCAACGGCATCAGCCGTTGCTGATGACCATTTTTCTAGTAGTGAAAGAATAAAAAATACAAAAATAATAAGATTTTTATGGATAAAAATCAAATATAATATAAGTATAAGATAATAAGTTGAAAAAAATATAAGATATTTAAATTATTCTAAATTGCATAATTTTTATTTATTTTAAGATAGTATTTTTCAATAACAAACCCCAAAAATAATATTTGAAAACTAAAAAACTAATATAAAAAATTTTTAATAAATAAAAAAATATTTATAATTATTATTCAAAAAATAATAAATATAAAATTAAAAATATCAAAATAGGTGCATATAGAGAAAATAAGTGGAGTAAAATTTTTTTTACAAATTTAAGTGGGATAAAAATTTGGGAGAGAAAATTTAGGTGAGGAAAGTGAGAAAATTTTGATGAGAGGGGTAAAAATAAAAATATAAGTGGGGTAAAAATAAAGATAAAAATTTGAGGGTGAGGGAATTTAGACAGGTAGAAATCGTTTCTTGTTTATATATATATAACTATTTTTTATTGAGTATATTAAACTTTTTTTATTATTGTTCAATTTAAATTTAATTATTGTAAGAATTAATCTTTATTTCTGGATATATTAATAAACAACTTTATATTTAGCATTATATTTTAAAAAAATATAATGATGTATTCTATATTGTATTTTAACATTATATTTTTTAATATATAATGAAATTCATAATTTTTTATTTTATAAAAAAAATATTATGTCAAAAAATATATATATATTCTATATTATTATGTTTGATTATCATGTATTTATTTTATATTTTAAAAAATAAAATCAAATATCATTGCAATTATTAAATTAAATTTATTTATAAAATGTTTTAATCCCATTGTGAAGCGGTTGCATTTTCTAGTTCATATAAAATTTGATCAGATATTATATGAAATATCACTTTTTAAAACACTTCTCTCAATAGGTCAGCCCACTTAATCATATCTAAAAACAACATGACTTAAACGCAAATGAAATTTCTCTATATAGGATTATGATAGCTCTCCTTACCAATCCAAATCCGACACGTTGCATGGGCGTATCAGAATTGTCGTCGATTTGGCACGTGGCGGTTAAGGCGCCAACTTTCCAATCAAACTAACTAAAAGTCTAAAATGCCCTTCGTTTAATGCATCGACGTAATCTCCACCGGAAAAAACTAGTATGAGCGGCCTGCTCATACAAATGTGTATGAGCGGGCCGCTCATCGTCCGCCACGCCAGCATCCCGAACTCATTTTTGAGTTCGGGATGCGTGCCCGAATTGTGCTGGTGTGCTGGGCACGCATCCCGAACTCAAAAATGAGTTCGGGATGCGTGCTAAGCTGGCGTGGCGGACGATGAGCGGCCCGTTCATACACTTTGTATGAGCAGGCCGCTCATACAAGTCCTACTCATCTCCACCGAACCAACAAAAATGCGTCCCTTCAGGCATCAGTCAAGGCGTTGACTTCAGCAGCTGAGTCATAAAATTAAGCTCTACCTGTTACACTAATACCCAAACTAATCCTTCATGCAAAGTACGTAGATTTCCAAATTCTTATCCATCCATTTCAAGGAACAACAGGGCACGTGCACGTAGCACTGCATGCACTTAGTGCTACTGCAGAGTGGGACTTATATGGACAGGCTGCCCATATAAGTCCTTATGGGCGGGATGATGAGATCGTGACACGTCATCCCGCCCGAATCTCAAAGCATATCAACACCCTACATCCTTCGCTCCGTCTCCGCCTCCGCCTCCGCCACCCCCACCCTTCCGTCGCACTGTCGCAGCCTCGTGGCGCACCGTCCGCCTCTACACCGACCAGACCGGCTTCAATGTCTCCGCGACTCCGCCACCGTCCTCCTCGGCGCCGAGCACTCCGACCGCCGCTACTCCCGCGGTCGTGCCCTCACCCGCCTTGACATCCAGCTCCGTGCGTTGTCGCCACCCGCTCCCTCAGCTCCCTCCAGGTGTGCCCCATCCAGTCCGTGCACGGCGACATCGGCGGAGGTGAGGACGAGGTAGAGGCCGCCGCGGGGGTTGACGGGGATGGGGCGGCGCCGTGCGTTGACGGCGTCGTGGATGACGGACTGGATGTCGAGGCGGGTGAGGGCACGGCCGCGGGAGTAGCGGCGGTCGGAGTGCTCGGCGCCGAGGAGGACGGTGGCGGAGACATTGCCGCTGGTCTGGTCAGTGTAGCGGCGGACGGTGCGCCACCAGGCGGCGCGGAAGGGTGGGGAGCGGCGGAGACGAAGCGAAGGAAGACACGGAGGAGGTAGGGTGTT
Source organism: Canna indica (assembly GCA_034359265.1). Classification (NCBI taxonomy): domain Eukaryota; kingdom Viridiplantae; phylum Streptophyta; class Magnoliopsida; order Zingiberales; family Cannaceae; genus Canna; species Canna indica. The sequence goes on from CP136897.1 coordinate 21,308,614, forward strand.
GATATGCTTTGAGATTCGGGCGGGATGACGTGTCGCGATCTCATCATGACACGTCATCCCGCCCAAAGGGACTTATATGGGCAGCCTGCCCATATAAGTCCCACTCGCTACTGCATGCATGCGTGCGACTTTCCTGTAACACCATACATAGCATTTCTCTCCTTCTCTGTCGTCTCCCACGTACCTTCCTCTCCACCCAACTTAAGCAAATGGCTAAATCTGCCCATCCATCGATTCCGCCCATCTCTATCAAGAACAAGGAAGTATAAGAGAGGGAGATCTCTGCATGCTAACAATGGCTATCCACTTTAGCTTTATATAGAGAGAAAGGGGGGACGATTAGCGTCGGACCTCCTTCCAAGGTCCCGAATAAATTAAATGTCTTCCGATACCAATAACTGGTCTTATTTTGGGAACGATCAACACACCGCCTCATCCTCCGCATTGCCGTCCGCCGGCGACGTGCAGGACCCGTTTCCTTCGCCGTCGCAGCAGCAGCCAGCGTCGTCCTGGGCCATCGACGAGTTCCTCGACTTCTCCGCCGCCCGGCGCGGCCTCCACCGCCGCTCTGCCAGCGACACCGCCGCCTTCCTCGAGGGCGCCCCACTCGAATTCGACCGCCTCGATGACGGCCAGATCCTCTCCATGTTCTCCGACGAGCTGCAGCTCTCCCTCCCGCCGCCGCCCTCCCTCTCGACCCCGTCCACCCCGTCGGACCAGCACAGCCAGCACGAGGACCAGCAGCCGGTGACGTCCGGCCCGGAGGAGGCGCAGAGCACGCCCAGCAAGACGGAGGCTACGACGGACCAGGCGGCGCCGTCCGCAACCGAGCCGGAGATGATCGTGGACCCGAGGAGGGTGAGAAGGTGAGGCCGATCCGTCGGGTTCTATACGTCATCAATCAAGTAATATGAAGCTGATAGCTAATGCACGAAATAATCGTCTTGTCCGCATAAGGTAGGATCTTGGCCAACAGGCAGTCGGCGCAAAGATCTCGCGTCCGCAAGCTTCAATACATCGCCGAGCTCGAGCGCAACGTCACCAAATTGCAGGCACGTAGAAGCTAGCAATACCTAATTATTTTATTACGTGGAATTAAATATATTATGTGTATATTATATGCAGAGTGAAGTGTCAGCGCTGTCGCCACGTGTCGCCTTCCTCGATCACCAGCGGTCCGTGCTGGCAATGGGAAATAGCTACCTCAAGCAGCGGATTGCAGCGCTCGCCCAAGACAAGGTCTTCAAGGACGGTCAGTGATTCCTCTCATTAACATCAAATTTGATTAATTATATATTTTTAAAATATTAATAAATATAATGATACAATCGTTTCTAAAATACATATTTATACTAAACAAATATATAAATTTTCCGTTCAATATAATTTTATATCTTAAAATTTTTATTGATTAACTAAATTGCAAAAATCGAAACCAAAATTAATGAATTAATTTATTATTAATGATTTTGAAAAACTAATGTTAATAGATTAATTTGAAAAAATATTAATTGATCAGCTAATCGGTTCATGCTCACCCCTATCTTCGCCACTTTTCTCATGGGATTAAAGCCTAATAGTAGGAATAGATCGGGTTGGATCTCAACTCAAATTCGACACAATTTAAAATTACGATTCAAATCCATTATAATAGTATATTTGCTTCATTGGATAAAATAGAATTGGATTGAATAACAAACGTGAAAGAATTGAATATAAATTTTTTAAATCATTGTACATAAAATATAATATTAATTTTATATTTTTTTATTCATATTTTTTTAATTCATATATTAAATAAATAATATATATTAATTTATTTCTTATTTTATTTTTTTATCCTACCAAATAAATATGTCCTAAAATATCTTCTGGAATAAATTTGTGGTATTTAAATTTCTTAGAGTGAATTTTTTCTTTTACTCTGCAGCACATCAAGAGTCGTTGAAGAAGGAATTGGAGAGATTGAGACATGTCTGTCATTACCAAAATGTTGACATAATGGCAGCTTCCAATTCCGAACCAATTGGGAGAAATTACTTTAATGACATCACGGAGGACAAACGCGCATCTAATAACAATTTTTCCGATTTAATTATTTAATGAAGAATTTCGCAGAATTAATGTGACCAGCAAAAAAGAAATATATGCATGGTGATATAATTTTGTACATTTCATTTTGTATATTAATGATTTTTTCTTCATCGCCTCTAGGATAATATTCCACGATGATTATTAATTTTTTTTAAAATAAATCTAATCTAAATTATAATAAAACTAACTAATCTAACTCAAATTTTAATTTGCAGGAAGGTTCAAATTAACATAAATTATATATCGATCACCATCAAGTTATTGTTAATTAAATAGTTAGTTGATGACGTGATATTCTAGTCAACAACTAATAATTTGATTTTTAATACTCATATATACAAGTTAGCTGTAAAAACACGCACACATATATACAATCCTAACTCGACATTCATCCCCACTCGAACTCTCCTACTACTTGTTTATTGCTTGCTAATATGACTTGACAACATGATGTGGCATCTCAGTCAGAAACTATAACAGATTGTAAAATCATATTATTAAGCGGGTAGTAGGGAAGTTCGGGTGGGAATGAATGTCGAATTAGAATTTTGTGTAAATTTTAATTTTCAGATGTTGGCTTATGTATATAAGTATTAAATTCAATATATTAGTTGCTAATTATAATGCCACATCAGCAACTAAGAGTTTCACAACAAGGGCGAAGTCATAAAATCATCTCAGGAGGGGCAAAATATAAAATCATACATGAAAGAGTATTTTATAATATTTTCAAATGAGATAATTTAATGCATTTATATAGTAAAATACTAAACTCTATGTATAATATACCAATGGGGGATCAATCTCGAGGGGGTGGTGGTGATGGGGCAATTGCCCCACGTGAGATTATATTGGCTCCGCCCTGGTTCCATTAACAATAATTTAATTTTGGAACGTAAATTGATGTTAATTTAAAATTTTAGATTAAATTTGATATAAATTAAAAGTTGTTAAATTCATTAATTTCACTTTAATTTGGATTACATTCATTAATTTTTTCTTAATTTAATATCAATAATATATAATTCTAATTAACATTCACTTTTATATTATATATAAATCTTTTATACTTAAATGTTTATCAAATATATTCTATAATATTATAATTGTTACCCCTCAACAACCTTTTATTCAATATTAAAAGCATTAAGCATTATAATATTATATGTATATTATAGAATTTATTAAATCAAACATTTCTTTAATGCAAACATTTAAATTCCAAGTATCAACCTTCTTCAATCATCTTCGTTGATCCACTAGTAACTTAGTGGTGTGAAGGAAGAGAAAAGTAGAGTGCGTGTTATTTCTACTGTATGACGATGTTTACGCTCAAAAATATCATTTTGTTGTAGGGTTTCAACACACGACAATTGAGAAAGTGTGTCATGATTTTTCACGTAAGTGCAAAGATGTCGTGAGAGATATTCTCCACCAGAGTCATGACGTGAAATTTTAATATTTTTTGAACATTGTGTTTGGTTCACGATGAAAAGTTCAATATAAATTTTGAGAGGATCTGAGCCAATGTGTAAAAAATAAATTCAAATATATTATGAAGGGTCATCAACAAAAATAACATAGTACTAGTAGGACTTAAAGAAAAAGAAAGAGTAAGTTGTTAAATTTTTTGCAATTTACACAATGAAAGTCTCTTATTAAATCAGATAGGGCCACTGCCTATAATTCATGCCATTGAGTTTCAATGGTATAAGCTAAAGAATGTCACTAGTCATTGTTTTCAATCGATGAGTTGCGGATCACAGGAGACAATATAAAGTTTGTGGAGAGCGATTGAGTTTATATGTTATGATCTTAAGATGATCTTAGGTGGAGACCTGTTGCGGAGATTTGGATATTGTCGTGTGATTAAGAATAAGATTGACCAATAGCAATAATAAACAAATGATTTGCATTATAGAAATATGTTTACAATGTTTCCTCACTCAACTAGGTGGATTACAACAACTCACACAAACTTCTTCGGTATAAACTGGCTTTCTCACAAGTTTGAGTTTATGAAGAACTAAAACTTCTTCACTCTATTTGGTGGATCTCTACTTGATTTTTGTGATGATGAACTTTCTTCACATCTTCTCCTTTTATAGTACGTAGGAGTCACAAAAAGCACCTCTCAGAAATGGATGCATCTCTTAGTAATGGATGCACCTCTTAGTAGCACCCCTTAAGATATACATGCATCCCTTAATTTGTACATGTATTTTACTAGGTTCATCTCTCAATTGATGGAGAAACCTAACAAATCTCCCCCTTCCGACTTAATTGGAAGAGGTTGCCACGCCGACTCCCTTGCAACAATCTTCAAATTTCTTGGTCGACACAACTTAGTTAACATATTCGACCAATTCTCTTTGGTGTGGACTTTCTCAAGCTGCAACTGCTTTTCTTCAAGTATATCTCGAATCCAAAGATATCGAGAATCAATATGTTTCGTGCGATAGTGGAAGCTGTCATTCCTCACTAAATGGATGGCACTTTGATTATCACAATACAAGACATACATGTCTAGTTTAAGCCCCAACTCCAATAAGAAGCTCTTCATCCATAGCATCTCTTTGTAGGCTTCAGTTGCAGTATATACTCTGCCTTGGTAGTCGATAATGCAACACCCTTTTGTAACTTCGACTGCCATGAAATAGCTCCCTTGCAAAAGTAGTTAAGTATCCAGAAGTTGACTTTTGGAATCAACATCTCCGGCTAAGTTAGCATTTGTGTATCCTTCTAGCACAGGTTTTTCATCACCAAAACGTAAATATTTGTTGGTTGTTCCTCAGAGATATCTTAATATCCACTTTACTACAGCCTAATGCCCTTTTCATGGATTTGATGAGAATCGGTTGACAACAACAACAACATGTGCAATATCAGGTTGGGTACAAATCATCGCATACAGAAGACTACCAACAAGTGATGAATATGGACCATTCTTCATCTCGTCTTTTGTTCCTTCTTTGCTATTGGACTCTGCTTGGCACTTAATTTGAAATGTCCACCAAGCGGTGTGCTAACTAGCTTCGCCTTGTGCATATTGAACCTTTCAAATACCTTCTCAACGTATTTCTCTTGAGATAACCATAATAGCTTCTTCGACCTATCTCAGCTGATTTTCATGCCAAAAATCTTCTTTGCTGCTCCTAAGTCTTTTATATCAAAAGAGTTGCTCAATACATTCTTTAATGCAGTAATTCTTTCAGAATTCTTTTCTACTATCAACATGTCATCAACATATAGTACGAGGATAAGGAAATCACCTTTATCATACTTTTTTTATAAAAACACAATGATCAGCTAGTGTCTTCTTGAAGTCATGTTCACTCATAAAAGAGTCGAACTTCTTGTACCACTGTTGTCTGTCGAGGAGCCTACTTTAACCCATACAGACCCTTTTTCAATCGGCAAATCAAAATTTCCTTGCTTGGAACTTCAAAACCTTCAGGTTGATCCATAAAGATTCACTACTGGAATAATGGGCATCAGCAACGGCTGAAGCCGTTGCTGAAAACCATCAGCAATGACGTGCAACGGCCGCACCCGTTGCAACGGAGCCGTGGCAAAAAAATGTATTGCTGATAATTTAGCAACAAATCAGCAACGATCGCTCGGGCCGTTGCTAATAATATTAGCAGCAACGGCTTTGCCACGGACATGAGGCCGTTGTTGATAATATTATTAGCAACGGCCCGAGAGGCCGTGACAAGGCCGTTAATGAAAGACCGTTGCTAAGCCGTTGCTGTAGGTCATCAGCAACGGCTTACGATACACTTTTAGTAATGGCTTTCTCACGAGCGACCGTGGGAAAGCCGTTGCTGATGATGTAGACTTGAAACCGAAATTTTTTTAAAATTTTAAATTTCCATTAATACATTGATACATTATATGATACATAACTCACACACTCATACACCCATACATACATCCATTCACACATCATAAATATACTCAGATACACATCAAAATAATTATATTTATATTTATAACTATCAACAATCGTATAAAAACTATTCAAATTCAAAATTGAAGTATCAATATCCAAACAAAATAAATTAATCAAGTATAGTACTAAGTAACAAAGTCAATATAAAAAAACAATAAATCTCACGATGAAGATGAAGGATGGTCTGGATCATATGGCGGGGTCTGGAGTGCTTGGGTGTACACCGGCATGGAATGACTCGAGGACGATGGATCAGATGATGCCAAGGGGATGCCTGCTCCGGTATGAGCTGAGATGTTGCGTAGCATAGCATGCATCTGCGCCATCATCTGACTCTGACGCTCCATCATCTCACTCTAACGTGCCACCGTCTCATCCAGTGTCCTTATCCTGCTACTCTGATCATAACTGGACTTGGAGGTGGACGATCGCTCACCAGCGACCGGAGGGTTCGGAGCCCCAAGTGGGCCTAGCACGGCTCGCGCATGACCACTACCTGTAAAGTCATATACGCGGCCGTGGTCCCAGCCACCTACAGCCTCGACCCACACTCCTGCGTCAAAGTCCTCGGGGGTGCCCCCGCGCTGCACCACCGTCTGAATGTAGGTCTCATACTCGTGTTTGATTTTTTGTTTCATATTTTTCTTAAAACTTAAATTATAAATAAATAATGAATAATTTAAACAAATATACTTACCATAATGTATGCAACGCGGTTGTCAATGTACTCCCTCATCCCATGAACTCGACGGTGAGTCCGCTCAAACACCGCCATCGGGGAGGGTCGCTGGACAGTCCCATCATCCAACACTATCGTCTACATTTACAAAATAAATACATTAATTGGTACTCAGAGTAACAAATAATATATATAATTAAAAGTAAGATATACTTACCATACGGTTCACGTGCACATCAAATGCAATAGAGCCGCCAGTGTGACGCGCTCCTCCCCCCGACATGCGGTTTCTAGCTGTAGTCCTAGAAACCTCCTGCCATCGATCCGTCAACCATAATGCCACGAGCTGGTCCCATATATCCGCTCCCCAATCACGCTAATGAATCTACGTGACTCTGTGGCTGGTGGAGGCTGCCACCTGTTCGGCCCGCGTGGCCGCCTGCGTCTGGATGTACTAGCCTCAGCAGTATCATCAGCAGGAGGATCGACAACATGAGTAAGTGCTGGAGTCTCATCGATCGGAGACTTCGAAGCTCTCCTACGATGATAACCACGACCAGACATATCTGTCGAATAGGCATATAATTAGATTATTATATATATAGTAGAGATATATTTAAAATAAGATATACTTTATAATTATTCATCATCATCTGAGTAATAATCTTTGAATTCTTCCTCTTCTTCATCTCCAGCTTCCTCAATTTCATGATCGTCATCATCAGCATATTCAACATCTAATTGAATTGACGCTGTGTCTGCATCCTCGAGTATTGGAATAATACGATCTACAACAGGAGGATCATCTCTTTGATAGAAACTATCTGTCACATCAGGTATCAGCTCATTTTCTCCTGCTATCGAATCAATTCTTCATCTACCTTTAGTCTTACAGACTACACGCCAATCTACTCTATCTTTATTTCGAGCCGGATACTTTGCGTAATATACTTGTTCGGCTTGTGATGCCAATATAAAAGGCTTGTTGTGAATAGAGTATTTTTGCACCATCTCAATGTCAAATATTTTAATGAATTATTCAATCTTTGGACAATTGAGTAATACATACAAGTGTGTCAAATGATACTTTTCATCGCTTAAGTGTCGAGATGGACGAGAACCAAAAGCACGACCAGAGTGACAAAATATATTTAAACATCCATCTGAATGTTGAACTTCCCCGTCGTCGTTACGTGGAAGACGATCAAATCTTGTATGTACTGTCGATTCAAAGTAAAATGAGCAGAATATTGAAATTCCTTGGATGATATACGATTCAGATATTGATCCTTCAACAGTTGCAGTGTTCTTTACTTTTTTCTTCAGACGATTCATGTATCTTTCAAATAAGTACATCCACCGGTATTAAACGGGGCCACCAACTCGTGCCTCATATGCCAAGTGTATCGGTAGATGCTCCATCAAGTCAAAAAAGGCAGGAGGGAAAAACTGATTCAGCTTGCATATAATTTCAACAATATTACTTTCAAGTGTTGACATATCTTCGACTCGAAGGATATTTGCACAAATGTTTCTAAAAAATATACTTAATTCAGTCAACGGACCCCAAATATTATCAGGTAGAAGATCTGGGAATGCGATCGAAAGCAATCTCTGCATGAATACAGGACAATCATGGCTCTTCATCCCTGATATTTTGCAATCATCGACGTTCACACATCGAGATAAGTTTGAAGCATATCCATCGGGTAATCTGAGTTCTTTTTTCCATTGACAAACATCTTTGATCTGTTGTTTATTTAACACATACGGGGCCTTCGGCTTCAGATATCGTCCATTGACCTCTTCTAACTCCAACTCCGGTCTCTTACTAATTATTTTCAGATCATGTCGGGCTTTGACATTATCTTTAGTTTTTTCGGAAACATCCATCAAAGTGTTGAAAGTATTATCAAGCACATTTTTTTCAATGTGCATGACATCCAAATTATGTCGAATCAATAATGAACTCCAATAGGGCAATTTCCAAAAGATACTTTTTTTCACCCAGTTATGTATTTGACCAAAGTCTGACACTCTTTCATTCGGACCAAACACTATCTCTGGAAGTGCTGAAACACGTGCTAACATTTATTCACCAGACAACATCGGTGGTGGCTCATCTCTTTCGACTCTGCCCTTAGTAAATTTATTACGATTCCTTCGATACTGATGGTTAGCCGGTAGGAATCAATGATGACAATCAAAGAATGAGATTTTTCGTCCGTTCTGAAGATTGATTGATTTAGAGTGTTCCATACAATACGGACAAGAGAGTCGGCCGTGAGTGCTCCAACCAGACAACATGCCGTACGCCGGGAAATCATTGATTGTCCACAAGACCACAGCCTTTAAATTAAAGTTTTGCTTTTGATGACAATCATAAGTGACAGCTCTCTCAGTCCACAATATTTTCAATTCATCTATCAAGGGTCTGAGAAATACGTTAATTTCTTTTCGCGGACCCTTAGGACCCGGAATAATTATCGAAAGATTAATAAATTCATCTTTCATACACATTGATGGTGACAAATTATAAACTGTCAGCAACACTGGCCAAACTGAATAGGGAGTTGCAGAATGACCAAACGGATTAAAACTACATGTGCACAATCCCAATCTGATATTTTTAGTATCCCTAGCAAATGAAGGATAACATGTATCCAAATATTTCCATGCTTCACTGTTGGATGGATGAGTCATTACTGTATCATCACGACTTATTGCATGCCAACTCATGCAGGGGGCCGACTTTTCCGACATGAATAATCTTTGAAGCCTCGGTGTTAGTGGAAAATACCGAAGCACCTTAAACGGGATATTTTTCTGTCGGACCGATTTCTTCTCCTTATAACGAGGATGTTGACATACAGGGCATTTATCCAACTGCATATTTTCTTTATAAAATAAAATGCAGTTATTTTGGCACAAGTGTATTTTTTCGTACCCAAGCCCTAATTTTCTCATCAACTTTTTAGTCTTATAAAAAGTTGGCTCAAACTTGTTATTAGTAGGCAGCATTCAATTAATCAATCCTGCAATCCGATCATACGCAACCCCGCTAATATTACAATCGGCCTTGATGTTTAGGAGCTGCGTCATTGCCGAAAACCTAGTGTATTTAGGACAATTCTCATACAAAGGTTCATTGGCAGCTTTCAACATCTCGTAAAATTCTGCAGCTTTTTTATTCGGCAATTCAATCTCTACCGCAGTTTGTACTTCTGTGATATCAACACCTGTAGTATCTGGTGGCACCGAGGTCTCAGTAACTGGCCGATCGATATTATCATTTAGGTGGAATTGAACCTCAAGACTATCAAGTATCATAGTTCTATAGGGATTAGATTGACTGAATGAAGAAATACTAGCAGAGGAAGATTCACCATGTGTCTGAACGACAGAATTGCTTGACGTCCTGACTTCACGTGACTCCCCGTGACAAGTCCATATAAAATATCTTGGTGCAAATCCTTTGCTATATAGCTGCAGAGTGATAGTTTTCCGATCCAAAAATCGTCAATTCAAGCAAATGCGGCACGGACATCGGATTTTTTCACCGACGCTAACAAATTTCCAATTTGAATAGGCAAAATTTAGGAAGTAAGTTACGCCTAATCGAAACTCATTCGTTAAAGCTCCATGATCAAGACGTCGGTACATCCAACTTCGATCAGCCGACATGATTCTGTCAATCAATGACAATTTTTTTGGTTAATGCCTTTAGGTGAGATGGTCCTATTCCATTCAGGATTTATGTTATTCATATTGCACTAAGTATTTCTTTTAACCGCTAACTCCATTCTAAATTTTGGCAGCATCTCCCTACAGTTCTCCGAATACACATATCATCTGGGCGCGTATCGGAGAACAAGAGAGATGCTGTCGAAATTTAGAATAAGTTAACGATTAAAAGAAAAAACTAAGTGCAATACAAATAACTATATTTCCAAATTGTCCAATCAGGGACAATTCAAGGGTTGTACGTCGTATAAAAGATCATCTATTTCTTTAACACGAACATACAACCCCCGAACAGATCTAAGATTTTGCTAAATCGTATCCGACTCATCGATGCGTACGTGAAATGTATCAACTCATCGGATGGATGATTATTTTTTAAATGCTTTGAGTCAATTTGAGTCCATAGTGGAAAATTCCGACACGAGTCCAAAGTGGACGATTTCGGTGGGAGTCCGAAATGGACGATTCCGGCGCGAGTCCGAAGTGGACGACTCTGAACTAATTAATATTTTAACTAATTAATTAATATTAATCTAAAATATTTTAACTAATTTAAATAATTAACATACCATTATTAATCTAAAACACAATATTAATCTAAAAATTAATCTAAACTCTAACAATGGTCCGGCCGCAACCAACGACCGTCGGCCGAAATCCTATATTTAGGGTTTCGGCCGGATCTAGGGAAGGAAGGTAGGGCGGCGAGGAATACCTGGAACAGACGGGGCGGCGGCGGTGGTCAGAATCGACAGTCGAGGACGGGGCGACGACGTCCTCAGTGGCAGCACGACGGCGACATCGGCAACGACAACAGGCGGCAAGAAGAGGAAGAGGAAGAAGAAGAAGGAAGGGATGGGCGCGAGCGCGTGCCATATATAAACTTATCAGCAAAGGCTCACTTAACCGTTAGAACGCCGTTGTTGATAAGTTAATCATCAGCAACGGCTCGAGCAGTCTTAAGAATGCCATTGCAGATACAATATATCTGCAACGGCTTGAGCGGCCGTAAGAACATCGTTGCAAATTGCAATGACTTGAGCGGCCGTTGCTGAAGAACTAATTTCTAGTAGTGATTTCTTCATCTAAATTTTTCATGTAGAAAGGCAATTTTAACGTCAAGTTGCTCAACTTCCAAATCAAGACTTGCAGCTAGCCCGAGCACAACCCGGATTGATGACATCTTCACAACTGGAGAGAATATCTCCTCAAAAATCAACTCATTTTTTTTAACCAAATCCCTTCACAACTAACCGAGCTTTGTACCTTGGCTGAGCACTGTTCTCTTCAGCCTTCACCTTGTAAACTCCTTTGTTCTTTAAAGCTTTCCTACCTTTAGGAAGTTTCACCAGCTCGTAGGTATGGTTATCATGCAATGATTGCATCTCATCCTTCATGGCTTTTATCCACTCTTGTTTGTGTTCATCAATCATGGCTTCCTCATAACTATAAGGTTCTCATTTTTCTGCCACAATCACATATTTATCAGAATTGTATCTCACCGAGGGTCATCTCTCTCTAGTAGATCGCCTTAATTGGGGTTCAGTTAGAACTTCTTGAGTATTAACCGAATCAGTCGACTCACTCGGCTCAACTCCCCCTTGATCATCAATTTCTCTAGCATCATCATTTCTGGCTTCATTCTCATTGTTCATGCTTCCCCTGTCATCGTCGACTATTTCGGGGACTAGAACATCTTTAGAGTCATCAACAACTCTGGGTATTTGTTTCTTAGCCTTCTTTATATCCACGACTGTTTGTTCTTCAAAGAATACTAGATTTCGACTTCTGACAATCTTCTTGTTGACAGGATTCCACAGTCGATAGCCAAATTCATCTCTCGGTGACCCGAGATAAATACACTCTTTTGTTTTTGAGTCAAGTTTAGCTCTTTCTTCCTTGGGAATATGCATGAATGCTCTACAACCAAACACCTTTAAATGGTTGTAAGAAACATTTTTCTTCGACCAAATCTCCTCTGGGATAGCTTCTTCCAAAGAAATGGATGATGACAAATTTATGATGTCCATCGCGGTCATTAGTGCTTCCCCCCAGAATGACTTAGGTAGCTTCGCATGTGACAACATACATCAGATTCTTTCTTCAATTGTTCTATTCATTCTCTCAGCTACTCCATTTAATTGGGGTGTCTTTGGTGGGGTCTTCTCAAGTTTGGTACCATGTTACTTGCAATATGCCTCAAATGGACCACGATACTCTCCACCGTTATCGACTAGAACACACTTCAATTGATTGTTGGTTTCTCTTTCAACTCGAGCATGAAACTCCTTGAAAACCTCAAAAACATGGTCTTTAGTTTTCAACAAGAACACCCACAAAGTATAATGCTCCGCCAAGAGATTTCTTCATCATAGAACAAACATCAGTATGCACTAAGTCTAACACATGATTTCTTCTATATGGATGACCAGATCTAGTAAATGCAACTCTATGTTGTTTTCTAGCAATTCTTACCGAGAGTATCAGGGAGGATTTCTCTTCGTGCGAGGATTTGTAACCCCTTTTCACTCATGTGCCTAAGCCTCTTGTGCCATAGCTCCAAGTTTTCTTTATCGACTGCAACATTCACTTCTCCCTTGTTTAACTTTTCTTGCATAACATACAAGGAGTCTTCCTTTCTTCCTCAAGCCATTACCAAATTACCATGGGTCAATTTCCACTTTCCACTGCCAAATTGACTTGTCATTCCTGCATCGTCAAGCTTTTCGATCAATATCAAATTTAGTCACATATCAGGAACGTGTCGAACATCCTTCAAGCTAAGGATGCTTCTTGTATCTGTCATCATGTCAACATTGCCGACACCAACAATATTGCTTATGCCTTGGTTTCCCATTGTGACTTTACCGAAATCACCACTTTGGTAGGATGAGAACACTTCTTTATGTGGCGTGACATGGAATGATGCGCCTGAATCAACAATCCATGAACATTCACCACAAATTAGAAATACTTCTTTAGTTGTGGTAATAGTAGCAGTAGTCTTTGCCTCTTCTTTCTTCGATTCATCGTGATCAATTATGACTTTTCATGTCTTCTGGTCTCTCTTATTGACCCGACACTCCATTTTCTTATGACCTATTTTTCCAAAGTAGTAGTAGATCAACCTTGGGCGTGATATGGATCACCCTCTCAACTTTTTTGCACTTCGGCTAAAGCCTCTTCTTCGACTTTCACTTCTCCCTTGGTTATCAACAACCTGATTGTCCATAAGTGCCTCTCTCATTCCTCCCGGCTTCTTCACTTATCAAAGTATATGTGATAAGGTCCATGGTGCACTTTCCTTCAAGAGTAGAATTGCTTAGAGATATCACCAATGTGTCCTAACTCTCTGGCAGTGAGCTTATTAGTAGCAAAACTTGCATTTCGTCATCTATCTTCATATTGGATTTCTCCAAGTGGTTCACAAGCCCCTTGAAAGTGTTCAAGTGCTCAATCATGCTTTGACCATCTCTATATTCCAACTTCACTAGCCACTTCATAAGATAGACTTTGTTCTCAGGGATCTTCTTTTGAATCATAGATTCAAGCTTCGTCCAAAGCTCATAGGCATTCATAAAATTTGACACATGCTCAAATAAACTTTTATCAATAAATTTACGATTTTTGTACCTACGGCTTTCCGATTCAAAATATCCCATTGTGCATCAGTCATATTTTTCTTCTCTTCTAGCTTCGATTTTTAAAGAATCGACTCGTACAAATCCTTGCAATATATATGGCCCTCCATCGTTGGATTCCAGTATGAATAATTATCAGTAGTCAATTTGAACATGTCTCCACTTCCTTCCATCTTGAATCACACGACGTGTAACCTGGCTCTGATACCACTGTTGCGGAAATTTGGACCTTGTTGTGTGATTAAGAATGAGATTGACCAATAGTAATAATAAACAAATGATTTGCACTATGCAAATATATTTACAATGTTTCTTCACTCAACTAAGTGGATTACAACAACTCACACAAACTTCTTCGGTATAAACTGACTCTCTCACAAGTTTGAGTTTATGAAGAACTCAAATTTTTTCACTCTATTTAGTGGATCTCTACTTGGTTTTTGTTATGGTGAACTTCCTTTACCTCTTCTCCTTTTATAGTGTGGAGGAGTCAAAAAAGTGCCCTTCTAGAAATGGATGCATCTCTTAGTAATAGGTGCACCTCTTAGTAGCACCCCTTAAGATATACATGCATCCCTTAATTTGTACATGTATTTTACTAGGTTCATCTCCCAATTGATGGAGGAACCTAACAAGACCAACACATAAAGATTAAGGAGCAGGTTTGGCAAGCCAAGATATGAGTCAATTGGGATCTCACTGTTAGTAGTATGCCCTAGGCCAATGGAACAATATTATCATTGCAATTTTCTTTTTGTTTAAATGGAACATTTACTTTATCTTGTTATTCATTATGAGCGTGTTCGACTTGATAAAAGATTCACTGAATAGTTGACTCCGCCTAATGGTCATCAAGTATGAGACTTGATAGTAAAACCCTAAGGGTCGTAGTTGGAATCCTATTCTAAATAGTCCCTAGTCGGTCATATATTGTCTTGGAACAATATAATGAATGAATACTGGTACGTATGCAGTCTAACTAACAAGGATAAATTAATGAATATATCATGACTTTTACCGAAATTCCCAAATCTATCACGACTTTTCATTTGTTTCAAATGCAGGCATCAACACCTGATTCGTTTCAATTATATCACATTGTCAGAATTGGGTTAACTGTCCCGTTAAAAAGCTGACGTGGCATCGATGACGTGTCATTAGCTATTTATTTAATATAAAAAAAATAAAGAGTAGCTGACGTGACATCGATGACATGTCATCAGTCATCGATGCCATGTCAGCTATTCTTTATTTTTTATATTAAATAAATAGCTAATGACACCTCATCGATGCCAAGCCAGCTTTTTAATGGGACAATTAACCCAATTCTAACGATGTGATATAATTGAAACAAATTAGGAGTTGATGCATGCATTTGAAGCAAATGAAAAGTCGTGATAGATTTGGGAATTTCGATAAAAGTCGTGATATATTCATTAATTTACCCAACTAACAATGATCATATTTTACTGGTCAGGGATATGTGATATCAAAATCAAATCATAGACACATGTTGGAGAATATAGTGTCGGACAGACCCACTATGAGAATACTACATGGATTAATATCATTAGTATCTCATAACGGTACACTACTAGAATATACCACATCAGCCACGGGCATCACTGACGGCTGCCTCGGCCGTTAGAATCAGTCATGGCTTTTTGACGATCGTAGCGACCGTGGCTGATGTAACCAAATAAGCCGCGGCTCACATACGGTCGCTTACAGCCGTCGCTCATAGTTGATGGCGTGCACGGGGCGCGAAATAAAATAAGTTATTAGCCACGACTTAGCGAGGGCGCGAGAGCCGTTGGTGATATAGATAAGTCATTAGCCACGGCTAGAAGCGGTCGTCGCTTATTAATTAATGGCGCGAACGCAGTACGAAAACTAAAACACTATGAACCAACGACTTAGAGAGGGTCAGTCGTCGGAGATATTAAAATTACGAATCCACGATTTTCCGACGGCTAGCGAGCCGTGGGTGAAAATAGTTTTTATTTGCGTTCACGCCCGACCCTTCCTCTTTCCCCTGCTCACTTCTCTCTCTGTCGTTGCCGATGATTTGTCACCGCCGATCGTCACCGGGCACCCTAGTTGTGTCGCCTGCTCCGTCGCCCTCACCGCGTCGCCTCCCCGGCCCTCTCCCCGTCTCTCTCGCCTAGACCGCCGCCCCTCTCCCAGCCCCCTCGATCTCCGTCGCCCACGCGCGCCGCCGCCGACCTGCTCCCTCGCCCTCGCCGCTGATCCCTCTCCCCTCTCCGCCACCACCAAGTGAGTTCATCCCCCTCCCCTCTCCGGTCCGGCATCGGTTGAAACCCTAGGGTTCCGGCCGACGCCGACCAATTATATATATATAATTAATTAATTAGATTTATTTACTATTAATTACTATTATTAGTGATTAATTAGATTTATTTACTATTATTTACTGTTATTAGAGATTAATTAGGGTTAATTTTAGATTTACTTAGTAAATTAGTGTTAATTTTTTTAAAAATTAGATTAATTAGTTTTCAATTAGATTTAATTATTGTTAATTAGTTGTTAATTAGATTTAATTAGGGTAGAATAAATGTTAGGATTAATTTTAGTTGGGTGTAATTATAATTATGAAATCATCCACTTTGGACTCGCGCCGAAATCATCAATAAAGGATGGACTCGCGCGCGCCAGAATCGTCCACTTTAGACTCGCGGCCAAATCGTCCACGGTGGACTCGCACCGGAATCAAGACGAGTTGATATGTTTCACGTACGATAGACGAGTCAAGTTTTAATTTTGTAAAACCTTAGATCTGTTCGGGGGTTGTATGTTCGTGTAAACGAAGTTAATGATATTCTATACGACGTACAACCCTTGAATTGTCCATAATTGGACAATTCGGGAGCATAGTTATTTATATTGCACTTAGTTTATTTTTTTTAGTCATTAACTTCATTTTTAAATTTTGGCTTGTATCTCCCTTGTTCTCCGATACGCGCTTAGATGATATGCGTATTTGGACAAATATAGGGAGATGCTGCCAAAATTTAGAATGAAGTTAATGACTAAAAAAAATACTAAGTTCAATATGAATAACATGAATCCCAAATGGAATATGACCATCCCACCTAAAGATATTACCTAAAGATATTGCAAACTTTTTGACAGAATATGTCGGCGACGAAGTTGGATGTACCGACGAATTCATCGTGGAGCTATAATGGATGAATTTTGAGTAGGTGTAACTTACTTCTTAAATTTCGTCTACTCGAAAGAAAAATTCCTTTGTGGTGATAAAATCCGATGTTTGTGCCAAAAATGTTCGAACATAAGATTTTTGGACCGAGAAACTATCACACTGCATCTGTATACAAAAGGATTCACACCAAGATATTTGGTATAGAATTGTCACGGGAAGTCACGTCAAGTCGGGACGTTGAGCAATCCTGTTGTCCAAACTCATGGTGAATCTTCTTCTGCTGGTGTTTCTTCTTCCAATCCACCTAATCCTTATAGAACAATGATTCTGGATAGTCTTGGAGGATAATTCCATTTAAATGATAATATTGAGTCAGTTATTGAGACGGTAGTGCCACCAGATACTATGACAGTTGAGGTGATCACTGAAGAACAACCTGATACAGATTGAATTGCCGAATAAGAAGGCTGCACAATTTTACGAGATGTTGAAAGCTGCCGATGAACATTTGTATGAGAATTGTCCTAATTATACAAGATTTTCGGCAATGACACAACTCCTGAACATCAAGTCCGATTGTAATATCAGCGAGGTTGCGTTTGATCGGATTGCAGGCTTTATCGGTGGTATGCTACCTCCAAATAACAAGTTTGAGCCAACCTTTTATAAGACAAAAAAGTTGATGAGGAAGTTGAGACTCGAAATATCAGGTTGGGATTGTGCACAGATGGTTTTAATCCGTTTGGTAATTCGGCAACTCCGTTTTCAGTATGGCCAGTGTTGTTAATAGTTTATAATTTGCCGCCCTCAATGTGTATGAAAGATGAATTTATCTATCTTTCGATGATTATTCCGGGTCCTAGGGGTCCTCGCAAAGAAATTGACATATTTCTCCGTCCCCTAATTGATGAACTCAAAACATTATGGGCTGAGGGAGTTGTCACTTATGATTGTTACCGGAAGTAAAACTTCACTTTACGAGCTGCTATATTATGGACAATCAATGATTTTCCGGCCTATGGCATGTTGTCTGGTTGGAGCACGCATGGTCGACTCTCTTGCCCGTATTGCATGAAACACTCAAAATCCTTTAGTCTTGAGAATGGTCAAAAAATTTCTGTCTTTGATTGTCATCGCCGGTTCCTACCATCTAACCATCAATATCGAAGGAATCGTGACAAATTTATCAAAGGTAGAGTCGAAAGAGATGAGCCACCACCGATGTTGTCTGGTGAACAGATGTTAGCACGTGTTCAATTGATTCCAGATATTACTTTTGGTCGGAATGTAAGAATCTCAAGCTTTGGTCAAACACATAACTGGGTGAAGAAAAGTATCTTTTGGGAATTGCCGTATTGGAGTTCATTACTGATTCAGCACAATTTGGACGTCATGAACATTGAAAAAAATATGTTTGATAATATTTTTAACACAGTGATGGATATTTTCGGCAAAACTAAAGATAATGTGAAGGCCTGACATGACGTAAAAATACTTTGTAAGAGGCCTGAGTCAGAGTTGCAAGAGGTCAACAGATGATTTCATAAGCCAAGGGCGCCGTATGTGTTAAATAAACAACAGATGAAAGATGTGTATCAATGGATCAAAGAACTCAAATTACCCGATGGATATGCCTCAAACTTATCTCGATGTGTAAACGTCGATGAATGCAAAATATTGGGGATGAAGAGCCACGATTGTCATGTATTCATGCAGAGATTGCTTCCGGTTGCGTTTCGAGATCATCTACATGATAAGATTTGGGGTCCGTTGATAGAGTTAAGTATGTTTTTCAGAAACATTTATGCAAATGTACTTCGAGTCGAAGATATGATAGCACTTGAAAATAATATTATTGAAATCATATGCAAGCTGGAGCAGTTTTTTCCTCCTGCATTTTTTGACTCGATAGAGCATCTACCGATACATTTGACATACGAGGCACGAGTTGGTGGCTCCGTTCAATATCGGTGGATGTACTTATTTGAAAGATACATGAATCATTTGAAAAAAAAAGTAAAGAATGTTGGGTGGACCTTGACACTAGAAGGGGGAGGGTTGAATAGTATCAATCCCCTTTTTAAATTTATTTTATTTTAATTTTCTCTTAGCTTAATGGAATTGTTTATTGATGAATGATATGATCACAATTCAATCTCAATAATGAAAGCGAGTAAAAAGCAATGCTTAATGGACCGGCACGACTTGTACGGTATTATAATGGTTATTTTGTCAATGGATATAAATTTCACACACTTGAATATTCATCTATAAAAAAGACTATGAATGCCGGGGTCTGTGTCAAAGGGATAACGTATGCTGAATGTGATGTTGACTTTTACGGACTATTAGAAGAAGTCATTGAATTATAATTTTTCGAATGTAAATTAGTTGCCCTTTTTAAATATCATTGGTTCGATACAAGCGATAGGGGCATGAGAGTTCATCCAAAGTATAAACAGCTCGTCGAGGTTAATTACAAATCAAAATTGGCTTCAAATGAGCTATTTATATTGGCATCTCAAGCTGAACAAGTATATTATATGTAGTATTTGTCTCGAAAGAAAGACATGACAGATTGACGTGTAGTTTGTAAGACTAAAGCCAGAGGAAAAATTGACCCAATAGTTGGAGATAATGAGCCAGCATATGACTTCTATCAAGAAGAGGATCCTTCCCAAGTGGAACGAGTTAGTCCAATACTCGAGGATGATGACACAGAGTTAGTTCAATTGGAAATAGAATACGTTGATGAGGACGATAATGAAGTTGAGGAAGGACAGAATGAAGATGAGGGAGACGAAGAAGAATTTCAAGATTCAGATACAGAAGAACAAGAAGAAGAGTATTACACGGATGATGATAATGACGATGATGAATAATAGTAAATGTGAAGTATATATTCAATTATTAAATATATCTATTATATATAATCTAATTATATTAAATTTTTATAACTATGGTTCGAGATATTAATTCTCGAGGAGGCATTCCTCGTAGGACTCCCCGACGATTACCACCCGCCCCACCTGTACCCATTGACCCTTCGTCTTCCACCACCATCCCCCACCTGGTTCGGCCACCATTCCCCCACCTGATCCATCCACTATTCCCCCAGCTGATATGGTCACCATCCCCCCACCTCCAGCCACCATCCCTTCAGCTGATCCAGGCCCGTCGACATCGAGACATAGGCCACGAGGGCCTAACAGAATTCTCCCTCGGCCACCTGAGGGACAACTGTACAAAATAGTTACTATGCGTGGAAGAAGGTAAGTATATGCATTAATTATTTCTTATAATTCAAAATATCATAATATGAATTTATATATGGTGCAGATTTGAGCAGAAGGACGTCCCCCGCACGATAGCGGGGACGATGCAGAAGTTTATGCACGAGGCGTGGCCTACATGGTCTCACGTGCCTCGTGAGCATATAGATTTATTGTGGGGAGAGCTCACGGTAAGTATATTTATTAAATTAATGTTAATGTTAAATATTGATCGGTAATAATAATTTTTTTTTTGCAGGGTCATTATACATGGCCGGAGGACCAGACCACTTTTGTGGAGGCTGCATGGGAGCGTGTTGCCCGTGCTCGCATAACGGGCTGCTTCAGCAGGCCCGTCAGACCGTGATGAGACGACTGGGGGCCACACATATAGGGCAGACTCGGGGACATGCCCCCGAGTGGATTCCTGGCCCTGTGTGGGACCAGCTCGTTGAGCGGTGGGAAATTGCTGAGTGGCAGGAGGTCTCCCGAACCTGCGTCAAGAAACCGCATGTCCGGGGGGGACAGCACGGGAGCGCGCCACACTGGTGGCTCCATATCTTTTGCGGTGCATGATCGTCGTATGGTATGTATAATTTCCTTACTTTTAATTAAATTATATAATGTGTATAATTATACTAATGTATTTGTTTTCTAATGTAAGACGCACGTGATGGAGGACGGCACCGTCCAACGCCCGTCGATGATGGAGGTGTTTGAGTGCACCCATCGTCGTCGACGAGGAGCGGGTCACTACATTGATAGTAGAGCCTCGATCATAATGGTAAGTATTTATATATGTCTATTTGATTTACACAATTTTTATTTATAGTTTATATATATTTAAAATATAAACACGTGTAGGAAACTTATTCGAGGACTGTGATCGAGCGTGGAGGGACACCGGAGGAGTTCGATGCAGGAGCTTGGATGGAGGCCGCAGGTGGATGGGAGCACAGTCGTGTTTATGGTTTTGCAGACAGTGGTCATGCACGCGCCGTGCTCGGGCCACTTGGGGCACCGACCCCTCTGACTGCGGGTGAGCGGCCCTCGTCATCCCGAGCGCAGGATCAGAGCCGGATAGCGGCCATGGAGTTGGAGCTCACCCAACAGAGACAGACGATGGACGAGCAGAGGCACGCGATGGAGGAGAGGATGCAAGAGCAGAGGCTAACGATGGAGGAGCAGATGTAGGAGCAGAGACGGTCGAATGATGAGTTGAGACAGATGATCCAGAACATGCAGACACTCCTCACTCAGATTGCTTCTCAGTCCGGCCTTCTACCTATGATGTTGCAGCTGTCGTCCTCCTCGACCCAATCGACGCTCCCGACTGAGTCGTTGTCGACTCCACCGCCTCCACCGCCGCTATCGTCGTCGTGAGATTTTGATTAATTATATTTTGTTTATATTTTGATACTAGATATAGATGATATTTTGATACTTGGATATATTTTGAAACTTGGATATATAGATGATATTTTGATAATTGTTTGCCTCCGGTTTGAGGCTGAGATTAATGATATTTATGTAAAACATGTATGTTTGGTTTCAAATGCATGTGTATGATATTTTATGATTGTAATATGTGATTGAAAATAGGTTGTAGTCGATATATTATTGTATACAAGAATTTATAAATTTTTTAGTTTTTTCAGTTACAAGATAACATCTTTAGTCACAGTTTACCCACGATTAACCGTCACTAAGCCGTGGCTGAAAGACTATCGTAAATGGCTGATGGCCTCAGCAAGACCAAGTATCACGATTGCTAATAGTATCACCGACAACTATGAGCCGAGGCTGATGTGTTGGTATCAGTGACAACGCCCAAAGCCGTCACTAATGATTTTAAATCAGCGACAGTCCACTAGGCTGTCGCTGATGATTATGTGTGACGGCCATGTGCGGTCGTCACAAAACATCTGAGACACACACATAAGAGACGATTGTTTGTCACGATTGACGCCGTCCGTGATATTCATCACCGACGGTTCAGCCACGGTATCAGCCGTCGTTGATGACCACAATTCTAGTAGTGGTAGTGATACGTCAGTCCTCCGACCTAATGTTATAATGGATTCCAACATGAGGAATTCTGTGTTTTGACCTAGTATAACATCACCTTTAACCGAGTGATAATAAGGACTACAGTTGGACTTGGAATAAATCATGCAGTGGAATATGTGTGTCGTAAAGAAATTTGTCCCTCTCGTATATGAGAGAGATATCTCTAGCCCTTTGATGAATGTGACTAAAGAAATGTATGATCGTGCTCAAATGAATTGATAAGGGTATCAATGTTATTTGTTAAGTCAGACTACTCAGGAATCAATAAATCAGATTGAGCAATATAAGGATGATCTAATCCATACCTCCACTTGACTTGGGTAATCATAATATCTTGTTAGAGGCCGTTTCTGATTTGTGGGTTATAAATGTGATTTGAACTCACGATCAACGTTATGTGAACCTACAGGATCACACAGATAGGGCGAATCGAATTGGGCTTAGGGTTATGATTTATCGGATTGGATCCACATGACCATTAACCTACCAATTCTCTCTTGGTAATTTTGAAGATTAATTTCAAATTGGAATTAATAATTTTGAATTTTGAATTGGAATTAATAATTTTGAATTTTAAATTGGAATTAATATTTTGAATTTTAAATTGGAATTAATATTTTGAATTTTAAATGCGATTTAAAATTAGAATTATGTTGCTTATAATTTAGGTAATGTATCTTTGACAATCATTATTAAATGATACATTATTTTCGGCATCTTGAATTTAGGAAATTCATCATTGATAATTATTATTAGGGATATATTTTATTCGAACATTAAAATTGTTTTAAGTCTTCGGATAAAGCTTTGAATCGATTAACAATTATGATGACTCGTTCAATATGATTGTCGTGTCTATAAATACCCACCTAGGGCTTAGACGGGTTATGTGATCATCTCCTAAAAGGCTATTGACCTCTTCTTAGGAAGCCAGTCTCCTTTTTGAAGGAAGCCGAGCTCCCTTTCGTGGCAGCCAACCTCCACCAAATACATAGAGAGAACAGTGTGGAAGGTGCTTCGCGCTTGACCAGATCGAATGGTGTTCTGGTAAAGCTGAACTAGCACTCGGGAGCCACCCAGTTCGTTGTGTTCGTCCGTGTGCTTACCGTAGAGAGTGTTCATTGTTTGGCATCACCTTGGATCCGGAGCAAGATCATGATTTTGGAATCGCGGAGCAGAAGACAGAATTTGGTCATCAAATGTATCTCTTGACATAATATCGATTTAACCGAGATGCATGAATTTGATTGGGTAGATGATCGATTTCTTTTCACTGCATGTAAAATTTTTGTTATTTGTCTGGTCCTCTATGACCCAACACTCACTACAAAAGGCTAGTGAAGGTTGATGCTTCATTTGCAAATTACTTGGAGGACAATTCAAAGAGGCGACCATGAATCACACGAGGACAATCGAGATATATCACATGATGCTTTGACGACGAGTGATATTTTTTTCCTCATATGTGGCCGATGGTGACCAAAAGATAGAGAAAAAAGGAGCAATAAAAGATAAAATTAGGTTTTTACTTGATGTGATATCATGCTAACTTTGATAGTTTGGCAACAAATAATGTGTATTCGTTCCGTGAGGTACATGGCCTTACAAGAAATCATAATGAGGAAACAACGTAAAGAAAAATGAATAATACAACATTAAAGAGGATAAATGACACAATAAATGGGGCAATCAAAGAAGGAAGATGAGTTGTTCATCATTAACAACACAAGAAATGAATAATCAAAGAATGAAGATGAGTTGTTCATCTATTAACAACCTCAACCCAAAGAATAGTATTCATCACTTATTCCTCGTGACATTTCCTAATACTACCCTTCAATATTTAAAGTATTACACAAGAATATAAAATAAAATTATTAAATCAATTTTAATAGTTACATAGATTAAATTGATAATTATTATTAGATATTTTTTATAATTATTACTTTATGATAATTTAATTATTTTTTATGAAATGAAAATAAAGAATGTTCTTATTAATTATAATATTATAGTGCAATTTATTATATTATTTAGAAGGATATTTTGATCGTTTTTCTCACTATTCCTTATATTAAGCAAACAAAGTAGTATTATTGATTGTCTATTCTTAATGCTAATCAAATAAGGAGATATTATTCATATTCTGCATCTATTTTGATCTTGTCTATTCATGTTCCTTATGATTTCATTTCATCTAATCAAACACTAGCCTTTGAGCCATTATGTGGGGACAATTGACAACACATTGGACCTTAGGACGTTCTTGAGCGGGGAAATCGATAATCCATGAATGTGCTACAACATAGGGGCGCATTTGTGGAATGTATATATGCGGCCAAAATTTGGATAGTTATTTTTTTGCTTGAGCGGATAAGAAGAATTACTCTCACGGAGTGTAGGGGGAAACCCAATTATCGATATATAGTTGCTCTAGATTGATATAATGTAGTAGAGATGCATGAGTTAGTTATACTATTACTTATTCTTGTTTCTTTGATACATAGACATATAGAAGTGTGTAGATGCACGAATTATGCAAGACTTTGTGATATTGAGGGGCGCGTGAGAGTTTATATTACTTGGTCTGCATGTTTATTGATGTTTCATGTGCTACATATTGCGATATTATTTTAGTGCTTGACATGCCAATTAAGATCCTACTCAATATTTCATCGATTTCTTTGTTTTCGCGTCAGTATGGGCATGTAGTTAGGTGAACTAGTTAGATAGATTTAGAGGATGGGGTGCTCTAATGCGGCTCATTTTGTGTAGACTTTTGATAGTTTTATATTACTATCTCATGATGCTTTATTTCATATGTTTTAGACCTTAATTAATTATTCAAATCATTTTTTTGCTACACGTTATGTTTTGAGTTTCCATTGCCTTATAAGTTGTCCTTTTATTTTGTAACACAAACTCGAAAGCTCACCCAATGACTCGCCTAATAAGAGATTGATCTTTAGAGGACCACAACAAATAGTATCATAGTGGAACCTAGTCCTAGACATGATGAGAAATTAAGCGTATGTGAAAAAAGGTTGAAAACCTCGTATATCGTTAGTTTAGGTGTAATTCTAAACTATGTGTTAGACTTAAATTAGTCTGATAATGATGTTAATCTTAAATCGGAGAGATTGTAACATCCTAGGTTAATCTCACGTGATAAAATTTATGAGAGATTGTGTTGGTTAATAAGACTTAATGAGTGTAATATTATTAACATTAGTTTAAGCATTTTAATTAAATTGATAAAAATCAAGATCAATCCAAATTGGCCCAAGTCAATCGAGTTAATACGAGACTTATGAATTTTCAATACTTGGAAGTGATTCGACTTGATTTTGAACTCGAGTCTTGCGATTCTCGATCCGGTCGATCGAATAGGGGCAAGTGCGATAACTATGCACAAAAGTTTTTATAGGCAGTTTAAGAATTTTTTTGTAATATTATTTATGTGTTTGAGAATTTTTGATGTGTTATTTAGATATGGCAATGGACCGTGCTTGGGCTTGCCCAAGCCCAGGCCTAGGCAAGCCTGACCACTACTCGGATCGTGCCTGGCATGGCCCGGCCACTCAAAGGGGAGGCCCAGCCCGCCCCTTGGGCACAGGCGGGTCGGGCCCGTTCCGCCCACGGACGGGCCCGACCCATTGCCACCTCTATCTAAAATTGCTCAAAAGTTTTTTTTTCTTTTTAAAATAATTTCTCGATGAAAAATGTGATAATTTTTTTATTAAAAAATATACTCTGTCAGAATGTGAGTCGGAGTTGTTCATTGGGTCGACTCCACCCAATGAACCTGAGAATTCGACTCGACCTGACTCGAACAAATCATGCCGGGTCGGGTCGGTAATTGGGTCGTGTCATGTTCAATTTATTCAAAGCCGAGTCAACCGACCATAATCGAGTTGATCGAGTCTCGGGTTTCAATATTTTGGAACTCGATGATCCGAGATTCAACCCAACTACCTGATTAATTTTTATTATTTTATTTTTTTTAAAAAATATATTAAAAATATAAAAGACCCGACCATAATCGCTTCTTCTCTCGAGAAGACACAGGAGAAGAAGCAGCCACGTTGGTCGTCTTCCCGTGTGCCTCAATACACGTGCTTGTTTTGACACACACGCACGTGTGTTTCAAGATGTGCGTACGTGTATGGTTAACTTTTTTATAAAAAAAAATATTTTTTTACATTTTTTTTTCAAACAAGTACCCGACTACCCGACCCGATCTAGGGAGGGGTCTGGTCGGATTGAGTTTAATTTTTAAACTTCAATCCCAACTCGACTCGATCCTGTTGGCGATTTTTTTTTCAAACCCGAATCAACCTGTGAACAGACTGACTATTCGTCAGAGGATCTCTTTGGCATATACAAAAACTGAGCGGGTTCTAAGACCAATTGTTCAACTATTTATAGAAAATATTACGAACCTCACCTAATAAACGCCAATATTAAAAATAATAATAGATACAAAACTGTTCATCTTTTCCTTTAATAATGTAGTGTCTGCAGACTCTGCACTGTGCCTTTGTGCATCCAGCTCAGCTTTCTGGTTGTAGCTCCTCCCTCTCTCTCTCTCTCTCTCTCTCTCTCTCTGGCCAAGGAAAGAGCGAGGAGGAAGGCGGAAGCAGAGATAGGAGTTCTACTCTTCCAGTTCTTGCTCCGGCGTGCACCAATCCATCATCGCTGCGCATCAATCCATCATCTCTGTCAGCGGTGGAAGACGAATGGGCGACGAACCCTCGCTCACTCGATGGTCCTTCAAGGTGAGCGAACCCTGTCCCCCACTTCCACCGCTCACCCTTTTCTTATTGCAATCTTCGATCCGCTTTTCACCCTTATCTTTTTTTGGCTTTCCCATGATTTTCTTCTCTTTCCACCCCAGGGTTTCTTTGATCCGTGCTTAGTTCCTTTTACGCTTTAGTTTTGCATCTGCATAGTCCTTTCTGATTGTTTGAGTTTGATGGTATCTTGTCGAATTTTATTTTCCTCTCTTATTTGGTTAGGATTTCAAACTATTTTACGATGTGAGGTTCGGGAGGAAGAAGGCGCCGAAGGGGGAAGATGAGGGGTCTGATTCTGGATCGAGTCATAGTGGGAGTTATGCGAACGGAAGCATCGCCGTACATGGGAGCGTCAAGGCCTCGACCGACTTGGCTGTTTACGAGCAGTTCGAGCAGCAGGTTGGTGGGTCATTTTGATCTTCCCTCGAGCTCAGACTCATTTATTGGACTGTAACTTTCAGTATTTCATGTATTCGATGTTCTTTCTTGATGAGCTCCAGGATCGGAAATTTGAACCTTGTGCTGGAGTAATGTCGGACAGGACTCGAGAAACACCGTAAGAAAATTGACTTGCTAAACCTTAACTTGCAACAACATTGAATCAAACAGTACATTCTTTTTGAGAAATTTGTACACTTTACTCAACCACTCTTTAACGTTGCAACATTAAAAAGAGTAATACTTTATAGTCACCTATAAAAGGTTGATCATTACTATTGGTCATGAAATTCTTACATGGTCGTTGGCTATTATTGTTGATATTCTGTACATGCGTTTCATGACCAAATTTATTTATTTTTGCATAAACTTGAAAAGTCAGTGGCTAAGGAATATTGCCGCCGCCGCCCGCCCCCCCCCCCCCTCATATTTGAAATATTTCCCTTTATATATAGGGGAAATGGCAATTTTGCCCCCCATCCTTCCCCACATTAAGATATTTGCCCCCGCTCCCCCTTCCTTTATCTCAATACTATGAGAACCATAAGTAAATATTAAAGGGAAAATTAATGAAATCTAACCAAACTATAGTGAAATAAATTAATCTAACCCAACTTTTAATTTGCATCAAATCTAACCTGAAGTTTCAAATTAACATCAATTATATCCCATCGTCAGATTGTTGTTAATGAAATCGTTAGTTGCTGATGTGGCATTCTAGTCAACAACTAATATATTGATTTTTAATACTAATATACACAAGCCAACAACTGATTTTTTCTTATAAAAAAACACAAGATCCTATACTACCCGCTTAATAATGTGACTTGACAACCCGCAATAGTTGTTGACTAGGATGCCACGTCATACTAAAGCAGGCAGTAAGGGAGTTTGGTGGGGATGAATGTCGAGTTAGGATTTTATGTATTTTTTTTATAATTTTCAGCAGTTGACTTGTGTATATGAATATTAAAAATCAATATATTAGTTGTTGATTGGGATGTCACGTCACTAACAGTTTCATTAACAACACCTTGACAATGGAATATAATTGATGTTAATTCGAAACTTCATGTTAGATTTGATGTAAATTAAAAGTTGGGTTAGATTCGTTAATTTCACTATAGTTTGGGTTAGATTCATTAGTTTTTCCAATGTTTAATCTTAATTAAAATAAGTCACATGATATTTGATAGGGGCTAATAAGAACACAAATATTATTATATAGGATGTGATTAGTTTAAGTTAGAATTCTTTTGAACTTTTGAAAAATTGAAACAAATTAAATTTCAAATACCAAATTGAGTGAAATTAATCAAAATTATTTTTTTCTTGATAGTTTGAACATGGAATAATTATACAATTCTCTAAACTACATAACTCAATCCTTAATTTTATCTTCATTTCTTATTCTTTTTCCCTTTTCCAATAATGTTGCTTGAGTTGTCTTATCTCCGCACCCATGCCGTCATGTCTTATCATCCTCACAATCATGAAAACCCACACCCAACCCCCTTCCATTTCTTGTTGCGACCGCACCTAACTCCAAGCGCTCCAACATTGCGCATAACAGCTCCCTTTGTGCTCAGCTCCCTGTGTCGTGATCTCATGTGCATCAACCATTATTGCGCTGGCACTCCTATGCATAACTCTTAACACCTCGACCCCGCATGCAACCCTAAGCTCCCGCGAGTCTTTGGTTGTTGGCTTGTTGTGTTTTGCCCCTTTGTTCTATGTGAACTTCGGCCCCCTCATACATCTAACTTAGGCAGTTGAGCTTTCTAGCCTCGGTGAACTTCGAATCCACATGGTTTGTAGAGTGGAGGTTACTGTTTAAGGTTGGTTTTATGGAGCAGTGTTGTGGATGGATAACAAGTCAATGTACACCACACTCTTTTTGCCCACCTCACCAACATTGACCAAATGACCATTTTTTGGGGTTTTCAAATAGAAAAAAGAACATAATAGTCACATATTTTTTTATTATAGTATACTCATATAAATTACTTAATTATCATAAACATCTTGGCTGATGGGAGATATCTGATTGGTAATTATATAGGGATTCGCCTGGAAGATGACCACTTTATTCAAATAGTATTGCCTTCATTCTTCAACCAGTGATGCTTATCTTATAGTGCATGTGTATAACTAGTTTTTTTTATTACTATTAACTAAAATATGGGTTAATAGACTAGATTTCCATAACAAATTTTACCTTTCTGGTTAATTTTTTTTGCAGCTAAAAATGCTAGTAGTTTGAAAAATTCATAAATGGGTATCTTTTTGCGTCCATGTTACTTATGTTATTCTTAATACTATAACTGATAATTGAAATCTCTTGAACTTCTTTTTTTTCAGCCGGAGATCCTTGCTTCCACCCTTTGAAACAGCAGAAATTCGAAACCTAGCAGAGACACTATGCAGGTTATTGTGGTTATAAAACTGTTTTGAAGTTTATGAAACTCTCTGCATATTCAGGGGTAAGATACTTCATTACCCTGTATAATTGGATATTATTTGTCTGCAGAGACATTGTTCATGGAAGTCCAGATGTCACATGGGAAAGCATAAAAGGATTAGAGAATGCGAAACGCCTTCTGAAAGAAGCAGTTGTGATGCCCATAAAATATCCTAAGTAGGTTAAATGTGGGTAAATAATTGCTAAAAGCACTCTGATTTAGCAAAAAATGAAGTTAACTTAATGTTGTGTGGGTGACTTGCACTGTTGCAGAGAAGGAAAAAAATTGAGTTCAATTCCCAATGAAAAACATAAAAAGCTAAAAATATGTAAAGTAATCTTAGGTCCTTACATCTATAGTTCATGGTGGATCCTTTTGATTAATTGGACTATAAATATCAAATGCACAAGTAAATCGAATTATTGCTGCAAAAGATGAGAGGAGTAATGAAAATTAAATTAGATTATCTTGTTAATTACTTGTAAGAAAATTATCTTTGCTTTTTGAAGGTGGATGTTAAAAAAATATAGTGTGCATTTATAAGCGTACCCTCTGCATTCATGGGTATGGATATAAAATATTTATACAGGTTTGCCTCTATAGTTGGCTTATATGGAGCTTGCCTTGTTAGGACACATCCTCAACAGCTATACACTTAAAACATTTTCCCAATGGAAACCTTATCCCACATGCCAATCTTGTAAAGTTATAGGGACAATGTAATACTGGCTATTGCCAACACAAGTATACTGTGGGAGAGAGCACATAGTTATATGAAATTATCTCCAATCAAATTTGGTCAAATTAGAATTTGCAGCTGAAATTTTACAAAATAGTGACATATCTTGCTAATTTCAGGTATTTCACTGGTCTTCTCTCACCTTGGAAAGGTATTTTGCTTTTTGGCCCTCCAGGAACAGGAAAGGTGGGTTCAAGCTATATATACACTGTCGTTAGTTTTCATTTTATTTTTGACAAAATACAAGTACATGTATTAAAATTTTATTAGCTGTTGCTGCTTTATGTAAAAGTGTTTACAACTTTCCATATGGAGAAGGTCTTTAACCAGTCATGAGATAATATTAACAGCTTAGCAGAAATTTTGACTTGGTAAAAATATTGTTGACTTTATCTAGAATTGCCATCTGCTGTAAGTTAGCCATTTGAATTCAAGATAAATAGTCCTAGATGTATGGCATATACCAAAGGGTAGAGAAATGCCTAGATGGTATGATTGTGGAGTGAATGACCACACTAGAGGGGATTACAATTTTAGGCAAAACATAATTAATAAGCGAAAGTAAATGATAATAAAGCAATTATGCACAACCCAAATCAAGCAATGCTAACATAATAGAATTTATAGTGGTTCGACAACCTTGTCTACTCCACTACCTAAGCACCCCGCTTAGGATTTGAACATAAATCCACTAAGTATTAAAGTTCCTTATAATGAGGAGTTTTACACTGCAAGCTCTTCGCCTTCTCTCCGAATGCAACTTCCCACTTCACTCTCAAGGATACCCTAAACCTAGTGTACAATAGTGGATTTATGCCTCTACAGTCTACACCAAGGCAACCACTCAACACTTGACCTAACAACTTAGATCAAATATAACATTTGAGTACAATGAAAAAACACCACAAAATATAATACAAATGGAGCACAAATACAACAAATAAATACTTAGCTCTAACAAGTGCAACCTAGCTCCTCTTAATGCCGTTTGATGATGAAACTTTGAGTTCAAGGCTTAATCAAGATAAAAGATGCTCGAGCTATGATTTTTTTGAATGATGGCTCAAGAAACACCTAGGCCTTATCACAAGATGGCTCAATGTCAACTGGAGGCTTAAAAAAATAGTCGTTGGGCTCGTTGATTGAAGTTCGATCGATCGAGGATCGATCGAGCTTCAGCCGAAAACCAATAAGCTTCAGTCGACCGTCGGTCAACCGAGGATCGGTCAACATTCGGCTGAAACTTAGTTTCAAGCTGAGTTTTCAATTTTCGGATTTCAGCTTAGGATTTCATTATCATAATTACATCATTAAGGATTTGCAACAAATCTAAAGACCATAAACCTAGACTATACGCATTTGACAATTCCGAGCACCGGTTCGAGTCCGCTTGGATTTTTCTGAATTTGCGTCGATCTTTCAATCGTGGACGTCGTGTGTTACCCGACCTGGAACCTAAAACTACTTCTCATTCAATCATTAGGTTATTATCATTAAAGTCAAGATTAAGACCAAGGTTGAAAACCTTAGGCCAAAAATGATATCTTAGGCGAGGTTACCTATCTCAAGGACAAGGGAACTACAACCACCAAGACAAATGGTAACCTTTTGGGGTTCATACAAAATATTAGCTGTGTACAACTCACTGAAAGATGCTTTTATCTTTACATGCTTTAAAATGTATTGCATAAGCATGGTTTCTTTATATATAAAGATAATTTTTTTGAATTTAAACGGCACATTTTGGCAAGCAGTTCATTGTTAAGTCATTGCCTCATTGATTTTCAAGAGTTACCTTCTCTGGAGTCAAACTAGACAGATGAACAATTACTTTACCTACAAATTTGGTATAGTGTGCTTACTAGAATAATGGGAGAAAATTGTTATTTTGTTTGCAGCAAATGCAATAAAAATATAATTTATAAACTAGAATAATGCTCTTTCTTTGACAGAATCCAGATTGCACACCACAATATTTTGTTTTCAATTGACAATAAATAACAAAAGTGTATCCTTCTTTGTTCTTCATGTATAGCAATTTCTTACCTGTATACTTTTGCATATATCATTCTTAGTTCCTACTTATGATAAACACTTAACTGTTCTTTCTTTTTTCACTATGCTATCTATTTCTTTCATTCTATGGCTATCTAAAGAAGTTTGCTCATATTTGTACTCTCAAATATATGCACTATAATGTGACTGAATATCAATTGTTCTTGTTCCAGACAATGCTTGCCAAGGCTGTTGCTACTGAATGCAAAACCACTTTTTTCAATATTTCAGCATCATCAATTGTCAGCAAATGGCGTGGTATGTTGACATGAAAAGATGTTCATGACTTCTCTTAAACTTGATATGATGACTCTAGGTCTCTTTTGGACTTGTTTATTGGAACAAGACTGTAGTTTTTCACTTCATGGAAAAAGTTCTTTTGCTGACACCTTATTGTTAATTTTTATACTGATGACTGCTAATGAAACATTGGGTTCTTTCCTAATTGCTTAAGCTTTGGGGAAAAGTGGTCACCCAATCAAATTTAAGAGTTTAAATCATGCCAGTTTCAGTTTCAAAAGTTTTATTCACAAATACAAGTAAAACACCCCATGTTAAGTCAATTTGTGTTTTGTGCTTGGGCTAGTGTAATCCAGTCTAATTGTCTTGTCCATATGTCACATGTCAAGAGGAGTGTTAACTGTTAAGAATTTAAGTGCATGTTTGATTCACCCAATTTGGAGAGAGAAATCGTACTCCAAAGCATGGTTTAAAATCTCGGTACCGGTATATACCGGTACCGTACCGTACCGTACCGACACACGGTACGGACCGGTATGAAAATGCATACCGGCCGGGTTTTTTTTTTTTTTTTTTTTTTTTTTTTCGTGACATACCACCATATACCGCCCATACCGGGCGGTATACCGCCATATACCGCCCGATATACACAATATACCCGGTTTTTTCAAATACCGGGTGTATCGTATACCGGAAATCTAAAATACCGGACTTACCGTACCGTTTCGGTCGAGATTTTAAACCTTACTCCAAAGGATGAATATAATCAGATTTAATTCTGGTTAGAGTGGGATATAGATAGCCCGAGGAGGGTGGGAATTGAAATCTTGGGAATTGAAGAAAAACATGTTTTTTCAAGAAAAAAAATAAAATTTAACTTTCATTTCGAAATAAACTCAAAAGTGTTTCGCTCATTATGAAAAAAAATTCAAGAGGCCATCGATCATTATATCAAGAAAGCAAGTAGTATTTATGTATTTTTCATGAATTTATATTTGTATAGAAAATTTTAATCCAATTTGTAGTGGATAATTTGTCAAAGTTTTCATATTATTATGTTAAATTTAATTAATTTCATAGTTTTTAAAATGAAAAGTTAGTAAAATCAAATTTAAGTATTAAATTATTAATTTTTGACTCCCTTAACTGAAGCCAAAACAAACATGTGGTTCAAAAATTTGGTCTTATTCAATCCTCTTATTTGAAATCTAAACAAACACGGGATTATCCCATGGGATTGTTATCCATGATTAATTCTAACTGAATTCCTATTCCGCTAAAATCCTATCATGTGAAATAAGCGAGCCATAAAGTACACATTAGGCTCTTTCCTGATAGCTTAAATTTTTGGGAAAAGTGATCACCTAATCAAACTTAACAATTAACATTATGTTTTGTAAATGCAGTAGTTGCACACAATTTGAGCCTTATTTAGATCTTTGTTTCCTTGCCAAGGTTGGTCTGTCCTGCATGCAGAAAGTCGCACACTAATTTAGATACCAAAATTAACACTTTTCTGATTGATATGAAATGGAGCTTTTGATTCTGGCCTTAATATTTTATACTTATGGTTGCTGTTAGATTCCATTAGTGACTCATATCTAGTAGCAATTTAATTTGAAAGATTCGTTCATGGAATTTACTGTTCATGGCCATTCTTTGGCGTTTATGAAATTGCTTAACTCTACATGTTTGCATGAGAATGCAGGTGATTCGGAGAAGCTTGTAAGGGTCCTGTTTGAGCTTGCCAGGCACCATGCACCATCTACCATTTTTCTTGATGAGATTGATGCAATTATTAGCCAACGTGGTGAAGCACGCAGTGAGCACGAAGCAAGTAGACGTTTAAAGACTGAATTACTTATACAGGTAAGAATACCATTTCTTTAAGTCTGTATGCACTATATAACTTGAGGTCATTCCCATGAGAAGCCATTTGAGTGATGTGGTTGCTGATTAAAGAGAACTATTTGTGAGCATAATGCTATTTACTTCTCAAGTAGTATCAATTACAAGTTTTAAGAACTTAGGTACAATGAAAACAAGCCCAGTCTAAACATACCATTTAAAATGTCAATGTCAGTATAAATTTGTTGCTGTGGCGTAATGGACTCCATCACATTGGTATAGCCACTTGTATCATCCATTGTTTAATCATAATTTAAGGTTATTTGCATTATCGAATGGTTAATTCACCTTTATAAAATATAGTTTAATACAACTAATCAAGCGAAACTTGATGAAGACCTTGATTCTGGGAGGAAGTTCCAGATTTGGCATCTTCTCCCAAAACTACAATGGAACTGCAGAGGCTTATCTTATGCATTAATTTCATTCTGAACTCCATTTGAAGTTTTATCACAAGGAAACACTGTTGACATGCATGGGAGTGTGACCATCAAACTCATGCAATCATTGTAAGGGATGATGTATAGTTCCATGCTACGTTATGGCTATGGAGGTATGGAGGCAAGAAGAGATTGAAATGAGCATTTATATGTCAATGGTAGGTCTATACGAGCAAGAAATAGAAACTTAGAGAGGAGGAAAAGGACAATTGTAAAAATAAGGGGAGCAGAAAATGATCATCCTAAAATAATATTAATTGAGCATAGTAGAATGCACATGCTAGGATATATCTACTCTTTTCATAGTCTGATAGAAAAGTTGTTTCTTTTAAACTTGTTAGTAGCTACTGATAGGAAATTTGAAAATTTTAACTATATAACATGCATAATATAACTTGAAACATTAAACACCTAAAACAATAGGACCCGGTATGAATAATTACTTTCTCTTGCTAGACTTTAACAAACCTTTTCATGATAGACAATAATTCCATACTTTTGTAGCTTGTAGGCATTTCTGCTCTTTAGAGTTCTCATTATTTCTTTCTCTTTTCACATAATCTTTTCTATATGTGCCCATATTTAGGTTGTTATTATTCAGCAAAGTTTTTTTCTCTCACTTTATTGTTCAGTACTTTAACTAGTAGGTTAATTATACTAGAAATTATCATTAAAACTTTCAATATTACATAAGCTTAGTTTAGAAATAGGAAACCTTGTCCAAGATAACCGTACATAAGGTAGCTATGCTGATAAAATTTCAACAACAGGGTGTATAATGTAGTTATGCAACTCAACAATAATTCTTGTTGAACGTCATTGTAGATGGATGGTTTGACAAAGACGGATGATCTGGTATTTGTTCTAGCAGCAACAAATCTACCTTGGGAGCTAGATGCTGCAATGCTGCGGCGTCTTGAGAAGAGAGTATCCTTTCCATATATTTTTAAAAAAAGAATTTTTCATACAAGTTTATTACCTTCTATCCCCTGTTCCACCCTTGTGGAACAACTTCATCACTTTTTGCTTACTTCTGTTTTAGTAGAATGAGAATGCTATTTAAAGCTTGGCATCACCATAATTTCATTTTGAAAAAGAACCTGAACTTCTATTCTTCTTCCGTATCTTTACTATTCCATCAGAAAAGGACTTTATTTTATATGCCAGTTTTTTATTTGAAATTTTGTGAGCTTATCCAGGTACAACAACACTATCTTTTAAGTAAAGATCACCTTATCGTATCTTATAGAATGTGGCTTAAGATTTGCTTTGTGGCTTTTGAGTCCAAATAATAGAAATGCTATAGGTGTTGAGATATTTCTTTGCAATGAGATAAAATTGCTATACTTCAACAGTAAAGAAGTCTTTTGTTATACATTTGTATTCAAGTATAGAAAGTTCCTCCATGAAAACCAAGCAAGAGAAAAATATAATACAGGATTGAAGTAGTCACTTGTTTATCTCAACAATACTTGTATGACTTGGAAAATAATATATAATGTAGTCAAGGTTGAGAGTGAAGGAGCTGTTTTATTTTTTGCAATGGAAATTCAGCAAATTTTGGAATAGATTATTTTCCATGACTGTTGAATCAGATTCTAGTACCTCTTCCAGAACCAGAAGCAAGGCATGCTATGTTCAAGGAACTTCTGCCATCTGTGCCTGGAGAAGCAGAGATTCCCTATGATTCTCTAGTTGAGAGTACTGAAGGATATTCAGGCTCAGATATTCGTTTGGTTTGTAAAGAGGCTGCCATGCAGCCATTGAGGCATCTAATGATGGTCCTAGAAGACAGACCTGATAGTGTGCCTGACAATGGTTAGTATTGTTCTTCTTGTGTGTTGCTCAAGAAAGAAAATGTAAAATAGAACCATTAGGACTAATGTTAATTTTGCTTCTCTTGCATTAGCTAATCATGATAGCATGCATCCATAATAACTGCAGCAGGCTTCACTATCCCCTTCTGACAAGCCAAATGAATATGCTACAATGCTTGTCTCATTGTGTTTATTTGGATCTTCTTTTTGAAGCAATACGTGATGACGTTTCCCCTGATAATTCCAGTAGAGATGACAATCAGTTACACCTATTTTTTTTGCCCCAGTCTTAGCCAATTTGATTCATTTTGACTTTTAATACCTCAATACAACAGAGAGTAAATAATGGATACAATGGGTATTAGCAAAAAAATGTCTTTTCCTGCATTGACATATTACTTGATTTTTGCTGACAGAGTTGCCAGAGCTTGGTCCAGTGACACCTGAAGATATTGAAATGGCTTTAAAAAATACAAGACCGTCAGCCCATCTCAATGCCCACCGCTATCATAAGTTCAACGAGGATTACGGCAGCCAGATTCTTCATTAAAATTTATTCTTTTTATTTGTTTATTGTAAGATCCGATATGTGTGGTTATGGAAGAACATGCAGCCAATTCTTTCCATCTCACCAGACTCCTAAAAGGTTCAAGCGGAGGAATTTTTCTCGCGCTTATCAGGAATTCAGTTCGGTTACAGTTTGCAAATTTGACTTAGGTCATTGGTTATACAGAAATAAAAGCTAGCATTTAAAATTGGAAACTATGGCAGTTTCAGTATAATTTGTTTGGCCATCATAAGTCTTTGTATTGCATTACTTCTATAGTGATTTATTTTGGGTAAATTTCAATTGCATAATTAATGGAAAATATTAGACATCATATATATGATCCAAATAAACCTTGCAGTTGCTGAATATATTTTCTAAGGGCAGCAGAAATGGGCATTATAATTCCGTGTTTGAGCTGAAAAATTCAGCTAACTGTGTGATTTATTTGGATCATATATATATATATGATGTATTTAAGATATGGTGCAATGTCCACGTCTACAGGATTCACACATTCATATCCACAAATGCGTGCAAATATAAATATAATTTTTATACTATTTGCATCATATCTTGTCTTATTCGCTGCCATCCTTGGGAGAACAACTTGAAATGTTTCAGTACTTGTGCTGCTGTTTAGATGGCACGCAAAACAATTTTATCAAAAAGATCCTATGTGTTTCTATTTGAAGTTGTCAGCCCGACCAAATAAAATCGTTCACATCCGGCAATCTGTGACTCTGTCGCGAATGACCAAAACTAACTCAGCTAGGTTGCGACAAGCATTGGGGCATACAATATAAGCTTACACGTCCGTTTGCAAAAATTGAAATAAATTTTTGAGTTTTGAATTTTCAATTTAGATTTTGATGTTTGACAAAAATGTGTTTGTTTGGCATGTCATATTTTCATGTTTCACGAAACGAAAACAGCAAAAACTTATTTGTTGTGTGTTGTTTTCGATGATTATTTTCAAAACGAAAACTGAAACTGCGTTTGTTTGTCAAACATAATATCTATTTTTAATTTTTTGCTCAAATTTAAAAAATATTTATTAATTATTTTAATTTGTTAATTCGTAAATAAATATTATTATTATTATTATTATTATTATTATTATTATTATTATTATTATTATTATTATTTTATTAGTTAATGTAAATATAATTATATTAAAATACTTTTTACATTAAAATTATTATATTAAAAATGAACAGACTATTTAAAAAAATATTTTATAATTGTTATTTTATAATATATTTTTTTAATATTTTTGAAAATTAAAATTATTTTATAATTGTTATTTATTAAAATTAAGAATATTATTAAATTATTTTAATTATTATCGACTAATTATAAGTATGAACTAAGTATAAAATTAATATTGAATAAATATAAATTATCGAATAAATATAAATTATCGTGTTTTGATACTTATCGTCGTTTAAATTGATACTAAATATAATTACAAATTATCTACTAAGTATTAAATTGACAAAGTTATCGCCGTTTGTTACTAAGTATATATTGACTAAGTTATCGTCGTTTGATACTAAGTATAAATTGACATCATTATCGTCGTTTGATACTAAGTATAAATTGACATCATTATCGTTGTTTGATACTAAGTATAACTTGGCTAAATTATCAACTAATTAATATTGACTAAGTATAAGTTATCGTGATTTGATACTTATCGTCATTTAAATTGACTAAGTTATCGTTATCTTAATTTATTATTGTAATTGAATAAGTGTTACTTAATGTAATATATTTTCTGCACTTGGCGACAAACAATCAAAAGTAATCAATACACAAAATTGATATAAATTTTCAACAATACACTGCTCTTTAAGTTGAATATTAATATACAAAATTCAAATCAATACACAACTCTTTTAAGTTTACTATTAGTTCACAAAATTTATATCAATACATAATTAACAACCTGCATCAACCAAGGCAGCAAAATTTATATCAATACATAATTAACAACCTGCATCAACCAAGGCAGCAACCAGAGAGAGGCACGAACATACAGCAACCAACACCAAAGAATCACCACCAGCAATAGAACATACTCAATAAACAATGCACCAATTTTGATTTCAAATTACAGCGGCTAACGCTATATTTGGCATCAGAATTGTATGAATGTAGGACTATGAAGAAAAATGTGTATCACTATTAGTTGGTGACCGCCTCCAATTCATAGTCCACCAAAAATAGATTTGCTCATTATCTAATAACCACACAATTATAAAATTAGCATAACCACGCAATGATAAAATCAGTACAATCACACAATGTATAAATTATAAACCAAACCACACATTGAAAATTATCACCACAACCACGCAATAACATCAAAACCCTAGATCGAAAAACAAATAATAAATTGACAACAACAATCCATAGAAATACATA
The DNA here is from genome assembly GCA_034359265.1 of Canna indica. NCBI lineage: Eukaryota > Viridiplantae > Streptophyta > Magnoliopsida > Zingiberales > Cannaceae > Canna > Canna indica. The sequence continues at coordinate 21,349,128 of CP136897.1, forward strand.
AAAATGGGCAATATTACTTTACGACTTTAGGAGAAAAGTGTGCATAATCATTAATTGATTATCGCCTCCAATTCCTCGCCGATGATAAAAAAATCAAAAAATATAAAATAATAGCACAACAACCTATAATTACGACATCACAGCAGCAATATATCCAAAAAATGACATCATCACAACATAATATAATTACAGCAACAGTATATCCAAAAACACCATCAAGATAACATCACAACCATCACTGAATTATCTTACTTACAGAAAAAATACAATAGTAATAAAAATAAGTACTAGTAACCCCTTGAATCTCATATCAAGGAGCTTGTCAATTTTAGCCTCTAGTTGATGCAATGGTTGATGCAAGGTTTGGTTCACTTCTTCTTCCTCATCGCGTATGGTTGATGCAATAGGACTGATCCATTGGAAGAATCTACAACCTTTGGGACTTGCAAAGCAAGCCACAAATAAACGACCAATTTTTTTTGCAATTTTACCTATTCTTACTACAGCTCGTATACCACAAAAATATATTCTGTTCTGGTATTGCAAATATATTGTATTTTCAGTTATGTGACTTGAGGAAGTTGTCATACTGTTATGTTCTGGTATCGCAAGTATGTTAATATATTATTGGTACTATGCACTAACAAAACTAATAAAATTCAAAACATGATGAAAATATATTACATGTGTAAAACATTATTGTATCTATTAACATAAAATATGAAAATACATCAACGGCAATGCGCCCAAAGTTGATTAGCGATACTCTCACGAATATCATGCATTACATTTTGGCTAGAAGAAGATTCACCTATTGATGATGTAGGTTCATCATCATCATCATCAATAATAACTTCGGTTCCCAACCTTAGAACCGCCGCAAGTACATACTTGAACCATTTGTGACATGTTTGAGTTAAGTGTTGGTATCGCTCTGCAACTACTTGTACTCGTTCATTGTGACAAATCATATATATGAACATTGCCACGGCTTCTTTCACATAAATTTTTTGTCCTCTAAGCCTAATCTCCTAAGCTCACCACATAATCTTAGAAATAAAGATAGTTTCATACGAAGATTTTCATAACATCTTACCGGACTATGTATCAACTCTTGGACGTAGTTAGCTCCTCTCAACATTGAAGTGTGTATTGCTCTTCGTGGAGGATTTAGTTGTTCGTCCAAGAGATTCAAAATAGTCATCATAAGTATTAATGCAAACTCAAAATCATCATCATCCTCTTCATCGCTAAGTGATGGATGTGATGGATTTGATGAATGACTCATTCTGAAATATAAAATAGTGCAAGTACTGAAATATAAGCTGGAAAAAAAATAGCAATTATTCGAACAGTGCAAGTACTGAAATATAAGCTAGAAAAAAATAGCAATTATCCGAATCATGCAAGTACTGAAATATAAGCTGAAAAAAAAGCAAGTGCAAGTACACAATAGTGAAATGAAAGGTGCACACCTAAGAGTACACATAGTCACGAAAACAAATAACAATTATTGTTTTCGAATTTTTCACTCACTACAAAATTTTAATTCAATTGATCAATTTATCATCTGGCAATATCATAATAAGTTCCCGAGTTTCCGATTTACTAAGCATGAAAGTGCATGTCTTAGCATGTGTTCTTCAGACAACCCGTGCAAATTAGATAAGCGCTCACCGCAATTTGCAAGGGTATATGGATTTGGGGGTGGGTGGGGGGGTGGGGGCTATACTAGCTGATGCGGCCTTACTTCGAGCACGACGAGCTGTAATGTGTTGACTCATAAGTTCAAATAACTTTTGCTTGTCTTGTTCTATAGATGATCTCACCGATGATTTACTTGGTTTGTTACTGCAGCTTGAAGATACAGAAGAACGTCTAAGGATTTCATGATTAGTATCCCGAGTGTCCTCCTCTTCCCCCCACCTGTTCATGATTTAACTTGTTATTTCCATCTTGGAAGATTCTTACCTTGCACATGAGAGTAATAATCATTTTAGCAGAAAATGCATTGTAGCTCCTTTTGAATTTTTGCATTATCACAATTACATAAAAAAACCAAACAAAGTGCCGCTGCATTAACTAAGCAATATCCAGAATGGAGGGTTTTTGGAAGGCGGAAACCAATGTCAGGTTCAAAAAAATGTTCCATTGCTTCTTCAAAAGAAGATTCATGTCTAAGCCACCAAGGCAACATATTTTTCTTGTGGCAGTTGAACTATCATGAATAATATTAATCTGACATCATAGACAACATATACAGAAAGGTCATAACATAATAGGGGATGGAAACACAAAACAATATCCAATCGGGTTTTCAAGTTTGAATCTGTATATAGCGACACTGACTGTATGTCAGATACTGAACATTAATTGGATTTGGATTTTATGCATGAATTTTCCTGGATAAGGATAGAATATAAAGAAAGAGCTCTAACATGCCAGCTTTCTTATTGGGCCAGTTAAGATAATTTTTTTGCCATTTAAGTCGACAATATTAAGTATCAGTTAAACATACTTGAACAGCTTCAAAATGATCTATTATGGAATACTTCACAGTGAAACAGAAAGCAGATACCAAATGGACGCAAAAGATGCATTCTAGGTTTTGATTTTGCATAGGGGTAAACCTGAGACCCCTTTTTATGTGCGTCTATACATTAAAAAGAAGGTGCTTAACTACCCGCTATAGAACAGAAAAACTAGAATAAAATATTTACCATGTCTTCTTTGAAGTGAAGGTCTAGCCAATTTCCTTTTGAAGCTTTGAAGAGTGTAATTATCACTTTCGTGGATTTAACTACTAGCTTGCACTTTTCAGGGACTATTTCTTTGTTCAATTTTGGTATGGTGCATCGATAATTCTTTCCCTGAATATCATGAAATTTGATATCCACAGACATCGGCTTGAAAATGGTCTCCACCTTCTCTTCATTAACACCTCCAAGGAACACGCAGATCTAGAAGGATGGACACAAGAATTAGAATAAAATGGTCTCCACCTTCTCTTCATTAACACCTTCAAGGAACACGCAGATCTAGAAGGATGGATAGAAGAATTAGAATAATCAAGTATACATGCTACAAAATAGAAGTACGTGATAGAAGTGATAGAAGAAATAAAGTAAGAACATTATGCTTGTGGGACAAAGCTTCTTGAAAAATATATAACCTAACTAGCCATTGGGTATGTACCAGAAGGTATAAATTATAAACCAAACCACACATTGAAAATTATCACCATAACCACGCAATAACATCAAAATCCTAGATCGAAAAACAAATAATAAATTGATAACAACAATGCATAGAAATACATACAAATGGGCAATATTACTTTACGACTTTAGGAGAAAAGTGTGTATAACCATTAATTGATTATCGCCTCCAATTCCTCGCCGATGATAAAAAATCAAAAAATATAAAATAACAACACAACAACCTATAATTATGGCATCACAACAGCAATATATTCAAAAAATGATATCATCACAGCATAATATAATTACAGCAGTAGTATATCCAAAAACACCATCAAAATAACATCACAACCATCACTGAATTATCTTACTTACACAAAAATACAATAGCAATAAAAATAAGTACTAGTAACCCCTTGAATCTCATATCAAGAAGCTTGTCAATTTTAGCCTCTAGTTGATGCAATGGTTGATGCAAGGTTTGGTTCACTTCTTCTTCCTCATCGTGTATGGTTGATGCAATAGGACTGATCCATTGGAAGAATCCACAACCTTTGGAACTTGCAGAGCAAGCCACAAATAAATGACCAATTTTTTTTTGCAATTTTACCTATTCTTACTACAGCTCGTATACCACAAAAACATATTCTGTTATGGTATTGCAAATATGTTGTATTTTCACTTATGTGACTTGAGGAAGCTATCATACTGTTTTGTTTTGGTATCGCAATTATATTAATATATTATTGGTACTATGCACTAACAAAACTAATAAAATTCAAAGCATCATGAAAATATATTACATGTGTAAAACATTATTGTATCTATTAACATAAAATATGTAAAACATTATTGCCTCTGCTGCCGCCGCAGTCACTGCAGACAACTGCAAACCAATCATCGATCAGGACTGTTCCAACAGAATTTACAAGCCAATAAATCTTCACAGCGGTACGCCATCAATCGATACGGAAAGAAGAATCACTCAACAAACAAATGCAATAATACCCAAACACGCTAGGTCGTAGTAATTCAGCATGAGAACAAAGAACGGTAATAAGCCCGAAACTGTGGAGGTCAGCCATCGGCAAAGGAAGCGAGAGCGAGGAATTGATTACCTTGGCTTCGACCTGACGGATTTCGGAGGCGATGAGGGAGACGACGCGAGGCCTCTTTATGATGCTCTCCAGGCTCCGCAGCTCCTCCAAATCCACCCGCAATTGCTGCTCGTTCACCATCTCTTTCTCTCTCTCTCTCTCTCTCGGCGAGGAATGAGTAGGGTTTTGGAAGAACGTTCGAGAAATGCTTGAGAACGTTCTAGATGATGCAACTAAAAAACGGAGCAGAAGATAACAGTGACGTTCCGGTATGTTGTGCTATTACTTACAAGGCCGCAGTCTGTTGATATGTATGGTACGGTAATTAAATTGAACCGGGTTTAAAATAAACCCGGCCGAGGGTGCCGTGAGATTTCTCTGCGCCAATTGATTCCATTCTCCGGTATTTTCCAGCATCAGGACTCAGGAATTCTAATAATTATATGATCTCATCATCTCCCCTCCTTATCCATCCATCACTTGGTATCCCTGTTTTAGAACCAGCAGCAAGAGATGGATGGATGAGGTAGGCAAGCATGTGCATTTCTCGGCTAACAATTTCTTAAAATTAGAATTATTTTATTGAAAATTTTCCAATCAGAATATGGATACTAAAATCTTCATATCCGAAATTAAATTTTGATAATATTCATTCTGCTCTCTCCATTTGAAACTCTTTAAAGTAATCATTTGATTATAAAAATATATTTTAAAATCTCAAAAAAATCATAAAAAATTTTATTCATTAATTTAGATGTTTATGATTTTTAAAAATTTTAAAATATATTTCAAAACTTTTTAAAGTAGTCATTTGATCATCAAAATGCATTCTAATTTTTTTTTAAAAAAAATCATTCGTTAATTTAGAATTTTTATATTTTTATAAAAATTTTATGATGTAGTTTCGTGATATAATAGCTACTTTAAAGAGTTTAAAGTATCTATATAATCATAAAAATACATCCTAATTTTTTTTAAAGAAAAAATATTAAAAAAATCATTCATCAATTTAATATTTTGTGATTTTTTTAAAAAAAAATTAGAATACATTTTAATTGTCAAATAATCACTTTCAAGAATTTCACTTGAAACTCTTTAAATGGTTATAAAGTTTTACTTGAAACAATGTGGTTATTTAATCATGAAAATACATTCTAATTTTTTTTTAAAATTACAAAATTTTAAATTAGTGAATGTATTTTTTTTATTTTTTTTGAAGATTTTAGGATGTATGTTAAAAATATTTTTTAATTTAAATTTTAGTATTATATACTTTGGATAAAAGTCTCTAATATTTCCAAATTTTTCGCACAAAATTTATTTAGATCGCTAAAATATGTTTTTATTATAAAAAAAATATTTCTTATTTTTCAGAACTTTACTTTCTTTATTTTTTTATTTTTTTTTAAAAGGATCTGTAATAGCAGATAGAATGCATATTATCAAATTTTGATTTCGAATCTGAAAATTTTAGCATTCATATTCTAATTCGAGGAAATTCTGATAAAGTAGTTCAGTTTAAAAAAATTCCCTATTTCTCTGCTTGGGAATCGTGAATTCGTTGATGATGGTTGTCGCCTTGGTGCGCTATGTTTTTTAAAGTAATTAATAAGATAAAGAGAAATTTTAAATCCTCCTAACTCATGTGCCTAATAATCCTTCTAAACTCACGTATAATAAAGTACTCATGATTGTTGATGAAATTATCACTCATGCTATTCTGAGTAGTTAGGAAGATTATTAGGCTGATTTTTAGGAGGATATAGCAAAAATCGTACTGCAGAGCCTCCAAAACGGTCCAGCAAAGGCTGTCTGTTCTACTCAACGGTTTTACACACACAAATATATATATATATATATATATATATATATATATATTGAATAGTAAAAGACTAATCCTCAAATGTAGCTTTTTTTATATAGTAATTCTCTGTATTCAATTCAGATAAACAACAAAACTGCAAGTAACAGTGAAGTAATATACAAATGGCAGTCATAGTTTAAATTTTCCTTCAACATATTAAATTATGAGGAAGTGTGCTATCAAACTCTTAGGCACAACTTCATTTACATAAAAGAACATTGTATCAGAAATCTATGCATACCTATTGACATTTCTTTATTCAGTGTCTGTATCTGCAACAAGAGGAGCATAACAATGGTGGGAGAAGACAGGGAGATCCAGCCCAGCACGTGCAATGTCAACATCTTCCTTGTACACTTTGAACGCCTTCCACATATTACCCTGATTAACAAATATAAAAAGATGATTTTCAAAAACAATATAATTCAAAAGAAAAATTAGCAAACATTTTACTACCTCATTTTGCAATTTCCTGACATATCCAACAAGGAAAAGGTGTAACTGCTCCTCTCTTCTGCTATCAATTTCTTCAAGCAAACATGGCAACTGCAAAAGGAAAGGGTTATTACACATAGAAAGTTGCATTTTTAGCAGCTTAAATATCATACTCTTCTACATAATTATATTTACAATTTGTTTGGATTGAAAGTTTTGGAGGGATTCAAAACATTTTTTTTAGGGGGCGAGGGGTTTGGAGGTGTTTCAAATCCCTCCTAGAATTCATTTTCAAAACCTCCAATTTTGGAAGATTTTGGAGGGGTGGGATGGTTAATGAATAATAATAAAAAGTTAAATTACAAAAGTATCCTTGAAATAAAAAAATTATGATTGCTCCTAACATAATAATCACCACAATTGAACACTCACAATTACTCGCTTAGCAACACCAGAAGAGGTGTCCCATCCGGTGCACACAATAACCTTGTAGATTCCACGCATTTCAACCTTTGCCCATCCAAAGAAGACCCCCCGCAATTGATCAGGAAGATATTCATAAGAGCCAGTATCTAACAATCATAAACAATTTAGTTTAGAATCTGAGATGTAGTAGATGGCATCAATGCTCAATATTAATCTTCCTTGCCTGCAGTGATTTTTACTTGTGTGAGACCATCATGGCAAACCAGCTCTCCACCAAGGCTTTTAACAAAGAGTGGTTCAATTGGCAGTGAACCTTGCACCCCTGAAATCAAACATAATTTTTTTTAGCCACACACCAGACTAATTATATGAAGAATTTAGTGAGCATGGATAAGAAAAAAAAAACACAATACAATCTTCAAATGCAGGAAGGCCCCATGACTCCGGCTGAAAATCTAGAAGCGAGCGAAGCAGACAATTCGCGACGGAATATTTTTCGTCTTGCCCTTGGAGAGATGGGACGGCAACAACCTTCGCTCCTGCAGCCTTCGCAGCCCTCATACCTACCCTGTTGTATAAAGAAACATAATGTTCTGAGATGAAATATATTTCAGTTTGTTCTGAAAATTGGAGTGTCCATAAGACCTAGAAGTTGACATAAAAGAATTGAAATACTGCAAGTTGGTAATTTTGCTTACAGGGAATCTTCAATGACTAGACAGTTGGATGTTTCTACTCCAAGTCTCTTTGCTGCTTCTAGGTATCTAAATGATAGATAATACATGGTAAACAGGAATGAATGGTATAAACAGTGTGAGATTGTATTAGAAACAATCTGATCAAATAGAGGCAACTCACATGTCTGGAGAAGGTTTTCCATGACTTACATCATCCCCACCAAGAATGAATGAAAATGATTCCTTCCATCCTGCAAAGAATAAATAATACACCAAGATTGGCACATCAAGTGGTTAAGAAATTTCAAAAGTAGATCAGTACAGTGATGACTATTCAATATAAAGTTCAAGCAACCTTGATGAAAGGAAATTTTTATCTCAATATGTTTCCTTATGGAGTTTGAAGCAAGTGCCAATGGAATCCCATGCTTGTGGAGATGTCTGATGAGGCGATTAGAACCAGGAAGTGTTCTTGCTTGTGGCCATCTATATGAATGGAAAGCACACAAATTTCAAATTCAATGTTAAAGAAGAAACATATTGAGCAGATTCAAGGTTAAAGAATGACTTCACCTTTCCTGATACAAAGGCATGATCGCCTCCGAATACTCCTCGGCCGACATCGGCAGCCCGTAGTCCTCGACGATGGCAGCCGCCGACTCCTTGTGCATCTTCCCCAATCGCTTCTCCTCCTTGGCGGCGTCCAGCACCTTCCCATACCTCGCCAAGAACTCCTTCAAGATCCCTTCCGTGGCCCTCTCTGATCGATAAACCAATTCAAAACCAACATCAATCAGAACACGAATCAAGAGAACAACAGAGAGCTCGGCAGGGGAGAGAATCACCGACCAGTGTCGACCAGAGTTCCATCCAAATCGAGAATCACGGCGGAGATCCTCTCGCAGTCCATGGGGAGGGCGCGGTAGTGCAGAGGAAGACGAGAGTTGGGCGAGGAGAGCGGAGGGAGGGATGGCGGGATTAAATGGAGGAGGAGGGGAAGAGGCGAGAGTGTAGGAATGGGAATCGATTCGGTGGTCTCGAGTCGGAGGAGCGAGTTGTGTGGGGGTGGTGGAATCGCCCGATTCCACTCGCGATTCGTTTTGTCGACGTCGCCTACTTCCTCAACTGCACAACTGCCTGCTCCCTCCCACGTCGCCTGTGTTGCAAAAGACAGGGTTCAGATTAGAAGCACCATGCATAACAAGAGAGGATGAGTCGGGTCCCACATTTATTATTTGTCCTACGTTGGATATATTAATGATATATTATTTTCAGGAAATTGCAGGGAGAGACATTTTTAGATAAGGGTTTTAAAAATGAACCCTCGTATAATGTTTTTAAAAAATGATCATTATTTTATTACTTTGAGCGAAAATACTATTAGAATCAATTTCTAAAACTTGAAAATCTAATTAAAGGCAAAAGATATCAATTTTATCCGAAAATAAAAAAATTTCGTGTTTCAACAACTCTGAAGCTGTCTTTCTGAATTCGCATTAATCTCTTCAATCTGCATTCCAATTTTGAAGTTGCTTTATCTTCAATCTGTCCAAGAACTGTTGGATATATTACATCGTCTGTGGTTGACCCAGCGTTGTTGGATTTTAGTTTGTCGACTTCTTTTACCCTTTTTTGTAGTTTGTGTCGTTATGTGAAGAGAGGCCCCAATGCCTGAGCGAGAGAATCCATCGTTCCTTTAACTTAAGTTTAGGTTATACATCTCAGAATGAGGTTGAGTTATGCTTATTATAGATCGAATATTATGGAGGACATGATGTTATGCACGCGATAGCCTATTGTGAGAGTTAGCTGGATGTTATAAAAGGGACGAGATGTTTGGATGGAATGTTGTCAGAGTAGGACGAAATATAACCATCGACAGAATGTTCGTGAGATCGAGTGGACGAAATATTATACCCACGAACGAGATGTTGTAAGAGTTGACAGAGTTGTATACCCACGGACGGGATATTGTGAGAGTGGACAACTTGTTCAGAGAATAGATGAGATATTATAACTACGAGCGGGATGTTATAATCATGAATAGAATGTTGTGAAAGTGAGCATGATCGATGTCGACTTAGTCATTTAACATATAAAGATAATATTGTCCAAAAAATAATTCTCTTGATATTTTTTTTATTAGCTTATATTGAAGGTTATTTTATATAAAAAAATTATCCAAATAGGTCACATATGAAACTGGTTCAGTTTTTTATCTATTAATTAAAAAATTGTATAATATTAAATGATTTAATCTAACAAAATATGGTCTATGAATTAAGAATATTTTGGGCATTATATATAGACCTAATTTTGGCAAGATTTTTACCCATAAAAACAAAAACCCTAATTGGCAAAATGCTTGATAATATTCATTGGATACGCCTCCATTAATTCATTCATCCATACGCCAGACTCTCTTCAGAATATGCTTTTGAGCTTTACTACTTTTCATTTGCAGGCTTTTAATTGGGCAATGCATTTTTGCCGGATAAGTAATATATCCATAAATTCTTTGTGCAAGTAGCATTAATGAAATAGATGTATTCCTGAATCATTTGAGTTTATGCTTTTTTTTCTAATTGGTTTATGCCGCAGAATATGTTTTGCTTGTATTATCCGGAATGGATGGATAAAAGGAAATGTTAGACAAAAGCTCAAGAGGGAAAGCACGAATCCGAACCCACATATACAGGGGCACTTGAAACTTTCTTGCACCATGAACAGAAGAAAAGTTTCCACCATATATATCAATAGAATCGATTACATTCATGTAAGGTCTTGTTTATTTTACGGTCAAATATGATTTTATATGGTATAATATTGTTCAATTTTTTATTTGGGAAGATTTTCAAATGATGATCATGATTTATTATGGTAATCTCATGATTTGAAAATCATGAATTTTTGTCAAGTTTTTAAACCATAAATATGAGGTGCTGTTTGGTTAGCGAAAACTATTTTCTGGTTTGATTTCAGTGAAACTGAAAATTTGATTTCGAAAACTTGATTTTGGTTTCAAGTTTTTAATTTTTTGAAAATGTGTTTGGTTAATGAAAACAACATCAATTTTAGTTAGTTGAAACCGGTGAATGTTTATTTGATTATAAAAAATAATATTAATTTTCCTTGAATATTTTTAGTAGTAATTAAATATTTAGTTAGTTTATAAAATTAAATATTTGCTAATATGGCATAAAATATTTGTATGATTTAATTAATTAAGTTATTATTAATTTAAGATTTTTTTGTTCAATTAGATATAAAAATTAATTAATAGTTATTATAAAATTTCAAAAAAAAAAAGTCCAATGGTCTAAAATTAATTTTAATTAAATTATAAATAGATCGACTTTAAGAAAATTGAGTTATTTTAAAATTTAAATTTGAGTCAATTAGATATAAATTGGTTTAATTAATTTGTAAATTTAAGATAATAGTTTGGGTTGTAAATGATGATTTTTATTTTTATTTTTAATAATTAGATATAGTTTGATATATTTTTAAATTAATTAATTTTATAAAAAATATATTTATAATTACAAAGTTTTCACTCCATTTTTATAACAAAATCGACAGTCTCGAAACTAAAGAAAATAACATTGTGGTGTTTTTATTTTTATTAAGAAAACTGATTTTATTTTTATTCTGGTTTCGATTCAGTTTCATGAAAACGTTGAACCAGACACGTTTCCGTAAGCATTTTTGGTTTCAATGAAATCGAAACCATGAAAACAGACTTGGTTTCGCTAACCAAACATACCCTATGGTTTATCATGGTTTAATAAAATTTTATTTCTAAAATACTCTCAATCAAAATTTATAATTCCACTTATATCATTTATTTACCCATATCAAATTAGACTTTTACTTATGTTCTTAGTCAGCTTAGCCCAAGACCCAGTTATCCTCCATAGCTGATATCACTTAATCGAACAATATCATGTCACTTACATGACTATACCATGCAATACCATACAATACAATACATTATTAAATAATGTTACACCTCATCCAAACAAGGCCTAAAAGACTAGGGAGATCACCCACAAGTTCATTTGTGCAAATTAAGAAACAAAAGAGCCATCATCTAACTCAATAACATATTGAGAAACCCACTGCTTAGACACTACTGAAATAATGAGCATCACCAACGGCTGGATCCGTTGCTATGTCGTTGCTAAAGACCATCAACAACGGCCAGCAACGACCGCACTCATTGCAATACAGTCGTTGTAGAAGATTGCGTACTTGATAACTTAGCAACGGATATGCAACGGTCGCTCATGTCGTTGTTAATAGTATTATCAACAACGGATCAGCAATGGTCTATATTCGTTGTTGATACATTATCATCAACGGCTCAGCAACGAGGCATTGTTGTTGCTAATATTTATATCAACAACGGTTCCACAACGACAAGTCGACTGTTGCGGATATTACCATCAACAACGGCCCACATGTCGTTGCAAAGCCTTTGTTGAAAGACTGTTGCTAAGCCGTTGCTGTAGTTCATCATCAACGGCTTTGAGTTTGCGGCTCAAGAATTACGATGCACTTTCAGCAACGACTTTGACACGGATGACCGTGGTAAAGTCGGTGTTGATGATGTTAACCTATAACTGAGAAATTTCAAAAGTAGAAATTTTTATTGATACATTTATAACCTGATACATAACTCACACACTCATACACACATCCATTCAGATACACATACATTCACATACACATTACAGATACACCCAGATATATATCAAAATAGTTATACTTATAATTATAATTATCCACAATCGTATAAAAAATATACGAAATCAAAACTATCGTATCAACACGATACGAATCAATATATCCAAGTAATAAGTCACAAAACAAATATCTCTAAGATATCCAAGTAACAAGTATATAACAAGTCAATATTCAAGTCAATCAAGTCATAAAATAATAAAAACTCACTACGATGGTGGAGGAAGGTCGGGATCATACGACAGGGTCTGGAGTGCTAAAGTGTACACCGATATGGACTGAGTCGATGACGATGGATCTGAGAGTACATCGCTGGATTGACCTGTTATCTGTCTCAGCATGGCATGCATCCTAGCCATCATCTGACTCTAATGAGCCATCATCTCACTCTGTCTTGCAACCATCTCCTCCAGTGTCGATATCCTCCTGCTCTGATCATTAATTCTAGAGGTGGAGGGGCTGCTCATCGACTGCTAGAGGGGTCGATGCCCCAACTGGTCCGAGCGCGGCTCGTGCATGTCCACTATCAGGCTATCAGCAAAGCCATATACGCGGCTGTGGTCCCAGCCACCTGCAGCCTCAACTCACGCTCTCGTGTAAAAGTCCTCGGGGGTGCCCCCGTGCTGTGTCACCGTCTAAGTGTAGGTCTCCTACATGAGTTTGGCTTTTTGTTTCATATTTTTCCTAAAACTTAAATTCTAAATAAATAATGCATAATTGAAACAAATATACTTTCCATGATGACTACAGCGCGGGTGTCGATGTACTCCCCCACCCCATGTCCTCGACGGTGAGTCCGCTCAAACACCTCCAACGGGGAGGGTTGCTGGATAGTTCCGCCATCCATCATCATCGTCTACATTTACAAAATAAATATATTAATTGGTATACAGAGTAATAAATAAAATATATAATTTAAAATGAGGTATAATACTTACCATGTGGTGCGCCAGTCGTTGGTCGCTGGCAGTGGCGGCCAAAACCCTATATTTAGGGTTTTGGCCGGATTGAATGGGAAGGAAGGCGCGAGGGGCGGCGAGGAATACCTGGAACAGACGGGGCGGCGGCGGTCGGAATCAACGGTCAATGACGGGGCGGCGGCGTCGACAGCGGCGGCAGCAGAGGAAGAGGAAGGGGCGGGCGCGGACGCGTGCCCTATATAAACTTATCAGCAACGGCTCACTTAATCGTTATAACATCGTTGCTGATAAGTTAATCATCTGCAATGGCTCACGTGTGTGTTAGAAAGCTGTGGCTAAGTTAATTAACATCTGCAACAGCTCGAGCGACCGTAAGAACGTCGTTGCATATACAACATATCTGCAATGACTTGAGCAGCCGTAAGAACGCCGTTGCAAATAGCAACAGCTTGAGCGGCCGTTGTAAATAGCAACGGCTTGAGCGGCCGTTGCTGATAGCTGTTGCTGAAGAACCAAATTCTAGTAGTGCACGTGAGACCAAGTGGGTCATGCCCCATGCATATATCGTCGGATTGTTCGCAATATACTCCTGGGGACATCCTTCTGCTCGAACCTGCACAATAAAAATAAAGCACAATATTATATTATGATATAATGAATTATATATAATTCATAATTCATAATACATTATCGCTCGCCAATCACAGAAATAAGTCGGCGTTGTTCTGCAGTTGGCGGAGGCTGAATCCTCTTCGGCCTGCGTGGTCGCCTACGTCTCGATGAACTAGCCTCAGCGGCAGGAGCATGTGTGGTTGAATCTAGAGTCTAACCGATGGGAGACTCTGTAGCTCTCATCCGGCGATAACCTCGACCCACCATAGCTGTCAAATAAGAATATAATTAGATTATATATATAATAGAGATGGATTTAGTAGAAGATATACTTTACAATTATTCATCGTCATCTGAGTAATAATTTTTGAATTCTTCTTCTTCTTCTTGAAATTCTACATCTTCATCTCCACCTTCCTCAACTTCATGATCGTCATCATCAACATCTTCAACTTCTAATTGAACTAACACTATTTCCGCTTCCTCGAGTATTGGAATAATACGATCTACTGCGGGAGGATCCTCTTCTTGTTAGAAATCATCTGTCACATCAGGTATCGGCTCATTTTCTCCCACTATCGGATTAATTCTTCCTCTAGCTTTAGTCTTACAGACTACATGTCAATCTGCTCTATCTTTATTTCGAGCCGGATACTTCGCGTAATATACTTGTTCGGCTTGTGATGCCAATATAAAAGGTTCATTTGCTGTCAATTTCGATTTGTAATTAACATCAACAAGTTTATATTTTGGATGAACTTTCATGCCCCTATCTGTTGTATCGAACCAATGACATTTAAATATGATAACTGGTTTTAAGTCGAAGTAGTGCAATTCTATCAATTCTTCCAAAAGTCCCTAAAAATCCATATCACATTCAACATACGTTGTCCCTTTCACGCAGACCTCGGCATTCATCGTCTTTTTTGTAAATGCATATTCAACTGTGTGAAATTTATGCTTATTAACCAAATATCCGCTGTAACACGACACTAGTCGCGACGGTCCACTAACAAACTCAAATATTTTTTCATCTATTTTAGCTATGTGATCTTTGTTGTAAGCCTGAATCCAAGTAGGGAAACCACGATTCCGTAATCTATCCAATTCTTGATCGTTGTGAATAGAATATTTTTGCACCATTTCAATGTCAAATATTTCAATGAATTGTCCAATCTCTGGACAATTGAGTAATACGTACAATTGTGTCAAATGATACTCTTCATCGCTTAAGTGTCGAGACGGACGAGAACCAAAAGTACAACCAGAGTGACATAATATATTGTGTCAATGATTCAGATATTGATCCTTCAACAGCTACAGTATTCTTTACTTTTTCCTTCAAACGATTCATGTATCTTTCAAATAAGTACATCCACCAGAATTGAACGGGGTCACCAATTCGTGCCTTGTATGCCAAGTGTATCGGTAGATGCTACATTAGAGGTGGCAATGGGTCGTGCCTGGGCCGGCCTAGGCCTGGGCCCGAGTAGGCCCGGCCACCTTTGGGTCATGCCAGGCACGGGCCGACTGTTCTAGGGGCAAGCCCATCCCGGGCCTGAGCCCGCCCCTTCAGGCTCGAGCCCGGCTCGGGCCGGCCCAAAAATTTAAGTTTTTTTTAGAAAAAAAAATTGGTCGAGCCAGACCCGAGACTTGGGTCTAGCTCGGCTAGACTCGAGCCAGGCCTGGGTTTGACCGGGCCAGCACAGCATGGTGCGCGTGTCGTGCTTAGCCCGCGGACCGTGCCTGGCACGACCCACGTGCCCAGGGGGGCCCGTGCCGCCCATGGGCGGGCTCGACCCGTTGCCGCCTCTATGCTCCATCAAGTCAAAAAAGATAGGAGGGAAAAACTGCTCCAGCTTGCATATAATTTCAATAATATTACTTTCAAGTGCTGATATATATTCGACTCGAATGACATTTGCACAAATGTTTCTAAAAAATATACTTAATTCAAACAACGTACCCTAAATATTATCATGTAGAAGATCTCAGAATGTTATCGGAAGCAATCTCTACATGAATCTAAGTTCACATCGAGGTAAGCTCGAGGCATATCCATCGGGTAATCTAAGTTCTTTGATTCATTGACAAAAATCTTTCATATGTTGTATATTTAACATATACGGGGCATTCGGCTTTAGATATCGTCTGTTGACCTCTTGTAACTCCAACTCTAGTCTCTTTCATTCAGACCAAACACTATCTCTCGAAGTACCAAAACATGTGCAAACATTTGTTCACCAGAAAACATCTGTGGTGGCTCATCTCTTTCGATTTCGCCCTTAGTAAATTTATTATGATTCCTTTGATGATGATGGTTAGCCGGCAGGAATCAATGATGACAATCAAAGAATGAAATTTTTCGTCGATTCTGAAGACTGATTGATTTAGAGTGTTCCATACAATACAGACAAGAAAGTCGGTAGTGAGTACTCCAACCAGACAACATGTTGTAGGCCGAAAATCATTGATTATCCACAAGATCACAATCTTTAAATTAAAGTTTTGCTTTCGGTGACAGCTCCCTCAGTCCACAATATTTTCAATTCATCTATTAGGGGTCTAAGAAACATGTCAATTTCTTTTCGCGGATCCTTAGGACCCGAAACAATCATCGAAAGATAAATAAATTCATCTTTCATACATATTGACGATAGCAAATTATAAACTATTAGCAACACTAGTCAAACTAAATAAGGAGTTACAGAATGACCAAACAGATTAATATCATTCGTGCATAATATCAATCTGATATTTTTAATATCCCTAGCAAATGAAGGATAACATGTATCCAAATGTTTCCATGCTTCACTATTGGATGGATGAATCATTACTGTATCATCACGCCTTCTAGCACGCCAACTAATGTAGGGGGCATCTTTACCGACATGAATAATCTTTGAAGCCTCGGTGTCAGTGAAAAATACTGAAGCACCTTAAACGGGATATTTTTTTGTCAGACCGATTTTGTCCTTGTAACGAGGATGTTAACATAAAGGGCATTTATCCAATTGCGCATTTTTTTATAATATAAAATGCAGCTATTTTGGCACGCGTGTATTTTTTTGTACCCACTAATTTTCTCATCAACTTTTTAGTCTTATAAAAAGTTGGCTCAAACTTGTTATTTGTAGGCAGCACTCCATTAATCAATCCCGCAATCTGATCAAACGCAATCCCGCTGATATTACAATCGGCCTTGATGTTCAGGATCGAGTTGCATCATTGCCGAAAACCTAGTGTATTTAGGACAATTCTCATACAAAGGTTCATCGGCACCTTTCAATATCTCGTAAAATTATGCGGCTTCTTTATTCGGCAATTCAATCTCTATCGCAGGTTGTACTTCTGGTGGTAATTTTATAACATCAACACTCGTAGTATCTGGTGGCACTGACGTCTCAATAACTGGCCGATCGACATTATCATTCTGTTGAAATTGACCCCCAAGACTATCAAGTATCATAGTTCTATATGGATTAGATGGATTGGATGAAGAGACACATGTTGGCTTTAGGTTTCAACCTTGGTCTTAATCTCGGTTTTGATGATAACAAATATGGAACTAATATTTCATCGAGAAATCTTTGAGGTTCCATATCGATTAATGTTCGATGTCCTCGATCGAAAAATCAGAAGAAATCAGAAAATCGAAAGGACATTGATCTTCGTGCTCGGGTTCATCGCGGAAATTTCTCGAAGATAGACGTGTGCACCAAAGACATTTTGGACGAGTCCAAATATCACATGGAAAGCTCTCCAAGTTTATGCTCGTTGAAAGTCGGAACCCGGAAACGAAGCGCGGAAGAAGAAGGCTGAAGAAATCAAATTCAACCTAGATTTGGTCAACCGGGCGATCGACCGAATAGGGTTAGAAAAATGGCAGTAGCCATCTCGGTCAACCGAAGGATGCCGCAAAGCGGCAGTAGCTACTTCGGTCGACTGGGCGGTCGACCGATTAAAGCCAAAAATTGGCAGAGAACAAATCGGACGATCGATCGGTCAACCGGACTGCGTATCGCCAAAGACGTAACTTGCGTCGATCGACCGGGCGGTCGATCGGATTGCAGGAACGCAAGAGTTGTGTCTGGCGGTTGACCCGTCGGTCGACCGCACAGAGACATTAAGGCAGCGGTCGGTCGACCAGCCAATCGATCGAGCGGCTGTAACGGATAGTTTTCTACTCGTTGAGCTACCGTTTCTTTGAGAGGGTATAAATATACCTCATATAGCTGATTTAACTATACTCTCCTCTCACTGATACAGATTTTATTGAGCATTCTAAAGAGAGTTTTGAGCCTTCTAAAGATTGATTGAAGCGCGTCTGTTCTTCCGTCAAAATCCGCTTCAAGCGCGCACTCAGTCTCAACTCGGGATTTAATTCGAGCTCTACTTCTTGGCGAGTTGAAGGCATCGAAGGCTTAGAAAAGAGCATTTGATCTTGGTTTTATTCTAAGCTCTTTTCATTGTAATTTTAACTATTATTTGAACGTGTTCTTTATTTGAATTTGAGTTTGAGTAAGACCTAGGTTGTTTGGTCTTGTGTGTGGAAGTGGTTATCTTAGTGAAAAGGTATAAAACCACTTGTGTAAGCATAACTTACTAGGATTAGTTGAGGTATCCCTTAGGGTTGAGGTGGAAGAGTGCTCTCGGTAAGAAGGCGGTGACTTCCGGGTGTGGAAGTGCCTTAGGTCGAGAGTGCGACTCTTCGAGTCAAAGTCCTCATTGTAATGGAAATAAGAATTAATCTAGTAAACCTAGTTTGGAAATTCTAAGCAGGGTGCTTAGGTAGTGGAGTAGGCATTGGAGCTGAACCACTATAAATTTATGTGTTAGCATTGTTATCTATTATTGTTGTGCTTAATTATTTTATCTTGCTTCTGCATTTAATCGCATAATTGCAACTTGTCTAAATGATTTGGGAAATTATTAAAATTAGAATTAGGCGAACGGTTTAGTTAACACACTATTCACCCCCCCCCCCCTCTAGTGTTGCCATTTCTCCAACAACACCGACAGAGGAAGATTCACCATGTGTTTGAACGACAAGATTGCTCGACGTCCCGACTTCACGTGACTCTCCGTGACAAGTCCATATAAAATATCTTGGTGCCAATCCTTTACTATACAAATGCAGAGTGATAGTTTCCCGATCCAAAATCGTGCATTCAAGCAAATGCGGCACGGACATCGGATTCAGCACTAACGAATTTCCTATTCGAATAGGCGAAGTTTAGGAAGTAAGTTACACCTAATCGAAACACATTCGTTAAAGCTCCACGATCAAGACGTCGGTACATCCAACTTCGATCGCCCGACATAATTCTGTCAATCAATGATAATATCTTCAGTTAATGTCTTTAGGTGAGATTATCATATTCCATTCGAGATTCATATTATTCATATTGCACTATGTATTTCTTTTAACTGTTAACTTCATTCTAAATTTTGGCAGCATCTCCCTACAGTTCTCCGAATACGCATATCATCTAGGTGTGTATCGGAGAACAAGAGAGATACAATAGCCAAAATTTAAGAATGAGTTAATGATTAAAAGAAAAAAACTAAGTGCAATACAAATAATATGTTCTTAAATTGCCCAATTAGGAACAATTCAAGGGTTGTACGTCGTATAAAAGATCTTCTACTTTTTTTACACGAACATACAACCCCCGAACAGATATAAGGTTTTGCTAAATCATATTCGACTTATCGATGAGTACATGAAACGTATCAACTTGTCGGATGGATGATTATTTTCTAAATTTTTCAATATCGATTCGAGTCCACAGTGGACGATTCCGGCACGAGTCCACAGTGGACGATTCCAGCACGAGTCCACAGTGGACGATTCCGGCGTGAGTCCAAAGTGGACGATTTCAGCGTTAGTCCAAAGTGGACGATTCTAATTAATCTAAATCTAAATATTAACATTAAAATTAATCTAAACTAAAATTAATTAATAGATATAACCTAAAACTAAATCTAAATCTAATTAACATTAAAAAATCATTAAACATTATAATCTAGATCATTAATCTAAACATTAAACATCTAACCTAAAAAAACATTAAACATTAACCTACATTAATCTAAACATTAAACATTAAACATTTAACATTTAACCTAGATTAATCTAAATATGAAAAAATTATCTAAACAATAAACAATTAACATAGATTATTAAACCCTAATCAAATTTTATTAGGGTTTAATTAAACCCTAATAAGATTTTGATTAGGGTTTAATAAAACCCTAACTAACAGTGTTCCAGCACCGGAGTTCGACACTGGTCCGACGTTCGCCGGTCGGCCAAAACCCTAATGTTTAATTAGGGTTTCGTTTAGCCCTAGTAAAGGAGAAGAGAAGGGGGAGCTAATACTTGGAGATGGTTCGACGTTGAAGGGCGCGGCATCGACGGGCAGCATCGGGGAGCGAAGACTCGGTGGAAGCAGGCGTCAGCGGCGTCGGCAGAGAAGAAGGAAGCATGGAAGAAAGGGGTCGGGCGCGATCGCGAGTTAAATAAACTCATCAGCAATGACTCACTTATCCATTGCAAAGTTGTTGATAAATATCATCAGCAACGGTCGTTCGTCCTATGCAACGCTGTTTCTTATAAGTATTTCATTTTCGTGTCGTGAGCGCGCCATCGACTAAAGAGCAACGGGTACAAAAATCGTAAGTAAGTCGTTGCTAATGTGATAATATCATTAGCAACGGCCGACACAGCCTTCAGTAAGTCGTTGCGGATAAATTATTTCCTTTGTGCGCTGTGTTCGCGCCATCCACTTGTTAGCAGCCCGAGCGGCCATAAAGACGTCGTTGCAGATATATCATATCTGCAACAGCCCGAGTGACCATAAGAACATCATGAGTCATTGCAACGACGTGGGCGGCCGTTTGCTTATGGTCGTTGCTAATTAACACATTTCTAGTAGTGAGACCACAATACCATCCATGGATAAGCGTGAGATCGATTTGCGAAGGAACTAACCCGGCAAACTGGAGACCCATGGTTGTCTCCATCTGGAGTTCTTCAATCAAGAAATGAATGCGAGCAGTAGCTTGAGATTGATATGCTTTAGGTAGAGTGATCCAAAAATGTAGATGCAGTAGGATTAAAATCCTCATGTTATGTTTGTTTTATTAGATAGGATAGGATAAAATTAGATAATAAATGAGAGTGGATTGAATATGAATCTTTTAAATTTGATGTGCATCGGATATCATATTAATTTTATATTATTCTAATTCTATTTTTTTCTAATCAATGCACTAAATAAATATTGAATTCAAATTCATATTTTATCCTATCTTTTTTTAATCGTAGGAAACAAACAAGCACTCGAGGATTTGAGACGAGCAAGTAGGTTTTTGGCACTCAAGCACTCAAGCAAACATTTAAGTCATATAGACAATCTAATAACACATTAATTCCCCTTAACATCAATGACATCACAATTAATACATGTTACACATGCATCTTGTTCTTCTTCTTCATGCGATTAATTGCTTTGATGGCACAACCTCGATCGTGTTCTTACTAAGATTGTCGACTCATTGGCACAACCTCGTTTTCTTACTAAGATTGTCCGTGAACCTGCACATTAACCTCATCTAATAATAATAATAGGCATGTTGTTTGCGCGAACTGTAACCCGAGTCAGCAACTCGGTCGCGTCAGCAGAGTCCACCGTCGAACGGGGCGTCGTACTGATCAGCCCTGGCAGGCGCCTGATCCGGCGGCAAGAGCCACGGCCTGGCAGGCGCCTGAACGGAGTTCTCCGAGACGCAGTTTTCGGGACCGCCGCGGCGGCCCTTCCGGCGCCCGGCGCCGACGGGGACGTTCCTGAGGGCGCCGCCGGCCGTCCAGTAGCGGTGGCAGCTCCTGCAGAAATGGCGCGGCTGGTTCACGTTGTAGTTGTTGAAGTAGCAGAACTTGGTCTCCGTGCTCGCGCACCTCGGACACGGCAGCGGCGCCTGCTGATCATGAGCTTCCGCCTCCGTCTCCGGTCGCGACAGTAGCACTGGAGCTTTCTGCTTCTTCTCCTTAAGGATGACTGTCCCGAAAAGCTTAATACTGTTCGCCTCGTCGACTTCACCCATCGTCATCGTCAATTCGCCGGCCAAATGGAAATGGTTGAGGAAGAAAGAGCGAGCTCTTTTGTCGGTTTAGCAAAGACAAAGAACGCAGACACGTGTATATATATTGAGGGAAAACAAGTCAATATAAATATAGCTCTGATGACTGATGAGTGTCGCTTTCAAATGAGGGGGACAATGGATAAAGAATTAAAGATGGCAAAGAGATTTTAATGCAATTTTTTATGGTCAATCAATGATTTCTGGTGATTGAAACGACAAAGGGTGGTTAATTCAGTTTGGTCTTTAAAATTTCAGTTTTTTTACGATAAATAATAATAATAATCGCCAACTGTTGATTTGTGCCAACCTCTTAAATATTTTTTAAAAGTTTAGAATTTAAACTCTAATATAATCGTCTATTATGCTTAATAATATATCTTTAACTCTCAAGTATATTATTTAATAAAAATAAAATATTGAAATAATATACTAAAATAATAATAATTAATTGTCTCTTGTTTGCATCCGTATCCAACTCTTGATATCTTCTTATTTCCTCTTTTATGTCGATTTTGGACCAATCGAAGTCGAAATAAAATTTTAAAATTCTTCTTCAATATTTTTCTCTCATCATTTCTCATTTTTTTATTTTCTTCTCCAAATCCTAACCTCCATAGATTCCTAAAATTACATCTATATTTTATAGGGAGGAGGAGAGAGATTTCAAAAATCATCGAGGCGCTAGCAATAAGCGAAAAATAAGAGATGAAGTTGGGTGTTTCTATCCATTGAGATTCGTGACCATGGTGCACTCACAAGCAGACGGAGCCATGAATCAAAATCAGGAGAGGCAAATATCATATATAGGGGTAAATTTAATTTTTCTCTTATATAAATAAAATAAATTGAGATGAGAGAATGGCAAGAGGGGGCAAATATTTTATATATATATATAAAAGATAAAATAGACTTTTCTCATATATATATATATATAAATAAGATAAAATTGAGAGGAAAGATAGAGCAATTGCCCCCATCTCATCCATGTAGTTTTGCTCCTGCGATCGTGGTGAAGAAGCAAGGAGAGAATAAAAAGAAGTTTTTTTTTTTTTGTTCACTATGTGATTTTATTTTATTTTTGTTAAAATAACACACAACAACACAACCTATAAAGACACAAAATTAGAAACAAATTAAATTTTTATTTCTAAATTTTCATATTTAAAAATTAATAGACACAAAATTTATTTTAAATTAACCTCTAAAAATCAATAGAAACATCAACAACATAATCACTTACTTGATTTAACTAATTTTTAAAAATAAATAATTGAGGATATATAACACCGTCTCAATTAATCATTTATATTATAGTGACATATAAAGGCATTACGAAATAAGAATACATCATCAGGATTAGTTTTGATTTTGATTTTTGATTTATTTTTTTTTACGGTTTCGATTTTTATCATTTTGAAATTTATAGCTTCAAGTTTGATTTAAAAAAAGAGAGAAAAATGTTAAAATTTTAAGAATTTTATCAATCTTTATTTTAAAAATATCAATTTGGCCCTCAAATTTATTATTTTCTTTTCGAATTAATCCCAAATTATAAATTGAGGAGTTGAAAAATATCCCATGAGCAAATACATTAAATCCAACTTTATAGCAAGATAGCAAAAGTTCACCTGTTGGCCACCTTTAATTAAATAGTTGGATGAGTGCAGAAATATAAAGATGGTCGGTCAGGTCGGTGGTGACTGGTGAGGTTACCGACAACTGGGTCTGGGTATGTCCTCGATCAAGTACGATTTAGTGACTACTTTTCGTGGCCAATAATGACATGAAACATGTCAATACTGGTAAAGTCGGCAAATTTCTCTGCCCAATGAGAAGAGGGAACGTGTCTTTTAATAGTATTATCTTATTTAATTGATTTGAAATTAATTTTTTAAAATTAATGCACATTAAATATAATATAAATTATATATTTTTATATTTTTACTTTCATTTAATACATACATTAAACGATGAATTAATATTAATTTATCTTTTATCGTATATTTTTTATCTTATGAAATAAATATATCATTATTGATTAACATAAAAAATTAATGAGCAAAAAATATATAGTAAAATGATAAAAAAATATTTTTCTCAACAATAGAAAATATTTATATTCAAAATAATAAACTACATTATAATCTATTATAATTAATAATAATATAATAAAAATATAAACTCATTTAAATAAATTGAAACATTAATTTAAAATAAATATAAACATAAATTATTTTTAATTAATTAAATGCTATTTATTGATTACATAGATACATTGAAATCAATTGAAATATCTAAAAATCATTACTTATTTTATAAATTAAAAGTTGATATTATAATTATTGTATGCATTATCAAATATTTTCTTTTTTATTAAAGTATATCCAATATAAGTTTAAAAATTTATGTATGATATAATATATGATATGTAATTATGATAAATCTTAATGGTCAACGAAGTTATGAAATAATATATTATATGTAACTAGCTGTAGTACCAGCGCTTTGCACGATAACTTATAATTTTAAAAATAAAAAAAATTGAAATTGAATGTTATATTTTAATATATGTTTATATACAAATATAATAGTTAATAAAAAATATTTTGATATTTTTCATATTTTGTAATATAAATTTAAATTTAGAACTAATTTTTATAATTTTAGAAAATAATTATTTAAAATTTCAATTGTAAATTAATTTACAATTTAAATTATATATTAAATTTTATCTATCATTTAATATTCTTAATAATTTAAATAAAAATTATAGAATTAAATAATTGTATACCTAGATTTTTCAAGAATAAATTACAATATTATTAACATTTACAAAAAAAATTAAAATTGAAATTTGTATTTTTAACATATTATTATATATAAATAGAATAGTCTATCGATTTTTTTTTGATATTTTCATATTTTGTAACATAATTTTATTTTTAAATTATATAAATTTAAATTTAAAATTATATTTTATATTTTTAGAAAAATAATTATTTTAAACTTCAATTATAAATTATTTTTAATTTTAATTTTAAATTAAATTTGTAACAATAATTTAATATTCATAATAATTAAAATTAAAATTTTAGAAAATTAAATATTTTTATTTCAGAAATAAGTTACAATAATATTATCATATTATAAAAAATATATTTTTGATAATAAAAACCAATAATAAGATATTTAAATTAAATTATAATTTTAAATAATAATATATAAACGCACCACAAAATAATATATATTAATTTGATTTGATTTAGATAATTATAGAAATGTGCACGTATACTAATATAATTTAATTTAATGCAACTATAAGATATAACTAAATTTAAAATAAAAATAAGAATTAAAAAGGTAAAAGATGAATTATCTTATATTAGTTATTAATAATTTTTTTTAACACTTAAAATAATATGTTCATATATAAAAAATATAAAAAATAAAAATTCATATAAATAAATTTATAACCTAGTGTGAAATAAAAAATAAACTATCAATAAGATATAAATCTAAAAATGTAACAATCTTTTTATATAATGATATTAATTTATTTTAAAATGCATACATCTTTAAAGTAAAAAAATTTGAATAAAAATTAAACTGATAAATTTAAAAATAGAAAAAAATCAAAAATATTTCAAAACAAATAATACTATATAGTTTTTTAATAAAAAGATATATAGAAAAAATAAAATGGGAAACTATTAATAATTTTAAGGGTAAACATCAAATATAATACAAATATAAAGTAAAGTATATCAATTAAAAATTTATAAGTATAGATAATTAATTAAAAAATAAGAAATTTGAAATAATTTATTTTAAAAAAAATAATGGAAAAATAATATTTCATAAATATAAAAATAATTATATACATTAGAAATTTAATTTATATAGATTTCAATTATCAAAAATTAAAAAAATATAAAAAATATAATATTTTTATGGATAAATCAAATATAATATAAATATAAGAGAACATAATGAAAAAAATAGAAAATAAAATATTTAAATTATTCTAAGCTACATAAATTTCTTTGGTTTTGAAATACTATTTTTCATTAACAAACCCAAAAAAAATGATATTTCAAAATCCAAAAACTAATATAAAAAACTTCAATAAATAAAAAATAGTTACAATTATTATTCAAAAAATAATAAATACAAAATTAAAAATATCAAAATAGGTGCATATAGAAAAAATAAATGAGGTAAAAACTTTTATAGCAAACTTAAATGGAATAAAAATTTGGGAGAAAAAAATATAAGTAAAAAAAATTTAGGTGGGGAAAGAGAGAGTTCGGACGGAAATGATATGTTTGAAATTATTTAAGTTTTTTCAAAAAAAAAAGAAAAAAAAAGATATTTCACAAATATAAAGTAATATAAAAAATAATTATATACATTAAAAATTAATTTATATGAATTTCAATGACAAAAAATTAAAAATACAAAAATAATAGATTTTTTATGGATAAAAATCAAATATAATATAAGTATAAGAGAATAGGTTGAAAAATAGTAAATAAGATAATTAAATTATTCTAAACTACATAATTTTTTTGATTTTGAAATATTATTTTTTAATTAAAAAATCCAATAAATAATATTTCAAAATTTAAAAAACTAATATAAAAACTTCAATAAATGAAAAAATATTTATAATTATTATTCAAAAAATAATAAATGTAAAATTAAAAATATCAAAATATGTGCATATAGAGAAAATAAGTAGGGTAAAAAAAAGTTTACAAATTTAAGTGGGGCAAAAATTTGGGAGGAAAAATTTAGGTGAGGAAAGTGAAAAAAATTTGAGGAGAGGTAAAAATAAAAATATAAGTGAGGTGAAAATAAAGATAAAAATTTAATGGAGTGTGAGGAGTTTAAGCGAAAATGAGTCGTTTCTTATATATATATATATATATATATATATATATATATATATATATAATGATAAGATCGATATAATCTCTGTTGGTCTAAGGTTTTCAACATTGATCTTAATTTCAATTTTGATGATAACAAATATGGAACTAATGATTACATGGAGAGTTATTTTCAGGTTCCATATCGGTTAGCGCACGACGTCCCTGATCAAAAAAATCGAAGAAATCAAAGAAATCGGCAAGGACGCTCGTCGACTCTTGGATTCTTCGAGAAGTTAGAGTTTAGGTTTATGATGTCTAGATAAATTATAAATCTTTATGATGATGCAAAGAAACCCAAAAACTAATCTCGAATCCCAAAACATGAAAACTCGAAAATCGCCCTGAAATTCACTATGCCTAGGGAGCTCCTTGTAGGGCTATATGACCTAGACATTTTTTTGACACAAAAAATGGCGATAATTGTTCCTTGGGTAGAAACTAGATAACTAGATATTTTAAAGGATTTTTTGGAAGCCTTTAGTCTACCCATATTTGACCCAGGAGATTAGAAATTTTTCGTTTTTCGGAAATATGTACTAGACCCCAAAAACTAGATTTTGATTATTAAGGATTTTAATTTTTTAGATATTTTTATTGAATCCAAGTGAGGGTAATCTTTATATAACATTTATGTTTTATAGCTTGAGTAAAAAACCTTGATATTGCCTTCATTCTTTCATTGAATATTAACCATCAAAGGCATCAAAGGGAAGCTAAGAATCTTATTTTGGAATTAAGTATTTTATTGTTTGATTTATTGCTCCATTTAGTGTTGTATTATCTTGTTTATTTCTTTGTATTTGAGTTTGTGTAAGACCTAGAGTGTGGGTCTTGAAATTGGGTGATAGTCTTGGTGTTTGAGGTTTAAATCTACCGGTGTAAACGTAGTTTACTAGGATTAGTTGAGTTATCCTTAGGTTTGTGGTGGGAGAGTGCTCTCGGTAGGAAGGCGGGATACTTCCGGGTGTGGAAGTACTTTCGGTTTGAGAGCAGAGACTTTTCGGTGTAAAGTCCTCATTGTAAGGAAACTAATTAATCTAATTAAACTAGTTTGAAAATCCTAAGTGGGGTGCTTAGGTAATGTAGTAGGTATTGAAGCCGAACCACTATAAATCATTGTGTTAACATTGATATTTTGTTTGTGTTTATTGCTTCATATTTATTGCTTTCGCTTGCTATTAATATCTTGCTTAGCCTAACTAATCAAGAAACGATTAAAATTGGAATTAGACGATAAGATTAGTTAACACACTATTCACCCCCCTCTAATGTAGTCATTTCACCTAACAATCTCTATACGATAAGATATATTATCTATACGGCACAACATTTACTCATTTAGTGAATATATTTAGCGAAATAGTATATATCTGATTTATTAATTTAGTGAATAATTTTTTTTGAGATAATTGATTAGTACGTGTGATTTGGTAAAGAATTTGTCAGCGGTGTGCATGGCTACCTGAAAGAGCAAGTTAGAATTTACTCGATGGATAGTTCGAGTAGACCCGAATTAAATTCGGGCATGCTTTGAAACAAAAAATTAAAACCGAATCCAAAAAATTAAAGAACAGATTGAAATCTGTTTCGATTCCGGATCGAACACATCGGGTATCTAGAATCGGAACCAAAATCGAAAATTAGAACTTGCATCTTAGAGGCTTAGAACTCGTTTATTTATAAGTTTCGGAACATGTTTTAATAGGATATTCGAAACCGAAATTGAAACTTACGATTTCGGATAAGATCTAATTTCGGATACTAATATGATAGAGTTTGATTTCAAAAATTAGTAATCGATACTATACATAATATAATTCAGATATCATAAAAAATAGAGGATAATAGAACCCACTTGATCACCTTGGAATTTGTCCATCAAATTTGTGATGGTGCACCGTGCACGTAAGTTTTCTTCTCGGTTAAGTTCACTAGTATCTTTCATGCAATGAATCATTTATCTTGACTCCCCAAGTTCCCATGCCACGTGAACACCGGATCTATTTCTTTGTCCTCAAGACTCCACGTCACACCACTTCCGACCTACAAGATACGCGCCGTATCCACGTGCACAAGCCCCCGCCGGCCGCCGCCTACCTAAACGCTGAGCATTATTTTCCGCTTATCTACCCACACTCCTACCCGATCTCGTCCCATCGTTTCCTCACTCGCGAGGTCGAGCGCAGCAGCTCCTTCGCTAAATCGCTGACGCCGTGACGCGTAGCTGCGACACAGCCGCGTGCCAAGGCGACACGATCTATATCTCGCTCCCCGCGCCACCAAGTATGGCGCCCATAGATGCGCGCGATCCATTTCCCGCCCCCACAACCCGCCACGTCATTCTACCCACATGCCTCTCGAAGCTTCCAGCTCTTCTTCTTCTTCTTTTGGCCGTTCGAATTAAAACAGAGTAGCTACGTGCGCGGAGATGGTTGGATGAAATGTTGTATCCTGTCTGCGCCAACAAAGGAGATCGCGTTAGAGACAAAATGATATCTAATTGCGCATTTGCGCTTGGCTTTCTAGTTTTGCGTAAAAATGAGGAAGAAGACAGACGTCATCGGAAGGAATCTTTCTATAAATAGTTAAACAGTGGTGGGAGATGATAAGGACGGACGGATGAAGCACTCCACAGTGACGGCGACGATGTCGTTCTTTCCGACGCAGGAGATCGTCAGGCGGTACCACGGCCGGGCGAAGGGCCCCGGGCAGTGCGGCTCCGTGAACGTGCAGTTCGTGGCGGCGCCGGTGCCGGTGGTCTGGTCTCTGGTGCGGCGCTTCGACCGGCCGCAGGAGTACAAGCGGTTCCTCAACGGGTGCTCGCTTCACGCCGGGGAAGGCGGGGTGGGCAGCCTGAGGGAGGTGACGGTGGTGTCGGGTCTGCCGGCGCAGACCAGCACGGAGCGGCTGGACAAGCTGGACGACGAGCGGCACGTGATGAGCTTCTCCGTCGTGGGCGGCGACCACCGGCTGAGGAACTACGCGCCGACCACGTCGGTCCACGACGGAGGCGGCGGCGGCGCGGTGGTGGTGGAGTCGTATGTGGTGGACGTGCCGCCGGGGAACACGGAGGAGGACACCTGCGTCTTCACAGACACCATCGTGCGATGCAACCTGCGATCGCTGGCGAGCATCGCGGAGAGGACGGTGGGGGACGCAGTTTTCGCAGGAAAATATTAGTACGAAGCTAGTCTAGCTCGAGTAAACCTACTACTATTAAGAGTGAATCTATTACTTACTGAGTTCAGTATTAGATTTACTCTTTCACGACTGTAATTAACTCTTATTGAGTTCAGTATTAATTATATTCTATTTCACGGCTGTAATTAACTCTTATTTGAGTTCAGTATTAATTATATTAGATTCAGTATAAGAGGTTTCATAAGAATTTCTATAGAAGTTGTACTCGGTTTTACATGCATAAATTATTAAATTGTACATAATAGACTCGTTTGGTATATTGTATTACAATAACTTGTATAGTACCAATCTGTATCAACTAATCTATTAGTTTGAATTGTACTGTATAATATAGTATCAATATGTATCAACTAACCTATTAGTTTGAATTGTACTATATTATTATACAGTATTACATGTATAATGAACATGCATAACTTAGGATGATACACAAAAAAATATCAAGTTCAATTGATTATAGATTTCAATTTCAATTTCAATTGCACGACGAAGCACCTACCCATGCACCTACTCGCAGAATCACATGCATAAGGAAATTAGGATTGGCGACTTTGATCGTCTTTGGACGTCGGAGTTTGTCGAAAGGTCACCTTGTAGCAGGCAAATGAGGGGTGAGGAGGTGGACTGCGTCGGAGAGGATGAAGTCAAGGGAGGGAGAAGACTCCAGTAGAGGAGTTAGACGAGGGTGAGGGTGGCGTCAGAGAGGCTTCGACGAGGAGTGAGGGCGGCGCTGGAGAGGGTGAAGGCCACAATAAGGACAACGTTGAAGGAGAAGACCGCATAGGACTTCGACGAGGCGTCCTCAAAGTGGCACCCAATAGGGACACGTGATTTTGGGTAATTGCGTGAATGAGAAGTGATATTGGATAATCGTATATTTTTTTAATATAACCTAATGGTGAGGTCTCATGGTTTATTATTAATATAATATTTAAGGTATTATTTTTAATTCATGCCTTAATTAATATCCATTTAAGGTTTTCTCAAACACTCTATAGTATTAAAATAATACTATATGGGAGACTTATATAGGATACCAAGCCGGCACATATAGTGTTCCTCCTTCGATCACATGTTGTTTATTAACTATGCTTATGTAGTTTTTTTTTTTCAAAAAAAAAACCTACGTGGAGGCATAAAAGTAAACTAAATAGTGAATCTTTATTACAATATGCTTATTTTAAATTCAATTTCAATAAAAAAAGATTCATTAAGAATGATGATAGGTTGGTTCCTATATATATTTTATAGTAATTTTCTCCTAAAGATATAAGAAATTGTAAAACCAAATAAAAAAAGACAATATATGCCTAGCATAAAGACTAAAAAACACCAAGGTAGCTAGCTAGATATATGCCATTAATACTGGTGGGCCTTAGTAAAATCCATTTGAAGCCCATGTTCTAGTGAATTATGATAAGTTTAGTGGGCCTTCACATAAAGGTACCAAAAGATTCTTTATAGTCCAGAGGAAAAAGAGAGAAGAAAGTTCTCTTTTTTTAGTTACAACAAATACAAAAGAAAGAGGAGAAGAGAACATTATTTCATTCCTATAAATTATAATATATTTAGAATATATAATTAGATATAATATTAATAATATAGAATATTAACAAAAAATACTACATATTAGAAATCTATTTAAATAAATTACCAGCTTAGAAATTTAGGACAAAATTATCATTATCATCCAATAAAATAAGTCTTATCATCTTGAAAATATCAAAGTGATGATAAAAATTAATCATTGTAGCCCATCTTAGAAAATTAAATTAAACATATATGGCAAAAAAGCACCGGAACTCAATTCTTGCCGTATTCGACACAACAATGGCAACAAAAAAAAAAAGGCATGAATTATATGGTTTATCAAGGTATATAAAGTGTTGTAATTTTTTTGACACTCTATTATGTGTGCGATCTAGGTAGAAATTTTTTTATCATTTTTTATAGTATATGTGTATAAATCAACAATAAATAAAATTTGACATGAATTATATGGATGGTCAAGGTATATCAAGTGTTGTAATTTTTTTGAGGCTCTATTGTGTGTGTGATCTAGGTAGAAAGTTTTTTTAATCATATTTTTAATCTAGTATGCGTATGAATCAAAAATAAATAAAATTAGAATGAAACAATATTTAACTGATAGACATTTATCTTCTCTTCGCTTATCTTCTTATTTTTCTATTCAAATAGAAAAAAAAAATCTCATTCCATTTCTCTCCAATTTCTATACAAATGAGGGAAAAAGAGTTTTCTCTTCCTATATTTTCTTCTCTTCTTACTTCTCTAATAACAAATAGTAATTGTATCCATAATTGTTGGTTGCTTATTTTATTTTAGAGTTAGGACATATATTTAATATATATAGAATCAGTCAAATATTCTATTTTAGAGTTAGGGTAGAAAAATAATATATAAGAGGAGAAATGTAGACGTTGGGAGATTCCCCACTTGGAAGCTGGCTCAGAGCAAAAACCCTAATTCCGACCACCTCTTCAAATCCGACTCATCTTTGTCCACTTGTGCTTTTTGCTACCCTTTTGATTCAGTCTGATGTGGAAAAGCTGCTCCTCAACTCACAAAGTGCATGCAATGTGGTGGCCAACCATTTCATTGCTTCAATTACTATTTTTGTTGAGCATTAGAAAGTTGACAATATATATGACTATATATTAATTATTAGGGAAAAAATCATGTAATTGCTTAAATATTTATTTTCTTTCAGATTTTTTTTAAAAAAATTCTTTACTTTTTCCTTAGATGAAAATTTAACTGTAACTTTGTATTTTTGTTAATATGAATTGATTATTAGGGTAAAATGTAGTGCATGCCTCTCTCTTAAAATTAAGTCTGAACTTTTTCTAAGGTATGTATCTACATCTGCATCGCATCTTTGCGGATAATTTTTTTAAAATTCATAGGGACGAAAGAAGAATTCTTGCCCCCCCCCTATATATATATATATATATATATATATATAATAGTTGTAGAGATTATTGGAAGAAATCTTTTAATAGAGCAAAGAGTATTGGAAGACAATCTTTTAATTATATTTCTATAATCAAGCTGAATTTTGAATATATCGAGTAGGGATGATAATTGAAATCGGTTAACCGAATCACAAAATCTAATTTCAGATAGTAAATTTACGATTCGATTTCGGTTAATAAAATCAAAAAATCAATTAGAATTGGTTCGATTTCAATTATCAGGTCGCAAATAACCGATAATCGAAACCGATTATATGTTTCGGTTTCAGTTACCGGTTATTCGTGGTTAACCGATAACCGAAACCGGTAATATTAATTTTTTTGATAATTTTTATATATTTCAAATTTTATTTTATTAATCAATTATCTGTTTGTAAATGATTAATCGATTAGTAAACGGGTAATCGGTTCTATTCGAATCCACTAATTGGTTTCAGTTTCGGATACTAAGTTTTGAAATTGATCAGTTTTGATTTCGGTTTTAGTTTCGATTAACGAATTTTTAATCGATTTCGATTAGCGGATTTTTAATCGATTTCAATTTCGATTAATCATAAAAAATATGATTAATCGAATCATTGTCATCCCTAGTATCGAGCTCATTAATTCTCAATTCAATCATTCTATTGAAATTGTAAAAAGATTATAAACTTTAGATTTTATTGAATTTAATCACAAACTGAATGAATTTAATAATTAACTATTAGATGGAGTGAACCTTGAACCAAATCATAAATTAATTAAAATTAATGTTTGTCACGTGCGAGTCATGCTGTGAATCTTCCCAAGATCACATAAGGATGTTTTAACAAAAGTTATCATTAATTTTATCTCTTTGCAGTAGGTGTGCTCTACATTATTAAATGGGAAAGTATTGAATATTTTTTTAAAAAAAATTGGTATATATCGAATATGATATTTAATATTATAATTTTTTAATCTTATTTTCTTTTCATTTATGTACTAAATAAATAATGAATATAAATTCATCGTCTTATCTTTTTTATTTTATAAAATAAATATGCTCTTATTGTTGGTCCATCCTTCTAGTGGTTTTAATTATTAATTTGTAATCGAGTATGAAATTCTGTTCACTCACTTTTAAATTGAGTTTCTGGTTTTCTTTTTTTTTTCGCTAGAATTAAAAATCATGTTATTTTTGTCTGAAGTCGAAATGATGTGATCATACGCACCTCCTGGTCCCGTGCAACTCTACAACTACAAAAGGAAATCTACAAAAGACACTCCAACACTCAATATTAGACATTGGAGATATAAATAATTTTGAATAATTTGTTGACATAAATTTTAAAATAGATAAATTGAAAAACATTATATAATAGAAAACATGAAAAGTGATTTCTCACCAATTTATATGTTTTTTTTATCGTGAAAAAAGTTAATTTTGATTTAACTCTCATCATTTCTATACAAATTTAATTTTAATATAGTCCACAAAACAAAATGCCATTAATTTATTTTACTAGAATCGTATGTGAATTATCCGTCCAACAAAAGTAAACATGACGTTTCTAATTACAAATTATTCGTCAAAATTATTATTTTACCATGACATTATTCTTTTCTTCCTCGTTATATTTAGAATTCCATTAATATCGTCGACAAATGATAATTTCAATGATTTTTTTAATCATAGATCAAGTCGATATGATTTTTAAAAGTCGATTTTACTCTTAGAACACATAATTTATACGTGTATTTCAATAAAAAAAAAGTAATGATATTTATTTCAAAAACTAAATTAGAATTAATACAAGGACTAAATTATAATTTTTAAAATTGAAATTAACTCCAAAGAGAAGAACAGAGCAACTTGAGATAAATGCTACTGAAATGACATAAATACCCTCCACACTCCCACCAACCAAAGGCATCAACCTGGCGCCATTTTTTATTTCTCGCGTGTCTGGAATCTTACTGCATGCCATGGGCATTTCCGTCACAGAAATACCAACGGGCGAATTCCGCAGCAGACACGCCGCAGGGGCGCAGGGCGATATAAAGCGCAGAGAACATGAAAAGGAGAGCAACAGAGAAGAGAAGAGAAAGAGGTCGGCGAAGGGAGGTGTGTTACTGGTTCGGTGGGTGGCAAAGCAAGCGTTTCTTGTCTCAGCACTCAAACCTAGTAGCTCGTTGCCTTTCTTTTCCATCTCTTTTGCTTCATCTCATTTCTTGTCCTTCTTTTGCGCCTCTTTCAAAACCAGCTTTTTTCTTTTTCTGCTTGATTCCTCATCCGCTCAGCAGTCAGAAAAATCCCATCTTGCTTCCGTTTGTAAGAGGAGCAAAAAGGTTGGAGTTCTCTTTGCTTGGGTGTTTGGTAGTTGTTCAAGATGGCGGAAGTGAAGCCGGAGGAGATCGCCACGCATCCGCCCATGGATCAGCTACAGGGGTTCGAGTACTGCATCGACTCTAATCCGTCTTGGGGTGTGCTCGATTGCCCTCATCCTTCTTGATTTTTGTTGTCATCTCTTCCTGGTTAGAATCGTTTATTTGTATCAGAATGTGTATCCTGATTTGTGCCTGATGCACTGGATCGCAGGAGAGGCTATTGCTTTAGGATTTCAGCATTACATATTGGCCTTGGGAACCGCGGTGATGATCCCAACCCTTCTTGTGCCGTTGATGGGCGGAAACGATGTAAGTCTTCAGTTCTTCCGTCAAGATTCCACCTTTTTTACTCTGTTCTTTACGTTGTGTTTAATATATTTTGGGGATCTTTAGTTTTGTTGGCTGGCTGTTCTTGAAAGAGTACATTTATAGTCATCAAATTCCTTGTGTGCTAAAGCACCAGCTGAAATCACATCAATATATCAGATAAACAACATCAAATTGTTAGTGGCCATCAATTAATAGTCTTACCCAGCTAATACACGTGTGCTGTGATTTGAATCTTTTACATAAATGTTGAGATTTAGCTATGAAACGAATTGACTGCTAACACTGAAGCCCATTGTTGCAGGATGATAAAGTTAGAGTTGTGCAGACACTGCTCTTTATCACTGGGATAAATACATTGCTTCAGTCATTATTTGGAACTCGTCTTCCAGCGGTTATCGGTGGTTCATACGCATTTGTAGTTCCAGTCATATCCATAATTCATGACTCATCCTTGACCCAAGTAACCGATGACCACGAAGTAAGTAAACAAATACTTAAGATGTGTTAAGATACTTGATCACTAGATTCTCCTTTATTTAACAAAAGAATAAACACAGCCTAGTTAGATTTGACTCTGGAATCTGGATGGGTTGGAGTGATGTTTTGTTTGTATATCTGCAGAGGTTCCTGCAAACCATGAGGGCCATACAAGGAGCTTTAATTGTCTCTTCCAGCATTCAGATTATTCTGGGTTACAGCCAGTTGTGGGGTATCTGCTCCAGGTACAGATGATGCTTTTTCCATAATTACATGTTCCTTTGTTTGTCTTAAGTTGTTTGGAAGTATAGTTGAAGAAATGTGGGCCATGATATGAAGTAATTATCCCTTGTCTCAGCCTACTTGTTGGCTACTGAAACATGATCCACCCGAAGGATCACACAATTTCAACATTCTTGCATATTATTATCATCTTAATAGGCCATAAAATGGTGTTAACCATTAGTAATTTAGTATGTCTCTGATTCAGATTTTTCAGCCCCCTTGGAATGGTTCCAGTAGTTTCACTGGTTGGATTCGGATTGTTCGAGAGAGGATTCCCTGTGGTAATTCTTCCATTGCCCCGATTTATTTTTATAGCTCGAACTGACAAAATATGTTAGACTTAGATTGCATTTTTATAGTAATCCTATGGTATTTTTGCTTCATTGGATAGGATAGGATACGATACGATACGATTGGATAATAAAAAATTTTAAAATCCGGTGTATACATCGGATATAATATTCTTTTATATTCTTTTATTCTCATTTTCTTCTAATCCATGCACTAAACAAACAATGGATATTAATCTATCCATTATCCTATCCCTCTTTATCCTATGAAGCAAACATGCTCCTAGTGTATAAAATTTGACTATTGCATTTAATTCTGGAGTCTAAGCTTCTTTGTGCATTAGGTCGGGAGATGCGTGGAGATTGGTATTCCAATGCTCATCCTATTTGTTGCTTCCTCCCAGGTACAAATGCATCTCACATGCTTTAATTGTTCAATCCTAAATCTTTTGTTCTTTAATTTCTTCCTCCAAATTCTCTTTCTAATTCAAACACGACAATTTGACCAGTATCTAAAGCACATACATGTTAGAGGATTGCCCATACTAGAGAGGTTCTCTCTTCTGATCACCATTACAATCATATGGATCTATGCACACTTGCTTACTGTTGGCGGTGCATACAAACACCGCCCTGAGCGCACCCAATTCAACTGCCGCACTGACCGTGCCAACCTCATCTCTTCTGCTCCCTGGTATTTACCAACTATTTCATTTTATCCTCTTGATATAATGTTTTCGCAGTATCTCTGCTAACATATAAAGGTTTCAGGATAAAGATTCCATACCCGTTGCAATGGGGTGCACCTACCTTCAATGCTAGCCATTCTTTTGGGATGATGGCTGCTGTCTTTGTGTCCTTGATCGAGGTATGTGGTGACTGATTTAAAACTTCATTGTCCCTGTTGATGCACTACTTTTTGTTCATTTTTGGCTGATAGGATCTCTTGCTTTGCTGCAGTCAACAGGGGGTTTCAAGGCTGCAGCCCGCTTAGCTAGTGCAACACCACCTCCGGCTCATGTTCTTAGCCGAGGCATTGGATGGCAGGTGAGATTCAGCACCTCAAGACATCAGCTCTTTTAGATCTTCTATCAATATTTGGCGGAATTCAATTGGCTGATTGTTCTTGTGTATCCCTAAAATTCAATAGGGAATAGGAATCCTTCTTGCTGGGCTATTTGGCACTTCAACTGGTTCAACTGTATCAGTGTAAGTCCAAAAAATGTTTCCATAATTGGAGTAGGTGTATCAAATGAAGCAAATAAAGTTCATGATATTTTCCATAATTGGCACTTCATTTTGGTATATCTGTTATGGTGTTGATTCAATTCGGGTTGTGCTCATTCTTTCAACTGTTATGGTACTGAAACTTGGCTAAGAGATTTTTTACTTCAGCGAGAATGTAGGCCTTCTTGGATCAACGAGAGTAGGGAGTCGAAGGGTCATCCAGATTTCAGCTGGTTTCATGATATTTTTCTCAGTCTTGGGTGAGTGATGAGCTAATCATAAAGTTCTTGGAGCTTTGGATTGTGAACTGTTGTTGAGTCAACTCATTGATGTAGGTAAATTTGGTGCTTTATTTGCCTCCATTCCCTTCTCCATCTTTGCTGCAGTTTACTGCGTGCTGTTTGGAATTGTTGGTATGTTCTTCAGTTTGTTTTCAAAGTACAAACACTTCAAACTAGCTGGCATTCCTGTTGCTTTCCTCAGTCTCTAATTTCCTCTTTCACTTGCTTGTGTTACAGCTGCTGTGGGGCTCTCATTGCTGCAATTCACCAACATGAACTCGATGCGCAACCTCTTCATTGTCGGGGTCTCCATCTTCCTCGGCCTATCGGTACCTGAGTACTTCTTCCGCTACACCGAGGGTGCTCAGCATGGTCCAAGCCACACTAGGGCAGCATGGGTTTGTATCAAACGTCATTTTCATGCATCTATACGAGTGCAACTTCTATGGAGCCCCCTCTCACAGGAGTGAATCTAGTCTTATTAATATTGAATCTAGTATACTTCAGATTGAACCTAAAGTAAGAGTGAACCTGTCCTGCAAATGAGTGAACTTAGCACTTTCACTTTAGGTTCAATCTTAATGATATTAGGTTCATTCTTAAAAATGCTAGGTTCACTCTAACGTGGGACACTATAGAATTTCTATGGAGTTAGGCTCCATAGTAGTTTTTTCCCATCTTTACCATCCTTTGGACGGGAACTGCATTCAACAAATTAAGCAAACAATTAATTATGCAGTCATATATCTTACTTGTTTTCATCTCCATGCATGCTGCAACCACAGTTCAATGACTACATCAATACAATCTTCTCCTCCCCGCCTACCATAGCACTGATGGTTGCAGTCTTCCTGGACAACACACTCGACTTCAAGGACACCGGCAATGACCGAGGAATGCTGTGGTGGGCGAGGTTCCGAACGTTCAACGGAGACACTAGGAATGAGGAGTTCTATAATCTTCCCTTCAACTTGAACCGCTTCTTTCCTCCATCATGAGGCATTTATGGATTAATGATGGTGGAGTGATCTTGAATTGATTTGTAGAATTGAGAGCTAGCTAGAGGTTGAGAAGACTCAGATTGTTGAGCAATGTAGAGTATGAAGTTTTTACTGTTTTGGCCAAATTTGTAGGGCTCTTGAACTTCATTTTATGTATATCTTGAATTTGTTAGCAAATAGAACATTTTTAAAATTATTATGCTTTATCATTAATTTAGACAAATGAGATCAGATAACTCATCAAATGCTTTCAGGGTGAAGCTCAATGTAATTAGGCCAGCGTTTTGCTAGACTTGATCATTTTAATCTTATTTGATAAAACCAGAACATGGTAAACTAGTACCATCATATATATACTTTAATCTTATTTGATCATTTTTTTGATAAGGATATCAATGCGCCGATTTTGCTATATTATCCCAATTTAATTAGGTTTTGACAATTTCTTTAGCATCGAATTCAGATATTGTTCACCCTAGTTTCGTGCATTAATTCCTTTGCACCTAGTTAAAAGCATCAATACTTTATGGGTAAATTACACTGACCTCCCCTGAGGTTTAGTGAAATTACACTGACCCCCTCTCTATTTGTCTAGGTTATCATCACCTCCCATGAGTAATCTTTAAGTAATTTTTTTAGAGGAAGTTTGTGTAATATTTTACAAAACTCAGAGAAGGTTTGTGTAATTTTATTTCGTAATAGGGGAGGTTTGTGTAATCTTTTACAAAACTCAGGAGGTTATAAGATAAAATTACAAATAGATGTGAGGTCAGTGTAATTTCACTAAATCTCAGGGGAGGTTAGTGTAATTTACCCATACTTTATTTATTCGGTGATTCAGTGTTGGTTCTTAATTCATCTTCTATCGTCTAAATTGTGTAAATTGAAAATCGCAAATGATTCAATGCGCCCAGCTGTAGAAAACTCGTTCAAGAGCTAAAGTGCTAATTTGACCAATTATAAACATACAGTTCTTTGCCAATTAATTACCATAACTAAATCTGCATCGCCAAGGTTTTTATCAAAAAAAAAAAGAAAAAAAGAAAGAAAAAGAAACAAAGAACATTTACCTGGTTCATCCATGAGCTGTATCTTGGTCAAGATTTCTTCATCCATTCTATATATATACACATACTGTCACCCATGGATGATATATGCTTATGATGACCATTCAAACTCTCTTTTAAGTTTAAGCTGAAGCTTTGACTTCAGTGACCATGTTACAGTGTCTTGGCCCCAGTGTTTATAAAAAGCAGATCAAGTCATGATTGTTATCAGGATCATCACATATAAAACTTTATCCAAATCCCTCACCCTTTCGTGAGCCAATGATATATCTCTTCAACAGTCAACAGGTAGCATGAGGGGCCTCAGCAAGCCAGTCCAAAGACTGTCAAATGGAGATATCAGAAAAGTCCCCACCATGCTGCAGAATAGACAAAAATAATCTCAAGCCTTGTGCTCAATCATTCTGCAACTTGCATGCATTATTAATATGTTTACTTCGTTCAATAGAATAGGATAAAATTAAATAATAAATAAGAATAAATTAAATATAATTTTTTTAAATTCAATATATATTAGATATCATATTAATTTTATATTATTCTAATCATATTTTTTTCTAATCAACGTAGTAAATAAATAATAGATTCAAATTCATATCTTATCATATCTCCCTTAATCCTATGAAGCAAACAAGGACCGTATATTTTCATGTATTAATGTTGATATATTTATAGAAAAGATTAAGTTGCCAACTTGAATCCCAAGTCTTATGATGAAAAATATGAAGGATTATACAACTCACTTAAGGTATGTCAAATTTTATGCACATGAATTTAAGTCATTCCTCGTGATGCAAGACCATCCATAAAATCGATGCCAAATAATTAGGAATTGCGGCGGATCGGATATGGTGCCGAATACTACATTATCAACATTCATACCACTTTCACATTCGCACATATGCATTCGTTGCGAACATGGATCTGTGTATTCATGTTCGTGCCACATTCAGATGCAGACATCCTCATTGCATGCATTCAACTGCATTTTGAGAAAAATAAAAATAAAAATAGTTTATTTAATAAATAAAATAAATGGGAGTAAAATGGTAATTATATAAGTCATATGATCAACATCTATCTTTTTTTTTAAAATAATCGATTAGTGCAATTCGGATGCATATGATATTTAGTGTATATGGATATAATTGTCATTTCCATGAATAATTAAGACTTTAGAATTCTTTCTTGCCTCAAAATCTCTGTTCTCTTTGCCTCTCCTATCAACAGAAAACATCTTGGTTGCTGCCACCTTGCCAACCATCATATTATCACTCAGAGGCTCCTTAATGGTGCCCTCTTCTATCATACCGTCTTTGTTCAATTTAATCTCATAAGTGGGATTGTTTAACACTTTAAAAGAATTATCATCACTAGCTTTCTTAACAAATTGACTTTGACCACCTCTTCTTCTCCTTTGTACTTGTACCCAAGGACCTAAAAGTCCATCTTCTTGCACTTCCTTGCTCATTGAAGTCGAACCAATGTTTTTCCCCCTTCAACTTTATCAGCTGGCTCAGACCTGCAGCCTCCTTCATAATGACCAACCATTTCGCATTTGAAGCAAATAATTGGGATATTTTCGTAAGCCATCGATTGAAAGAAACTTTCTCTGTCATTGTCAATCCAGACACCCTGCTGGATTGGTTTCATTATATTCAACAAAATATATACCCTTGCAAACTTCCCCCTAGAACCACTTTGAGTGTAATTATCAATTTTTAGAGGCTTCCCAATTGCCGCAGCCACCCGAGGAAGAATATTACTACTGAGATACTCAAAGGGTAACCTTGGGAACTAGACCCAAACCGGTATCTCCTCAATCTTCTCATTCAAAGGTTAAAAATTATCTTTCAATTGCATCAAAGATAATGCTTGCCCTCGAACCAGGGCCCCCCTGAGAGAACATCCCAATAATCATCCTCATTCTCAAATTTGAATGCAAAAAATCCCGCCGACAAATCAACCACATTACAACTAGCCTTGATTTTCCACAATTTCGGCAAAACAGATTTAACAAGATCAAAGAGGGGGGGGGGGGGGGGGGATTCTACCAAAGAACTTACCATACAGCGTAAGGCTGTTTTCCTTTCGGGCTTCAACCAGATCCATTTTCGAGATTTTGATCATTCCTTTAGTTGATTCTTGAATCTTATTCACCTTCTCCATCATCACATTCTAATCTCTCCAATTTGAATACGAATCAGCACTTTTGAACAGATTCGCCCAGGACCTAGGCGCATTCCTGGTGCTCTGCGATCTTCCTTCCACATGAATATCTTTCCCTGAGACTTCGAACGCCTTTCGCTTCTCTCCAGCTTCAAGGAGATTCACTCCCTCCATCTGATCTGGAGGCTCCTTACGCCTCGGGATCAAGATTGGCTTTTTGGTCAAAAAAGTCGCCCCGTTCGCCTCTCTCTCCGTCGTTAGGTCAATTTTGTATTTGACTTGATATTAAAGTGCAGTTAATTAAGTGAGTAAGAGCCGGCTAGTGCATTCAATTGGCCTAACCTTGTCCTCCAATTTGTAGTTGCATTTTCTCCGAGATTTTAATTCATCGTTATACTAAAATATCCACACGTACATTAATTAATGTATTAATATTGATATTTAAACAAAATAATACGCTAGAATTGAAAAAAAAAAATATTTAAAAATTATCAATAAATAATAATAAATTATAAAATATCAATGAAACAAAAGGATTTTAAAAAAGTTGTTTTCTAAATTTACATAAAATAATATTTATTTTAATCATTTTATTATGATTTATATGAATTTATTTATTTTATCTTACAAGTTAAATTCATATAGTAAATTGTCGCATGAACCAAAAGAATAAAATAACAAAAAA
The DNA here is from genome assembly GCA_034359265.1 of Canna indica. Classification (NCBI taxonomy): domain Eukaryota; kingdom Viridiplantae; phylum Streptophyta; class Magnoliopsida; order Zingiberales; family Cannaceae; genus Canna; species Canna indica. The sequence goes on from CP136897.1 coordinate 21,392,545, forward strand.
TAATAATACAAACTTTTACCATTATTTCTATTTTTAGCACAACTTAGCATAAAAATATACAAATTTTTGACCGGTTATCACGTTTGGCACGATCGATCCATTAATTTTAATAGAAAATATTGATGTGTCACGTTAATACCAAAGACGTGGCAAACAGATATCCTAGTTAGCATCTCACCCATCCACTGAGTGGCAAACCGAAAATGGTATTTTTCACATTGTCTTATTCAATTTGGAGAGGCAATTAATGCTCTAATATTATATATGTTGCTCCTGCTTAGGTGGCAAACAACAGTCCTAGTCTTACGCGACAAACAGATTAAGATTTTTGGTTTCGAAAATACCATTATGCACGTCCCAAATTAACATATACGAGAGGTTAGCGATTGACAAAATGATAATTCGACTTCAAGACCCCACTCGATCGGTGGGTGAGACGCTAACTAGGACATATGTTTGTTACGTCGTCATTGTTAATATGACATATTAATATTTTTATTAAAATTAATGAGTCATACTATTGTGCGATAATAGATTAAAAGTTTATGTATTTATATACTAATGAAATTAGTTCATACTAAAAATAAAAAAAAGTTCGAACCTCGTGTTTTTTTTTTTTTATTTACTAAAAAAAGCTCATTCATGTGATATGCATGTGCTACAGACTATAAATCAGCCGTTATTTTGGACAAAAAGTGTGTTACAAACAAGCGATAAAAAGGCACTATTAGAAATTCCCACATTTATTTATTATGGCATTAAAACAGCGTCAAGGTGGTGGTATCATCTTCGCCTGGCATACCATGAAACCGAGGATCTAAAAAGGTGTTCGTCTTTCACTGTCCTTCTTCCTCCACCACCACCTCCTCCTCCTCCTCTTCTCTCTCCATCACATCACATGACTTCCGTGCCGCCTGGACCCCATCACCCTCCTGCGGCTGCGGCTGCTGCGGCGGCGGCGGTGGCGATGGAGCTTGACGCTCTCAACTCCGCCGCCCCGCCCGCGCCCCCAGATATGGCCGAAGACAAGGTAATCACGCCCTCTTCTTCGATCGACTTTCCCACCGCTGGTTTAACTACCCCGCCTGATAATGAGGCGATTCCTGCTGGATCGTAGTTCGTTTCAAGCGGCCTGTTTCTTTGCCTTGCCTGCTTCCGTGTTGGTAGAAAAAATAGATGTTCTTGTCGTTGTGAATCTTTACTAGCGATAGTAAGAGATCGTTCGGCATTCGCCTGAATAGTTTGGGTTTCTTGTTATGCTTTCTTTTTGTTGAGGTCGTCTGGTGGATCTGAGGTATTATTGTCCTTGTTCCATCTATTTCCTTTATGAATATTCATTCCCTTTTACCTTGATAAATCTTAGACAATATAAAGATGGGTGGTTTGCATTAATGATATGTTTGTTTTTCTACTGTATTTGATTTATTTGATGTATTTTTCTATGTAATTGTCCCTGGTTTTCTGTTGTTCAATCTTGTTGATCTTGGAGTTCTCTTTCGCTTTCCTTTTTAGGGTTCAGAAGGCCTTACCGTTTCTATTTACTTGTGGGTTGCTGATTTCAGCTGTGATCCTAATTAAGTAGTAGTTCCTTCCGTCATCTTCGTTTATAATTTAAAGAACTATAGTCAAGTTTTTTTTTTCTTTTTTAGCTTAATGCTCTAAGACGAAAGCGACACTTTAGACTCCAAGATTTCTGTGGTTGTTTCTTGTGATCTTCTCCAATATGTAATCCATGAGCAAGTGCTTTTGTCTAGACTTGGCCTTGACTTCATTAAGTTTTACAGTTCTGTAGAAATATTTGTCTAAATCTAGTTGTTTCTTAATACTTGTTGCAGCAAGCATCCATTGTCGAGGGGAATGATGGAGTTACTGGTCATATTATATCCACTACTATTGGAGGCAAGAATGGTGAACCCAAGCAGGTTCGAAGGCCCTAAAAGTACATACAAAGTTTGTGTCACTTCATCAGCGTATTTGAGTCATTTATTTGCTGTGCATTGCAGACCATTAGTTATATGGCTGAGCGTGTTGTGGGGACTGGCTCATTTGGAATAGTTTTCCAGGTTTTCTGCTATCCTTCTTTCAGCAATTCTATAGAGTCAGAATGCCATTTACTATTTTTGGCTTCAACGAGATTGTCTTTTTGCAGGCCAAATGTTTGGAAACAGGTGAGACTGTTGCTATAAAGAAGGTTTTACAGGACCGCCGATACAAAAACCGTGAGCTACAGCTTATGCGTTCAGTGGACCACCCAAACGTGATATCTCTCAAGCATTGTTTCTTCTCCACCACAAGTAGAGATGAGCTTTTTCTCAATCTGGTTATGGAATATGTTCCAGAAACTCTTTATCGTGTTCTAAGGCATTACAGCAGTGTGAATCAAAGGATGCCACTCATCTATGTTAAGCTTTATATGTATCAGGTATTTTATGTGCTTTATATTATGAGTACTTGTGCAGAAACTTGGGCTAGCCTACTAATATGGATTTGTATTCAGATATTTAGAGGGCTGGCTTATATTCACACTGTTCCTGGTGTTTGCCATAGAGATGTAAAGCCGCAAAATGTTTTGGTAAGGTTTTATTGCCTCAAAATTTTAATGTTTGCCAAGCTTGACCAGGAAAAGTTTCTTCCCATCACAGTTACTTGAGCTTTTCGCAGGTAGATCCTTTGACTCACCAAGTCAAGCTATGTGATTTTGGAAGTGCAAAAGTTTTGGTATGTTTTCGGAATGAAACTCATATATGTTTTTATAAAAGAACAATTTGGACCAGTTTCAGTTTCCAAAATGAATTAGTGATCTTCACAAAGTTTTGGTGAACATGCAATGGTTAAATAATAGACTTGGAATAGCAAGTTGTTGCATGCTACAATAGTGACTTCTTTGGCGTCTCATTTGTGCATTGCCCCCAGTGAAATCTCTTTCTTGCTTACATTTTAATATTTGTTTCTAGGTAATTTGGAGACTAACAAGCAAAGAACTAATTTAATGTTTAAACTTTTTAACACATAAAGAAGGAAGATTGATCTTATAACAGGAATGTAATAGTTTAGGCATGCCATCAAAAGTAACAATGGAATAGCATAGACAATTAACCAAAAACTTCTTTTAATAAGAATCTTTTTTCTTAATAGAAGTGCTTGTTTCCTCTGATGGCATATCAGATAATTAGTATGAATTAATGACTCTGCTGCTTGGATTCGTTATGATTCTGGAAAGTTATAATTGTTGCACAAACATCTTAGCTTTTGTAGGAATTCTGCATCATACAGTCTTCACTTAACTTTGTTTCTTTCCCAAAAAGGACGTTGGAATAGTTTCTTTATTATCAATTTAATTTTGAATTGGCTCTTCCTTTCTAATGATTATTTTGTCCTATCAGGTCAAGGGTGAACCAAACATATCTTACATCTGCTCTCGTTATTATCGTGCTCCAGAGCTTATTTTTGGTGCAACGGAATATACAATATCTATTGATATATGGTCAGCAGGTTGTGTTCTTGCTGAGTTACTCCTTGGACAGGTAAGATTTGTCTCACCCATCAACCTTTAATATCTGTGAGACAATATCTGTGAAGTTTGATGTTGTATGTATTAAGCAATAGAAATCTCAATATTTTTCAGCCATTGTTTCCTGGAGAAAGTGCTGTAGATCAGCTTGTTGAGATAATCAAGGTATCAAGTTTCTACCGTATTTGGAAGATATTGTTTCTTACGATATCAAGGATGGAAAGAAATTTTAGTATTTTCAATCTTATGCAGGTTCTTGGAACTCCAACGCGTGAAGAAATTCGGTGCATGAACCCTAATTATACAGAGTTCAGGTTTCCACAAATAAAGGCTCATCCATGGCACAAGGTCATCCACTTTATTCATATTTTACTTATTTTTATTGTGCTATATAACTCTTATAGCACATGCATGATTCATGAAGAGTTCCACGTAAATTTATTAACATCTGTGTTAAGTTGAAAGGGTATCCACATTGGAAACTTTTTGATGATATCAGTACCAAAGTTTTATATATCACAGAATGATGCTATATTTGACTCTTTGTACAATTATCACTGACCATAATTGATAGCTCCTCTTGAATAACCCCGACTTGCATGATAAAGCTATCCTTTTTTTTCATAAATTGTTGATTCAAGTTAATATATAAGTAACGTACATTCAACTTGCCTCATTTAGTGGATTATTCAGTCAATATGGAATAACCTGGCATTGAGTTCCACTTTGGTTCTAGCCACAAAGATATCTGCGTGAACTTATGCAACATGTAAAGTTACAAGGGAATAAATTATATGGACGAATTCCATTCATATCTATCTCATTAAGTGTGATTTATTGTAATAGTGTTTCCCAATTTACATATCCTGTCTTTTCTTACTTGGGAATCATAAGTTGCTTAAAAAGGGGTGGCCCCACTACACCAGGCTCCCACCAATATGGGGTTTGCGGAGAGTCTCAATATATGCACTAACCTTGAACAACAAAGAGGCCAAAGGGGGTCAATGTTTACATACTCAAACCGCTATCCCATGTCATAATGGAGCAATCTTATCATTTCTGACTTTGAGATCTCTGTGTCAAATTGAAAGGGTTTACAATAACAAATATCATTTATTTGCCAGTGAGATTTGCATAAGCAAAAATGCAGTTACTTGAATGGAAAATACTTAATGAGACATCTAGACCAGCTGGATACTTATAGGCAACATTGATTTGAAATAATTAAATTTGTTATGCTTACATCTTGCCTTTTTAAAATAAATATTAACCCAGCATATACTGTTATAGCATTCAATAAGATGATAGCTTAGTGTAAGAGCCAGATAAATTGAAACTTTTTTTCCAACATTTAAATATTTCTATCAAGATATTTCTCAATATCTTGGGCTGCTTTTTTTTCAAATCTATTGCAGATATCACGTGTAGCACTCACACAGAGTATTGATTAATTTTTCTTCAGCTATTTAGTATTTACCTAAAACGGAACTTGGGTTCCGGAAATTATGAGATCCGGATCCAAATGTTTTGGTCTCCCTGAAATGCCTCCGCGTTTAATTTTGGACGCCGGATATTTAATTTTGTGGCTGAAAACCAGCAATAGCCAAACCGGAAACCTAGTCCGATTTCAATATGTCGTTTCACCAAAACAACATATTGAATATGTCGTTTCACCAAAACAACATATTGAATATGTTGTTTTGGTGAAACAACATACTAAACACCAAAAAAATTTGCTCCTCCTTTTCTCTTCTCTCCTCCCTTCTTCCCCACCACCTTCATATAATTTTTTTGTGTTCAGTATGTCGTTTCACCAAAATAGCATATCATAAAATTAAATATATGCCGTCCAATATTAAATGCGGAGGCATTTCAGTGAGACTGAAACATTTGGTTATGGATCTCGTAATTTCTGGAATCCAAGTTCTGTTTTAGGTAAATTGCTGAAGAAAAATTAATAGCTTAATTTCGGTCAATATGGAACAACCTGGAATTGAGTTCCTCTTTGGTTCTAGCCACAAAGATATCTGTGTGAACTTACGCAACATGTAAAGTTACATGGGAATAAATTATATGGATGAATTCCATTCATATCTCTCTCATTAAGTGTGATTTATTGTAATAGTGTTTCCCAATTTACATATCCTGTCTTTTCTTACTTGGGAATAAGTTGCTTAAAAAGGGGTGACCCCACTACACGAGGCTTCCACCAATATGGGGTTTGCGGAAAGTGTCAATGTATGCACACTTAACCTTGAACAACAAAGAGGCCAAAGGGTCAATATACACATACTCAAACTGTGCTCTCCCATGTCGACATGTCGTAATAGGGCAATCTTTTCATTTCTCACTGGCCGATATCTGTATCAAATTGAAAGGGTCTGCAATAACAAACATCATTTATTTGCCACTGAGATTTGCCTAAGCAAAAATGCAATTACTTGAATGGAAAATACTTAATGAGACATCTAGACCAGCTGGATACTCATAAGCAACATTGATTTGAAATAATTAAATTTGTGATGCTTACATCTTGCTTTTTTTATAGAAATATTCACCCAGCATATGCTGCTATAGCATTCGATAAGATGATAGCTTAGTGTAAGAGCCAGATAAATTGAAACTTTTTTTTTTCCAACATTTAAACATTTCTATCAAGATATTTCTCAATATATTGGGATGTTTTTTTTTCAAATCTATTGCAGATATCATGTGTAGCACTCACACAGAGTATTAATGAATTTTTCTTCTATTTGAATAGTCTAATTGGAATCTATAATTTTTCAGATATTCCATAAGCGAATGCCTCCAGAAGCAACAGATCTTACATCACGCGTTCTCCAATACTCTCCAAGTTTTCGCTGCACTGCAGTAAGTTTGCTCTCAAATTCCCTTAAAAAATGATTTGTCTGACAGCTAAGGAACTAAATTATGATTCTGCTTTGATATTATGCAATATTTTCCTAAATCCATTGCATGGTAACTTTTCCCCAATAATAGGTGGCAGAATACTTTTGACATGTATATATGGGACCTGAAATATTTTATGTATACTCTGATAACTATTGATGCCTGTTTTGATTAACTTGATATTTTATGTTGCAGCTGGAAGCATGTGCTCACCCCTTTTTTAATGAGTTACGAGAACCAAATGCACGCTTGCCTAATGGTCGTCCTTTACCTCCTCTATTTAACTTCAAACAAGAAGTAAGCCAAACAGCTTCTAAACTATCTGCAACATCTATTCTTCTGTCTTGATACTTCTATTCTTTTACTTTCTTTAGAGCAGATGCAAACAGTCATTACTACTGTTAAAGGAGAAACTCTAAATCATATCTATTCTATTAACTTAATATTTTCTCTCTATATATAGAGGAGAGGTACAAAATACTCCATGAACAATATAATAAAACTAAATCTATACTACCAATACTCTCAATATCACCCCTCAAACTCAAGTTGGTTTACAAAACACCAATTTGAGTTTGGAAACATAAATAAATCTCAAAAAAGAGATATAAATACCAAGTTGCTAAAAAATGATTCCGACAGAGAGTTGAAGTTGTATGACTATCTAAATAAGTAGGCTTGAATCATGGACAAAAGATAAAGGCTGCAAACTGATACCACCCACTGCTAACAATAACCAAAGAACAGGGAGATAAGAGGAAAAACAAGAGGAAAAAGATGGAGGAAGGAGTAGCGTAAGGAGTGAAAGGATGTGAACTTCGGTATTGCCTCCAGAAGAGGAAGAGAATGAAGAAAAAGGAGGGGAAAGAAGCACAAATATGCTAGCTCCAATATCACCTCCTGAACGATGAAAGAGAGAAAGTGATTTGAAGAAGTGGATGTGACCCATAATTTTGGACCTGTTTAGGTCCAGTTCAGGCATTGAACATGGGTTGATCTTCTTTAGGTGGTGGAAGAGGAGAACAAGCGACTGTAAGGGCCTGCTCTGGTTCATTTGGGCGGCTGCAAGGCTGAGAGTAGGCAATTGCATGATGGGATGCACAATCTGGAAGTAGGCGACAGTAATAGGTGGCTGCAAGGGCATGATTTGATCTAGTTTGGGTGGTTGCAGGGCTAGGAGGAGGCATTTGCAGGATGGGATGCAGAACTGATCTGATCTCCTGTTTGGTTGAGAGCAGGTTGAAATAAACAGCAGGATGCAGGTTGAAGTGCAAGGGCTGGGGGCAAGAGCCGAAGATTTGTGGTGGTGGCTAGGTTAGGGTTTGGGTGATTGAGTGACTCTAATATCATGGGAAAGGAGAGACTTAGGTGTCGTTTGGTTGACACAACTTTTGGTCTTCTTTGGTTGACACACTTCCTGTATTTTGCAGAAAGTACAACTTTCTCAGTAAGTGTGACTTCCTGCATTTTCCCTGCATTTTATCTTCTTGCAAAATCTAGGAAGAAACTTATCTAGGGGACCTAGTTAAGTTGTACTTCCTGTGTTGTATTCTAAAGAAAAAGATAATTATATCCTCACATTTACATTTAATGCTAGACTTAATTTATATTTTCAACATTATGAAATTAAATAATTCATAAATTCTTGACTTATTTATTTTATTTTAATTTATTTTTGAACAAAATATGTAATTTTTTATATATTAACTTCAAATAAAATTTAATTTTTTATATACAATAAATTATATATTATATTAGTTATATATGAAAAAAAAAATTGTATTTTACATATATGTGTTAAAATAATAATTTACAAATAAATTTTAATTTGTTCATATATTCTAATATATCTTTTATTTACAAATAATTTTTTCATATATTTTAATTTATAAATGAAATATTGATTTATAAAAGAATGGTATATTGGTCATTTGATGGATACTTCCTAGGAAGTACCCATGTCAACCAAACATGTTACGGGTGGGAAGTTATACTTCTATCAAGTAATATTTTTGTCAACCAAACATATTTTTGATACTTCCCAAGAAATATAAGTAGAAAGTTAATTCATGAGAATTACAATTTTTCATAGGAATTTACTTTCCATGTCAACCAAACGAGGCCTTAAATTGTAGCTTTTCTATTAACTTAATATCTCCTCTATGCAGATAGAGGAGAGGTACAATAGAATCCAAGAACAATGTAATAAAATTAAACTTATACTAAATACCAATACTCTCACTCTCTCAGGATTATTATGTTAGAAAGTCCATGTTTTGAATGAAGAATAAGTGGGACAAAGCTGAGCTAAATCTAATAATTACTTATATAACCAGTTCCAGCTACCCATTAATTTTGAAGTACAATAAGTAGAAACGTTACTAGCAACTTTGTTGCTGCTATATATGGAGTAAGAGTAATCCTCATTCATTTAATTCATTTAGAATCTTTAGCAATTTCATTTTGCAACTTGAGACAACCATGCATTATATGGTATTTAGGAAAATTCTGTATGGTAGAGAAAAATACAATCTTGATCTGTTTGACTAGTCTTAGCTGATTATATATGCTTTGTTCTTTATGGTAGAGAAATGCATTCCTTATTAGTAGGTTTCATGGTATGAGGATATATGCTTGTCCATATGATAAGTCTTAGCTGACTATATTTTTGCATAATTTTTTTAACCATGATTTAATCTATGGACTGATCCAGTTGATGCTTGGCCTGGGAATTTTGGTTATATTTGTCCTATAATGGATATGAATAAGTTTGCAATATTAAAAAAGGTTCTTGATACAAATTGTGTCTTGTTGGGTACGAATTTTGCAGTTAGCAGGTGCATCACTGGAGCTCATTGACAAGTTAATTCCAGAACATGTGAGACGGCAATCTGGTCTCAGTTTCTCTCAAGTGCCTGGGACATAGAACTGCAAATACTTCTTGATATTCTAGTCAAAAGAGAGTACTATATGTTTTCATGCAATCAAGTGTATTTAGCAAGAAACAGTGCTCCATTAGTTCAGTGAATAGTGGGGATTCTGGGCCATTGGAGGGTTGTGATCACATATCCTGCCAATGTGTTCATCATTGTACATTGTAAGTCATGTATCATTCTCCTAATGTAATTGCTGTGAACATACCAAGAATTATGTTTTGATGATGAGAACTAAATAGTTGTCTTGTAGTGTAGTCTGATTGATGTCTTCCTCTACCAGATGCATTAGAACTTAACAGGATCGTTCTATTCTTTTTTTTTGTTTAGTAATGTCAGTGCCTCCTAGGTTTAACTTGGGATTTAGCTCATAAGCTTTGTTGTTGTTGTTGTGTATGTACTTTATCTTAGAGGTTCTAAAGTTCTAACTGAAGATGGAAACTGTTGTAATGCTCATTTCAAAGAAATTGTCTTGAAATATTGTACCTCATTCAAGTTTTAAGAATTTTGTGTTGGTTACATTTGCCTGTTCTCAGCCTGTTCATGAGAGAATACGATAAGTCCCTCTTGTATCATTTGGAGCAAACATTATATTTCGTGGGATGCAACTTTCGTCATGAATGCTTAAATTATCTAAGGGCATGTTCAGTTGTAGGAATGGAATAGTTATACCTCTTTGTTCTTATTAAACACAAGAAGAAATAACTATTCATATTCCATAAATGAAGAACTAGAATCTCAAGGTATGGAATAGCTATTCCTTGCATGTTCTTAGTAATATTATTTATTTATTTATTTATTTTGTCAAAGAAAACGAGTATGAGAATGATATGACAAATTACACCAGTTGAAAAATTCACACAAATGAGATCTTACTAGGGTCTGAACCTTAGACCAGGTAATTTATAAGATGTTGCCATTGTACTAGTCACGGTTGGCTAATATTTTTTAATTTTATTCATTGTAATTAATCTTAATTATACAAGTATATTATATTGTACTTATTTATTATATTTATAAATTACACAATAAACTATTTAACTAATTAAAAATTATACTATTATATTTTAAAATTAAATTTTTATTCTTAAAAAAACTAAAAAAAAATCATATGTTTATTATGTTATTATGAATTATAATATCATTTATTATTCTTATCATTTTATCTTTATTTTTATCATTTTTGTATTTATTCATGGTCTATTTGCTAACCAAATAAGATAATAGTTATTTCTAATCTATTCTCGATGCCAATCAAATAGCAAAATAACTATTTCATTCCTTCTTCCTCAAATAGCAATATTTTGAATTCAATGAAGACTTATGTTGTTACTAATTAAAGTATTGAATATATTGAAGTAAAGAACAATCTTCTACCATAATTTAGGTTTGATGCGCTTTATTTCTCTTATTGTTAACATGGTCACCAGGAGACTACTTATACCACATGAAGATGAGATGGATTAGAGTTAGGGTTCTATTGAGATATTGGCTGTTGTGGAAATTTTATTATTATTATATATATATATAATTATTAATTGATGAAAAAATCATTGATTATTTTGATTGAACTCATTTATATTTTCTATGCAAATATGCATTTTATCATGGGAAGATATGATTTTTTTTTAATGTTTTTCAATGAAATATTTAATGCTACTAGTGTTTTCACGAGTTCACTTATTTATTTCGAAAGTACTATCTGGATTTTTAAAGTTGTTATTATATTAATTTTTTATTATCTCTCTTTTTGAAATATAATTAATATTTAACATATTAAAATGATTAATTGAATCCTTGGCTAATTGATTTGATTAGGTTTGATCGATTTTTGAAATTTCCAGTTTTGCTAATGAATTGAATGGTACCTATTAGTAATAAGCTTTAAAGCAATAGATATAAGAATTATATCTAAGGAGAAATTTTAAATTTTCAGTAGAAGTATTTCTAATGCCATACAACTACATTAAAAAATCATCACAATTAAACCATATTTATTTATTTATTTGAATTCTAATTATAGTAATGTAAGATTTATATACACAGAGGCAAATATTTAATTATATAACTATGTTGAGGATGATTGACAAAAAAAAGAGATGAGATACAAGAAAGAAACAGTGAACACACGATTTACGTGGTTGTGGACAACGATGTGTCATCTGTACGTCCACGAGCAAAGAAATGGCAGATCCTTACTATTTACAATAATGAAGTACAGAGAAAATATTAACTCCGAATATAATGTCTCTCGTCATTGAATTTTCTCTCTAACTCACAAAATACATTATAACCCTAAACGGGTTGGATTATATTATAACATGTTAGATAGCACGAACCACAAGGGACTCATATAAAATTCAAGACACATCTAACAAACTACACAAAGCTTACAAAGGCTTTCTATTTTCACTTAAAAAAATCATTATAAAAAGTTGAAAAAATATATGAGATTTTCAAAAAAATATATTTTTTTAAAAAAAGATAAATAAAATATTTAACCTGTAATATATAGGGAGAATTTCAAGTAGGCTGATACTTCTCAAAAGCTCCTTCATAGTCACTCTAATTCTTTCGCAAAGGGAAAATTTTAGAATTATTTCATTTTCATGAATCCTTTGAAGTCATTACATTATTCAAGATCAGAAGTCTTACAAAAGCTTAAGCTTAAACTCAAAATTAAGAACCCAAATGCATGCATCATCCTGTCCCCCATCATCCACATTTTCAGGGCTTCTTTGCCAGCCTTTCAAGCCTCAAAACAAGAAGCCCAACAGCACACCTCCAAAATGTATCCTTCTTTTCCTATTTTATTCCCCTCTATTACCTCAACATGCACCCCACAATCCTAATTGGAAGCCACCATCAACAACCACAGCAACAAGAACAAGAAAAATTAGAGACAACACAGAGGGCACAAAACAACCTCTTTGCTGTCATTTCAACAAGAATGCCTTGTGCTCTCCTTATGGTGGACTTCTTCCCTTCTCCCACATCTTACAAAACAACAACAGCAATAGAATTCCCACCTTCTCCTAATTCTCCTTCTCCTCCTCCTTTGCATGTGTTGAGCTTCTGCTTTCAGCATGGTTAAGTTTCTCAAGAGAGCATACAGCCTTGACAGGCTGATGCACTGCAGGGGAAAAGTGAAGCAATATGAGAAAGCAGCAGCAAGCGGGTCATTTGCTGATGACAACATGCTATCCAAAGCCCACTATTTGGAGGATCAGATGATGAGCAGCCGTCTCCACCATTGCCCTGATAAACCACCCAAGCCAAGATTCAACAGGAATGGAGATGCTAAAGTGCATCATCATCCCTCAGGTTTGTAATTAAGCAAATATATATCGTTTTGTGTTTTCTTAGTTCGTTATTTTGTTAATTATAATGTGGAAAAGTTGGAGGATGCTTGAAAGATTATTCTTGTTGACTGTTTTTTGCTTGTTGTTTGTCAGATATGGATTTGATGAAGGAAAGGTTTTCAAAGTTGCTTCTGGGTGAGGACATGTCCGGGGGAGGAATAGGAGTTTCCTCAGCTCTTGCTCTCTCTAATGCCATCACCAATCTTGCAGGTTTGTCTTTCTTCTAGTCTTCTTGGTTACCAATAACGATAGCAATTATCATATGTTACGACTCGTTTGATGGGATAACTGACCCATCAACTTCATATGCCAACATATTGGCCTAATTAAAATGTTTAAGTTGAAATTGATGATAGCACACTCATCAAGCATTATAAGCCAACACCATATCTAATATACACTCATATAATTTGTTATTGTGATTGAAACAGCTTCTGTGTTTGGAGAGCAAAGGCGTTTGGAGCCCATGTCAGCGGAGGTGAAGGAGAGATGGAGGAGAGAAATAGATTGGCTTTTGTCAGTCACAGATCACATTGTTGAATTTGTTCCTTCCAAACAAGTTTCAAAAGATGGAATCACCATGGAGGTCTTTTTTCTTTTCTAACATTATTCAAGAAATCTACTTAAGGAGTACTTTCATTTAGCTATCATAATTATGTTAGACACCTTTATGATCTAACAAAACTTCTCCATGAACAGATAATGGTAACTCAGCAACGCAAAGACCTCCGCCTGCATCTCCCTGCCTTGCGAAAGCTTGATGCAGTGCTCATCGTAAGAAAACACTTTTTACAGTTCAAAGATCTTAAGTAACAGTAGACTAAAAGAAGAAGAAGAAGAAGAAGAAGAAGAAGAAGAAGAAGAACAGACAAAAATGATTTGATTCTTATTTTTTCTCCACATTTGAAATTAACAGGAGTATCTTGACACCTTCAAAGACCAGAATGAGTTCTGCTATGTGTCATCAAAAGATGGTGGTGATGAATCTGGGGAGGGGAATAATGCAAGAAGAGAAGATGACAAGTGGTGGCTTCCAACAGTAAAAGTCCCTCCGAATGGCTTATCTGAAGCATCAAGAGGATGGCTTCTGTATCAGAAGGAGCTCGTGAACCAGGTGCTCAAAGCAGCAATGGCCATCAATGCTCACATCCTCATGGAGATGGAGATTCCAGAATCCTACATTGAGGCCCTGCCTAAGGTAATCTTCCTGGAAAATATTGGCCATGATTCTTTGCTCCAGCTAGTGTTTTGGAAAACTAGTTCGGATTGGCCGGTTCGATGGAGACCCATAATGGAATCCAAGTTAACTATCCAAAATCAGTTCAGCCAAGAAATAGTCAAATTCAGCCAAATTTGGACTAACTAACCTCATTTTGTAGGGGTGTGCATGGGTACCGGATAGATCTGAAACCGATCTGGTAGGTTCAGGTTTAACCCGAATTAAATTCGGGTAGAGTCCGGGACAAAATAAGGAATCGGTTAAAACCAATTCCGATTCCGGTTCCGGGTCCAACACATCGGATATCCAAAATCGGTGCCCGGAACCTATTCATTTACAGGTTCCAGGGCACACGTTCCAACAGGGTACTTGGAATCGGAACCGGAACTTGTGGTTCCAGGTAGGATCCATTTCTAAGTTCCAAAACCTATGAACCAGTCCTATAGAAGATAGAGTCCGAGTATCATGAGTGATACAGTGTACCCAGACCCGCTCACCCCTGTCATTTTGTCAACCCTATTTTATAGTTACTAGTAAGAAAGCCTTACTTTTATATTTAGACAGAATGATGATCTTGTTCTCAATGTGACAGAATGGAAGGGCAAGCCTTGGAGACTCATTGTACAGAAGCATAACAGATGATGAGTTTGACCCTGAGGAGTTCTTCTCATCAGTGGACTTGTCAACGGAGCACAAGATCCTTGACATCAAGAACAGAATCGAAGCATCTATCATCATCTGGAGGAGGAAGATGAACAACAAGGACAGCAAATCCCCATGGGGTTCAGCTGTCAGCATGGAGAAGAGGGAGCTCTTTGAAGAGAGAGCAGAAAGCATCTTGCTCATCCTCAAGCACAGATTCCCTGCCCTCCCCCAATCGGACTTGGACATCAGCAAGATCCAACACAACAAGGCACGCACACAACTCTCAACTTCTTCTTCCCTTCCTTCCATGATTCTATCTATGACTTGATCACATTCTAACACTACTGCAATGCCGCACAGGATGTAGGCCACTCCATTCTCGAAAGCTACTCGAGGATCATCGAAAGCTTAGCTTTCACCGTCATATCTCGCATCGAGGATGTTCTCCATGCAGACTCTCTGGTGCAAGATAAAGCCAGCGGCCGTTCGAGGAGAAGACCCTCGCTGACGGACGACTCAGAGCCGGTGAAGGCCCTCGATCCCAAAGAAGAGATAGAAAAGCTTAGCAAAATCGACACCAGCCACTTGATGACCCTCCAAGACTTCATGGGCTGGCAATTGAAGGGTAGAGGCAACGGTACTGCAACGAGGAAGGAGAAAGATGAGGATCCAAAGTGGATGAAGAAGCTTTCGAAACTCGTCACGAACAAGAGGTTTTCATATATAGAGAAGATAGAGAGCCAGAGAAGCTCGAGAAGCCCAACGTATCGCCATTAACATATCTTCTTATATACCAAGTGGAAGACGAGACATCCATTTGGACATGTTACTTGTCATCCATGTGCTCTTAAAATTTACATTTTTTTTTGTTCATCTTCCACCATTGTAATTATATACATTGTAGGGTTTAATTAGCAATAGTTGCGTGGTATGGGATGGCCAAGTCCAATTCATATCAAATTTTTTTTTTGAAAAAAATAACTTTATAATATAATCATAATAAAGGACGTGAAAATAAACACATAAATCATGTTACAAGACATACATAGACGCGAAAATAAACGAATAAAGAGCAATAACAAGGTATTAATCCTATGACCAACTAGCAATATGTCTGGAATCTAACCACTAAGCTGTCATTTATGCTATTCGACTATATACACGAATATCCAAAAATCTCAATTCTCCATAAAGATTAATCTATCTACTAAGTTTGGAGTATGTTTTACAGGAATGGTCTACTAAATTAATATATCCATTTTATAACATAGGCATGGTCTACTAAGTTTTACAGGAATATTCTTGCACCTATTGCCACCAAAATTGATTGGAGTATTTCTAATTTCTATCCACAACATTAAAGAATAGGAAAATTGTTAACCCAACTAATGAACTAAAGAAAAGCAACCAACTGATCAAGAAAAACAAGTAACACGAGACCAAGTAACTAGAAAGAATACAAACTGACTGAGAGCGACACATCCAACTCAAGTGAGCATGATACCAAAAAACAAACAAATCTCCGAGTAGCTACGAGCTTGATTCGAGAAAGTACGTGCATTTCTCTGCAACCAAACTTACCACAACATGAGCACAAGCCAAATGCATCAAGTTTCCCCTTCAAATAGATCCAGTAGAAAATCAAAGATTTTGGTCATTTGGTGGAAGGTGCAGGCTCCAAAATTGTGCTGCCTTCTGGTTGCGTACAACAGGATTCCTCAGTAACTTTTAAATGCTTGCTACTATGAAAAAATCTGAATCTGACGCCAAGTAACTGATGCAATAAGTTATTGCAAGAGGATATAAGCAGCATCTCTTCTAGCTGAAGGGCAAATTCTAATAGATGTTGAAGAAGATACATATAAAACTTATTGAATGGAGAAGATACATGTACAGATAAAAAGCAATTACACAGTGAATTGGAAAAAAATGAAAGAATCAACTAATTATCTGATGCATGTTTAGCCTCTCAAGCGGTTCCATACATTATTAAGTTAGTGTTGTATGGCAATTCTAATATGCTTATTACTATAGTTGTTTTTCTTCGCGTATCTAAATGCTAAACCTTAGGCTTAAAGTCTCCATTTCTTGTAACCGATCATGCTACAGGCTGGTGCTTGTTGGAATTAGCAAGGACTGGTGCTGAAGTAGGAGGTTGCTCTGCAGCATCTTGAGTTGTTGGACTCAAATTTCTCTTCTGGGACTCTTGAAAACCAGGTGCTTCTAGTTTCCCAGACATGGACGCATATTCCTCTTCTGAAAAAAAGAAGAGAGAAAGAAATAGAAAAAAACAAGTATGAGCTTAAAAACATATTAAGAGGGATGATATTTCTTTAATTTTCACTTTGACTAAATGGAAGATAATGATAGTTTTTATTGGTAAACAAAAATCTAAAGCTGACACAGCAAATAAGTTAAAATAGAAAGACTTGGGAACTTTAGCAAACTGTAGTAACCTCCCCCCCCCCCCCCCCCGGACCTACCCCCCAACCTAGAGTAGCTAGGTGCGGAAGTAAAATTAATCCTTGTTCATACATGGGTTTTTCTGGTACGAAATGAGCCACTTCAAATAGGTTCATTGCTCCGGCCCAGAATACGATTAATCCGGCATGGGCTACGTGAGCTCCAAGTAGTTTACCGGACAAATTAATAAGTCTGGCATTCCCGGCCCACCAAGCGAAATCGGTGGTTTCTTGGTCACGACCAGCTAAAGCTAAAGTTCCATTAAAGAGCGTTTCCACGTGGTAGAACCTCCTCTATTATAATGACTTTATAGAGAAACAAAAAAGTTGGGAGAGAAACCTAAATAGAATCAAGCACAGCACACAAAGAAGAGAAACCTAAATTGGGAACCAGATCAGAAAGACGAAAAATTGAAATGATCAGTATCTCTTCCATGGAATGGATTTAGATAAATAGAATGAAAAGACTGCAAAAATTCAATAGAAAGTTAAAAATCACAGAAGAATGGGAGAGAAAACAAGAATAAAACCTGAAACGCCTATGTATTCAGCCGAAAAATTAAATAAGTTTGGCTTACCTTTCATGCTTCCATAGCTTATAATCTTCTGAAGACAGCTTCTGAACTCCATTAGCACATACCTTTCTTGCTCTGCACAGATCTCTGGTATGCTCTGGTTGAAGTGAGATGCCAGAGAAGTTTCAGCATCTTGAGTAGTCATAAATAACGTATCTTTCTCGTCACACATCAGGGCCAGTGTCCCTGGAGACCTTGGCCTCTGCCATTTCTGTTGGCCATCACTGTCTAATTCAGACTCTTTGGCCTTCATTCTTTCTGTAGGAAGTCTGGTTGAACAATCATGGGCTGATGCTAGCTGAATGCTTGGATCATTTGGTCTCTGATTCCCATCATGGTCTGAGGAAACAATAGAGCTTTTGACTCGGTCATTCTTCTCAAGTGGCGTGTCTTCAATTTTCCTATCTGAATAGATTATATGGTAAGACATAAGTTCGTTAGAAATTTCCACTGGCACAAGAAATAGTGACTACATAACCTTTAAGAAGAGAAATAGAGAAACACTAAAAAATACAGAGTTCAGTGGGAAAAAACAGCTGTCCAAATGCTGCGTCCTGTTTTTATTTGACTAACAAAATGCAAGGAGGCATAGGCATAGGTTAACTGAACTGAACAGACAAAAGGAATGCATCATCCATCAGATTTATATGCATATAGTGTTGCAAGCGCTTACTAGTGTGAAGTCAGCCATACCAGCAAATGATTGGGCAACCTGTTCAGATAATACCACCAGATGCTGGCAGAAATCACCTATGTACTCAGGTTGGACAACGTCTGCCAGAAGAGACCTTCACAATGACCAAACTAAAGTCAAATCTCAGTAACATATTTGTAAAGATACTTCAACGAAGAACTCTCACGAAAACAACTCCTTTGCTTGCAAAAGTAAGGCATATGCATTGATCTCCCTAGACCTCATGAAACAGAAGTCTCATGCATGAGGCCACCATTTTATTTATTTTTACAAAAAACTCTCAATTTCAAGATAAAGGATAAAGAAAAGATTGCACACTTATAGTAATCCTACCTGTAAGTAACTTTAGCAGGCACCAACCGAATAGGATTAATAGCATGGCTCACTGGAGAAGAAATAGAAACTGTCCCCAAAGTCTTCGGGTGATTAGCCTGATAATCGTTAGGCAATAAGAAAAAATAATAAGTAAAGATAATAATGGTAGTACTTTAAATGTGGAATGCAACTAGTATTAGTGCATGCTGAATATGGAGAAAAACTGGTAATATGATTGTGAAGGCTTGTAAAATCACCTGCTGGCGGTGTGCAAGCCTGTGAATTGCTTGATTCTTTCCTGATGTATTAGTAAAAGGGTCCTGATTTCTCTTCCTCTTAAATGATTGGGAGGTGAAACCGGAGGGACCGATAGCCCCAATTAAAGCTGCATTAGCCTGTTGCAAGAATAGCATTCTTCCATGATTACCATCAAATAGTGTTTTCCTCTCTTCATTCCCTTCAATGTTCTTGCAGTCCATGCATTTACAATTATCAGAACACGGAATCTTGGCTTGGAAGCATTCACAGTACTTCTTGAGGCACCCAGACTTCTTACAGTGGCATCCTTTAGTGTGTTTTCCTACCAAAGGTACTCCTCCTGCCTCATCCTAGCATGCAATGAAAATTGTTATTGGAATTACGTGATTCATCAATCTATGTTATGGGCATATTTATTTTTGCACATTATGGACTCAACCTCTACATGCTGAAATTCTGGATATAATATCTTTTCCTTCTTGTCATTGGGTATTTAAAGATACTTCTTCACTTATTTTACACTTTGAGTAGCCAAATCAGTTACATGATGAACCATGAATTGTATTGCTTCAAATTATTTGCTTTGTTGGATTTCACATTATAAAGAGGTTCACAATCACTATAAAATACTGTGATCAATGGAGAAGATTAATTAAGTGCAAAGAGACAAGTAAAGCATGATCAGTAACCAAAGAGTGTCTAGAATTTCGAAATATTTAGTAGTAGCTACTGAAACCAACCAGGTATTGTTCCAATTAAGACGTAGTATACCTTTATTTTCCTAGTTGCATGAGGACTACCTTCAATTTTAGGCCTAAAAGCATTAGGATTGCGCTCTAAAGTAGCTTCAATTGCATCATGTCTAGCAGCTTCATTTCCAATGTTGTTAAAGCAGTTTTTGCAGTTGCATCCATTGCAATATACTCCAGATGCAAAACACTCGCAATACCTAACCATGTATAATGAGAATGGCATGAGTACAAAAAAACAAAACTGATAAGAGGTGACAAGAAAAACTGTTCTGTCAGCATGCTACCTGAAGTTACTGAATAAAGATGAGCTATGAATGCAGAAGGAGGTCAAAAATGAAACTGGATTGATGACAGAAAGAAAATTGAAATGTATCTCTAACCTATTAATTCACATTCCCTTTTGACAAATACAAGAAACAGTGAAGATGAACATTGTGAGGTTAAAAAATGAGTGTTCTCATCGCACCATCTCTTTAAGAACTAGATAATCCATCGGAATTTGTATTTTCTTAATTAATAGTTGACAAGAAAGCGCACTGCTACAAGCATGCAAGTCCAGAACTTTCATTCTGTTACCACATATCAAGTAGAAATTCTAGGTTCTTTGTACTGCATTTCAATCACCAATACTAACTTGAGTGAAGTATTTTAGTTTCACATATTTGTTCATAATGTTTCAATCAATATCGTGGAATATGGTACTGACTTTTTTTCTAGGGAAAAAAATACCAAGAAAACATTTTTCTCACTTTCTGGTGTTCGGTGAAGACATGGTTTATATTTAAAATACAAACATATGTTATGTCATGAGCTATAATTCTTTTGATTCCCAAACATAGAAAAATAATTTTCACTCATTTTCTAATGCACAATCAAACACAAGAAGATAATCATTTTACTAGATGGAGATCATTTTCCCTGCAAAAGGTTTTCTATCAAATTGACATTAATATCTAGAAACCAATTACATCATTGTTCCTACATATTATCATAAGTAAAGCACAATTTATTTGAGAATTGGATTATTACCACGACATAACTTTTAATTCACAAAAGAAGTTATTTTAACAGCTCAATGAAGGGTACTTGTGACTTGTGAGTTGGGATCTCTCACAGAAATTCTGAATGTGTGAAGACTAGCCTTGTCTGACAAATTTAAGAGAGTTGTACGACAGGCAATATCCAACAAGTATGTCATCAAGGATTCTAGTCTATAAACATTGAAACTCCAAAAAGTTTCTAACCCATCAACCAGAAAATAAGCAGAAAATCTGAAGGTGCACAGCTCATGTTTCTTTGAACTTCGATAATATCTATCCTTGTGAGTAGAGAGGTATATAATAAAAAGTTGCATGTGAAAACAATAGTTGAAAACAATGAAATGCAATCTCTAAATGTAATATTGCTTAATTGTTTTTAACAACAAAAAGGATCAATGAGAACTTATGCAGCAAAATAAATGCTTCAAGAATGTGTTTCTCTGAACTTCAACTCTGTGTAGCAGCCACAAGAACAAGATCAAGATGAAAAAAGTGAAATGAGGCTCCCAAAAAAACAATTATCATAATGCATGCATGTGATGAGCTAGATTAATTAAAAGTCACTGACTGGCATCTGCATGAAAAACAATTGACTAGGTATGTAAATCATACTGCAGCTACTACAAACTAGAAACTGAAATTGTCATGGTTATTTTTCATGTATTTAATCTCATATGACAAGTTATAGTTTAACATTCAACTAAAACAAACAAACAATTAAAGGCAACCAGCCATGCACCAGTTTAGCCATTTACAAACATTTTCTGATTATCAAAAAAAATTGCCAATAAATAGAAACAAAGGTTACTGATGGGGCAATTACAGCAATTTAACTAGAGGGGTAATATTTGTTATGTTGTTTCTGAAAAGGCATTCGCTCAGGATTGGCAAGTCATTCTGGGACTTGATAATACTGAGATAAAGCTATGTACTGACTGACTAAAGCAGTATTACGATTGAATGCCACTGAATACCATATGACTGCAATCCTTCCTGTACCTGACCTAAGTATATCACCTCAAAAAAATAAGTATAAAGCATATTTATAAATTCTTTTGTTCTACCAACAATAGCATATTATCTTGAAGAGCAAATAAATAACAGATTATCTTGAAGAATGGACAATTTAAGTAAGTAGCCTATATTAAACAACTTCCATTTTTAAAGACAAGTAATGGCAACAATAATATCAATCTCAAAAAAGGACAGATACAAGAGAGTATTATCCAAGAATTCTATGATTTGATGTCATTTGACCTACAGCTTCAGGCATCTTGAATTTTTGCAGTTGCAATTCTTCTTTCTAGGAATGCCTCCTTTTGTTTCATATATTGGTCTTTTCCGCACCTCTGGGGACTCCAGCTTGCTGGAAAGATCAAAGGAACACAGTAAGAGCCTTACATCAAATAATGTAAAAACAAACTGTACTACCACAAGGAAGGCTGAGAATGTTTAGACAAACATGAAATCCTCTGCAGGAGATCGCACTTCCAAGAACATTCTTTCTTAATATCCCAAGATATTAAGGAGAAAGAACACCATCTCCTACAGCCCTATTGCAATTCCAAGACAATACATTTCCAACATTTGAACCCCAATCAAGAAATATAATCCAAAATACGAAGAAAAAACATTTGTTATAATTACTTCAGAACTAAATATTTCCAATTTTAGACATATTTGAAATCTTCCGAAATGACTCTGGATATCATCAATATTTCTGAATTCTTGCAATTTTTGAGAATTTCAGTGGAGAAGAGGTTTCCTTTTCAAATTGATAAATTCTTGACACAGGAAAAAATTAAAAAGGATATAGAATAAATGCTCTAAATATTCAATTTTACAAATGAATTCAAAATAAGAATTGGTCACAACAATGACAGCAAGCATGAATACTTTCATCACTAAGGAAAAACAATTTAAAACTACAACAAATAATGAAACATCATACATAAATAATCAGAACGAGAACTATGAGATTTCCTGTTGGCATAAAATCTATTCTAAATACTTGAGATGAGAACTAATGATTAATAAACTCACACCGGGAATGGAGATTGAATAGACAATGGCTGCTGCTGCTGATGCTGAGATTGCAATGTGTTATGCTCGATGGAAACCGAAGCGGCCGCCGGAGGAGCCCTCACGGAGCTAAAATCCAGATGGCCGACGAGTTTCTTCGGAGGGAAACCAGATGACGCCGACGCAGCAAGATGCTTCGCTAGCTCCATCGAAGCCCCTAGTATTGGCCACTCAAGTGTCTAAAAACCAGCCGAGATTAGAGTAACGACGAGCTCCACCCCTTTGGCAGCAAGACCAAACCCTGAATCTCCCCCGCGGACTCCAATGAATTCGACTCCCCCTGAGTTGCCGATCGGGGACGGGGCGAGGATTGTTCCACGCAGCGCCCTGCAACGGGGAGGCGAATCGAGGTGCGATGATCCGAGAAGGAGACCACGGCGGCGGAGGGAGATGCCGAGGTCTTTCGGATGCGGGAAACTGGAGGAGCCCGATGCAGAAGTAGACAAAGGAAAGAAGAAGCTTTCCCTCTCTGCCCTTGAAATCAAAATTCAATATTTTAAAGGATGGATTGAAACCAATGTAATGATCCGACGGCTGAGAGCCCACTGAAGATGTGCGCTCAGATTGAAATCATTGATTGAGGTGCCACTATGTACACCGTCCGATTAGAAAGATAATAGGTACAATTAATTATATATATAATCCTGAACTATTCTATCCAAAAGTGCGAAAGTTTGAAATAGGGATGACAGAGAATCTAATACAGTATGGATATTATAGTATCTGCATCATATTTCACATTCGCATCCGCTGCGATGTGAATATATTGCATTCAAACGTGAATATCTGCATCGCATCCGCACTATATTTAATAAAAAAAATTAATAAAAAAATATATCTAATTAAAAATAATAAATTACATTATTAAAATTCATTAAAAAAATAATAATTTATCCAATTTCATATATAATTTGTCATAAAATCTACCTATATATTAAAAATAATAATTATCTACACGTGGATATTGCGATGTGAATCCACATCTATATATGTATCTGCACCACATCTATGCGGATAAAAAATGTTCAAATCCATAACTGCATTCATATCCTGTTTTTATTTGTGGGTATGGTGCGAATGTGATTTTTATATGGTGAATGTGGATAAAATTATCATTCTCGATTCTAAAGGAAAGCTTGTTATGACGGTAAGATGGACCGCAAAGGAGGATGCATATTGGAAAGTGAATGGTTTGGACCTCAAAAATACTTTTCAAAATTATTATTTAGCTATATTTTAAAAAATTGTTGGAAAGAAAATTCATTTTATTCATCTCAATTTTTTTTAAAAAATAACATAATCATTACAAAGCGTTAACACGATAATATACACACAAAGCGTATTATACAAAAAGGTGAAAAAGATGCATAAAATGCTGCAACTAGATATTGAACCAAAAATCTATGTAACATACCCAGATACTACTACCACTTGAGCACAAGTGAGTTCAAGATTTAAACTAATGAAATTAAAATAACTTAAACACAAAAATATACTATTTTTTTACTAATTTTATTTATATAATTCTAATTTCTTATTACGAGAATATGTTATTTTATTTATAAAGAAATAAAATGTTTAACTAAGAAAAGTCTGACATGAAAAATATATTATTTACTAATTTTTGTTCACATAATTTTAATTATTATTTTGAAAATATGTATTTTTCATTTACAAAAACTAAAATATAGAATATAAATTAAAGAATTTCTAATGCGACGTGCATTATTTTTCACTAATTTATATTTACTTAGTTTTAATTTATTATTCTTAGAATATGTAATTTTTTACAAAAATATTAAAATGTAAAATCTATAAAACATAGGACATAAAGAGATTTTCAACGTTAAAATTAAAAATATATATATAGCTTGAAGTCAGAAAATGATTTTTTTTAATAATAAATGTAATTTTCATCGTAAAATTTCTCGCTTTGTTCTGAACAAAAATAATCAAGTGACGAGAAATTTTCTTTTGCACCCTTTCTAAGATACTAAAGATCTATTTGCTTTATGAGATAAAGAATGATAGAATAAATAATTGATTAATATTCATTGTTTGTTTAGTGTATGAGTTTGAAGGAAATAAAAATAGAAGAATATAAAATTAATATTATATCTCATTTACATCGAATTTAAAAAACTCCAACCACTGGTCCACTATTGATTCACTGCACTTGAACAACTATGGCCAGCCACTAGTTTGAAATGCTCTGGAATAGCACAAAAGTTATCTAAGTAAGACCATCCACACAAGAAGAGTATAGCCATTGGAAACTTCAAAATAATTACAGTATGGCTTCCACTCGAGATCGCTGATTTTTGTTTTCTCATCTTTTGTTAGTTGCACTGTTGAGAAGTCCTTTGTCAATATTTCAAGCTCACTATCCTGCTTTGGGGATTGATGCAAATAAGATTCTTGATTACTAGATGTGTTTTCTGCTCGAGTTTGCTTTCCATCATCTGAAGAACTTAGCATGGTCATCAAAGATTGATGGGCATTGACAAGCTGTGCCTGACTTAAGTAGTTCCTAGTAAGTTTCTTGCTAAGCAATTTTTTCATCTTCCATCACCTAAAAAAGCAAGAAATTATTCATCACTTCTTAATTTGTTTAGGCTGATATTCTTGTTTTTCAATTTCACATCATGTGATATAACTTTACCACTTAAAATTTAATGAAAAAATACTTCAGAAAATAAAAATAATTGATTGGCATTATAGCTATGTTCTCTTATTGGCATATCATAATGAAATGAGTCATGTAGCAATACATGTTCTCAACTCCACTGTCTTTGTTTCAATGGGTTCGATCGCTTCATTTCTCTAAAATTTAAGGGGATGACAATAAATGATGGCACAGTAATTATATATGAAATAAAATGAATAATAGATTTAGTTGTTTTCATTTTTTTGAAAAAAAAAATCAAAAAGTAAAATGATATACTTGTAAATATTGGAATTTTACAAGCTACGGTGCTGATGGAAACAATAACTTGTATCAGAATTTTACAATAACAAGTACAGGTAACATATTCAATATTCTTCTCAGAATCATGATTTTTCTTATTGCCCGAAAATGACTTTCATTAAAAATTTTACAAACATTTCATGTTTCATGATAATAAGTATACCTTAACCTACTTTTGTAGTGATCGAACACAATTGATGATCTCATCAAGTATTATCGCCTTTCCACCTACCTATGCTCATATTGAGAACTATCGAGAGCCCGTGAAGTTTAAAGACAATTCAAGAAGCTGCCACTAGCGTATCTACGAAGGAGTTGAGAATCCTATAGCTCAATTCAATGTCTATGTTTTCTACGAAGGAGTTGTCTATACTAGCTAGTTCACTCTCATCAGTGCAAGGAATCAAGTAGCATTAATTACTAGTGTATAAAGAGGTTACAATAAGAAATTCCATATGAATGACAATTAGTTATGCAAAGAATCATTTCCTTACGTATTGTTCAAGCAATACACACATCTTCTAGCAAGTTTTCTAGTAGGATTGAGTATGCTTTGCTTGTTTTTACTGATTGGCGCGTTTGTTTCACGGAATATGATGAGTAAATATGACTTATCAAATTCTATCCGTCGTTTACAATGAGCTTCAAATATTATTTAAGTTGGATATAATTGAATCCAAATTCGATTCTAATGGGATATAGATAACCTCCCGAGGGGGTTGTGAACTAAAATCTTTGAATTTCTTTCTATCTTCTCCTGTCATTTAAGTTGAATATTTGTGATAAGTTAATTAATTATAATTCAATTTTTAGGAATATTTTATTAATATTCTTTTTATTATTATGTTAAAATGATTATTAAATTTAATTTTATAATTCTTAAAATAAAAATTTCGTAAAATCAAATTTAAGTATTAGATTATTAATATCCGACTCCTTTATTCGGAGTCAACACAAATATAGGATTTCAAAATCTTATCTTTTGTTATCTTCTTATCCGAGATTTCAACAAACGTTGGATAGGATATACACTCACACTACTAAAAATATGTTATTCAGCAATGACCATCAGCAATGGCCGATCAAGCCATTGCAATGACTAACAGCGTTAATTCTTACGATCACTCGGGTCATTGCAGATGTGATATATCTGCAACGGCTTCTTTACGGTCGCTTGGGCTGTTATTAACAAGTGGATGACGCGAACACGATGCGCAAATAAAATAACTTATCAGCAACGACGTCCTTAAGGCTGTGTCGGCCATTGCTAATGATATTATCACATTAGCAACGGCTTAGTTACAGGTTCTCCACCCGTTGCTTTTTAGTCGATCGTGCGCCCACAGCGCGAAAATGAAATACTTATCAGCAACGACTTTTTATAGGACGTGCGATCGTTGCTGATAAGCCGTTGCTGAAGATATGTATTTATCAGCAACGACTTTATAACGGACAAGTGAGTCATTGCTGATGAGTTTATTTAACTCGACCTCGCGCCCTACACCCCCATTTCTTCCTTGCTACCTCGGCGCCGTCGTTGCCTGCCTGCTACTCGTCGACGTTGCCGCTGCGCCCTCCGCCTCCAGGTATTCTCAAAGCTCCCCCTTCTTATCCTTACTAGAGCCGGCCAAAACCCTAATTCTTAGGGTTTCAGTCGATCGCCAAAACAATATCCAATGTCGGACACTGGACGCCGGCGTTGGAGTCCACAGTGGACTCGGACACTGGACGTCGGTGCCAAAGTCCACTGATTTAGGGTTAAACCCTAAATCTAGATTAGATTAATTTAGATTAATGTTTAGATTAATATTTAATATATTTTTAGGTTAAATGTTTAATGTTTATAATGTTTAGATTAAATTTATAATTAATGTTTAGTGTTTAATGATAATATCTATTAATTAAATTTAGTTTAGATTAATTATATTAATTTTATTGTTAATTTTTAGATTTAGATTAATTAAAATCATCCACTTTGGACTCGCGCCGAAATCGTTCACTTTGGACTCGCGCAAGAATCGTCCAATTTGGACTCGCGCTGGAATCATTCACTTTGGACTCATGTCGGAATCGTCTACTATGGACTCGAACCAGCATCGAAAAATTTAGAAAATAATCATCAATCCGACGAGTTGATAAGTTTCACGTACGTATCGACGAGTCGGATATGATTTAGCAAAACCTTATATCTATTCGAGGGTTGTATGTTCATGTAAAAGAAGTAGATGATTTTTTATACGACGTACAACTCTTGAATTGTCCCTAATTGGAAAATTTGAGGATATATTATTTGTATTGCACTTAGTTTTTTTTTAAAATCGTTAACTCATTCTTAAATTTTGTCTATTGTATCTTTCTTGTTCTCGGATACGCGCTCATATGATATGCGTATTTGGAGAACTGTAGAGAGAGATGCTGCCGAAATTTAGAATGAAGTTAACGGTTAAAAAAAATACTTAGTGCAATATGAATAATATGAATCCCGAATGGAATATATAGGACAATCTCACCTAAAGGCATTAACTGAAGATATTGTCATTGATTGACAAAATCATATCAGGTGATCGAAGTTGGATGTACCGACGTCTTGATCTTGGAGCTTTAACGAATGAGTTTTGATTAAGCGTAACTTACTTCCTAAATTTTGCCTATTCGAATCGGAAATTTGTTAGCGCCGATGATAAAATCTGATGTCCGTGTCGCATTTGCTTGAATGCATGATTTTTGGATCAGGAAACTATCACTCTGCATCTGTATAGCAAATGATTTGCACCAAGATATTTTATATGTACTTTATTTTTGTTGTGCATGTTTGAGCAAGAGGATGTCCCCAGGACTATATCGGGGATAATCCGACGATGTTTGTATGGGGCATGGCCCACTTGGTCTCATGTGTCCCGTGAGCACACGTGGACAAGCTCTGGCGCGAGTTTGAGGTATGTATTTAAAATTGTTATATACATGATAATTAATATTGGTATTGACATTATTATTTTGCAGGCTCGTTATATATGACTAGAGGACCAAAGGCCCTTAATTTACAATGTGTGGGAGACCATTTCTAAGCATCGGTACAACTGCCAACTGGGGCAGGCTCGGACACATGCGATGGCCCGAGCTGGGGTCACAAACATAACGAAGACTCGGGGCTATGACCTGATTGGATTACTCCAGATATCTGATATCAGCTCGTGGCGATATGGTCTATGGACCAGTGGCAGGAGGTATCTAGGATTGCGGCTAGAAATCGCATGTCCGTGGAGGAGCGCATCACACTGGCGGCTCTATTTCATTTGCAGTACACGCGAGTCGTATGGTAAGTATTATACCTTATTTTGAATTATATATTATATTTGTTACTCTGTGTACTAATTAATGTATTTATTTTGTAAATGTAAACGACGGTGTTGCCTGACGGGTCTATCTAGCGACAGTCCCCGATGGACGTGTTCGAGCGGATCCACCGTTGAGGACATGGGGCGGGGGAGTACATCGACACTCGTGTTGCACACATAATGGTAAGTATATTTGTTTTAATTATGCATTATTTATTTATAATTTAAGTTTTAGAAAAAATATAAAACAAAAACCAAACTCGTGTAGGAGACCTACACTGAGACGGTGACGCAGCGCGGGGGCACCCCCGAGGACTTTGACGCAGGAGTGTGGGTCGAGTCTACAGGTGGCTAGGACCACGATCGCGTCTATGGCTTTGCTTTGCTGATAGTGGCCATGCGCGAGCCGTGCTTGGGCCACTTGGGGCACCGACCCCTATGGCAGCCGGTGAGCGGCCCTCCACCTCCAGGATTAATGATCAGAGCAGGAGGATATCGATATTGGAGGAGACGGCCGCACGGCAGAATGAGACGATGACTCATCATAGTCAGATGATGGCTGAGATGCATGCCATGTTGGGACAGATGACATGTCAGTCCAACGGTGTACACTCAGATCCATCATCATCAACTCAGTCCACACTGATGTACACTCAAGCACTTCAGACCCCGCAATATGATCCCGACCTTCCTCCACCGTCGTAGCGAGCTTTTATTATTTTATGACTTGATTGACTTGGATATTGACTTGTTATATACTTATTACTTGGATATCTTAAAGATACTTATTTTGCGACTTGTTACTTGGATATATTGATTCGTATCGTGTTGACACGATAGTTTTGATTTCGTATATTTTTTATACGATTATGGATAATTATAATTATAAGTATAATTATTTTGATGTATATCTAGGTGTATCTGTGATGTGTATGTGAATGTATATGTATATGAATGGATGTGTGTATGAGTGTGTGAGTTATATATCATGTTATAAATGTATCAATGAAAATTTCTAATTTTGAAATTTCTCAATTACAGATTAACATCATCAGCAACGGCTTTTCCACGATTATCCATCTGAAAGCCGTTGCTGAAAGTGTATTGTAATTCCTGGACCGCAAACTCAAAGCCGTTGCTGATGAACTACAGCAACAGCTTAGCAACAACCTTTCAATAAAGGCTTTGCAATGGCAAATGGGTCATTGCTTATGGTAATTTCCGCAACAATCGACCTACCGTTGTGGAACCGTTGCTGATAAAATATCAGCAACAACAACGCCTCGTTGCCGAGCCCTTGATGATAATGTATCAACAATGGATATCGCCAGTTGCGAAACCGTTGCTGATAATATTATTAACAACGGCGTGAACGGCCGTTGCAGATCCGTTGCTAAGTTATCATGTACACGATTTTCTGCAACGGCTGCTTTGCAATGGGTGCAGTCGTTGTTGGTCGTTGCTGATGGTCTTCAGCAATGGCATAGCAGTGGATCCAATGGTTGGTGATGCTCGTTATTATCATCTCACGTAATTCTTATCCTAATTAATTCTAATTGAATTTTTGTTCGTCTAAAATCTTATTATGCGAAAACAAATGTGTCATATGAGTATTGCTATTAAAGCTCTTTCTTATACATCTAGCTTTGTCGATAACCTTAAATCGTTAGGTATTAGTAGGACCATTTCCATCCAACTGAAATGGGAACCCCCAGATCCGGGCTGGACCAAAGTAAACTTTGATGGCTTCTCTGAATTCTCCCAACTCTGACAATTTGGGACCTGTTGAGTGTTGGCTACATCATTCCAGCTAAAAAGTGGCAATACTTGAAGGAAAAAAGTTGCTTCGAGATTCATGCTGAGTCATCTAAGTCCGGCCCCATAACTTTTTCTACGTAGCCGGGCTCCTAGAAGTTGCGTCCGCTGCTCACTCCATCCTAAACTGGACTGCAATATCTTGTCAAGCCATGCATGATATATATATTAGTAATTAATAATCTCTAGCTTCTACTGATCACCAACTAATTAATGTTATGTGATAGACTAACTTTTCCCAGTTGAACACACAAGCACACGTAATCATCCAGCAATACAAAATTACAGTATGAACTATGAAGTTTCTTTTATTAATAACCCACTACAGCAAATTATTTTTATCGAATTCTTGCCAGGATTAGAATCGACAAGAAAATAATAATATAACTTTAGATTGGACTACACTTTGATTCCTTGACCATGAGGCAAATGTTAATTCACCCACTGAATCTACAAACCCTTGCTTCCTCATAAACAAGACCAGGTTTGCACAAGTAGCCTTTACTCGGACTGCAGTGTCTGTCCTCCGAACAAATGCACTGCCCTTCCAATGCACACCCGTCAACCTTCACTGGTTCTCCTCCATTGATTACTTCATCCGACCATGGACTCTGAAACATGCCCTGGGGATCCAATTCATTCATGGCTGCCACAAAGTCACCGAAACCTGGATACTTCTCTTGCACCCCGAAGAACGCCACCTTCCTGTTCTTCGCCCAGTGCGGCCTCGCTCCGTGCTTAAAGAACGCCATCTGCTCCACCTCTTCCCACACGTCCTGGTTCAGCCGCGGCATTGCAGGATCCCTCGCTCGGTAGTAGTTGAAATCCACAACCACGGAGTCCTCCGGCTGCCCGAGGAACGACTCCGACTTCTTCACAAAGCGTACCATGAGCCCGTTGTAGTTGTCGACGCCGCAGAAGTTGTCGGGGTTTAGGTCTCGGAGCTTCTTCACGTCGGTGATGAAGTCCTTGAACTTCGCAGCGGAGAAGAAAGCGGTGGACTCGTAGAAGAAGAGTCCCTTGTTTCTCGGATCCCACGCGCAAGTGCTTAGAATGTCTACTGCTGAGGAGTGTTGGCAAGAGCCGGAGGTCTGCATCTTGCCCTGCCGGCCGACGACCGGGTAGCCCGTAAATATTATCTTGTTCTTTAAGCCATTGCCGATCAATTTCTTGTAGGCGAGCTCTGCTGCTGCGGTGACGCACTTGCCCTTAACGTTTCTCGTTTCGTCGAACACCTTCTCTGCTTGACGGAATTAGGTTGTGGTTGTGAGGGGAAGGAGATAGTAAGAGCTGGTTCGGTGTTGATGGAGTATATACCTGCGGCGCGGACGGCAATGGAGGCGGCGATGAGAGTGGATTGGAAGCCGACGAAGTCATTGGTGCCGTCGCCGGAGGTGTTTAAGGGAACTCGATCGTCGATCCGGAAGGCCACTTGGTGCTGCGAGGGGAACCAGGTGATGTCTGCGAACTCGTGCTTCTGGGCGTGATCCATGAACTGGTCTTGGAAGGTGGCGTCATCTTGAAATGAGTAGGTGATGCTCCTCTTGAAGGCGGGTTCCAGTGAGAGTGTCACCTGTGTGTAGTTTCAACTTTCAAGTTAGGATCTATATGTAAATATTATAGATAATTAGGGCAATATGTAAGAATGTCTCATAAAAATATTATAATATCACTAGTAAAACAAGTAAAATATTATAACATCATTAATAATTTATATATTAGTATAAATATTTAATTTAAAAAATTATACTTTTAATCATTGTAATTTATTTAAAATTTGATTTTAATACTCGTAGTTATATATATATTTTTTAATTTTAATCTCAACATTATATTTTTATTTACGATTTAATTCCATAAACAAAGTTGACATGAATAACGATTGTTGACTGAATATTGCAGGGACCAACGTACTCTTAAAAGAAAATATAATTTGAAAATTAAAATTAAAATTTTATAAATTATGAAGACTAAAGTTATGATTTTCTCTAATTTTATTTAATATCATGTAAATTTGGGTAAATTACACTGACCTCCCCTGAGGTTTAGTGAAATTATACTGACCTCTCATCTATTTGTAATTTTATCTTGTAACTCCCCTGAGTTTTGTAAAAGATTACACAAACCTTCCCTATTACGAAATAAGATTACACAAATCTCCCTTGAGTTTTGTAAAATATTACACAAATCTCCCCTAAAAAAATTACTCAAACATTACTTAGGAGAGATGATTATAACCTGGACAAATAAAGGGGGGTCAGTGTAATTTCACTAAACCTCAGGGGAGGTCAATGTATTTTATCCTCTAAATTTTGAGTGTAATAATCACGAAAATAGTTTTCTGGATCAAATAGAAAAGAGAAACCGACGTATAAAAAAGGGAAAAGGTAAAAAAAATATTCTTAATATTTTCTCACGGGTACTAGAATGCTCCTAATTTTTTTTGGATCAAAAATACCCCTTACGTTATGGAATTGGGTACACAAATGCTCATATAGATAAACGACGTTAATTAAGAGATTACAGAGCTGACGTGACTGATGACTGGGACTGATGACGTGAACATATGATGCACATGCAAGCCAAGACATTTTCTCACGGGTAATAAAATATCCCTGACGTTTTCTCACGGGTACTAAAATACCTATAACGTTTTCTCATGGGTACAAAAATACCCCTAATATTTTTTCACAGGTACTAAAATACCCCTAACATTATTGAAAATGATACAAAAATGACACCAAACTAACTTTTATTAGGTGAGACTTAACGAAGATGTCGTGAATACTGATAGAGATGTTGACTTTACACGTGGCGCACATGTCGTGGATACCCCTAACGTTTTCTTATTATTTTAAAATTAATTAGGTCTAGCTCGACAAAACTCGAGCCAAACCTAGGTCGGCGTGCGTCAGGCCTAGGTTCTGGCTCGGCCAAGCCTAGATCTGGCCCAGGTTTGACGCTTGTCAGATGTCTGGCTAGGTCTGACTCGAGTCAGGCCTAACTTTGGTCGGGCCAACACAGCACACGTGCCATGCTCGGGCCAGCATGGTGTGTGTGCCATGCCTGGCACGACCCACGTGCCCAGGGGGTGAGCCCAGCCAACCCCTTGGGCACAGACAGGCCAGGCCCGTGCCGCCCATGGGTGGGCCCGGCCCATTGCCACCTCTGCCATAATTTACTCAAATTTTGATTTTAATTCTAATAGTTTACAAATTTTTGATTTTAATCCCCGTAATATATTTTTCTTTTAAGAGTTGATCTCTACAAACTCCACGCCAGTAATGTTCGATCAAAAATTGTTATTCGTGTCAGCTCTATTTATATCTAAGTGATTGTAGAGATCGAATTCTAAATGAAAAATATTACATGGAGATTAAAATTGAAAATTTTAAATTATTAAAATCAAAATCAAAATTTAAGTAAATAACGAAGACTAAATATAAGAAAGATATTTTAATGATTTTGTCTGTATTCCTCATCTACTTATGTTAACCAATTAATGACATAATGATTCAAAAAGCGTAAGAATAGGAATGAATAGGAAAAGGACCATAGAGTATTAAATACTTAGTACCGGATGAGGAATGGAGACAATTTCTTTCCACTATTCCCACTCTTTTGTGCATAAAATTAAATAGATGAATTAATATTTTATTACGGTATATTTATTTCACGAGATAAATAATAATAGAATAAATGGTGAATCTTAATATTCTGTTTATATATATTTGAATTGTTTAGAAAAATAAAATTAATATATATTTAAATATTCACCGTCAGATATCACCTGAGAAATGACGCCGAGAAGACCCAGGGAGACGCTTGCGGCGTTGAACAATGGATCCCCTCGCTGCAGTCTAACGATCTTGGCGTTCCCTTCCGCGGCCGGCGCCGGGACCACCAAGCTCAGCCCCACGACGTGGTCATGGACGGCGGCGCCCTTGCCCCACCACGAGCTCCCGTGCGACCCCGTGCTGATGAGCCCACCGACGCTGACCCCCTCCCAGTACGGCGCCGCCACCAGGCTCAGCCCGGCTTCCTCCACCTTCTCTATCAGATCCCGCAGCCCCACGCCGGAGTCCGCCGTCACCGTCATCGCCGCCGCGTCCACCGCGATCCGGAAGTCGTACTTCGCTGTGCTTATCACCACCGAGTCGTTCTCCGGCGGCGGGCAGGCCAGCTTGGGGATGGTGTGGGAGAACCCGCTCACCGCCTTGACCTTGAGCCGGTTCCGGCTGGCGTCGGCCACGGCGGCGAGCAGCTCGTCCTCGCTCGTCGGGTAGACGACGCGGCGGACGGTGCACTCCGTTCGGTCGTTCCAGGCGCCGTAGGCGTTGGAGACGACGCAGCCCTTGTCGTCATTGCAGACGACGGGTGGCGCCGGTGGCTTCGCGTAGGTGAAGGCCGGATTTGATGCAATGACCAGGAGCAGCGCAAGGGGAAGCAGATAGCGGGAGGCCATTTTGATCGATCGATCCCTGGTGGATGGATTTGCTCTATTTCTTGTTATTATGCATGCGTCGCGCGTCTAATGAAGTATACTATGAATGAAATAAATCCTTTCCTTTCCATTGAAATGGGTTCCAAAAATGGATGGTGTATAAAGACACAGTAACTACTGTTTTGTACGTCTGTATCTTTTGATATATTTTCCAAGTTTGTGGACCAATAGGACATCCGACATATTTCCTACGTGGGATTATAGGGTATTATAATTTCTCTCGTTAATGTTTTCACGTACGTTCTTGTTAATACCTAACTTAAATTTAACATATAGTCTAGAATCACACCCAAATCGAAAGCAAGTGAGACCTAACCTAATAACGGCTCCATCATAATTCTTGAGTAGTCATTTCTCACATATATAAGCACTTTCACCGTGCCTAAGACTAGATCGCGCTTTAATATCATTTGTTATGATCCGCTTCATACACTACTAGAAAAATGGGCATCAGCAACGGCTGATGCCGTTGCTGAGCCGTTGTTGAAGAGCATCAGCAACGGCCGCGCCGTTGCAATAGAGCTGTGACAGAAAGTCGCGTTGCTGATAACTTAGCAACGGATCAGCAACGGCCGCTCGGGCCGTCGCTCAAAATATTATCAGCAACGGCCGCTCGGGTCGTCGCTAAAAATATTATTAGCAACGGTTTTGCCACAGACCCGGAGCCGTTGCTGATAACATTAATAGCAACGGCCGCTGAGTCCGTAGCAACGCCGTTAGTAAAACCCCGTCGCTAAGCCGTTGCTGTAGATCATCAGCAACGGCTTTCGATACACTTTTAGCAACGGCTTTCCCACGGACGGCCGTGGGAAAGCCGTTGCTGATGATGTGTACTTGGAAACAGAAAAATTGAAAATTGAAAATTTTCATTGATACATTGATACATTATCTGATACATAACTCACACACCCATACCCTCATACACACATTCATTCACACATCACAAACACCTCATACACACATTCATTCACACATCACAAACACACCAAGATATACATCAAAACAATTATATTTATATTGATAATTATCCACGATAGTATAAAAACAATTCAAATGCAAAATTGAAGTATCAATATCCAAACAAAATAAGTTAAACAAGTTCAATATCTCAGTAACAAGTTCAATATCCAAACAAAAAATCTCACGATCACGATGGAGGATGGTCTGGATCATATGGCGGGGTCTGGAGTGCTTGAGTGTACACCGGCGTGGACTGACTCGAGGACGATGGATTAGATGATGCCGAAGAGATGCCTGCTTCGGGATGACCTGACATGTTGCGTAGCATAGATTGTATATCCGCCATCATCTGACTCTAGCGCTCCATCATCTCAGTCTGACGCGCGACCGTCTCCTCTAGAGTCCTTATTCTGCTACTATGATCATAACTGGATCTAGAGGTGGACGGCCGCTCACCAGTGACCGGAGGGGTCGGTGCCCCAAGTGGCCCTAGTACGGCTCGCGCATGACCACTATCTGCGAAGCCATATACGCGGCCATGGTCCCAGCCACCTGCGGCCTCGTCCCACGATGCTGCGTCAAAGTCCTCGGGGGTACCCCCGCGTCTGAACGACAGAATTGCTCGACGTCCCGACTTCGCATGACTCCCCGTGATAAGTCCATAGAAAATATCTTGGTGCAAATCCTTTGGTATATAGATGCAAAGTGATAGTCTCCCGATCCAAAAATCGTCCATTTGAACAAATGCGGCACAGACATCAGATTTGATCACCCATGCTAACGAAATTCCGATTCGAATAGGCGAAATTTAGGAAGTACGTTACGCCTAATCGAAACTCATTCGTTAAAGCTCCACGATCAAGACGTCGGTACATCCAACTTCGATCAGCCGACATGATTCTGTCAATCAATGACAATTTCTTTGGTTAATGTCTTTAGGTGAGATTGTCCTATTCCATTCGGGATTTATGTTATTTGAACTGCACTTACGTTTTTATTTTAACTGTTAACTAATTATTCTAAATTTCGGCAGCATCTCCCTATAGTTCTCCGAATACGCATATCATCTGGGCGCGTATCGGAGAACAAGAGAGATGTTGCCGAAATTTAGAATAATTAGTTAACAGTTAAAATAAAAACGTAAGTGCAGTACAAATAACTATATTCCCAGATTGTCCAATCAGGGACAATTCAAGAATTGTACATCGTATAAAAGATCATCTACTTCTTTTACACGAACATACAATCCCCGAACGGATCTAAGGTTTTGCTAAATCATATCCGACTCGTCGATGCGTACGTGAAACATATGAACTCGTCGGATGCATGATTATTTTCTAAATGTTTCGAGACCGTTCGAGTCCATATTGGACGATTCCGAAGTGGACGATTCCGGCGCGCGTCCGAAGTGGACGATACCGGCGCGCGTCCGAAGTGGACGATACCGGCGCGCGTCCGAAGTGGACGATTCCGGCGCGCGTCCGAAATTAATCTAAACCCTAATAATTAATCTAACAAATTAAACAATTAATTTAAATAATTAATTAACAATTAATTAACAATTATAAAACAATTAATTAACAATTATAAAATAACAAAAAATTATATATGTATTTATAAATTTCGGCGCCGGAGTCAGGTGGACTCTGGCGCCGGCGTACAGTGGCCGGACACACTGTCCAGCCACTGTACAAGGTCCGGCGGCGGCCATCGGCCGACCGCCGCCAGCCGAAACCCTAGAAATAGGGTTTCGGTCGGATTAATTCCCGCCGGCCGCAACGGGAAGAGACGGCCGGCCGGCGAGGCATACCTGAACAAGTCGACAGCAACGGGAGGAGGAAGAGGCGTCGTCGGCGTCGGCAGCAGCGGCAGTGGCGGCGAGAGGCGAGAGCAGGAGCGACGACGGCAGCAGCGGGAGGAAGAAGGGTCGGGCGCGACTGGTGCCCTATATAAACTTATCAGCAACGGCTCACTCGCCCGTTAGAAAGCCGTTGCTGATAAGTTATCATCAGCAACGGCT
Source organism: Canna indica (assembly GCA_034359265.1). Lineage (NCBI taxonomy): Eukaryota > Viridiplantae > Streptophyta > Magnoliopsida > Zingiberales > Cannaceae > Canna > Canna indica. The sequence goes on from CP136897.1 coordinate 21,430,905, forward strand.
CACTTGTCCGTTAGAAAGCCGTTGCTGATAATTAAAATATCAGCAACGGTTCGCCTTTCCGTCAGAAAGCCGTTGCGGATAATTAAAATAATCCGCAACGGCTCACGTGTCCGTTAGAACGCCGTTGCAGATACAAATATCTGCAACGGCTCGAGCGGCCGTAAGAACGCCGTTGCAAATAGCAACGGCTTGAGCGGCCGTTGCTGAAAACCTAATTTCTAATAGTGATAGGATAATTAACTCATCAATTTTATAAACTAACATATTGGCCTAATTAAAATGCTCAAGATGAAATTAACGATAACATACGTACATACGTACCTATCAAGTCTTATAAATTAATATTATATTCAACTTATTTTTTCAGAGATACTAAATTGGGGTATTATAAGATAAATATTAGAAAATATTATTGTCCTCCAATTTGATCCGAATGATTGGCTGTCAAATGAGAGTTACTTTTTTCCCAGGATTTTAGGGTTGATTAGTCTTGCTTTGGGGAAAAATAACTGGCTATAAACACTACAGGATAGTGAGAAAATGTCCATCTTCGTCGGTTTATATATATTCATTATTGAAGATGCATGATTAAAAGACGTAGAAGCCCATCCTCCTCTGATCGTCCTCTTTTGCCTTCTTTTTCTTTTCTTCTGTCACTTCTCTTCTCTATTTTTGTTTCTTTCTTCCTCTTTCGCCTTCTTTTTCTTTTCTTTTTGCTTCTACTTCTTCTCTTCTTTATTTTTTCTTTTGTTTATGCTTCTACTTCTTCTCTTCTTTATTTTTTCTTTTGTTTATGCTTCTACTTCTTTTGCCTTTTGCTTCCACTCCCGCACTCTGTTTGAATAGGGTCATTAAGGAAAAGGAAAGAAAATGGCAGGGAAGGAAAGGGAGAGGAGAGGAAAGGAAAAAGGAGGATAAAAAATAATTTTATTTGGATATAATTTAATAAGAGGAAAAAAAGAAAATAAAAAAGAATGGAAAATTTAATTAATCTCTTTTTTTGATGTACAACTTAAGGAGAAAGAAGGTGAATGAGAAATTAATAGATAATTATATATATTTTTATTTATATGTGATGTTTTAAGGTAAAATTAAAATTGATTGTAGAAGAATAATTAATCTCAACCAATAGGGATGAAAAGATACCACTAGAGTTTAATTAATCACAATTTGTCAACTTTTTTTTTGAAATAGTTAGAATTACTAGAGTCCTCCAAAACTTTTTTTACAATTGGTATGTAATTTTTTTAAATTGATTTTTTTTGTATTATGTTAACATATCTTAGCATGAAACTTTTAATTAATTGTTGCATGATTATATATAAACTCTTAATTATATAAACTATTATAGAAATTGTTGTAGAGTTTATTAATTATGTAAACTGCTATATATACTATTTATATATTAATTCTTATAATTAATTTTTAATGTTATATAGTATAATGTTAATTATAATTAACTAGCATACTGCTATACATTATTTATTTATTAACTATTATAATTATATTTTTGGGAAAAACTATTATAATTATATAAATAGTAATATATTAACTATTATATACATCAATTCTAATATATATTATTTAACTATTAAGATATCTAATCCTTAATATATAAATAGTTAAAACATATATATAAGCACTAATTACTAATATTTAAAAATTATAAAAATAGCTATACATACCTTATATAAATATATATTGTTTATATATAAATAGTGAAGGTTATTGAATATATATATATATATACACATACGTGACTTAAATAAATTTACATTTTCTACGATCCCGATTACATCTTCTACGATCGATATAACGGTCGAGCAATCCTTCATGTACTAAGTTTTTAATATGATCTTTTAGCATCGCACACTCCTCGATAGTATGTCCGTAGGTGTCATAATTAAAATACGTACATTTTACTTTTATCAATGTTGGGCGGTACGTATATTCTGCTTCCTAGCATTACTGGGATGTTTGAGAAGTTGAAGGTCATAAATTTCTAGGAGAATGGTCTCTCTTTGTGTTCAATGAAGTGTATTCACAACAAAAAAATTTTAAAAACATCGGTATGAAAATAAGTACTATACACTACTATTCCAATGCTAAACATCTGGTTGACAACAAAATATGTCAATTATACATATTAATCAAAATATAACTAAAACCAAAGTAAATGTTTACAAGTATATGATAAGGGTATCAAGTAGCCGAGTGGTTAAATTCACTCTCATCGCCGTAAGGTATCAACTATATGATAAGATCATAAGAGTCAATTGTAAGTAGCATACTAGTTCATAACAAATATGTAATTATTCCATCTACAAATGAAATTTGGTCTTCAATGCATATTACAATTGATAATAGATCATAAACTGGATTAGAACTATTAATTGGGTCCGATCTGATTAGACCTAGCAGCACCCATCATTCATCCCAAATCAAACCACGTGGCTCCGCCCAGGGGGCTCCGCTCAAATTACACCCTTGAGCCAGACTCAAACCAGGCCAGATGGTTCTATCCGGGGAATCCACCAGGCCATACATGGACTCTCACGTCTTTCCTCATCACAAAGGATATACCACCATAAACCCGCCATCTTCGGGGTTGACCTCGACCCATTTTGGGCAACAATCTTAGCGAGATTACCGAACAGCATGATCATCTCCACCTGCAATATATACAGACACGGTGTATCAGATAACCTAAGTTCCAATTTCATAAATCTCTACCTCGGAGTTCTCCTAACTTGGGCGGCGGAGTATCTTTTGTAGGTCCCCCATCGTTGAACCAAACAAGGAGAGATATCGAATTGGACCGGAAGACCCCGACTCTCAGGTAGGAACGTACAGATAGTATTAATAAAAATTAGTTATGCAAATACTAATTTCCTTGCATATCCTAGCTAGTATTTCCAGTGGAATTGAGAATCCTGGGTAGCTTGGAATATACTCGAGATGACATAGATCAGGTCATAGGTATTGCTATTAAAGCTCTTCTTATTGAGTTTTTTTGATAACCTAACTTGGAAGGTATCACTAGCTAGGACCATTAATTAATTTCTATCAAAGTGAAATGAGAACTCCCAAATTCTGCCTGGACCAAACTCAACATTGATGGCTCCTCTTCTCCCAACTCTGGTTTGGGGGGTGTAATTGGCTACATCATTTTGGACAACAAGTGACAATAATTGAAGCTTACCAATAATCTTGTAGGATTACCTCTTGCTGTGATAGACTAATTTTTGGCCAGTTGAAAACACATGCATACTGATCCAGCAGTACAAAATTACAGTCTAAAATTACTTGTATTAATACCCATGATAGCATCACTGTATCTACAAACCCTTGCTTCCTCATAAACAATACCAGGTTCGCACAAGTAGCCTTTACTCGGACTGAGTGTCTGTCCTCCGAACAAATGCACTGCCCTTCCAGCGCACACCCATCATCCTTCATTGGTTCTCCCCCATTGATTACTTCATCCGACCATGGACTCTGAAACATGCCCTGGGGATCCAATTCCTTCATGGCAGCCACAAAGTCACCGAAATCTGGATACTTCTCTTGCACCCCCAAGAAAGCTACCTTCCTGTTCTTCGCCCAGTGCGGCCTCCCTCCGTGCTTAAAGAACGCCATCTGCTCCACCTCTTCCCACACGTCCTGGTTCAGCCGCGGCATTGCAGGATCCCTCGCTCTGTAGTAGTTGAAATCCACAACCACGGAGTCCTCCGGCTGCCCGAGGAACGACTCCGACTTCTTGACGAAGCGTATCATGAGCCCGTTGTAGTTGTCGGGATTTAGGTCTTGGAGCTTCTTCACGTCGGCGATGAAGTCCTTGAACTTCGCAGCGGAGAAGAAAGCGGTGGACTCGTAGAAGAAGAGTCCCTTGTTTCTCGGATCCCATGCGCAAGTGCTTAGAATGTCTACTGCTGAGGAGTGTTGGCAAGAGCCCGATGTCTGCATCTTGCCCTGCCGGCCGACGATCGGGTAGCCCGTGAATATTATCTTGTTCTTTAAACCATTGCCGATCAATTTCTTGTAGGCGAGCTCTGCTGCTGCGGTGACGCACTTGCCCTTAACGCTTCGCGTTTCGTCGAACACCTTCTCTGCTTGACGGAATTAGGTTATGGTCGTGAGGGGAAGAAGATAGTAAGAGACTAAGAGCTGGTTTGTTGTTGATGGAGTATATACCTGCGGCGCGGACGACTATGGAGGCGGCGATGACAGTGGATTAATTGGAAGCCGACGAAGTCATTGATGCCGTCGCCGGAGGTGTTTAAGGGAACTCGATCGTCGATCCGGAAGGCCACTTGGTGCTGCGAGGGGAACCAGGTGATGTCTGCGAACTCGTGCTTCTGGGCGTGATCCATGAACTGGTCTTGGAAGGTGGCGTCATCTTGAAATGAGTAAGTGATGCTCCTCTTGAAGGCAGGTTCCAGTGAGAGTGTCACCTGTGTGTAGTTTCAAGTTAAGATCTCCATATAAATATAATAAGGGTGAAAATTAAAAAGTAAATTTTGATAATTACACTTTTTTACTGTAAGTGATCTGCTTGCATTTATTAAATAATATTAAATAGATTAATAATATTTAATTTGTTGCTGTAAATTCTACTGTTATTAGTGGGCTTAACTCCACTAATTTTCTAGCTCTTGGGGTGGAGTTAGGCCCACTAATTTCTTAACATGGTATCAGAGCCGATGGTGGTTCGAGGATGATTGCTGGTACCTATTGTCTTCTTGCTGAAGCATCGTAATTTCTTGCTGAAGCGACGAGATCTCTTGCTGGGGCGATGAGATCTCTTGCTGGAGCGAGCGGAGCAATTTTCTGGCTAGAGTGAACAATTTGCATCAGAGGTCAATTTCTTGCAAGATCGAGGATTTTCTTTGCTCAAATCAGAAACAAAGGGACTGGTGAAATGGAGAATGTATCATTTGGTGTTAGGAATTATAGATCGAGGAGCGGATAGGTTGCAGAACACCACTACTAGAAAAATGGGCATCAGCAACGACTGATGCCGTTGCTGAGCCATTGCTGAACATCATCAGCAACGGCTGGCGCCGTTGCAATGCAGCCGTGGGAGAAAATTGCGTTGCTGATAACTTAGCAATGGATCAGCAACGGCCGCTCGGGCCGTTGCTAAAAATATTATCAGCAACGGTTTTGCCACGGACGCGGAGCCGTTGCTGATAACATTAATAGCAACGACCGGTGAGCCTGTAGCAACGCCGTTAGTAAAAGCCCGTTGCTAAGCCGTTGCTGTAGGTCATCAGCAACGGCTTTCGATAAACTTTTAGCAACGGCTTTCCCATGGATGGCCGTGGGAAAGCCGTTGCTGATGATGTGAACATGGTAACGAAAAAATTTAAAATTTAAAATTTCCATTGATACATTGATACATTATCTGATACATAACTCACACACCCATACACTCATACACACATTCATTCACACATCACAAATACACCAAGATATACATCAAAACAATTATATTTATATTGATAATTATCCACAATAGTATAAAAACTATTCAAATGCAAAATTGAAGTATCAATATCCAAACAAAATAAATTAAACAAGTCCAATATCTCAGTAACAAAGTCAATATAAAAAAATCTTACGATGACGATGGAGGATGGCCTGGATCATATGGCGGGGTCTGGAGTGCTTGAGTGTACACCGGCGTGGACTGACTCGAGGACGATGGATGAGATGATGCCGAAGAGATGCCTGCTTCGGGATGACCTGACATGTTGCGTAGCATAACATGCATCTCCGCCATCATCTGACTCTGACGCACGACCGTCTCCTCTAGAGTCCTTATTCTGTTACTATGATCATAATTGAATCTGGAGGTGGACGGCCGCTCACTAGCGACCGGAGGGGTCGGTGCCCCAAGTGGCCCTAGTACGGCTGGCGCATGACCACTATCTACAAAGCCATATACGTGGCTATGGTCCCAGCCACCTGCGGCCTCGACCCACATTGCTGCGTCAAAGTCCTCGGGGGTGCCCCCGCGCTGCACCACCGTCTAGCTGTAGGTCTCCTACTCGAGTTTGATTTTTTGTTTAATATTTATCATAAGACTTAAATTATAAATATATAATGAATAATTTAAACAAATATATAGTTACCATAATGTATGCAGCGCGATTGTCGATGTACTCCCCCGTCCCATGTGCTCGACGGTGAGTTCGCTCAAACACCGCCATCAGGGAGGGTCGCTGGACAGTCCCGTCATCGGACACCGTCGTCTACATTTACAAAACAAATACATTAATTAGTACACATAGTAACAAATAAAATATATAATTAAAAGGTATACTTACCATACGGTTTGCGTGCACTGCAAATGCAATAGAGCTGCCGGTGTGACGCGCTGCTCCTCCCGTCATGCGATTTCTAGCCGCATTTCGAGAAACCTCCTGCCATCGATCCGTCGACCATATTCCCATGAGCTGGTCCCAGCTCGTGCCATCGCCTGGGACTGGGCCTACCCCAGCTGCCCGTTGTACCTTGCCCGAGAAATAGCCTCCCAAGCAGCGTAAATGAAGGGCCTTTGGTGCTCAGCTCATGTATAGCGAGCCTGCAGAATAATAATATCAGTACCAATATTAATCATCATGCATGTAAAAATAATAATAATACGTGCCTCAAACTCGCGCCATAACATGTCGACGTGCTCGCTAGACACGTGAGACCACATAGGCCATGCCCCGTGCATGTATCGTCGAATAGTAGAAGAAATGCTCCTCGACACTTCTTCTTGCTCGAACCTGCACAACAAAAATAAATTTTAATATTATATTATGATATAATGAATTTGTAATGATTCATAATTCATGATATATTACCGCTCCCTAATCACGCTAATAAATCTACGTGACTCTGTGGCTGGTGGAGGCTGCCACCTGTTCGGCCCGCGTGGCCGCCTGCGTCTGGATGTACTAGCCTCGGCAGTATCATCGGCATGAGGATCAGCAACAGGAGGATCAGCAGCATGAGTAAGTGTAGGAGTCTCACCGATCGGAGACTCCGAAGCTCTCCTGCGATGATAACCACGACCAGACATATAATCAGATTATTGTATAAATAGTAGAGATATATTTAATAAAATATATACTTTATAATTATTCCTCATCATCTGAATAATAGTCTTTGAATACTTCCTCTTCTTCCTCTTCTTCATCTTCTTCATCTCCAGCTTCCTCAATTTCATGATCGTCATCATCAGCATATTCAACTTCTAATTGAATTGACGTTGTGTCTGCATCCTCGAGCATTGGAATAATACGATCTACACCAGGAGGATCATCTTCGTGATAGAAACCATGTGTCATATCAGGTATCAGCTCATTTTCTCCTACTATCAGATCAATTTTTCCTCTACCTTTTGTCTTACAGACTACACGCCAATCTGTTCTATCTTTATTTCGAGCCGGATACTTCGCGTAATATACTTCGCGTAATATATTTATATCTCAATGTCAAATATTTCAATGAATTGTTCAATCTCTAGACAATTGAGTAATACATACAAGTGTGCCAAATGATACTCTTCCTCGCTTAAGTGTCGAGATGGACGAGAACCAAAAGCATGACCAGAGTGACAAAATATATTTAAACGTCCATCTGAATGTCGAACACCCCCGTCGTCGTTACGTGGAAGACGATCAAATCTTGTCTGTACTGTCGATTCAAAGTAAAATGAGCAGAATGTTGAAATTTCTTGGATGATATACGATTCAGATATTGATCCTTCAACAGCTGCGGTGTTCTTTACTTTTTTCTTCAGACGATTCATGTATCTTTCAAATAAGTACATCCACCGATATTGAACGGGGCCACCAACTCGTGCCTCGTATGCCAAGTGTATCGGTAGATGCTCCATCGAGTCAAAAAATGCAGGAGGGAAAAACTGCTCCAGTTTGCATATGATTTCAACAATATTATTTTCAAGTGTTGACATATCTTCGACTTGAAGGACATTTGCACAGATATTTCTAAAAAACATACTTAATTCAGTCAACGGACCCCAAATATTATCAGGTAGAAGATCTCGAAATGCGATCGGAAGTAATCTCTGCATGAATACATGACAATCATGGCTCTTCATCCCTGATATTTTGCAATCATCGACGTTCACACATCGAGATAAGTTTGAAGCATATCCATCGGATAATCTGAGTTCTTTTACCCATTGACAAATATCTTTGATCTGTTGTTTATTTAACACATATAGGGCATTTGGTTTCAGATATCGTCCATTGATCTCTTGTAACTCCAACTCTGGTCTTTTACAAAGTATTTTCATATCATGTCGGGCTTTGACATTATCTTTAGTTTTTCCGAAAATATCCATCAAAGTGTTGAAAATATTATCAAACACATTTTTTTCAATGTGCATGACATCTAAATTATGTCGAATCAATAATGAACTCCAATAGGGCAATTCCCAAAAGATACTTTTTTTTCACCTAGTTATGTGTTTGGCCAAAACCTGACACTCTTTCATTGCGACCAAATACTATATCTGGAAGTGCTGAAACATGTGCTAACATTTGTTCACCAGACAACATCGGTGGTGGCCCATCTCTTTCGACTCTGCACTTAGTAAATTTATTACGATTCCTTTGATACTGATGATTAGCCGGTAGGAATCGACGATGATAATCAAAGAATGAGATTTTTCGTCCGTTCTGAAGACTGATTGATTTAGAGTGTTCTATACAATACAGACAAGAGAGTCGGCCGTGAGTGCTCCAACCAGACAACATGCCGTACGTCGGGAAATCATTGATTGTCCACAAGATCGCGGCCTTTAAATTGAAGTTTTGCTTCCGATGACAATCATAAGTGACAGCTCCCTCGGTCCACAATGTTTTCAATTCATCTATCAAGGGTCTGAGAAATATGTCAATTTCTTTTCGCGGACCCTTAGGACCCGTAATAATCATCGAAAGATAAATAAATTCATCTTTCATACACATTAACGGTGGCAAATTATAAACTGTCAGCAGCACTGGCCAAACTGAATAAGGAGTTGCAGAATATCCAAACGGATTAAAACCATCTGTGCACAATCCCAATCTTATATTTCTAGTATCCCTAGCAAATGAAGGATAATATGTATCCAAATGTTTCCATGCTTCACTGTCGGATGGATGAGTCATTACTGTATCATCACGACTTTTTGCATGCCAACTCATGTAGGGGGCTGTCTTTTCCAACATGAATAATCTTTGAAGCCTCAGTGTTAGTGGAAAATACCGAAGCACCTTAAACGGGATATTTTTCTGTCGGACCGATTTCTTCTCCTTGTAACGAGGATGTTGACATACAGGGCATTTATCCAACTGCACATTTTCTTTATAATATAAAATGCAGTTATTTTGGCACGTGTGTATTTTTTCGTACCCAAGCCCCAATTTTCTCATTAGCTTTTTAGTCTTATAAAAAGTTGGCTCAAACTTGTTATCAGTAGACAGCATTCCATTAATCAATCCAGCAATCCGATCATACGCAACCCCGCTGATATTACAATCGGCCTTGATGTTTAAGAGCTGTGTCATTGCTGAAAACCTAGTGTATTTAGGACAATTCTCATACAAAGGTTCATCGACAGCTTTCAACATCTCGTAAAATTCCGCAGCTTCTTTATTCGATAATTCAATCTCTACCGCAGTTTGTACTTCTGTGATATCAACCGCTGTAGTATCTGGTGGGACTGATGTCTGAAGAACTGGCCGATCAATATTATCATTCAGGTGGAATTGACCTCCAAGACTATCAAGTATCATAGTTCTATAGGGATTAGATTGATTAGATGAAGAAGCACCAGCAGAGGAAGATTCACCATATGTCTGAATGACAGGATTACTCGACATCCCGACTTCACGTGACTCCCCGTGACAAGTCCATAGAAAATATCTTGGTGCAAATCCTTTGCTATATAGATGTAGAGTGACAGTCTCCCGATCCAAAAATCGTCCATTCAAACAAATGCGGCACGGATATCGGATTTGATCACCGATGCTAACGAAATTTCGATTCGAATAGGCGAAATTTAGGAAGTACGTTACACCTAATCGAAACTCATTCGTTAAAGCTCCACGATCAAGACGTCGGTACATCCAACTTCGATCAGCCGACATGATTCTGTCAATCAATGACAATTTCTTTGGTTAATGTCTTTAGGTGAGATTGTCCTATTCCATTCGGAATTTATGTTATTTATATTGCACTAAGTACTTATTTTAATCGTTAACTTCATTCTAAATTTCGGCAGCATCTCCCTACAGTTCTCCGAATACGCATATCATCTGGGCGCGTATCGGAGAACAAGAGAGATGTTGCCGAAATTTAGAATAATTAGTTAACTGTTAAAATAAAAATGTAAGTGCAGTACAAATAACTATATTCCCAAATTGTCCAATCAGGGACAATTCAAGAATTGTACGTCGTATAAAAGATCATCTACTTCTTTTACACGAACATATAATCCCCGAACAGATCTAAGGTTTTGCTAAATCATATCCGACTCTTCGATGCGTACGTGAAACATATCAACTCGTCGGATGGATGATTATTTTCTAAATGTTTCGAGACAGTTCGAGTCCATATTGGACAATTTCGACACGAGTCCAAATTAGACGATTCCGGCAAGAGTCCGAAGTGGACGATTTCGGCAAGAGTCCAAAGTGGACGATTCCGGCACGCGTCCGAAGTGGACGATTCCGGCGTGCGTCTGAAGTGGATGATTCCGGCGCGTGTCCGAAGTGGACGATTCCGGCGCGCGTCCGAAATGGACAATTCCAGCGCGCGTTCAAAGTGGACGATTCCGACATAATGCCGAAGTGGATAATTTTGAAATTAATCTAAACCCTAAAAATTAATCTAACAAATTAAACAATTAATCTAAATAATTAATTAAATAATTAATTAACATATAAATAAAAAAATAAAAAAATAATTAATCTACTCTTTCCGGCGCCGGCGTACAGTGTCCGGACACACTATCCGGACACTGTACAAAATCCGACGACGGCCATCGGCCGACCGTTACCGGCCGAAACCCTAAAAATAGGGTTTCGGTCGGATTTCCCGCCGGCCGCAACGGGGAGAGACGGTCGGGCGGCGATGAATACTTGAAATCGGCGGTCGAGGACGGACGGCAGCGTTGGCAGCGACAGCTCGGCGTCGTCGGCGTCGGCAGCGGCGGCAAGAGGCGGGAGGAGGAGGCGACGGCGGCGGCAGCGGGAGGAAGAAGGGTCGGACGCGATCTGCGACCTATATAAACTTATCAGCAATGACTCACTCGCCCGTTAGAAAGTCGTTGCTAATAAGTTATCATCAGCAACGGCTCACTTGTCCGTTAGAAAGCCGTTGCTGATAATTAAAATCATCAGCAACGGCTTGCGTGTCCGTTAGAAAGCCGTTGCAGATACAATATATCTGCAACGGCTTGAGCGACCGTAAGAATGCCGTTGCAAATAGCAACGGCTTAAGCGGCCGTTGCTGAAGACTTAATTTCTAGTAGTGCACTGAAGATTTCCTATTTTTGCAAGGATCAGATAATCCTGGTATGATTCTTGTCACTGTACCTTTGACTGATAGTAATTTCTTGATCTGGAGTAGATCTGTTAAACGAACCCTAGCTGCAAAGAACAAGTTAGGGTTTATAAATGGGAACATACGAGAATGAAGTGAAGATGATAACAATTATGATAAGTGGAAAAGAGTAGATGAAATGGTATACTCATGGATTATAAATTTCATATCAAAAGATATAGCTGAGACCTTTATCTACACATCTTCAGCTCGAAAATTATGGATATATTTAGAGGAACAATTTGGTATAAGTAATGGTCCACAAATATACCAAATACAAAGAAAAATAGCTTCAATGGAACAGGGTAATGTTTCTATAGTTGCATATTATAATCAGCTAAAGAAGTTGTGGGAAGAATTAAATGTTCTACCGCCTTTGCCTCAATGTACCTGTAGCACTTCTGTTAATATGATGAGTATTAGCTCACATAACAAACTGATGCAGTTTTTAATGAGATTGAATAGTTCTTATGATAATATCAAGAATCAAATATTAGTACTTGATCCTTTGCCTTCAATTAGTAAAGCCTACTCTATGATTCTAAGTATTGAAAGGCAAAGATCAGTACATATGAATTTTGCTGAGAATTCTAAAAATAATGCTTTGTTCATCAAAGGAACCAAAAACACACAATCAGCATGTTATAAAGAAAGCTTCAATAAGAAAAATGATAGTAATAAAAAAGATGACAGGGTGTGTGAATACTGTAAAGATTTGGGGCATACAAAGGATACTTGTTTCAAGTTACATGGGTATCCAGATTGGTATAAGCAGTTGAAACAACATAAGAATGGAATTCCAACTAAAGGACAAGCAAACTTAGTAAATAATCCTTTAGATTATAGCACATTTGAAGACATGGCAGCTCCAAATGCACAGTGAAATTCAACAACAGTTTCAAAGTTAATTCAACAAGAGGTGATGAAGTATATGAAGGGGAAGCAAGTGAACAACAGTGATAATGTGAATTTTGCACAAGTTGGAGAGTTTGCAAGTAACCTTGAATTCAAAGCTTTAACTGATTTGAAAATGAGTAATGATTGCTGGATTATAGATACTGGAGCTACAAATCACATTTCAACTTTAAAAGAAAATTTTATAGATATGAAACCAGTAAATGGAAGAACAACAGTACATCTACCTGATGGTTCAGTTAAAAATGTTGAGTTCATAGAAAACATCAAGATACACCTTGATTTAGTAGTGCATGATGTACTCTTCATTAATTCTTTTAGATATAACTTGTTGTCAGTTAGCAAGTTAACTAAACAAAATTCAGTAAGCTGTATATTTCATTAGGATTTATGTGTTATACAAGACTTGAGGACCGAAAAGAAGTTGGCAATTGGAATGATGGTTGGAAACTTATATGTTCTTGAAGATAGGTCCTTTTTAGTAAGTTGTACACATGTTGACAGTGTTATGTCTTTGAATTTTAGACACAATAATTCTTGTTTCATCAATAAAATAGCTGATGACCAAGTCTATGTTTGGCATCAGAGATTAGGGCATCCTTCTGATGTAGTTATGAAACATATAAAGACTGTTAAATGTGATCAAATTTCTTATAGCAAAAGGTGCAAAATCTGTCCTCTAGCAAAACAAACAAGAAACATATTTCCAATTAGTAGGACTAATTCAGCACATGTTTTTGAATTAGTTCATGTAGATGTATGGGGGCCCTATGCTCAATCTAGTATAACAGGAGCTCACTATTTTCTTACATTAGTTGATGATTATAGCAGGTGTACCTGGATATACTTAATGCAAAACAAACATCAAGTAGTGCAAATCCTTAGAATGTTACTTATGATAAAAAAATCAGTTTGGAAAAATTGTGAAAGGAATAAGATCAAACAATGGTTCAAAATTCCTGAGCAGAGACCGTAAAGAATTGTTTTGTGAACAAGGAATAATACATTAGAAATCTTGTGCATATACACCCCAACAAAATAGGGTTATTGAAAGAAAACATAGGTCAATCATACAAATAGCTAGATCCTTGAATTTTCAATCTGGATTGTCAAAAAAAATTTGGGGAGAAGCTATTTTACATGCTACATATCTCTTGAATAGATTGCCAACACATATTTTAGAATGGAAAACTTCTTATGAAGTTTTGTTTCAAAAGGAGCCGGATTACAAAATCTTAAAGAGTTTTGGTTGCTTTTGCTATTCAACTGTTGTTGTACCACATAAAGATAAGTTTGAAACAAGAGCACATCATTGTGTGTTTCTGGGGTTTTCACCCGGACAAAAAGGATATAAACTCTATGATATGGATATGAAGAAAGTCATAGTGTCAAGGGATGTCAATTTCCATGAACATGTTTTCCCTTACCTTGAAAATTTTGATATTACTACTTCATTGCCTTTACTAGTTGTACCAATTTCAAAAAATATGACATGTTCTGGTCCTAGTAGTAATGAGGTAGATAGTATTGTACCCAATCAATCATCAGGAACATTTGATACTGACAGCTTAGAAGCAACAAATACATTGCCTACCTCTACCATTACACCACAGACTGATACTATGATTCCAAGGAGAAGTAACAGAATAAAAAAACAACCAACTTGGATGAATGATTTTATTTCAAACTCCATACATCATAACATGAAGAATGTTGTCAGTTCAAATAAGTTTTGTCACAACACTACATGTTACACACCTCCTACTTATCCTTACATTTCACCTGAACATTTTACATGTGAGCACTTGAATTTTATTGCAAATATATATGCTGTACAAGAACCTCAGTCTTACTTACAAGCTAGAGTTAATCCTGGATGGATAAAGGCAATGAATGAAGAACTTGAGGCCTTGGAAAAAAATCAGACATGGGAAATTACTAACTTACCTCCTGATAAAAAACTCATTGGATGCAAATGAGTTTACAAAATCAAAAGGAATTCAGATGGTACAATAAACATATTTAAAGCTAGGTTGGTAGCCAAAGACTATAACCAAATAGAAGACATAGATTACCATGATAGTTTTTCACATGTTGCAAAAGTTGTTACTGTTAGAGTATTTTTTGCTTTATAGTAGCTAATGGATGGCAAATGAAACAATTAGACATAAACAATGCATTTCTTCATGGTTTTTTAGATGAAGAAGTATACATGTCACCTTCTGTAGAATACAATAAAGCATTACCTGGGCAAGTTTGCAAGCTGAATAAATCTTTGTATGGCTTGAAACAAGCTTCCAAATAATGCAACACAAGATTAACTATCAAATTACAGAATTATGGTTTTCAACAATCTGTTAGTGGTAGTTGTCTTTTTACTTTTAATAAAGGACCTACTTTTCTTGCTCTACTGGTTTATGTAGATGATATACTTATAACAGGAAATTCTAGTGATGTTATTGATGAAGTCAAGCAATTTCTTGATCAAAATTTTACTATTAAAGATCTAAAAATAGCTAAGTATTTTCTAGGATTAGAGATATCTAGATCTGAACAAGGCATTTATGTTAATCAAAGAAAATATGCTCTTGATCTTATACAAGGTGCAGGACTTTTGGGAGCAAAATCAACCTTTACACCCTTAGAAAAGGGTCTTAAACTTTCAGCAAATCAAGGTCAACATTTGTCAAGTGAAAAAGCACAAGATTATCGTACAATGGTGGGAAAACTTTTGTATTTGGGGTTTACTAGAGCTGATTTGACCTATGCAACTAAGCAATTAAGTCAATTTGTTCATTCACCTACAGATATACATTTAAAGGCATTTCTTCATGTTCTTCGATATCTAAAAGGATGTCCTTCTATGGGTTTGTTTTTCGCAGCATCAAATAACATGACACTTGAAGCTTATTGTGATGCTGATTGGGCTTCATGTTCTGATACTCGAAAGTCTTTAACAAGATATTGTGTTTTCCTAGGTTCAGCTCTTATTTCCTGGAAAACTAAGAAACAGACCATAGTCTCTAGGTCTTCTGCTGAAGCAGAGTATAGAAGTATGGCTATGACTGTTTGTGAGTTGAAATGGATTTCTTACTTACTAAGGGACTTCCAGATCAATTTTCCTATACTAATTCCTTTATATTGTGATAACCAAGCAACATTGCACATAGCAGCCAATCCAGTTTTCCATGAACGTACAAAACATCCTGATATTGATTGTCACATTGTTAGAGAACAACTTAAGGAAGGTTTTATACATCCGCAGCATGTTTCATCTTCTTCTCAGGTTGCAGATTCCTTTACCAAGGCATTAAGTGCTCCAATGTTTCATCAGTTGGTGTCCAAGTTGGGTCTTTTCGATTGTTATCAGACCTCAACTTGAGGGGGGGATGTAGAGTATTTTACTGATACTTAGTTATCAGAAATAGCTAATTGTTGTTAACGATTAGCTAATGGCATAATTGTAATTTTCCCTTTCCCTTTACCCTTTTATCAGAATGTGTATATAAACCGTGTAAGTATTATTTTGAATATAACTTCTGCTAATTTTTATTTACCGCCTTCTTGTATCTTCTTGATATCAAATGCGACAGTTGTACCTCGCGGTGCTTATCACCACCGAGTTCTCCGGCGGTGGGCAGACCAGCTTCGGGATGGTGTGGGAGAACCTGCTCGTCACCTTGACCATGAGCCGATTCCTGCTGGCGTCGGCCACGGCGGCGAGCAACTCATCCTCGCTCGTCGGGTAGACGACGCGGTGGACCGCACACTCCGTTCGGTCGTCGCCCCAGGCGCCGTAGGCGTTGGAGACGACGCAGCCCTTGTCATTGCATCGGACGGGTGGCGCCGGTGGCATCGCCGAGGTGAAGGTTGGATTTGATGCAATGATGAGGAGCAGCGCAAGCGAAGACCAGTATACAGAGGCGATTTTGATAGATCAATAGATAGATTTTCTTTGCAAATAATTCTTATAATAATACATGCTATTTATATTCTGTTGAAATGTGAAGAAAAGTAATCATAAATGGCTTGTCTTTAAAGATCGATGCATAGTAACAGGCTGTTTAATATGTTGCTGTATCTTTAATTTTTGCACATATATATTTTCCAAGTTGAAGTTGGGACCAAGTGGCTGTGCAATCGCAAATGAAAAAAATTTCAGTGCAGCGGTCTGCATCCAAGCTCGTGCTGCTCCAATCACGAGGCAGCATGCATTGAGCCCCTCCAGGTTTATGCATCAGGACTCGTGCACTGCATAGGATTGTGCACTGGGACCTGTGCACCGGAGGAAGGGCCCAGTGTATGCTGCCTCGTGATTGGGGCAGCACGAGTTTCGATGCAGGCGCGGTTGCACCAAAGTCGCGCCCCAAGCAAATGAGAGTTACTTTAATCCCCATAGTGGTAAGAATGCAACTATTATGCGACAATGACTCATATGGAGACCATTTCTATACTGTTGTGTTTGATCCTTCACTTGATCGATAATGTTATTGATAATCTACGTTAACATAATATAGATTGTTATCTTTATTTTACCGGTGTAATATAATATTATTGCATTTGACATGTT
The DNA here is from genome assembly GCA_034359265.1 of Canna indica. NCBI lineage: Eukaryota > Viridiplantae > Streptophyta > Magnoliopsida > Zingiberales > Cannaceae > Canna > Canna indica. Next base: position 21,448,003 of record CP136897.1, read on the forward strand.
TGGTCTAACATAGATTGACAATCTAATTTTATATTTTTTGACTTCACAATTTTTTTTTTAAAAAAACCTTTTTGTCAAAAATTGATGATGTCTTGCATGCATGAAGAAGAATGTATGCATTAAGAGAAGAACAATGTTGGGATTTAAAATTACTGTTAAGCAATAATCCACACATAAATCTCACATGGGGGCTATCCCAGCACATTATCACTTTAGCGGTAATGTTGACTAATGGGGCAATCTATATTTTCGATAAATTATCTGAACCAAACATGATAATGTGTGGGACCTGAAAATTTAAAAATCATATTACCAGTAATGCAGATATATAGATTATCGCATACCAAACGCCCCCTAAGAGAAATTTGGAAAAATCATAAAACTCTTATATATGGTTCATTGACAAAATCATAAATACTTTATGGTATTTGTCAAAATCATAACTATTTTTATAATATATCGAGTAACTAATTGAATACATTCTGAATTTTGGACTTTGTCTCAAATGTATCCAAATTCGAAATATTTCCAAATTACATCCTAAACTTTGACATTGATCTCAATTACATCCTTCCGTCATCTATCCGTCGTGAGCCCCGTTAAAGTCATTACGCGGCTTGCCCACGTGAAATAAAATAATATTTTTAACACATCATTAAAAAAATAAAAAATAATTTTTTTTACACAACTCACAAAGCTACTGCTGCCCCTTCAACTCTGCCTCCTCCCACCATGACCCTGCTCACCGCCTCGATGAGAATCGCTTCATCCCTCGGCGACAAAGGCAGACGAGGCAAGCCTCAGCCTTGCGGACGAAGGCGAGGACAACATCACCGAGGGGGCATGTGGCGACGTGACCGATGAAATCGTGGTGGTTGATGAACTTGTGCTTCCTTCGTGATCGAGGATGCCAACTACCCCTGCAAACTCTCCCTATTTAAACCCTCTCTGTTCTTCTCCATTCCTCCTCAGGAGATCCAATTCATTCCTAGCTCAAGCATCCCTTCGATTTCCTAGAGCTTTTGGATTGTCGGAGCTGTCGCTGCCTCCCGATCCTGCTTCGACAATGTCAAGGCTAGCAGCGGCGCTGTTGGCTTTAAGTTTTCAACCTTGGTCATAATCTCGGTTTTGATGATAACAAATATGGAACTAATATTTCATTGAGAAATCTTTCAGGTTCCATATTAGTTAGTGTTCGATGTCCTCGATCGGATAAATCAGAAGAAATCAAAAAATCGAAAGGACATTGATCGTCGCGCTCGGGTTCGTCGAGAAAATTTCTCGAAGATCGACGTGTGCACCAAAGACGACTTGGACAAGTCTAAAGAACACATGTAAAGCTCTTCAAGTTGACGCACGTTGAAGGCCGGAACCTGCAAATGAAGCACAAGAAAAGTGGCTGAAAAAATAATTTCAGCCTAGGTTCGGTCGATCGAGCGGTTGACCGAATAGGGGTAAAAAGCGGCAGTAGCTACTTTGGTCAACCGGGCGATCGACCGATTGAGGCCAAAAATTGGCAGTAGCTTCGTCGATCGACCGAACTGCGGATAGCTGAAGCCGCAACTTGCGTCGATCGACCAGGCGGTCGATCGGATTGCGAGAACGCAAGAATTGCGTCTGGCGGTCGACCCATCGGTCGATCGCACAGAGACATTGGGGCAGCGATCGCTTGAGCAGTCGATCGGTCGGTCGACCAGCCAATCGACCGAGCGGTTGTAACAGATAGTTTTCTATCCATTGAGCTACCATTTCTTTGAGAGTGTATAAATATCATTCATATAACCTCTTAAATTCTTCCTCTCCCACTCTTACAGATTTGATTGAGCATTCTAAAGGGAGTTTTGAGCCTTCAAAGGATCGATCAACAGTGCTCTGTTCTTCCGTGAACATTTTCTCAAGCGCCCAGCTTTCTTCCTCAACTCGGGTTTTAATACGAGCTCTACCTCTTGACGAGTTGAAGGCGTCGAAGGCTTGGAAAAGAGTTGTGGTTCCCCCCTCTAGTGTGCCATTTCACCCAACAGGCACTACCGGAGTGATCGTCTCCAACGGCGTCGTCCTCCTTGGAGTGGTTGTTGTTGTTGGGGGTGGTGGGGTTGTCGGTATGGTCACAGCGGTGGGGCTGAGGTGGGCATCGGGGTTGCGGAGGTGGAGGGAAGGGGTCGAGGGGGAGGGGGCGACGACGGGGTCAACCCCGCCCATCGCCGGTTCGCCAGCTGTCCCCCTTTCGCAACTACAAAAGCACAACTTAAGAGAAGGAGAGAATGAGAGGAGAAAAGAACATCAACTCCTCCTACTGACTTCCACAATCCATTCTTCCACCGCTCAAATCTCTCTCTCTCTCTGATGTCCTGTTAAGTCTAGGACTACTGTATCACTAGATCTCATGAAGAAATTGATATCTTAAACACTATGTTTCGAACCCTAACTCCACTGCAATGCCTCTCTTCTTTCTCTCTTGCGCGGATCTTGGTCGCATTTTCCTGTATTCTAATTGAAATCTTCAAACATGCACAGTTGGAATCGGGTACATAAAAGAAAAATATGCAGTCAGGAACACCAACAATTTAACACTCAATGGTCAAGTTTGACAATGAGGCAAAAGTTGCCTTCAGATCCACCTACTCTCTCACTCAGCAAGGCGACAATCAACCTATTGCATTGGGGCAATTAAGGCGGCGAAGGCGCTCGTCGGGAACCACCTCGACGAGGTGAAGCACATGGTGGAGGAGTTCAGGAAGTCGATGGTGAGGCTGAAGGATGCCACCTTAAGTATCTCTCACGTGGCGACGATGGCCGCCGGGCGTGAGGCATAGAACAGAGAGATCGCCTCCTCGACCGTCACTACTGCCGCCGTCGTCACCACCGAGGGATGAAGCAGTTCTCATTGAGGCGGCGAGCAGCGTGGTGGTGGGAGGAGGCCGGCTGAGTTGAAGGGGCGACAGTAGCTTTGTGAGTTTTTTAAAAAATATTTTTATTTTTTTTATTTTTATTTTTAATGATGTCTTAAAAATATTATTTTATTTCACGGGGCAAACCACGTCATGAATTTAACGGGGCTGATGATGGAGAGATGACGGGAGGATGTAATTGAGATCAATGTCAAAGTTTAGGATGTGATTTGGAAATATTTCGAATTTAGCTACATTTGAGACAAAGTCCTAAGTTCATGATGTATTCAAGTAATTACCCTAATATACCCACATTGTCCTCTAATTATATTGACAATTTGAGACTTTGATGAAAGTTCCTAACTACTTATATATGCATTTTATTGCATATAGAATTTATTAGATTTGACATTTTTATGAAATTACTAGACCTGACAATCCAATGCCTGGATGCGCCCACACTCATGAATTAGACTCAACATCATTCTTTAATTACCAGAGATTTGATAGTAATGAGCTCGCCATCTCTGGGATAAATTACCTTCGGGGTTATCAAGTCTTGTATGTGTAATGATGGTTCCTAATGTGCATTGTAAATATTGCATCATGAGCATCAATGTAAATATGCATTGTAAAACGCGCTCGCGCACTGCCCATCGCTCTTGCTCATGCCTAGGCAAACAACCTCGTTTGCCTATATGTGGCATGAACAGTGGGGGTGTGCGAACATAAGAATTTTGTCATGCTTCTTGTTCTTTTGTTATCCTTGGGGGTGGCGCTTGGGGGTTAGGCTCCACAAGTATAGTATCCAAGTATAGTCTGGGCACACCTTAGTCTTTCGTTTTAACAATCGTTCAAGAATTTCCTTGCATTTTCATGCAATTGGCTATTTCGCCCAACAACGTTTTTGCATCCAAGCACATAGAGGCTTCGAACCACGCGGAGTGGGAGCCCGCGACTTTTCAACATTGGCCAAGCAGATTGGCTTAAGGCTAACCCCTTGAACATGAAGCAGGGGTATCGTATGGATTCTTCTACATAAAATAATTGATCCGTGATAGTTGGTATCAGAGCGAGGCAAGATCGCAAATTAAGCTTTGGTGCAAGCAATCGACGCTAACCGTCAACAGACTCGTACCTTCGTCGTTGGAGACAAACAACGTTGGGGTACTCAACAATCTCGCAAGACAATCGGTGAAACAAGTAGCATCGTCGATGCGATGACGACCATTCCGGAGGAAGCGTTGGTGGAAGAGCCAACACAAACACAACCCGTTAAGCAGACACGATCTACTGCCCAATGGCTTGGAGAGTTGGAGAAACTGGTTGATGCCCACGAGGCCGGCATGGCCCTAGTCGGCAAGTTAGTCGACGCACAAAAAATCTTGGAGTCAAGGCTAGAGGGACTCCATGATGACACTCAATATGTAATCAAACATCTGCAAGATGAGATTGTAGAGCTAAAGGCTACAATTAGATTTCTAATCCGAGAGATCCACTCGGGTGGTGAAAGTTCATGGCAGAACGAAGCGCCACAACACAACCTTAAAGCACTCGAACCATAGCCTTAAATAGGGGTGAGAAAAAAAAACCAAATTTTCGGTTAATCGAAAAACCGGTCTGAAATCGAACCGGTTTTTCCGGTTTCGGATTTTATTTTTGATTTTTTCGGTTTCGGGTTCGGGTTCGATCCGCGAGTTAAAAAGTCCACCGATTTCAGTTAACCAACCGGTTCAACTTATTATTTAATATATATAATATATTGTATTAGAAACCCTAAGTGCGTGTTTGTTTGCTCAGTTTTCAGTTTTCGTTTTCGCGAAAATTGAAAATTGGGTTCGAAACGGTGTTTGTTGTGGAAAACTCGTCCCGTTTACGAATATATTTTGTGAAAATAGAGTTTTCCCGAAACACCATTTCAATTCAATTCGAGAAAATGGCTTCCGCTCGTTTTCGCGTTTTCGCGAAAACTGGCGAAACGAGCGGTGACATACTTGTAATTAAGATTTGAAACCCGCTCATTTTGCTCGTTTTGATCGAAAATGAAACAAAACTAGAGTCACGCGTCGGCTCCATCACGCGACCTCCCACTCGACCCAAACACCTCCCTCGATACTATTCGGCTTCTGCTGGCACACGGGCGACAAGTTGTCGCCACCTCCATTTTTGTTCTAGGGTTTGCAATTTTCGTCGCCGACTTCAATGAAAAAGATCCGGCTCATCACCCGTCGGCGATCTCGTTCATCAGGTATATTTTTCTTTTTGATTTTAGGCATTTTTCGAGTTAGGGTTTTGATGTTCTTCCGAGATTTGATGTTCGAGTTTCTTCAATCTATGTTTCCTTTCTTTGAGTTAGGCTTTTTCCGAGTTGGTTTTGATGTTCTTGAGTTCTTCCGAGATTTGATGTTCGGGTTTTCTCGATCTAGGCTTTCCGATCTGATGTTCTCTGATCTCTGATGTATTTTGACTTAGGGTTTTTCAATATATTTTTAGTTCCAATGTTTTTTCGACCTAGGGTTATTCGATCTACGATTTTATTAGTTTTCGATCAATATTTTGATGTTTATTCAAGTTAGGGTTTGTCCGAGCTAGGGTTTTGATTGTTGGTTTTGATGTTCCATCTTTTGATCTTGGTTTTAGATTTAGGGTTCATGATGCTGTGAGGTTCTTTTGTACTTTAATGGATGGTTATCTGATTTAGGGTTTTTGATCTAGGGTTGATGATGTTCGAATCATATACTTGATTTTTCGATCTAGGGTTTATACTTGTATATTGTCCTTCTATTCGATCTAGGTTTATGATGTATTTTGTCCTTCTATTTTGATGGATGGTTTTTTAATCTAGGGTTTATGAATTCAACCTAGGGTTTATGATGTTTGATCTAGGATTATGTTTGTATATTATCCTTCTGTTCGATCTAGGGTACGTTTATAATGTATACTGATGTTATGTTATTGGTTCTTTATATCTATTATTGTCCTTTTATTTCAGTATATATCAGTATTTATCCTTTTGTTATGTTTGTATACTTTCCTTTTGTTTGATCTAAGGTTTATGATGTATACTGATGTTCTGTTATTGGTTCTTTATATGTGTTACTGTCCCTCTATTTCAGTATATATCAATATATGTCCTTCTATTATGCTTGTATATTGTCCTTCTGTTATGCTTGTATATATGTTCTGTTCATTTGTAATTTCAGTTAATACTGATATTTTGTTATATACTAATATATACTATTGTGTTTTAGTTTATAATGTTTTTAATGTTCATTTTATTACATATGTTATACTGATGTTTTGTTATTGGTTCTTTAATTAGTATATACTGATATTACATATACTATTATGTTCTGTTATTAGTTTGGTTTCAGTTTCTTTATTGGTTCATATCTTATTACATATGTATAGATATGATGCGTACATTTTATCATTGGTTAGTATACTATTATCACTGTATATCTATTATGTGTCTCTACCAGTTTGCATATCTATTATGAATTGGTTGCTTGTAACCAGTTTTTTGTAATTCATAGCTCAGTGTTAATCATGTATTATGTATTAATGATGCTTCATTTTTGTTGCTTACCATGTATATTTGATCACTGTTAATCATGCTGCTTCATTTCACTATTAATAGATGGACAATGTATGTTTCATTAAACTGATAATGTTTATATGTTTTATCTCTTATCTTATTAATGTTTATCTGTGTACATTATCTATGCATTATCCATCTCATTGTGTTATGATGTATGTTTCATGCTTCATGCTGCTTGTTTCAGTCTGTTCAGTCTTTAATAGATATAATTATATACGAGTCTCCATCGTAATCCGAGGGAGAAGTCGAAAAACTGGTCCAAAAATGCTACGGAGGATTTTTTGTTTATATTGCATAATAAACAAACAGAATTAGGTACTTTGAATTTTGACAAGCCTGTATGGGAAGAAATTAGCAATAGGCTTCTAGAAAAATGTGGCACTAGATACAGGGTCGATCAGTGTAAGGGAAAGAAGAATCGCCTTCATCGTATGTTTAAAGACTTTCAAGAGTTGATTAATCACACCGGGGTCACCTGGAATCCCGACACAGAGAGGATTGAGGCTGACGAAACGGTGTGGAATAGCACGGTAAGGATTTTCGTAATAGAGTAAGGTTGTATGTTGGGTAGTATTTTAATAGAGTTTATTTCGTGTGCAGAGAGGAGGGAAAAAAGAGTGTTTCAAACAGTTTAAGAATGGGCCACCTGCCAACTACACATTGCTGGAATTAATTTTCCAAAATCAATCGGCAACTGGTGGGATGGCCCGGTCATCTACACAGGCGCCTTTGAATTCATCTGAGGAGCGTCAGTTAGATGATGAATTATTAGGGCATAATGAACACGGTAAGGAGCCTCTTGTGGAAGAGGAAGGGGAAGAGGAGGACACAGGGGATAACGACCATGAAATCCCTCGACGTCCATCTGTTTCTTGAAGCCGTAGCCGCAGTAAGAAATGAGGTAAATCATCAGCGAGAACATCTCTAGAACAAGAGAGGCAAAAGATGTATGAACTCATTAGTGAACACTTTGTAGCTCGTCGTGTTCGAAGTGAGGCAACATCAGTGTGTACTACACCCCCACCCGCAGATCCATATAGTCTAGTAAATTGCGTTAAGCGCATTAGTAATTTGCAGGGGCTATCTACAGAAACTCATGCAAAGACTTGTCATTTCATGTTTGCTAATGAGGAATCTCGGATACTTATTATGACGTTGCAAGATGACAAACTAAAGAACTTCTTGGAAACTTTGTAGTGAGTGAGTGGACTGTCATTTGTGTAATTTGAACTAAACACTTTGTGCACCCTTATATGTGCACCTTTGCATACAGTCTTGTTATTTTATTTATTTCGGATACTTTTTCAGTGTTGTTACTTTATTTGTTTTGGATACTTATTTCGGTTTAGAATAAAAGAATATTTGTTTGCTTATTCATGTTTTAGATTTTTGCTTATTTAAGTTTAAGATGAATTGCTTATTTGTGTGATGATTTCTTTCTCTATGTTGTCGTAGAATGAATCATCCACCAAATACATCACATGAATCTGATAGTGATGAAGAGCAATATTGTGATGATGTTATATTAGTAATAATGTTGGATATAATGGAATCATTAGACAACCAACTAAATGCTCCTCCACGAAGAGCAGTACACACTTCAATGTTGAGAGGTGCTGACTACGTCCAAGAGTTGATACATAGTCCAATTAGATGCTACGAAAATCTTCGTATGGAGCCATCTCTCTTCCTAAGATTATGTGGTGAACTTAGGAGATTAGACTTAGAGGATAAAAATATTTATGTGGAAGAAGCTGTCGCTATGTTCATGTATACAATTTGTCACAAAGAACGAGTTCAAGTAGTTGTAGAGCGATACCAACACTCAACTCAAACATGTCACAAATGGTTTAAGTATGTACTTAAAGCGGTTCTAAGGTTGGGAACCGAACTTATACAACCTCGTGAACCGCGAATAATTCAACCGGAGATTCATGGAAATCCACGGTGGTTTCCATATTTTAAGGTAATGTGCAACACTTAGGCACATTAATTATTTTAGCCTTAAGGGGTCTTACTAATCGAAGCATGGTTTTGTAGAATTGCATAGGGGCAATTGATGGGACTCATGTCTCCGCTTTCGTTCCCGCCAACAAATCATCTTTATATCGTGGCCGTAAGGGAACAACAACACAAAATATGATGGCGGCCTACGCCCATAACATGCAGTTCACATATGTGAAGGCGGGTTAGGAGGGAACCGCAAATGACTCGCGAATTTTTGCACATACAATATACTCTCCTAACATGGATTTTTCGATGCCAAACGGAGGTAAAATTCATGGACCATAATCACATTCTTGTATTGGTTTTATTACTAATGCATTTTATATATTGTATTGATAGATGAATATTATTTGGTCGATGCCGGATATCCTAATGTTCCTAGATTTTTGGCACCTTATTGAGGTGAAAGATATCATCGGTCAGATTATCGTAGTCGATGCCCAACGTCTAAAAGAGAATTGTTCAACCAACGACATTCATCTTGTCGAAATGTTATCGAACGATGCTTTGGACTCTTAAAAGCACGTTTTCCGATCCTAAAGATGATGCCGAACTACGAGGTTTCAAGACAAGGAAGTATTGTATTGGCTTGTTGTGCAATTCACAACTTTATTATTAAATATAATTTTTTTGATGAATTAGTAGAAATTTGGAACAATGAAGAAGTTATTATTGATGATGATAATGAACCTACATCATCAATAGGTGAACCTTTTTCTAGCCAAAATATAATGCATGATATTTGTGAGGGTATCGCTAATCAACTTTGGGCGCATCGCCGCTGATGTATTTTTATTTTTTATGTTAATAGATACAATGATGTTATTTTCATAATGCTTTGAATTTATTAGTTTTGTTAGTGCATAGTACCAATAATATACTAACATACTTGCGATATCATAACAGAATAGTATGACAGCTTTCTCAAGTCGCATAAGTGAAAATATAACATATTTGCGATACCAGAACAGAATATGTTATTGCGGTATAAAAGTTATAGTACGAATAAGTGAAACTTCAAAGAATCCTGGCCGTTTATTTGCAGCTTGCTCTTCAACCCCCAAAGGTTGTGGATTCTTTCAATGGATCACTCCCATTGCATCAACCATACGCGACGGGAAAGAAGAAGTGAACCAAAGCTTTCATCAACTGTTTCATCAAATAGAGGCCAAAATTGATAAACTCCTTGATATGAGATTCAAGGGGTTACTAGTACTTATTGTTATTGCTATTGTATTTTTGTGTAAGTAAGATGTTATTTTGATGGTGTTTTTTGATATATTGCTGCTGGGTGTATATATGCTGTGATGATATCATATTTTGGATATATTGCTGCTGTGATGCCGTAATTATAGGCTGTTGTGCTGTTATTTTATATTTTTTAATTTTATTTTCATCGGCGAGGAATTGGAGGCGATAATCAATTAATGGTTATGCGCACTTTTCTCCTAAAGTCGTAAAATAATATTGCTCATTATTATATTATTTATTTTTCGATCTAGGATTTTGATGTTATTGTGTAGTTGTGCTGATTTTATCCTTGCGTGGTTGTGCTAATTTTATTCTTGTGTGGTTGTACTGATTTTATAATTGTGTGGTTATTAAATAACGAGCAAATCTATTTTTGGTGGACTATGAATTGGAGGCGGTCACCAACTAATGGTGATACACATTTTCCTTCATAGTCCTACATTTATATAATTCTGATGCCAAATACGCATTTATATCAATCATTCATCTTCTTCTCCAACTCGGTAATGCTGGAGGTGGTGGAATTGGGTTGTCTATTTTCGAGCGAGTTGAGGTTTACTTGTGTTACCAAAAATATTTGAATTCATTGGATTAGAATTCAATTGGATGTATTTAAATTCATTACATAAGTTTGTTTTTAATTTTTATTGTACATTTGTATATTTTTATACAAATAAAAAATTCTAAAATTGATCAATGGGTCAGTATAAGCAACCTAAAGATTATGTTGAAGATTTGAAGCAATTGTGAGTTATATCGTGGAATTCAAAGTTTACATTGTCTTTCACTTATATCAGAAGCGTCGACTTTAAATTTATTTGGTTACTTATTTTGTTCAAAAAATATCAAGATGTGTAAATAGTTTCTCAAACAACTATGTAGTTAACAACATCAATCTACAAAACTCAGCAAGTCTTCAAAGCAACTCTGTAACGTATAAATAGCACTTCAGGAGCAACTGCTTTCAAGTTGTACTAGTGAAATAAGCAGTAACAGCGTTGAATTTTTCGTTTAATATATTCTTCTCAACCTACATAAATAGAAGGTAAATAGAAAAATTAGGTGTACTAGTCCAAAAGAAAATAAGTAGTAAAGGGCTTAAAGACATAGTTAACAAGATTTCATTGTTCATGTTAGAACAATAGAATATATTTTTATATTTTTATATTTATATTAATTAATAAAATAATATTTATTTACTAAATAATAATATTTTTATATTTATAATATTTTTTATTTTTTAAGTATAGTAATATTTTTTAAATTAAAAAAATAAAAATAACATATTTTTATATTTTTATATTTATATTAATTAATAAAATAATATTTATTTACTAATTAACATAATTAATATTACTAAAGTTTAAGTTAAAAAATTCTAAAGTAAAAATTTAAAACAGATACTATGTTTGATAAACAAACGCAGTTTCAATTTTCGTCTTGAAAACAGTCATCGAAAATAACACACAACAAACGAGTTTTCGTTGTTTTCGTTTCGCGAAATATGAAAACAAGATATGTCAAACAAACATATTTTCGCCAAACACAAAAATCAAAATCAAAAATTTGAAACTCGAAAACTCATTTTAATTTTCACGAAACAAAAATTGCTTCTAAATTTTCGTAAACAAACGCGCCCTAAGTTTCCACTTTCCACTTTCCACTTTTCTGGCCATCACCCGACACCCATTCCCACTTCTCACGGTAGCACACTTGTTCTCTCGCACCGCCGTCGCACACTCGTTCTCCACTTCTCTTTCGTTTTCCAATTGTACGTCGTTGCACGCCACAAGCGACAGATGAGTTATTTCAGGGCAGAAAAGATGACTTCAAATCTTTCTCCTTGTCTCATTTCTCTCCTTGATCGCCGCGGCGAGCTATGACGAAGACGCCACAAGGAGGACCATGGAGGAGTTCTCAGGATACCCGACAAGTCCTCAATCCTCACCCTTCAGCCCACTCTCTTTCCCTGTCCTCGCTCTCCGTCGACATGGTCGAATAGCAGACACATGTGGGATTTCTATGCGCTGGCAAGAACTCTCGGTGACTGAAACCCATTTCCCAAACCCGGCTATTTATATCTCTTCTACCCATTCTTTCTCCTACTCCTCATATTCATGTTTGTGTGGGTTCTTACGACCAATTTCAATCCTGTCAACTTCCCAATCGATGGTATTTATCTATTTAAAAGCATTGCGTTAGCTATTCTATGGTATTTGTATTTAGATATAATAATTAATTTACCTATCCTTGTCTCTTATTTGCAGGACTTGATTAAGTATTCTTACCTCTCTTGGCGTCTCATTCTCAGGCAGAGTACAATTGAAGATATCAGAGGTATAATTGTTCTCAATTATTTCTGTTTTCCTATTTTTTTTCTATGAGATATCCTTGGTCAATGGTTCATTCCCTTTGTAAATATCAGGCGCCACTTGGTACTCTAAATTGCCCTTAATGTAGTTTACCAGGAAAAGCAATGAACTAACTCCATATTTAATTAATCTTCCAGTTAAAAAGAAATGGATTGGTTTTCTACAAGTGTTGAATACAAACTTGAATATTATGTGAACATGATGATTAAGGATTTTAGTCATGCAGACATCTCAGGTTACACATACCAATGGATTTCAATCATTAATGGTTTCCACATTTACAAATGTACATTTCAATCATTTGATTATTCTGGTGTTATTATGTTTATGAATGAATGGTAAAATGAACGTGGAGTAGCTCATGTGTGTGAAGTATTATGTTAAGTAGCTCATGTGTGTCACTGTTAGCTTTGATTTATTATGTTATTATGTGTGAAAAATGAATGAAAGTACCTTTGATATATTATGTTTATGAATGAATGGTAAAATGAATGTGAAGTAGCTTAATTAATTACATAATTAAAATGAATGTTAATAGCTCAGGTGTGTCACTGTTAGCTTCAAATATGCATTTTCATTAGAAATTGGTAGGTTAAAATTTTTTATTGTTAACCGATAATTATTGGTTAATCGAATCGAAAAAATCGAAACCGAAATGACGGTTAACCGAAATTAATGAACCAGTTTACGGTTAATGATTTTGAAAAACCGAAATTAAAGGATCGGTTTTTAAAATTGCTAATGGACCGGTTAACCGCTCCATGCTCACCCCTAGCCTTAAATGAGTCCCGTGATGCCAAAGAGGTGGAGAACTTCCTCTTCTACTTGCAGCAGTACTTCAAGATCACAAGAAAAATTGATGATGATATGAAAGTGTCTGTTGCAACCATGTATCTGTAGGAAGATGCAAAACTTTGGTGGCAGGCCAAGTATGATGAAATTTAGAAAGGGGTAAGCCAAGATTGACACTTGGGATGAGCTTAAGCGTGAACTAAAAGCGCAATTCTTCCCCGAGAATGTGGAGTTCATCGCCCGATGGAAGTTACGACAACTCCGTCAACACAATTCAGTTCAGGAGTATGTGAAGAAGTTCTTGACTATCATGTTGAATATTTCAGACATGATCGAGACTGATCAACTTGTTGAGTGAAATCTCACACTAGAAGGAGGGTTGAATAGTGTGTATCCCTTTTTTGGGGTCAATTTTAACTTCAACCAAATGCAAATGCAACTCAATAATATTTGTTATCAAATATCAAATACAACAATAAGCAAACAATCAAGGCAATGCTAACATGAGAAAATATAGTGGTTCGACCAACCGCCTACTCCACTATCTTGGCTCCACACCAAGGATTTCTAACCATCTACTTTATAGAACTTATGTTTCCCTTTGAATACAACTGAGGACACGATTCTCACATCTTTGAGAACTCCTCAAACCTATTCACCTAGGCAAAACATAATTCTACAAATTATACCCCTAAGTATTTACACTAGCACACCTAGCAAGCTATTACAAATGAAAACAAGTTTAAACAACTCTTAAAATACAATGAAAAGATCTAAGAATTAAAAGCAAGAACCAATGCTCTTTTACCAAGCCTTCAAGCCTCCAACTCGCTAAGTCGTTGAGCTCGAATCGAAGCCCGAGTTGAGGAAGAATGGGCACTTGAAGAAATTATCGACGAAAGAATCGAGCGCAAGCAATCGATCTTTAGAAGGCTAAAAACTCTCCTTTGAATGCTCAATTAAGTCTCTAAGAATGATTTAAGGAGTTTGGTGAGGGGTATTTATAACCCCTCATCCGAACGGCTCTTCGACGGGCATTTTTTCGCCTGTTGGATGCCGTTCGATCGCTTGTCAGTCAATCGCCCAGCGACCGCTGGCAATTTGTGTTTTAATCGCTCTGTTCGGTCGACCGGAGGGTCGACCAAATGAGTCACGATTCCACGATTCTGTTCCTCTGCTATTCGGTCGATCGATCGGTCGACCGAAGCAGGCACTGCTAGATTTTGGCCTTGGTCGGTTGACCGAAGTAGCCTTCTGCCATTTTTTACCCATCTTCGGTCGATCGACTGATCAACCGAATTGGCTTACTGCCAATTTTTGGCATCATTCGATCGACCAATTGATTGACCTAATTGGCTACTGCCAATTTTTTTCCTTGTTCGATCGACCGAACTCAGGCTAAGGCTGATTTTTTCTTTATCTTTGTTACATGCTTTTTCATAGGTTTAGTTATCAAGTCTTAATTTGGATAACTTTACAATTAGGCTTGGGATGAGATCCTAGGAGTATATTACAAGATATCTACTCAATCTATACCCGAGCCTTTTTTTTTATGTTCTTTTCATTCGCTTCTTGATGATCTTTTCCTTCGTTTCTCTGAACGAAGTTCGCATGCTTATCGCAACCTCAACCTGAACTCAAAACTTCACACATAGATTAAATACATATTTGTTATCATCAAAATGAAGATCGAAGCTTAAGAGAAACCCTTAAGCCAACAATCTCCCTATTTTTGATGATGACAAACATAACAAGGAATTTTGAAGAAAACATATGAATATTCTTTGTGAGTTTGAGTTAAGACATACATGAGTTAAGGCATACACAATATATAACCCAACATATGCATACATAATATATAACTCAACATATGCTCCCCCTATCAATGTGCATATTATTCTTGTAACTCTCCCTATCTATATGGATCATAAAAAACAAATGTGACCTTATTTTTTTCTCCCCCTTTTGACATCAATAAAAAATGATAAGAATTAAGGTACAGTTAATGAGTTTCATCATGAAAACCAAGAAAGCCATAAAACCAAGTATCATCTACCACTATAGTCCTTCCTATTAATGTAAGTCTATAGAAGACAAACATCAATAAGTCGCAAAGCCCCACTACAGAGCAATACATAAGTGTGATGATACCTTGTAAAACGTAATGTTTTTAAAACATGTATGTTTTGAAACAAAACTTTTAACCACTTGGAAAAATACAAATTCCTAATTGCATTCTTAAATTTGTAAACCTTTCATCATTCTAGGGTTTTGTAAATATATTGGCAAGTTGTTTATCGGTGGATACAAATTCTACCGATATATTTCCCTTAGTCACATTAACCCTAAGAAAATGGTGTCTTAGATTAATATGCTTAGTCCTAGAGTGTAAAATAGGATTCTTTGTTAAATTTATTGCACTAGTATTATCACAATGAATAGGTATGGAAGAATACTTAAGTCCATAATCTAAAAGGGTTTGTTTCATCCAAAGGACTTGTGCACAACAACTAGCCGCAGCGATGTATTCCGCTTCGGTAGTTGAAAGTGCAACTGAGTTTTGTTTCTTTGAGAACCAAGAAACAAGACTCACTCCTAAGAATTGACAATACTCACTAGTGCTTTTTCTATCTACTTTACACCCAGTAAAATCTGCGTCCGAAAAACTGATTAATTCAAAGGATGTATGACATGGATACCATAGACCTAAGTCAACTGTGCCCTTCAAATATCTCAATATGCGTTTGACCGCACTTAAATGAGATATTTTAGGATAAGATTGAAACCTAGCACATGCACAAACGCTAAACATGATATCAGGTCTACTTACAGTTAAGTAAAAAACACTACCAATCATACCTCGATATCATTTTTCGTCGACTTTGACACCATCTTCATCTTTGTCAAGCTTGATGGATGTGCTCATTGGTGTAGAAGCTATCTTGGCTTCATTCATCCCAAATCTTTTGATGAACTCCTTTGTGTACTTGGCTTGATTGATGAAGATTTCTTTGTTGGTTTGCTTGATTTGGAGACCAAGCATGAAGGAGAGCTCTCCTATCATGCTCATCTTAAATTCATCTTGCATACACTTAGCAAATCACTCACAAAGAGTTTCATTAGTAGCACCAAAAATTATGTCATCAACATAAATTTGAACTAATAAGATATCATTTTCATGATGTTTAATAAAAAGTGAAACATCGGCTTTTCCAACGTCAAAACCTTGTTCAATTAAAAAATTTGAAAGCCTTTCATACCAAGCCCTAGGGGCTTGTTTTAAACCATATAATGCTTTTTTAAGTTTGAAAACATGGTTTGGAAACTCAAAACTTTCAAATCTGAGGGGTTATTCAACATATACTTCTTCATTGATAAAACTATTTTAAAATACACTTTTAACATCCATTTGAAAAAGTTTAAAATCTTTAAAACTAGCATACGCCAAAAGCATTCGAATTGCTTCTAATCTAGCTACGGGAGCATAAGTTTCATTATAATCTATCCCTTCTTGTTGATTGTACCCTTGTGCCACTAACCTAGCTTTGTTTCTAATGACTAAACATCATTCATCTAACTTATTCCTAAATACCCATTTAGTCCCAATTATGGTTTATCCGCTAGGTCTAGGTACTAAGTCCTATACATCATTTCTTGCAAATTGGTTGAGTTCTTCTTGCATAGCTATTACCCAAAACTCATCTTCTATCGCTTGCTACATATTGATAAATATCTTTGAGTTTAGAGCACGTTACCACTCCCATTGATGGTTCTCCAATGACTTGATCCATTGGATTATCCATTGTCAATCGATATCCTTTGGGGAGAGGTGGTAGAGCTTCTTCTTCCTCATCTTCAACTTGAGGTAGAGTTGAGGATGATGGTTCTTCATGTTGAGTTTCCTCGTTGTCTTCATCCTCCACCTCTTTGTCATAAAGTGTGAGGTCCTCAAGTTCCTCACATATATTTACAATCTTCACATTTTTAGAAGAATAATTAGTTTCATCAAATGTGACATGCATAGATTCTTCAACAATCATAGTTCTACGATTGTATACTCTATATGCCCTAGAATTAATGGAGTAACCTAGGAAAATGCCTTCATCGGATTTAGAATCAAATTTTCCTAAATGCTCCTTAGTGTTTAAGATAAAACATTTGCATCCAAAAACATGAAAATATCTCATATTTGTGATTTTACCATTCTAAAGCTCAAAAAGTGTTTTCTTAATTTTAGATCTTAATAAAACGCGATTAAGCACATAACAAGATGTATTTATGGCTTCGGCCCAAAAATACTTAGGCAAATTATTTTCACAAAGCATGGTCCTAGCCATCTCTTGTAAGCTTTTATTCTTCCTTTCAACCATCCCATTTTGTTGAGGGGTTCTAGAGGAAGAAAATGTATGTTCAATACCCAAATCATCACAAAATTCAAAAAAAAAATTATTTTTAAACTCTCCTCCATTATCACTTCTAATGTTTAAAATTGAAACTCTTTTCTCATTTGTAACTTTCGTAGTAAATTTTTTGAAAAACTCAAAAATTTTATTTTTCTTAGCTAAAAAGAAAACCCATGTAAATCTAAAAAAATTATCAACTAGTACATAGCAATATAGTTTTCCACCTAGACTAGCTACATCACATGGACCAAAAATATCCATGTGCACAAGCTCAAGAGTTCTAGATGTACTTTCTCGATTAATTCTATGAAATGAAGATTTAACTTGCTTGCCTAGTTGACATGCATCACAAAGTTTGTCTTTTTCAAATTTTATCTTGGGTAATCCTTTAACTAGTTCTTTCTTAGATATTTCTTGGACGAGGCTCATACTAGCATGTCCTAGCCTTTTATGCCACAATCAAGAATCATTTTTCATGGCAACCAAGCATCTAACATGGGGATTAGGCAAGACATTTAAATTTAATGTGTAGACATTTTTTTGCCTATTTCCAATAAACATAATGTCATTTTGATGTTGCACTCCTAATGATACATTTAGATGCTTCAAAAATAATTATATATCCATTGTCACACAATTGTGATATGCTAATCAAGTTATGTTTTAACCCATCAACTAGTAAAACATTTTTAATGCATGGGTAATGAAGTATACCTATATCACCAATGCCAACAATCTTACTTTTGACATTGTCTCCAAATGTTACATGTCCAACATCTTTGCTTGATAGGGTTGCAAATAAGTTGATATCACCCGTCATGTATTTTGAGCAACCACTATCCAATATTCAAGTGCTTCTACTTGATTGAGGATGCTTCTCCATCTACAAAAGGAGAAGAAACTATTTTAGCTACCCAAATTTTCTTAGGTCATTAAGTGTTAGTCATTTTAGGAACTCAAGTAAATCTAGCATGTGGGTTCCTCCTCAATGCATAATCTTTAGCCATATGACTAAATATACCACAAGAAAAACAACTTCCATTAAATTTCCTTCTATTGTGTGTGTGAGCATGGAAGTGTGATGATTTTTTTGCATAGACAACCTTAGGCATGATATTTTGTAGGGTTGTCATCTTTTCATTTACCTTGCAAAGTTCCTTTTTCAATGTTAGCATGCTATCATTCAAGTGCTCTACTTGATCACTTAAGTACTTGTTTTCATCTTCCAATTTTTTGTTGTCATATATATTCTAAGTCTTTCTTAGTTTTATCTAGGGCATGTTTCTATTCCTTAAGGGTATCTACTTCTTTCCTTAAAGCATTACATGAGAGTAATAAACTATCATTTTCAAGCTCTAAAGATTTATTATCCTATTTATGCTCTTTAAATTTTCTCCTAATAGCATTAAATTCATCATGCATTTGATCAAATTCATTTTCTAGTTCTTCTTGAGTAAAAGAAAGCTCACCAAATGTAAATCTTCCAAAAGACATAGTTATTTCCATCGAATAGTGGTGGAATATGAGTAGATGACCCTTGAGCTAGTTGGATTTCACTAGATATCTTAATTTGTAAGGAAGGTGATTAAATCTAATCCTACAATCTTGCTCTGATACCAATTGTTGAGTGAAATCCCACACTAGAATGAGGGGTTGAATAGTGTGTATCCCTTTTTTTGTCATTTTTTTTTGCTCAATTTTAACTTCAACCAAATGCAAATGCAACTCAATAATGTTTGTTATCAAATATCAAACACAATAATAATCAAACAATCAAGACAATGCTAACACGAGGAAATATAGTGGTTCGACCAATCGCCTACTCCACTACCTTGGCTCCACACCAAGGATTTCTAACCAACTACTTTATAGAACTTGTGTTTCCCTTTGAATACAACTGAGGACACGATTCTTACCTCTTTGAGAATTCCTCAAACCTATTCACCTAGGCAAAATACAATTCTACAAAGTATACCCCTAAGTGTTTACACTGGCACACCTAGCAAGCTATTACAAATGAAAATAAGTTTAAATAACTCTTAAAATACAATGAAAAGCGCTAAGAATTAAAAGCAAGAGCCAATGCTCTTAATTTTCCCAAGCCTTCAAGCCTCCAACTCGCCAAGTCGTTGAGCTCGAATCGAAGCCCGAGTTGAGGAAGAATGGACACTTGAAGAAATTGTCGATGGAAGAACCGAGCGCAAGTAATTGATCTTTAGAAGGCTAAAAACTCTCCTTTGAATGCTCAATTAAGTCTCTAAGAAGGATTAAAGGAGTTTGGTGAGAGGTATTTATAACCCCTCAACCGAACGGCTCTTCAACGGGCATTTTTTCACCCGTTGGACACTGTTCGGTCACTTGTCGATCGATCGTCGGTCGACCTACCGATCGACCGCCCAGCGACCGCTGGCAATTTGTGTTTTAACCACTATGTTCGGTCGACCGGAGGGTCGACTGAATGAGTCGTGATTCTGCGATTCTGTTCCTCTGCTATCCGGTCGACCGAAGCAGGCATTGCCAAATTTTGGCCTCGGTCGTTCGACCGACCGGTCCACCGAAGTAGCCTTCTGCCATTTTTTTACCCATCTTCGGTCGACCGAATTGGTTTACTGTCAATTTTTTTCTTTGTTCGGTCGACCAACCGATCGATCGAACTCAGGCTGAGG
Source organism: Canna indica (assembly GCA_034359265.1). NCBI lineage: Eukaryota > Viridiplantae > Streptophyta > Magnoliopsida > Zingiberales > Cannaceae > Canna > Canna indica. The sequence continues at coordinate 21,467,983 of CP136897.1, forward strand.
TTGATTTTTTCTTTACCTTTGTTATATGCTTTTTCATAGGTGTCCAGAAGCGAAAACCCATGACAAAGTGTCCAGAAGTGACGAATGAGCTGATGTTCATCGACATCAAGTTGAATGACAGAACCACCCGAGTGATGGTAGAATCAGAAGCAACATATAACTTTATTTCTAGAGAGGAGGCAAAGTGAATTGGGCTCAAACTAGGGAAAAGTTCGAGTCATGTCAAAGTAGTGAATTCCGAAACACTAAATATCGACGACATTGCAAGAGACGTTCAGTTGAAAGTTGGAGGATGGAAATGACAGATCAATCTGATGGTCTTGCCCCTCGATGACTATCAAGTCATTCTAGGGACAGAGTTCCTCAAATCAACAAAGGCGATACCCATGCCCTTTCTCGACACGATATGCTTGATGGGGGAGGACAACCCTGATGTCGTTCCAACAGTACGTTCAACACCAAGAAGCCAGAACAAGCTCCTTTCCGCCACACAAGTGAAGGAAGGAGCTCGACAAGGCGAATTCATAATGGTGGCTGTAGTAAAACTGGAAGACCATCCTGAGCGCGCAGAGCAGATATCTCATAAGACACAAGTATGCGCGGGGCAGATGACTCCTAAGTCGCAACGTTCGTGCTAGGAGCAGATGACTCATAAGACGCAAAACTTATGCGCATGACAGATGACCTCTAAGTCGTAATGTTTGTGTGCGGAGCAGATGGCTCGTAAGTCACCCGTGCAAGGCAAATGGCTCGTAAGACGCAGTGCACAGCGCGAACCCACAGCAGGGACCAGGGAGCAAGCCCTATGTTGACCTCCTTACATAAGGGCCCCTCCACAGTTGGCAGACTTCGCGGTTGGAGGCATTTTCAAGCAGGAGGGACATTCCACCACTTACGAGAGTCGAAAGCTGAACGACACGAAGCGATGGTACCCAGTCCGTAAGATGAAGAAGTGGAAGATCAATAGTCAAGACCTCTCTAACGCCTTCAAGAAACAAGTCGACGAGGGCGTCGACTTCGTAAGTGGAGGAGAATGTTAGGGACCTTCAGGGTTATCAAGTCATGTATATGTCATGACGGTCCCTAACATGCATTATAAATATTGTATTATGAGCATCCATGTAAATATGCATAGTAAAATGCGCTCGTGCACCGCCCACCGCTCTTGCTCATGCTTAGGCAAACAACCTCGTTTGCCTAACCGTGGCATGGGCGGTGGGGGTGTGCGAACATAGAAATTTTGTCATGCTTCTCGTGCTTTTGGTATCCTTAGGGGTGACACTTGGGGGTTAGACTCCACAAGTATAGTACCCAGGTATAGTCTGGGCACACTCTAGTATTTCGTTCTACCTATCTTCGAGCATTTTCTTGCATTTTCATGCAATCGGTCATTTGACCCAACAATGTTTTTGCGTCCAAGGACACAGAGGCTTCGACCCACGCGGAGTGGGAGCTCGTGACTTTTCGACATTGGCCAAGCAGATTGGCTTAAGGCTAACCCCTTGCATGGGAAGCAGGGGTGCCACACGGATTCTTCTGCACAAAATAATTGATCCGTGATAAACTTCGACCTATTCCAAACATATCCTCGTGAGATTATGGGAGATATCATTGTCCGAGATATCCCTGACCTACCCATAAAACATACATGATGCACATTAGGTAATCTCTCGATTTCAATTCCATACCCACCATTTGGGGTTTATTCTTACTTGAGCATCGAAGTACCTTTGCAAGTTACCCCCAGCCGCGCCGGATTAGGAGACGTAAAGGCCTGCATCACCCCGACTTAGGCAAGAACGGTCCATAATTGCTAATATAATTGTAATTAAAACTATATTTTTGGTTTTTAGGTTTGTTAAAATCACAAATATGCGAAATTTAAAATTTCTATGAAGTAAAATACATAATTGGTTAGCGACTTTTCACCCAAGTCTCTAACTATCAATATAAATGCGACTAACATCTCATTTAGGTTGCTAGATCTATTCATTTCATAAATATGTCAAATTTAAAGTTTTATTTGTAATAAAATACATATACAAATCGTTGGGACTTCGATTAAAATTTCTAACTGTAATATAATTATAATTAAGTAAATAAATATAATGGGAGAACAATTTGAGTATATTATAAAATATATATATAATTTTAACAAATATTATAAAGTATTTATGATTTTATCAATAAAGTATAAATTTTTTATGATTTTTCCTAATTTTTCCTAATTTTCTTTTGTATAACATATACAAATTGTTTGGTATTATGGTAATGGACAAGACTACTCAATTTGTCTGTGTTTAGTGCACAAAATACATCAGGTATATGTTAAAAAAGGTGAGACATGCAATACTTTACTGTATTAGAGAAAATCATAGTATAATAAATATTAAGAGCAATTGGATTTGAATTAAAATTTTAAAGTAAAATTAATTATATTATTTATTTTTTAATTATTTTTTTAATAATATAATATATTTTGTAAATAATTTATGCGTTTAAATAATATTTTAATTAATATGTACTATGCGAAATAAATATGGTACAATTCATAATAACGTCGGATTAATGTTTTTTTAAGGAGGAATTATGGATCCCATCATTTATTTTGCATGCAGGCCTAATCGGTAATGAATTAAAAAAAATATCACGTTGTAATTTTTAATGAATTAATGATATTAAAATAACATGCTTTTATTCTTATGCATGTCATGAGTCATCATCATTAATACCATTATTTTTCTCAAAACGTTGTTCACACTTACTTTTGCTTCGTTAATACTTCAAATATATTCAACATAGGCAACCTAATGATATCATCCAAGCTAGTAGATTGATTACAATTAGGAGACCAATTGATTGCCAACACACGTAAATGTTGCAAAAAACCATTTGTATATATATATAAATAAATGCTCACGAATAAAACTTATAATTTATTATTTGATTGTCTCAAATTAGAGTTGCAATTTTTATTTGCAAGTATTTAATTGACCGCAAATAGAAGTTGTAATTATACTTTCAACTAGCATCTACATATTTATGTCTAATAATTTTGACTCGACTCGATAGTTTGACACGATAAAATCGTGCTCCACTGCTCGATAATGTGCACAAGTTGTTATCGGGTTGACCTGATAAGACCCAAACAAATATCGGGCCATCCCGATAAGACCTGAACAAATATCGGGTCAGACCAGGCCTCCCCAGTGTAGGCCGAACATGACCCGCTAGCCAAATAATACTTTTATTCATTATCGAAAATATTGAGCTTATCGGGCCTAAATTGGCCCGATAGCTCGGTTCCAATGTCCTGATTCCAGCATGATAACTTGATTTTGATTTTTTTGTTATCGTGCTGATAGGTCGAGTTGACCTGTTTCTTGTTTGTGTCGTGTTGGGTTGGGGGTCCCGACTCGAACTTTTATTGGGTTGTGCTCAATTTTTATTTGGGTAGGGGTAGCTCAGTCCGATATCTTCGGCCCGACATGAATTGCCGAGTCCAATAGGAGTTTAACGAAATTTAGAAGCAATAACAAACAAATAGAGACAAAATGATAAATCTATCACTTTACCCGACAATAACTCATCTAATGCAACAAAATTGATTTGACCCAAAATAATATTATTTTATACTATAAATCACCATTTAGGTTAGTATAATATTATTCTATACTATTAAATTATTTATCAAAATAGATTAATATTTTTTTAATTATTGTATAATACTGAAAAATATAAAAATTCTATAAAACGACATTAGATCTAAAACCTGACACCACAATATATCACGTTCGGCATGCGAAAATCTACAACTTTGGTATTTATCTCGTCTCCATCCGACGACTCTAAGTCGTCAAAATAAATTTTTTTATAATACTTAAATTATTGCATTTGTAATTCACAATCTTGTATTGCATTTTTTTTTTGCTGCAATTACTTTTGCAGCCTACAAATGATATTATAAACACAACTTGTAAATAGTAAATTATGCTAATAATTTTTGTAACTAACCAAACAAAATGATTTGTCTATTTGCTGCAAATAGAGTTACAGTATTTGCACTCGTGGTTAACCAAACGCCCGCTTGATGAATATAAATATTGAATATTGAACATTGAAGACTTGATCGTTCTCATCTACATATAATTAAATTTGGGTGCACATGTAAAATGGGGGTGCAATTGAGTCGAGTCGATCGAGCTTGAGTACAAGCAAGCTTAATTCGGCTCGTTTAAAAAATGTTGAGTTGGAACTTGAGCTATACTCAAGCAACTCGAGCTTAGCTCGTTAGGCTCGTTTCTTTTTTCGAGCTTGAGCGAGCTCATAAATACATCAGCACGATTAAGTTTGGCTCAAGATCGAGCTTGTGAGTTCAAATTCTATCAAGCTCGATTTTGTCTTGAAATTTTTGTTTAATTTTTATTTTCTAAGGAATATTTTATCTTATGATTATGAATGATTATGATTGAATTTTAGCCATAAATAGAATAGTGATAAAAGCCCAATTATAATATGAGCTTCGACCAAAATTAAATTAAAACTTTAATTTAGGAATACATAATTATATACAAACATATAAAGCACAATTAGATTCATGAGCTACTTGAACCAAGTATTGATGAGCTCGATCTCGATTCACTCACATATAAAGATCGAGCTTGACAAGATCGAGTCAACTTTGAGTTGATCGTGAGTAGCTCGGCTTACTTGCACTCCTAACGTAAATTATCATTAGCTTTTGAACTATATAATAGAGTTGATTACTCTATTTATCCCGAACTTTGGAGCTTTTCCTAATTATATACCGAGTTTTTATTTGTATCAATAATATACTTTAACTTTGATTTCGTTTCAATATTTCATCGTCAATTTAATATTAGTTTTACACCGAATTTTTATTTGTATCAATGATATATTTCAACTTTGATTTCGTTTCAATAATATCTCATTATTAATTTAATGTTAATTTTACCGTTCAATCACTGACATGACGCTATTGATGTGAATCAACAACCTAGGCAGCAATTCAAATTACAAACACATCGACAACCTAATACACACGTGGTCCTCATCCACGTAAGCAAGACCAAATAATAAAACTGGTTATGTACTTGCTTTTCAATGTGGACGTGACCGCATTGAATGTTAGGGTGCTGATGTGCCAATTTTACTTTTATTATATTTTGAGTTATTGTGTGGGCTGTCATCCACGTGACCACATTAGCAACGCCAGGTTAGCGATTAAACCGTATAACTAATATTGATATTATCGAAATAAAATTAAAGTTTGATTATATGATTGATACAAATAAATTTTTTGATATAATTGAGAAAAAATTTAAAATTCGGGATATAATGTAATTAACCTTATATAATATATATAGCCTTTTCTCTCAATGGCAATTTGGGTCATTACTTAACGGAAAGCCCACGTCGGCCCAATTAAGGCGTTCGCCGCGGCTGCGAACCCTAATCGTGCCTTATAAATTCCTCTCGCCTCTTAACTGCTATCGTCCCAAGAGTTGAGGCGGCGGAACGCAGGAGATCAGGATTAGCGCCGGCGCGGCGGGGGCGGAGAAGGAAAAAAAATGGTGAAGTTTCTGAAGCCAAACAAGGCTGTCATCGTTCTGCAGGGCCGCTACGCTGGGAGGAAGGCGGTGATCGTGCGCGCTTTTGACGACGGCACCCGAGAACGCCCCTACGGTCACTGCCTGGTGGCCGGCATCGCCAAGTACCCGAAGAAGGTGATCCGTAAGGACTCGGCGAAGAAGACGGCCAAGAAGTCCCGCGTGAAGCCATTCGTGAAGCTGGTGAACTATAGCCACATCATGCCGACTCGCTACACCCTCGACGTCGACCTCAAGGACGTCGTCACCCTCGACGCCCTCCAGTCCAGGGACAAGAAGGTTGCCGCCTCCAAGGAGGCCAAGGCTCGTTTCGAGGAGCGCTTCAAGACCGGAAAGAACAGGTGGTTTTTCACCAAGCTGAGATTCTAATCTCAAGTAGTATCTTTTTCACTTCCGCAAGATGCTATTTTTAATCACCATGCGACAATGGTAGGCCTTTGTTTGTTGAGATTACTAGGTTCTTAATTTTTAAAAGTTTGTCATCTTGGTTCATCTGAGGATTGGATCGATGTTATTTATTTGGCTTATCGATTATGTGTCAGTCCGAACCTAATTTTGTTTCGGTGCCCTCTCTTCTCTTTGAACCTTGTTAATGAATCTATGCATTGGTTTTATAACATAGAATATTGATGCCCTGAAATCTGAATATTGATGTTTCCAGGTGAATTTATGTTGAATGTATTGGGCTTACTCTTGATTATAGGTAACAATTTTAGGGAATTACATGGCTTACTCTTCATCTGTATGTATTCTTAATTAAAAATATGCAATTTTTTTCTGAGATTTTAATGGTTATATAGAATGTATATCAAATAAAAAGTGCTCTTGCTGTTATCGTGATGGATTGAAAGTCGCTTCCTTTTCTTCCTTCTTTTGCTATTCTTGTTAATACAAAAGCATGTTGCTACTAAGCACAATGGGAAAATGTTGGCTCCAATAAGTTTTTAGTTCGGTCCAGTTTCTTATTTTCAGTACATTTCTGATATTTCATGCTATATTTCGTGATGTATAAGTCTTCATATCTCCTTAGGTCATTCTTTGACGATAAAATATGCACTCATTAGAAATTATGTTACCTATTCTGAATCAGCTACGATTTAGGATCATTGGGAAGCTTTGCTATAAGCTAAGACTACCAAGGGGTGTGTGATCTATAGTTTGGGATCGGGTCATATGAGAACTAAGGAACTAGGCGAAGAAGAAAGTAACTATATAAATATATTGAGCATTACTATTGTTGAGATATATGCAAATTTGGAAAAAAAGGTCTGTTGAAAAAGTCATTTACAGTTTAGGCTGAATTTGGATCAAGAGCATGCGAAGAGACATGAATGTAAATCAACAGAAGTTATGGTAACTGCTGAATAAAGCTCCGTAGGAATGGGGATAGAGTAGCAGAAGTTATGGTCCGTTTGTTTCACGGAATAGGATAAGATAGGATAATAAATGAGGCGAAGGATGTCATAGGATTTTTATATCTGGTTTACAGCGGATATAAAGCCAATGTTATAGTCTTTTAATCCAAGAACCAAACAAACAAGGGATTAAATTTTTTTCGAAGCAAACATGTTCTTATAGTATGTTTGCTTCATTGGATAGGATTGGATTGGATAATAAATGAGGAAGGATTGGATGTGAATTATTTAAATCCGGTGTACATCGGATATAATACAAATTTTATATTCATTTATTTTCATTTTCTTCTAATCTATCCACTAAACAAACATTGGATATTAATCCACTTCTTATCGTATCCTCCCTTATCCTATGAAGCAAACATGCACTTATAGTTTTTTTTCTTCTAATGTGTAGGATTCTTTTCCAAGTTTTGATTCATCCATGTAGAAGTAAAGTTCATGTGAAAAATCCTTTATGAGGTCTTGGTAACAGTCTCAATTTGCAGTTTGGGTCTACAATATGAGATAATTGAATTATTAACTTGATAGATTTTGATCATTGGTCTAAAATATTTAAGCTAGTAGAGTAGGCAAGTGTTGCATAGGATGGGTGGTTCCTCATATACCATTGCTTGGAGCTTCGTTTTGGGCTATTCTTTGGAATTGGATTTTGGCAATGATATCATGTCTTAAGTGGGAAAACTTATGATATTGTAGTTCAGTTTTAACTTTTAAGTTTGAGTCTCGTTTATAAGTTGTACTGCCTAATAAGGTTTGCTTAATCTGATATTGTAATTTGGTTCTTTAGGCATGTAGTTTTGGCTTGTTAACTTTAGTCTGTTATAAGAGTCGGATTCAGAAAGTAAGTTCATTGCATTTCTGAAATTGATTTCATTATTTCAAGTTATTGCGTGAACTGTGCTTTTAAAAAGTAAGCACTTCTTTGTGGTAGAAAAAATTTTCTGTTTGGGATGGATATCATAGCACACGATGCATTTTTCTTCTTAAATGTTTTGAAATGATACTTCATGCATTCTATTGAAACAAAAACACAATACCTGAAACTAATTTGCCATGGTTTATTGACATTTCTAATTACTGATACTAATTTGCGTTTAATTGTTCTGGATTGATTGTTCTACTTAAACAGTAGTTGTGCCATGATAAAGTAGCATAGTAGACCTAATTTGAGTCTCATAAAGAGTACGACTATTATTTTATTTTGGATTGATGTCACTGATTGTCCTATCATCTCTTGTTTGAAAATATATGGTATTACTTTTGAAGATTCAGTCATTCCATACAGAATTTAATCCATTGAACATTTTTAGTAATCAAGTCAGCTATTCAACAAGATAATACTTGAGGGGTGTAATTGAGCCGAGGAGGATAGGCAAAGCTTGACTCTACTCATTTAAGAAATGTTGAGTTCGAACTGAGCTAGAAATGTTATCAAACTCTAGCTCAGTCGAGCTTAGCGACTAAGCTCGGCTCAAGATTGAGCTCTATGGGCTTGAATTTTATTGAGCTCAAACTTGAGCTTGAATTTTATTGAGCCTGTCCAATTAAAAACTTCACCTATCTGTAGAATCACAATAAACAAATCCAAATCTTCCATTGATAAGTGTAAGAGATGATGAAATAATGGCCCCAAAATTGGTGCAAAAAAATCTTATTGGAGACTTTCAGAAACTATTAAACTTGTTTTTTTTTCCTTCTGAGGACCGAATCGAACGTGAAGGTTTAAATTATTTTAGAAAATTCAATGCTAAAATAAGATGAAACTCTGACCCCAACTTGTGCAAAGTGATTTAAGCCAGAATCTCAATTCAACAGATTTCAGAAATAAGATGAAAATAATATCTCTCTCTTCAAAAAAAAACAAATACTCGCATATATTGAATTTATCAAAATCCTTAGAAACTTAAAATTAAATATATTTTCCTTCAAAGTAAAAAAGGAAAGACGAGTAGCTTGGAGGCGAGTTCTAAAGGACACATCAGTCATGAAACATTTCATGGGCGAGACACCCCATACCTCAGCAACATATATAAGTTTTGTGACTCATTAGAATCAAAGATGACCTGATTCAACTAAATCCTAATACAATTAGTGCCAATAGATAATTATCACCTTCATAACATTCATCACAACAGCAATTCATGTGGATTTCAACTTGATTCTCTGGCTTCTTCAGGGTCATCATGGCTTCCAGACTCTTCATCTTCTTCACCTTGCTTTTTCTTGCTGATTTCTGAGCACATCTCGTCAATCAATGGCTTCCACAATCGAACTCTTGCGTTTATAAACCAATTCGAGACCTGATAGTGAATCTCATCCACACAGACACATTAATCTGCAATTCAAGAAACTACTTGCAAAAGAACTCTTACAAGTTCTGCAATTGTCCTATTAGATTTGTGATGAAAAGAAGACAGTGTAGCATGCGACTATTTCAAGCTTTAAATTCATTTGCAACTTTTAGGCCTTGGCTGTAGATGTGGCAATGGGTCGTGCTTGCCGGACCCGGCACGATCCATATGTGCCCAAAGGGACGTGTTGGGCTCGTCCGTTGGGAACGTGGGCCGTGCTCGGTAGGGTTGTTCATGGGTCAAACCCGACTTAATGAATCCGAGAAATCGACCCGACCTGAATTAATCCCGTCGGGTAAACGGGCCGAGTAATCGGGCCGGATCGAGTTCAATTTATTCAAACCCGACTATAATCGGGTTGGGTCTCGGGTTTCAAGGTTTGGAACCTGATTACCCAAGACCCAATTACCCGATTACCTGATTAATTATATTTTTAAATTATTTTTTAAAAAATATATATTAAAAAATAAAAAAACTCGCTTGAGAAAGACGTGGGCTGCGACGGCCGGCATCTTCCCAAGAAAACGCGGCCACGCAACCCGCGTCTTATTGGGAAGACGCGAGCCACACAGCTCGTGGCTCGTGGCTCGCATCTTCCTAGGAAGACACGAAGACACGAAGACAGGTCGCGTCTTCCCAAGAAGGAAGATGACATATCTTCCTTCTTGGAAAAACGCTTGGGAAGATTGGTCGCGTCTTCCCAAGAAGGAAGATGACATATGTTCCTTCTTGGAAAAACGCTTGGGAAGACGCAATAGACACGCGTGAGAAACACTTTTTTTAAAATATATATTTGTTTTTAATTTTTTAACAGGTAACTCGACTACCCGATTCGACCCGACCCGATTTCGGGCGGGGCGGGTCGAGTTCACAATTTTTTACCTAAAAATCCAACCGACCCGACCCGGTTGCTTGTTGATCGGGTTGGGTCGATTTTTTCCCCAAACCTGACCCGACCTAACCCGTGAACAACCCTAGTGCTCAGCACGACACACGGGCCGAGCACGACATGTGCCCGTGCTGGTCCGTTTGGTGTAGGTCGACCTAGGCCTGGCGCGTGCCAGACCTAGGTTTGGTGTGTGCCAAACCCACCTGACGCGCGCTAGACCCAGTTCTGGCGTGCGCTAGACCATTAAAAAAATTAAAAATAAAGAAAAAAAATATGTGGGCTGGCCGGAGCCCGAAGGGGCGGGTCCCGTGTTGAGCTGGGCCGCCCCCTTGAGCAACCGGGCCGTGCCATGCATGGACCGAAGGGCAATGGGCCTGCCCGGGCTCGTGCACGGGCATGGCCCATTGCCACCTCTACTTGGCTGGGAGCAATTGATTGCTCATTGTTGGTTATTCATTGCAAATTTAGCTGCAGCCATTGCAGACAACTGAAAACCCTCCAAGTATTCAATTAATTGTTTTCAATCTTGAAGAACTAGTTGATGCATTGATGGGTTCATTCTATACCTGGCTTCTTGTCAATCCACTTCTCAGTGCAAGTATATTTTTCTCACCATCGCTTGGGTACCTGATAATTCAATAATGCATCATTGCTTCCTAGTAGATGCTCACTTTTGAGAAGGTCAGTGAGAGCAAAAACAACATATAACAACACTCACGGATGAGTAAAATTTTGGAACATCCATGCGCGCAGCACCGATACTGATTTTTCTGGCAATCCTCGTTTAGGTCTCCAATCATTCCTTCTATCCTGCTGCAGAGCCCAGTGCTTCTGGATCATAGAAGACTCGATGCTTCTCACTCGTTCTTCCTTGCATTCAGGTTGCCGATTTGAACGAATTCTTCGAGTAATTCTTTCCCTGAGGTTCTCATAAAGCATGTTGACTGTGTGAAGGGCAAACCCACAAAAGAATGGAGGAACAGCAGATTCAGTGGCATTGTTGAATACGCATATCACATTCTTCATTTCTTCTAAGCACTGGTTGTACTTAAGGTCAATCTAACCAAGAAGAAAAAGAAAAATTAACACTCACAATTACTTACTATCTATATATGAAAATTATGTAGCTGAAAGCACTGATGTAAAAAAGTCAACATACAGTTTGAAGCATGGTCAGTAGCTGAGACTTCTCTTTAGTAGTTTCAAGGCCTTGTAGATTTTTGAAATCTTTGGTTCTTGGTATATAAAGTCCTCTTTCACTGGAGCAACTGAGTGAGTGGTCCAGTTGGATGTAGCTTGCAACCTCAGAGAGTATTTGTTGAGTCACATGAAAGTATTTTGATCTCAACAGGCCCTGTATGTTAAGAGGACCAGTGCATGTAGAAAGCTCATGAGCACTACTAGGACAGTATTGATCATTTCCTACTTCAATTCCAGTTCCTGATTGCATATCACCCAAAGAATTGTCTACCAGAGAGTAATCATCTAATTCACCTTCATGCCATCTACTATTCTGATTTAAGCATTGGTCAGGAACATTAAGCATTTTGTTCATGGAGGATTGGAAGGAGATAAGGCTGAGAGACAAATCATTTCTAGGATTACAGTAACTCCAGGAATCATGAGGCATCGGGATTTCCTTAACATGATAAGACGGATGAACAATGCTTGTTGTTCTAGTAAATGGAACCTGATGATGAAGAGTTTGATCAGAACATGAGACTCCAGTTTTGGGTGATAAGACATGAGTTGTTTTCAGCTCTTCTTCCAGTGGAAATGAGGCAGAGGAAGAAAGGTTGACAGTGGAAAGATCTTCCTCTAAGCCAATGGTCTCTGACAAATTGTTGTGGAGTGGGATGGAAGATTCCACAGGATCATCAATTGTAGGGTATCCTAATGATGTCAGAAATGCACCATAGAATGTCAGAGGATGATTGTTCTGGTCTTCTTTTTGCAAGAGTGGAAAATGCATATTGGCTGCAATTAGCTGTTCATGGAAGTGATGATGTTCACTACCTGACCTTGAAATAAAGGGTGATGAAATTGAATCCATGGAAACATGACCATTATCTGTTGCTGACAATACAGGACTCAGAGATTCTTTATCCATCGAACAAGATTCTAATGAACAGTCATATAAATATCTTTTCACTTAATAAATGAAGGTCTTGAATCATGTTCTCTTGGAGCTGCTTGTGAAAAGCTGGTTGAATAAAAGCTTCCTATGTATGAAGCATAATCTACCAACAAAAATGAGCTGAGTCTTCTATTGCTATGCCTTCCAATGCGATTTGACATTGACATGTTCCTGCAAGAACTTAAACTTTTTACTACCAAAACAAAAATAATGATGAATATTAGTATAGAATCTAAAGGAGATTATGCCATTACTGTTGTGACAGAACCCTAATATAAGACAAAACAATAGAGAAACGGAGAATGAGAACAAGAAAACATAGGAATTTATGTGGTTTGGCTCAGTGTATACCTACATCCATGGGCGAAGATAGTGAATTCACTATATTATGAAGATTACAGAGATAATAGAAAGTATTCTCACAAATCCTCACACCACCGAACTCCATCTAGCAATTCCGTCTCTTCAACTCTCAAACACTAACTACAGCTCCAAATATATATATATATATATAGGCACCATACCGGGTCGAACCTCCAAGTCAAAATCGGGTCGGGTCCATACCTGGCGGGGGCTCCGCAACCGTGAGAAACTAGTTCATGAGGCTCCTGCCAATGATGGATAAGGGGATGATCAATGTAGGTAGTTGTACCCTTGCACAAGGCTATTTCGGAGACTCAAAATCCTGGTATAATAGTTGTAATGAAGAAATACCATTCTGCTAAGGCTCAATCTTAATGATTAAAGTTCAATGAATGTTTTGTATTTTTTATTTTTTGAAATTGTTTCGTAAGATCTTTAGCCTTGTTTGAATAGGAGAGAACTGGGAAGAAGAGAAGCAAAATACCCTTCTCATTTGGTCTGGATAGAGAGACGAAAAGTTATTTTCTCCACATCAACCAAGAGAGACATTTCCCCCCTTCATTTCCTTTCTCTTGTATCTAAACAAGGAAAGAGAACCATTCATTCTTTTCTCTTCTCTTTCTCTCCTTTTCTCTTCTCTTTTCCTCTTTTCTCTTCCACATTTTCTTTTATTGGTTATTCCCCTAATTACAAATTATTTCACATGTTATATATGTTTACATTGCAGATGCAATATGAAAGGGTAATCTCCTATCCAAAAAAAAATAAATGAAAGGGTAATCCCTGGGGCTCTTCTAAGGAAAAGGACACAAAGTTAGCAAACATATGTAAAGTGTGTAGGCAGGAAAAAGAAGCAGAACACAAACATTAGCTTGGAATGCAATAATTTAACAGTTCAGGCAAGAACCAAAGCAAACAAGGATTACTAAGAAAAGTAAGAAAAGTATAAGCTACAAATCACAAATCATGAGAAACTAGAGGATCATATGGTTACTTTGGTGGCCTAGTGCAGAAGAAGACAACCAAATAATTTGAAAGTTAATGGTTTCAATGGCATGAGATTGAAAGATTGAAGTGTCATACATTTCTTTTCTGTCTTGTTGGAAAAATTAGGAAAAAAACATTTATAGATATAATGTCATCAAAATCCAAAAGAATCTGAAAAACTGACATTATGCAATTGTCTGCAGATTGAACTTTTTCTTACATAAACATAAGAAAATAAGAGAGGCAGCAAATATGATAATAGAAATGAACCACCCCAAAATTGAATATGACTGACCTCTAATCAAGTAATATGAAAAGGGAAGATAGCTTGTAAAAATTATGACAAATAAGGTCAAACAACTAAATAATAGAAAAAAACAAAATGAATCCATAGATGGAAAATGCAACTTAAAAGGCCAAGTGGAAAATGCAATATCAATTGAACTGCAAATAAACAAGCCAATTAATTAACATGAACATTAGAACATACCTCGTGTATATAAAATGTACTATGGTGGTGCCATATGATAAGGCTCAAGCAACTTCTTTTCATATCCTGAGCAAGAATCAGAGCAGTGGAAGACTACAATTAGATCACATGCTTTTATTTCTTTTAGAAGTTCCAAAGAGATCATCAAATAAGAAAACAAAGATTGGCAGCAGTGAATCATCTTACTAAGTCAAAATATCCATGAAGGAGATAAACTAAAAGCAAGTTCATCAGTGTGATCAACCCAACTCATATAAATAAAGACTTGGAGTTGGACTTGTTCAGTAGTGTTCTGATAATTGTTTCAGCACACCCCATAAAAGACCAAAAGAAAGGAGGCTAAAGCTGAAAAAGATATCATGCATGCATTAAGAATAAGGCCAAATGTAACAGTGCACCAAGCTGTACTCTCTGTTTGTGATTGATAAGTATTAATTTTGTGAAACAGTGTATTCCCACAAGTATTAAACTCATTCATAGATATTATATTTACTTCATATTATTAATCTCCTAAAGAAAGCACCAAATAGACCAAAAGGTCTTTTTCCCCCAACCTTTTTATCTTATCTAACTTGAGAAACAACACAAAACCTTCAGAAGAATCACGGGCAATCACTTCTATTCACCACCACCCACTATTCCACTAAATCCAAGCAAAATCTAAATTTGGGAGCATATAAATCTTTCTTTCAAATGTCAAAATTTGAAACCTCTGGCTCATCAATTACGGACATGAAATCAAGAAAGCATAGAGTAGGAGAGATAGAGGAGGAGAGGGCTGAGCCTGTACGTCATTGGGGAATAAAAACAAACAGGTTGCGATCGAGAGCTAGGGAAGAGGTGTCACCGTGTGAGAGCTTTACCTTCACAGCAGGCCTCTTAGGGCCCATCCTTCCTCTTCCCATATTGACTGCTTTGTCTTCCCCTCCACCTCTCCTCTCTGCAGCTATAATCATCTCATCCAGGGTTATCTTCTCCTCAGCAACTGCTCTGAGCAAGTGTTATATGAGAAAGAAAAAGTTACCACTCCTTTTGGCTCATGGAAGGTTTTGCTAGCTCAAAGTAGAAAATATTAGAAAATTATAACAGTAGAACTTGAAAAAGGCAGGACATTGTGATCTTACTGAATACTGAGCTGTTTTGGAACTTTAAAAGGGATTGGTGAACTATATATATATTTCATATATTAAATGAAAAATAATACCATTGTCTGGTAGACTGCATGCTGCCAGCTTTGCCTAATGCATGAGACAAGTCAGAGTTCAGGCTATCCAAATAGATGAAGATGCTATCATACAGTTTAAGTTAGGAGGATGTTGCTATCTTTTGGATCAAAAGCATGTTGCCATCATGCATGGTTGCAGGTATGTGGAATCTTGAAAATCTTTCCATTCCTCCATCTTCTCTATTTGCTTACAGTGAACAGGAAAAGAGATTAAAGATACATGAGCTAGCAGAGAGATGAGGTAAATTTTTGTGGATTTGATTTTTTATTTTAGTTTGGATTCCATGTAAAATATTTTTCTAGTTAGTTTTATGAAGTTCCCTATTTTTGTTCATTTTTTTACTATTAAATTGGGTTTAAATGCATAGAAAAGATGATTATGATGAGTTGTAAAAGGGATACAACTTCTTTGTAGGGGGCTTTATATTAGATCAAATTTACTTTGTTTGAATAACTATTAATTTCATAGATTTTTTTTTTTATCATGTGTACACCCGATAAAACTTCTTTATGATTTGTGGCATACCACTTCAGACTCGAGCTCGGTTCGAGTTAGACTTCATATTGAATAGTGTATGCAGCCTAAATGGCAATCAAATGCAAACTAACTATAGGTGTGTAGCAAATTAAAATTAAACAATTGCCAACTGTGAATAGCACAGTTGGTGACAACATAATGTATGTTATCTCGAGATTTATGGTTCAAATTCTAGTATGATCATTTATTTTTAAAGCTAACTGTGGGTAGCACAGTCAGTGGCAACATATTGTATGTTGTCTAAAGATCTAGGGTTCGAACCCTAGTATGATAACCTATTGTGACTTTCTAT
Organism: Canna indica; assembly: GCA_034359265.1. Lineage (NCBI taxonomy): Eukaryota > Viridiplantae > Streptophyta > Magnoliopsida > Zingiberales > Cannaceae > Canna > Canna indica. Next base: position 21,484,303 of record CP136897.1, read on the forward strand.
CTTTGTTTTAAAAAAATTAAAATTAAACAATTTATAATTCAATATTGAGTAAGATAAGTAATAAGAACAACACAAGTTTTGCAACACTAACACAAGATTTATGGTGGTTCTGCTTGAACCAAGCCCACATCCACTACCTAAAACACTCCGCTTAGCAAACTAAAATTAAGTGGTTCACAATTCAATACTGAGTAATTATTAAGAACAACATAAGTAATGCAACACTGACACATATATAAGATTTATGGTGGTTCAGCTTTGAGAGCATGCATCCACTTCTTAAAGCATCTCGCTTAGGATTTCAAGCAAATGCACTAGTAAATTTTTTTCCCAATATGATTTATAACACAAGGCTTATTCCTTTAATATTGAGAGTACCTTAAACACCTCAAGCTACAAGGAATTCTATACTAGCAACACAAGTAAACTAATGCTTCTACACCAAGATCACTACTCAAACTAGACCTAACTAAACCTAATAACCACATGCCTAACAATATAACAAGTAAGCATGTAAAATAAAGCAAAGTGCAAACAAGAGAGTGAAAAAGAATGCAAAAACTATTGTAGCTCACTTCCACAACTTTATAGCTCCATTAGATGTCTTTGGTGATGATTTAGAAGGGATTAAGTTAGGATTTTTGGTGGATATGCAATGGATTCACTCTTTGAAGGCTTAACACTATAGGTGGAGCCGCAACTTCTTTGGGTAGGCTGCTTATAGAAAATTTATGAACGAGTGGATATGAGCTTTAAGCAATATTTGAACATGGATAGAAACGGTATGGATATGAACATGAATAGGAAAGGAATGGATATGAACATATTCATTCATTTTCTATCCATGTTCAGTCGCTTGAAGCTCATATTCACTCGTTCATAGAGATTTATATGGTCAGACTGCCCATATAAGTTTTTTTCCTTATGGGTGAGCATCGATCGGATAGAGTCAAAATCTGACTCGACCCGAATAACCCGAACTCGAATAAGGAGGCTCCTATATCACCCGATCGTACCCGAAGAGGATTTGAGAGCCCGACCCGATTAACCCGAATTATCTTTAAAAAAATAATAAAATAATAAAAAAACATAATTATGAAAATGCAAGAAATTTGAAATTATGAAAATAGTGAAAAATGTGAAAATAGTATTAAAAATATGACTACACTAAAAGTTGAACTCGTAACCTCATAATTTTTATTTCAATCAATCTAACCACCAAGCCAGCTCAGAAACATCTCATATATATATATATATATATATATATATATATATATATATATATATATATATATATATATATATATATATATTTCGAGTCGGGTATATCAAGGTTTTCACCCAACCCGACCCGAATAAAGGATATGAAGTTCTCAAAATTCAGACCTGACCCGACCCGACTTAATTACCCGAATAATTAACTCGACCTGAATTGAATTTTCAAATCATTTTTTTTTAATTATTCGAGGTCTGTTCGGGTTTTTCTCCCCCCTACTTAACACTATTTAGGATATGTCTAAGGTAAGTACGAGAGGTTTAGGAAGAGAAATAAAGAAGCTTATATAGAAGTTGGGGTTGTCAATGACTAGGCAACACTACAACAGTTAGAAAACTAGTTGTTGAAAAGTCTAACAAAATTCGATCAATGTTCGTTCGATCAATCTTCAGTCAAACTTCGGACGAATACCATTGTTTATTTACACATTAGGTTGGATGAGGGTTGGATAATGCTCAATTGACCGAACATCAACCCAACATTAGCCAAATTGTATGATAATAGGCAATTTCCAACATTTTCCATAAACGACTAATGTGGATATTTAAGTATGAAAATAAGTTCATATAAATTTAGAAACTTGTAGAATCATCACAATAAGATATCATCCTAACTTTTCCAATTCTTCATTCTTTATTTAGTGTAATTTCTATTGATTTCTTGAATTTTCATATACATATCTTTTAAACCTAAAATTATTTGGAAATCATCCGTACAATATTTGTTATCATCAAAATAAGATCATAATATAAATTGAAAACCTTAGGCCCCGTAGGCACAATTAGTAATCATAAATAAGAATTTGATTGTGATTACCACCAAACTAGAATATTAAAGTCCTCATTTTTTTTCTTCATTGAAAAAAATATGATCTCGCTCTAAATAAAAAATTCATTTAAATTATTAGATTTTAGTAATTTTTTCTTTCTTATTACTAACATAACGAAGAATATTATCTGCAACTCCAATCCCGAAGCTTAATCTAGATAAGGAAGATGATGTTGATCTATTTAAATCAGGAAAAATCATACTTTTGGTCCCCACAATTTGCTCCAATTTTGGTTTTAATCCTTATAGTTTCAAAATTTTAGTTTTAGTTCCCACACTTTATTTCCGTTTAGGATTTGGTACATACCGTCACATGAGGCATAAACAGAGCTAACATGGATAACAGATGCTGACTGGACATTGTTGATGTGGAGCCTCTAGAGACCATTTTGTAAACTATAGGAACTAAAACTAAAATTTTATAAACTATGTGGACTAAAATCAAAATTTTGTAAACTATATGAACTAAAACCAAAATTCAAATAATTATTTTTCCTAATAAATATAAAAAAATCACAAGATATTTCTTTTAATTTTTTATAAATAATTATAATATTTAAAAAATATTAAAATTGAGCAAATTTTTTATAGATTAAGGTGATTTATTTTGAATTTTATTTTGAAAAGTGTAATGCGGGCATGTTTATATATTTAAAAGATTGATTTAATATTTACAAGTTTAATTTATTTTCTATTTAAGAGACAAACATATGATTTCATATTTTTGCATTGAACACATTAATTGAACATGAAATATATTAATATTTTGTAGTATATTCTATATCTCTGAATATCCCTTAACAATGCATACGAAGTCGTATCAATAACCTTGTATTATGGTGTTGCTACTACATCAAACGCATGGGAAATCGACATCTATTAGAGTGAAAATCAACACTTTTTTGATATTCAAAATCTAATTTAAATCGCTTTGAATGCGCCAAATTAATTAGGATCAAAATGGAGGTGAGGATGTGAACAGTGAAGAGATGAGTAGATCAGGATAATAGATTTTAGAATTCTGCAACCACTGCAGAATTCACGTTAAATCAAGGTAATTAACGGATAAAAATTGACGCCTAATGTTAGCGTCGGTTTAAATCCATCCAAATTAACGTAAATTATTGTAGTGTGCTCAATTTTAATATTTTTAAATATTATAATTATTTATAAATAAATTTAAAAATATTTTGTGATTTTTATATTTTTATAAGAAAATAATAATAATTTGGTCCATATAGTTTACTTGAATTTTGGTTTTAGTCCTCGTAGTTTATAAAATTTTGATTTTAATCCCCATAGTTTAAAAAGTTGATCCTTGCAGGTCCACTCAGCAATGTCCAGTCAACATCTGTTATCCATGTCAGCTCCGTTTAGGCCTCATGTGATGGCAGAGACCAAATCCTAAATGAAAATAAAGTGTGGGGACTAAAACCAAAATTTTAAAATTATGAGAAATAAAACCAAAATTCGAGGAAACTGTACATGGGGCCAAAAGTATAATTTTCCCTTTAAACTACTGTAAACTTTGTTTCATAAATAGTATACATTTAAAATTTCATGTTTGTCTTTTTTTCAACATTATTATCTAATTATCTGTAATATTATTCTAATCCTGTTTAGATACCATCTAATTTCATTCTTTGATCTAAGCATGAAGCTAAATAATTAATACAAAGAATACTTGTCCAATGTATAAATACTTTTCGTCGCAACAATTGTATTTTTAACCAAATGATGTTTACATAAAGAAAGTAATTGACTTATATATGTTAACTAAATGAAAAGAAGCTAAATAAGAAGTGGGGTAATAGATACGGGAAATTAAGTTCACTAGTAGCTTAGTAATTTCTTCGCACAAGCATTTTTTTAATTATAAATACGAGCAAGTATATATATCCTTATACGATAAAGTTATTCAACCATTATGACAAATTGAATTCCATATAGTATTAACATCACAATTAATTTTTTTGTATGGTTTACTAAAAGAATGCGATAATTTTTTTAATTCTTGTAACATGAGTTTTAAAGAACACATATAGTATTTCTTATATTTTCTAACACATGAATTAATTATTTTCTTGAACAAATAGATAAGTACACAACAAGCACAATATATATGAAATAGTGTTGCATCAAATATTTGTTCCATTTTACTCCCCGCCCGCTCCAAACATCTATATATCAAGGATGATGAAAAATGAGACAAATATCATCAAAGCACCGATACCCCCAAGGCTCCAATGGTTGAGTGTAGACCGATAATTGCTCCCAACTAGGTTGATGCGCATCACAATAATTGATAAGGCTAGGGGCCACGAGCTAAGCGATTGTCGGTGTCCGAACTGTGATTAATACATCTTGCGTGTTGTGCATGCTAGACATGGCCCTACCATGGTCGAGGTGGGCACAACTCGCGACCATCGGGGGAGTCTAGCTTGCTTGTTTGGCTCGACCTAAGCTAAATCAAGCGGAATTTGAGTGGCAAGCATATTGGCTGAATTCAGCAAATTTTTCTAATATATAAAGGGGGAACCTATTGGTTCGAACCTATTGCCATCTCATATATAAAGGGGGAAAAAATCCCCCTTACATAGGGGTAAGTCTCTTTTCAAGAAACTCCTAAAAATAGGATTGCTATAACCAAAGAGTATAACAAGAGTTTTCTAATATAAAACTCCAACATGTACTGATCACATATTAATAAGTGCAATTTCTATGGGCAGGCCGCCGATAGAAAATATATGTACGAGTGAAGATGGATAGAAAAAAAATTAACATGAATAGAAAATGAATGGATATGAATTTATATTCATTTAATCATATTTATTCTCTTATTATTTATGTTCATTAATTCAGTCAAAGCTCGTACCCAGTCATTCATAAAAATTTCTATGGGCAGCCAGCAGATATAAGTTTTTTTCCATATTGAGCTGTGAAGGGAACCTTCACAATTATGTGAAGAGATTCTTCACTTAAGTTTTAGGTTTGACCAAAAGAACCAGTAATATTGTTGATAGAGCATGTGGACCAAATATTTGCAGAACAGTAAAATTCCACCATGTATACATGCAAAATCTTGAGCAGAAAAAACTTACACACATAGGTGTACTTGTACTTCCTCTGAAAGAGGATGCTGCCAAAAAAGTGCATGCATATACATTACTTACTTATCAAATCAAGACAGTTTCTTCATGCAGAACTGAATCATGCACAGGTCTTCTCAAGAGTACTCTCTCAATGAATTCATGGCCACAATCTACTCTCTTCTCATCTTTTTCAAACTCCTTTGTCTAGGCTTTTGATTTGTGCTGCATGTCGTCTTCTTCTTCTTCTTCCTCCTCCACAGTACAGTATCTTTTTCACCGATTCTTAAATCTAACTCTTTTAACCAATGCTTCAAATATTGAAAAGTTAACAGTTGTGTGCTTGATATCTCACATGTAAGAGCAGTAGGGGTTGATAATGGAGCCAAATGGGTGCATGGAATTCCTGACCAGCCAAGTACTCATGTTTGTGATCCATCACACATCATGTACATTGTTGTGTGCATGGCTTCACTCTCTCGTTTAGGTTGAGTCACATCTGTCACGTTAAGCGAAATGAAAGACGTGATTGTTTTCAACTGGTGAGCAAATGGATGAAGAATATGTTTTCTCCGCATCAAAACATTAAGCAGTACACTGTAAGAGATTCGCTTCATTTGCTTCAACTATTTTCCTGATCAGTACTTTTGCAAGGGAAAGAGAACTTGAGGAGCTCACGGGCATATGCAACTGCAGAGTATGGTTTAAAATTTCGGTCGGTACGGTACGGTAAGTCCGGTATTTACCGGTTTTTTAGGTTTCCGGTATACGATATATCCGGTATTTGAAAAAATCGGGTATATTGTGTATACCGGGCGGTATATGGCGGTATGTCACGAAAAAAAAAAAACTCGGCCGGTATGCATTTTCATACCGGTCCGTACCGTGTGTCGGTACGGTACGGTACCGGTATATACTGGTACCGGCCGCTGACCGAAACCGGTACCGGTACCGGCCGGTGACCAAAACCTGTACCGATACCGAGATTTTAAATCATGCTGCAGAGTTGTATAAATATACATTCGTGGGGTCCTACGATTAGGGTTTTGGAAGTCCATTTTGGCCAGTTTTCATGTTCTAATTCAATTCAATGTTAAAGTTTTCTTTGCTCAATCTAAACCTAATCAATCTTTGATCTAAGGAAGCAGGCATGCATATGTAATTAAGTAAACTAACGTATAAGTAAAACAAGCTCAGTTAATTTTTCCTTGACAAGTTACTAGCTCTCTTGATGACTCTTGCAAGAGTGAAAGGCTTTAAAAAAGTTGTACAAGCTAGGGTTTTAAGTGATTTCTCGAGTAATCACTCAATGAGCCTAAAAAATACTTTATATGATGGCTTAATACGAGCAATCTTGGTTAAGGAAGATAAAATGATCGTATATATAAGATTTAATTAGAGATGAAAATAATCGAGCAACTTGAGAAACAATAGCTAGAAAAATAGCTGTTATATATAGTTCAATTGAAGGTCTGTCGATTAACCTTCGACCGAAACTCTTATGTGGGTTAATTTTTGCAAAATCATTTGAGTTTGATCTGGTCTAAGTTTTAAGGCTTTAAGATCAATTTCTTTGCTTTCAATTACAACATTGCAAGCTTTGTTGTCAAATCTCAAATATTTACTATACTCAATTAATGTAAATTAGTATTAGTAACTTGATTGTTATAATCAAAATGAAGTTCGTAACCTATATATGTTGAAAACCTTAGGCCAATCATCTTTCTCTTTTTGATGATGATAAATACATTAATAGTAATCCTATACGATAAACATTAAGAGCATCTCTTCTCGCCTGAGATCAATGGTGTCACAAGTTCTCCCCTGGGCTATGACTCCGGCCCGATGATGACATGCAAATACACTCCGACACTCAAGTGAGAGGAAATTCGAGGTGGTGTTAGAGATTGACTCAAATTGGGTCCGAATCGAATCCAACGAGTTCGACCAGATCCAAATTGGAGTTGATTTGATCAAGATATGCTTGAACCAATTTGTCAATTTGATTGAACCATGTTGAAACCGGACTCGATCAAAATAAATTATGATCATGGGCTTGGGAGCCCAGCCCACCATCTTCTCAAGATACTCATGTCAATGTTGCAGCGGCACACATAAAAGTTTTTCAAATTGATGATAACTTCAGAAGTTTTCAAATTGATGATGTGGAAATCAAATACTATTTTTTGACTAGTCAAAGAGAGAAAAAGGTGGAGGCATCACGTGAAGCCACCAAACATTTTGAAAATTTCATTGGTCAAAAGAAGCTTTTCAGCCATCCGATTAAATCAGACGGAGCAGCAAATTCCTTGGAGATTTTTTCTCCACTAAAGTAGGCATGAATCGGCTCTCCCCCTCTATTATAAATAGGGGCCTAATATGCAGTTCTAAGGGAATCTATCACAAAGAGAGGAATCCCACATCAAGAGAAAATCCCTCATATGAGAGTTTCAGAGATCTAGAAAATTAAGAGTGCCGCTACAACCCTTTTCCTAAGGAGTGCCTCTTCTTAGTTTCTAACATACAACAGCAGGAGTTCAGTTTCCAGGCAGATCTTGCAGAGACAGTGCCTCTACTCCGTACCAATTTCAGGTTCAATTAATTTAAGATAGTTTGTTGTATTCCGAAGGGGATTTAGATTATTGCACTCTTATTGTAAAAGTTCTTTTCTGGATTTAATAAAGCAGTCTCATCTTCTCCCTGTGGACGTAGGATCGGCACCTCGCCGAGTTCGAACCACGTTAACCCCCTTGTGTCTTTTGTTTTTCTTGCATTATTATTATCAAATTTGGTTTTCTGTTTTCCTCGCCGGGTTCGAGTTTTGTAGATCCTGCAGGAAATTATCCCAAATTTCCTAACAGTTGGTATCAGAGCCTACTTCCCCAACCATGGCGAGCACCAAATTTGATATTGAGATGTTAGATCGCAATGTCAACTATGCACTTTGGTCAATGAAGATGAAAGCGATCTTAACTATGGAGAAAATACATGATGCTATTCTTGGTAAGGATAAGATGCAGGGGACCGAGGAGGAGAAAGAATATAAGGAGCAAAAGACAATTGCAGTTTTGTACCTAAGCCTGTCAAATGAAGCACTTCGAGAAATTGCATCCCAAAAGACAGCTAAAGGTATTTGGGACAAGCTCGCATCCTTGTATCAGGACAAAACTCTCACCGGTAAGATGACTTTGAAGCAGAAGCTTCATTCCCTACGTATGGCAGAAGGCACATCAGTCAAAGAGCATATCAATACTTTTCAGACAATCATCATGGACCTGGAGAATATGGATGTCAAAATTGAAGAGGAAGATAAGGCTTTATTCCTTTTATGTTCACTTCCTACTTCTTTTAAAAAATTTCGTGAAACAATGCTTTTTGGAAAGATTACTATTACTCCAGAATAGGTAATCACTGCTCTTGTGTCTAAGGAGCTCATGGACACACATCTTACAGCAAATTCATCTGGTGGATGGAAAGGAGAAGCTCTCTACTCTAATGAAGCAAGAGGAGGTAACAAATCAAATGTCACTTGTTATTACTGCAAGAAACGAGGTCACATCAAGTCAAAATGTCGCAGTCTTAAGAAAAAGTTACAGCAGCAAAATAAGGGTCAAGACGCACATGTGGAGGCCTCTTATGCAGATTTTGAGAAAGTTGAGGTACTGGTCGTGACATATGGCACACGCACTGCTAAGACACGCTGTGGGCAACGACGGTCTCGTCGGCGACAACACACCTCAAGTCAAAATTCCTCTTCATCTTCTTCCGATATGTCTGATCATGCAACATGCAATCCAGGTCAGCAGGCGAACAGATCAACCACCAGTAGCATTAATGAGTGGTTCCTGGATTCTGGGTGTTCCTATCACATGACTCCACACCGGATGGCCTTTGTGGATTATCGGCGCACCAATGGTGGAGTAGTTCGTGTCGGCAACAACGTTCCTTGCAAAGTTGTCGGATTCGGAACAGTGAAATTAAAATTGCATGATGGCTCGACAAAGATCCTAGCAAATGTTCGCCATTTCCGAAGCTAGGAAGGAATCTAGTATCTCTTGGAGTTCTTGACACTAAGGGCTATACGACATCCTCTGCAGGAGGAATCTTGGAGGTACAGGATGGAGCCACGATAGTACTGAAGGCTCTAAGGTCGTTGAATAATTTGTACAAGGTGGACGGATCCATCTTTCGTGAAACAGTTCAGATTCCGAGGCAAAACACAGCAAAATCAGACACCAAGTCAGGTATAAATTTTGCTTTCAGGAAAATCCCTTCTCAGAGATACACAATGAAGGAGGAGACTCGGAGGATTATGTGGGTTCATAAGGTCAAGCAGGAAGCTGACTCGGCCCACTTGAACACTGATTCGACGTAGGCCCTGTACGGGCCTTGTGGGAGAGGAGGATAATTTTTTGAGGATTGCATCGGCCCCAATTTTCATCAAAGGAGGAATTGTTAGAGATTGACTCAAATTGGGTCCGAACCGAATCCAACGAGTTCGACCAGATCCAAATTGGAGTTGATTTGATCAAGATATGCTTGAACCAATTTGTCAATTTGATTGAACCATGTTGAAACCGGACTCGATCAAAATAAACTATGATCATGGGCCTGGGAGCCCAGCCCACCATCTTCTCAAGATACCCATGTCAATGTTGCAGCGGCACACATAAAAGTTTTTCAAATTGATGATAACTTCAGAAGTTTTCAAATTGATGATGTGGAAATCAAATACTGTTTTTTGACTAGTCAAAGGGAGAAAAAGGTGGAGCCATCACGTGAAGCCACCAAGCATTTTGAAAGTTTCTTTGGTCAAAAGAAGCTTTTCAGCCATCCGATTAAATCAGACGGAGCAGCAAATTCCTTGGAGATTTTTTCTCCACTAAAGTAGGCATGAATCGGCTCTCCCCCTCTATTATAAATAGGGGCATAATATGCAGTTCTAAGGGAATCTATCACAAAGAGAGGAATCCCATATCAAGAGAAAATCCCTCATATGAGAGTTTCAGATATCCAAAAAATTAAGAGTGCCGCTACGACCCTTTTCCTAAGGAGTGTCTCTTCTCAGTTTCTGACATACAGTAGCAGGAGTTCAGTTTCCAGGCAGATCTTGCAGAGACAGTGCCTCTACTCCGTACCGGTTTCAGGTTCAATTAATTTAAGATAGTTTGCTGTATTCCGAAGGGGATTTAGATTATTGCACTCTTATTGTAAAAGTTCTTTTCTGGATTTAATAAAGCAGTCTTCTCTTCTCCCTGTGGACGTAGGATCGGCACCTCGCCGAGTCCGAACCACGTTAACCCCCTTGTGTCTTTTGTTTTTCCTGCATTATTATTATTGGATTTGGTTTTCTGTTTTCCTCGCCGGGTTCGGGTTTTATAGATCCTGCAGGAAATTACCCCAAATTTTCTAACATGTGGTGTGTATGAAATTGGAATGGAAGAAATATATATACCTGTGTGCATCGTGTGTGTTTTTATGAGGCAGGTTTGGGTACTAGACGACGATGTCGCTTATAAAGTTGTAATTCCATGGAAATGCACATTGAATAGGACATTGCTATCCCCTATATTGCAGATTGATTACTGTCGAATCCCTGATGATAAATGCAAAGTGTTAATATCAATTATAAGGCTGGGTGGAGCCTCGGGCCGAGTCTTAGCTGGTTTGTTTTGGGTTTGATTCATGAGATGGGTTGCTTCCGAGAATGGTCCGACTGGGCTTAGAGAGCCGATCCAGTCCAACATCAAATATGGGTTTTCTCTCCTATCAACGTGTATATCTAGCTAAAGATAAGTACACCCTTTAACTATATGCATGGAATATACAAGAATTGCTATACTACTCTCATTTTTGACACCAATCAAATTAAACGCAAGAAAAGAAACAGTATCATTTAAGAAAAAATCTCAAGAAAATTTAACATAGAAACTTAATCTCTCCTCATTGAACTGTCATCAAATTAATTAATGATCTCTTTCGAGTCGCAAGATCTCATCATAGGGCAAAAGTCAAGATGAACTCATTTAAAACTAAAGTTAGTGAAATCATTTTTATAACACTCTTCAAAATTCCAAACATAATATTTATGATTTTGAAATTTAATCTCATGTAAGTACCAAACATTGATATAACAATCATTCAAATTGGAAGAGTGTGAATCAAGGTCATGATCGATCAATGATTTTTTTAATTTTCAAAAATATCAAATCATACCAAATATGTATTTCAACATACTAAATGTAAATTTCAAAGTCATAATTTGTAAATAATGAATTGATATTAAGACCAAAATCATAATTCCATAAGATTTTCCAAAATATTAAAGATCAATTTCATAGAAATATCCGAAAGCCTCTTGTTTGTCACGTGCACTACAGGAAAAGTACGTAGTGAATAGCCGCAGTAAATAACGGGCGTCCTTACGTGGCGCCGGTTATTAATCTAAAGCAATGTTTAATTGCTTAGATTAATTACCGGCGCCCGTTAAGACCGTCGGGTTTTTTTTTTTTTAAATTATTTATTTTCCCCGCTGTTTCTCGTCCGCCATTTCATTTTCCCGCTACTTCTCGCGTCCGCTTTCCCTTTTCACGTCACCTCTGCTCCTCTCTATCCGCTGATCTCCTCATCGCCGTCCGCCCAAAAACCCCTAATCCTAATATAGTTCGCGTCCGCCCCCAAAACCCCTAATAGCCGTCCGCCCAAAAACCCTCATCGCTGATCTCCTCGCGTCCAAGAGCAAAGCCCGACGAGCCGCTCCTCCTAAAGAACCGGATTCCGACGAGAAGATAAATCTCTTTCCCTGTTCCGAACAGAGGAAGAAGGAGATCAAGCCGGCGCTAGATCAAGCCGGATCCCATCCTAGCTCAATCCAGCGCTAGATCGCGATCAAGCCGCTGTCGCAAGGTAAGATTCATGGTCTTACCTTGTTATGATGTTAAGAAGATCAGCACATACCTTACTATATGTACGGTATTCAAAACATTTATACCTTAGCATAAATGTTATGTATGCTAAGGTATGAAAGAGCTCATGCCTTAGCATAAAATGATGTTAAGCCGCTGTTTTATCTCAGTTGCATTTAAGAGATGAGCTGCGTGAAGCCAATATTGAAAGTGCACATACAGTTTCATATCCATTTTATGCTTCAAAGAATGTGAAGCAACTCTCAGTTGCTTCACATTCCCTTTTGAGTATGTTGATACCAGGTTATTAATAGTTGCATATACATACTCCCATATAGTTTCATATCCTTTTTCTCAACTTGTATATATGAAAGGTTGCTACCATAGTTATTAATAGTTTAATACATGTCCATATTTGAAAATCAACTTGATCATTGAACTGAGAGACATTAGTTTGAGACAATTTAATCCCATATTGCTTAATAGCTTTGATTTATGTGGGTAAGCATTTTTGTGGTTTAATGTGTTAGGTAAAATCGGCATCTTCTTTTTCAAGTACATGACTATCTCAAATGTTAAAACAATCATGAAAATGTTTCCAGTATGCTGCCTTCATAACTGATCTGCATTAGGCTCTGTAGCCTTAATTTGTAATTTTTTTTGTTCCTAGCTCAGTTGCTTCAAACGAATGTTGTCATTTGGTTATTTGTTTTCCTATTAAATATTAATAGGTAATGGTAGAAGGTTTCCATTAAATAAGACCTCGGTTATAGAAGTCTTGTTAATTCTTGTTAATTCTATCATCATCTCAAATTTTCAAAGGTACTAGTTAATTCTTGTTATAGAAGTCTTATGTTGCTATGTATCAGTTGGCTTGCTTTCAGATGTTGCTGGTTATATTATATTGCTGTGAATTTATTAGTCTACTTTCATAGGTTGCTGGTATATTGCCAGTTATATTGTTGGTTATATTTCTGGTTATATTTCTGGTTATGCTATGAATTTGTGGGCTTGGTTTCAAAGGTACGTTGTTGATTATATTGTTGTGATATAAGCTAATGAATTTGTTGGGTGGTTTTGAAAGTCTGCTTTTAGGTGCTTTCGCTGGTGTATTTTCATTTTAGGATGCTTTGATGTGCTTGACTGTTGTTTTTATTTTAAATCTAATTTGGGTAGTGTTTTTTCTTGCAGTTTGTGTTGACTGTAATAGTTTATATAATTTACTGCACTTGAATCAAGTTGAATTTTGGTTGACTAAAATGATTTTTGAATCTATTTGATTATATTGCTATTCTTCATTCGGCCAAATTTCCCAGTTTGAGATACTTTGATTGTTGCTATTTTTTTCTCTTTGGCTAGTGTTTTTCTTTGGTGCAGCCATTTATATGATTGACTGTATTATCTCTGACTGTTGGTTGTATTACATAAGAATCACTGGTGCAGTTATTCTTATAAATTTTAGGGTGGAATTCTGGGAAGGTTCTCTTTCCTAATAAACTAATTAAGCATGACCAAGAAGTGGCTTTTGCTTTTTGTATTTGTTGTTAATGTGTTAGCTAAGCACTTTCTCTTTTATCAGCTTGATTTGTTTCATTCCATGGTTGGATCGAGATGTCATCCTCTTTATCCTCTATTAAAATAAAAGCAATATATATTATAATAATAAAAGCAAGGATCAATAAAAGTGGGCCATGAACATATGATGGGCATCACAGAAAGATCAAACCTTGCTTCATTTTTGTGTGCAAAGAAGGTCTTTAAATTTTCTTCCTTTTGCAAAGCATGCATCTCATGTGGGCCCCTGACAGCGTAATTAATGAGCTAAAGATTACACAACCAAAAAATCTCATATCATGGAAGCTGCCCACCACTTGCTCATATGATTATATCCATTACTGGTAATCGATGGATAAGGTATTGTCCGATTTTTGCCATATTAGTATATTACCTTGGCTTTTCCTTATATTTATATAATGATTCTTGCATCAACATATCTTGAATCAAGTTGGATTTTGGTTGACTAAAATGATTTTTGAATCTATTTGATTATATTGCTATTCTTCATTCGGCAAATTTCCCAGTTTGAGATACTTTGACTGTTGCTGTTTTTTTCCTCTTTGGCTAGTGTTTTTTTTGGTGCAACCATTTATATGATTGACTGTATTATCTTTGACTGTTGCTGTATTACATAAGAATCACTGGTGTAGTCATTCTTATAAATTTTAGGGTGGAATTCTGGGAAGGGTCATACTTATTTAATGCTCTTTATCTTAAGGTGAATAATATTTTTTTTAGGATTTCTAATTTTCTATGAAAACCTTAGACCCATTTGGGAAATGTTATTTGACTTTATAAATTTTGTTGATAAAATTTAGTTAAAATATTAGACTGAATATGAATTTAACAAATTCATATTCTATTTAATATTTACTAAATTATATTAACCAAATTTATAAATATCAAATAACGATTCCTGAATTGTCCCTTATTGGACAATTTAGGTGCACAATTATTTATATCGCAAATTTAATCTCGTTTAAAAACACATGCCATTTGAAATTTCGGTAGCATCACCTTCGTTCTGCGGTACGCTTCAGATGTTTTGCGTACTTGGAGAACGAAAGAGAGCTGCTGTCGAAATTTTCAATGACTTGTTGTGATTAAATGAGATTATAGATGCGATATAAATGATGTGTTCCTGAATGAGATAGGATCACCCTACCTATATAACCGTACCCTTAATAGTAACTTGAAATTAAATTTTGAATTCTAGGATGGATAAGAGTTGGATGTCAGCGCCTCGAGCATTTGAAGCTTATTTTAGAGGCATAGAAGATTTTGTTAATTTCGCAATTGAACATGGACCGAATGAGAATGACATGATGAAATGTCCTTGTAAGAAATATTTCAACAGAAAACATCAAAAACTAGAAGACGTTAAGGCACACTTGTTATGGAATGGAATATTATCAAAATATACAATTTGGTACTATCATGGTGAACCTATAAGAGCACATATTGAAAATGATACAGTAAATTTTGAACAAGAGCATCGAACACATAGAGTTGGTTCTAGTAATATACCAACCTTAGTTACAGAGGTATTGGGCACATCAAATTCAGATCTCATTGAGCAAGAGCATCGAACACATAGAGTTGGTGCTAGTAATATACCAACCTTAGTTACAAAGGTATTGGGCATATCAAATTCGAATCTCATTGTTAATGCTGATTCCGATGATAGGGATGATGATAATGTTGATTTTGATGTCATTGCCGATGATTTTGATGTTAATTCAAATCAACCTCAAAATACACCCGAACAAGTAGAGTTCGTGCAAGAACTTTGGAACATCATATGATGGATGATTTTGATGTTCCTCTATACCTGAATTGTGTAAAATACAGTAAAGCATCATTTATCATTCAATTATATCATATAAAGGTTCTTAATGGTTGGTCGGGGAAATCATTTTCAATGCTGCTAGAATTGTTGAAAGAGGCTTTTCCAGAGGGTAATACCCTTCCGTCAACATGTTATCAAACCAAAAAATATGTCAAAGATTTAGGTTTGTTTTACCAAAAGATAGATGCTTGTCCAAATGATTGTATGTTGTATATGGACGAAAATTCAGAGGCATCAACATGTAATGTATGTGGAGCGTCTCGATGGCATCCATCATCCACTGATGATCAAATGATGAGTCAATTGAAACGGAAAAAAAGACCCGTTAAAATATTGCGCTATTTTCCATTAATCCCAAGGTTAACTCGTTTGTACATGTCATCGAAGACAACAAGATCTATAAGATGGCATTTTGATAAACGCACCAAAGATGGCATCTTACGACATCCTGTAGATGCTCAAGCATAGCAAGATTTTGATAAAAGACATCCATCTTTTGCTGCTGATCCATGTAATGTAAGGTTGGGTCTTTCAAGTGATGGATTTAATCCATTTCGAGCAATGGACACAACTTACAGTACTTGGCCCGTTGTATTGATACCTTATAATGTAGAACCCTGGGCATGCATGAAGAGGTCTTCAATAATGTTGTGTATGTTGATACCAAGTGATAAAGGGCCAGGAAATGATATTGATGTGTACTTACAGCCTCTTATTTCAGAGTTGAAGCTGTTATGGAACGGAGTACCTGCGTATGATAGTATCTCCGAAGAGCCGTTTATCTTGCGTGCAACTTTGTTGTGGACAATTAGTGACTTTCCGGCTTATGCAATGTTATCCGGTTGGAGTACGAAAGGACGTTGTGCATGTCCCATATGTGCTAGCAGAACGCATTCTCGTTGGCTCAAATATGGTAAAAAATTTTGTTATATGGGTCATCGCAGATGGTTGCCGCAAGGACATCCGTTTCGTTGAGATACAGAGCTATTTGACAGAACAATTGAAAATGATGATGCACCTTTCCCAGTCGATTCATCAATTGTTTATGAACAAGTCAAAGATATTAATCATGTTTATGGCAAAATCAAGATCGCAGGAAGAAAACACACATGAATTGATGACAATTTGGTCAGTCAGTCTGAAAGAAGTTTTGAGACGCAAAGTCAGCAGAGTTCTTATAAGCAAGATTGTGAAATGTGGAAGAAAGAAAGCATATTTTTTGAGTTACCTTATTGGCAAAATAATGTATTACGACATAATTTGGATGTAATGCATATCGAGAAGAATATATGCGATAATTTGATTGGTACTTTGCTAGACATAGATGGGAAAGGAAAAGATAATCTCAATGCACGGTTAGACTTGCAAGACATGAACATACGACACCATCTACATCCTACACTGTTACCCAATGACAAATATGATATTCCATCGGCTATCGATTCAATGTCTACTGTAGAAAAAAATTTGATGCTAACATGCATACAAAATATGAAAGTGCCGGATGGATACTCATCAAATATTTCGAGATGTGTGAATTTAAAGGATCATAAATTGCAAAATTCGAAAAGTCACGATTCACATGTCCTGATACAAGATGTCATTCCACATGTTTTACGAGGACTTGTGCACAATGATGTTCTCTTTATAATTAAAAAGATTTCAATGTTTTTTAAGAAATTGTGCAATGATAATTTAGAAATAAGTACATTGGACGAATTACAGTCACGTGTGTCTTTGCTTTTATGTCACATGGAGCAAATTTTTCCACCAAATTTTTTTACCGTTATGGTCCACTTGATGATTCACCTTCCAAGAGAGGCAAAACTTGGTGGACCTGTCTATTATCGTTGGATCACTGCAACAAAAGTGACAATTAGAGACAATCAAATTTGTCTTTAAAAGTTAAATATTTGCCTCTATAACTTTTAGAGACAAAAAAAAATTATTCATCTCTAGAGCTCCGTCCCTAAAAGTATTAGAGACCTATAATGTATTTGTTTCTAATATATAAATACTATTAGAGGCACATAATATATTTGCCTCTAAAAATATTATTAGAGACATATATTTGCCTCTAGAAACATTAGTGGAGGCATATATTTTTGTCTCTAGAAATATTAGTGGAGACAATTATATTTGTCTCCAAACTTATTAAAAGAGGCATTTATATTTGCCTTTAATATACAAACACTATTAAGAGCATAGATCATATTTGCTTCTAAAAATATAATTAAAGGCATATATATTTGTCTTTAATATATAAATACTATTAGAGATATAAATAAGACAATGAATTTTGCTCAAAAAATTGATTAGGACTACAAACAATGTATTTTTAACTAAAAATATTATAATTAATAAAAAAAATGATTACACGATACGTCACTTTCAAGAAAATGCATCTTAAAAGACTAAACTACAAGTTTCATAATAATCCATGTAGACTACAGCTAGACAAAATCTTATCACAATTTCCCCATTCTTTACAATGGAATTAATAGAATGAAGCTTAACATCAACAACCTTGGAGAAGATAGAAGATGACATATGTATACTTGCAAAGAACTTTGGAAGAGACCCTTCTCTTCTCATTTTTGAAGGCCCAACGGATTGTGTGAGTTCTCATCCTTATGCTTCAAATGAGATGAGTATCCAGCATCGTGATCTTATTCAATATTGCATCCTAACAAACAAAAACAAAATAATTTCAATATACTTGCAAAGAAACTGAAAATGATGAAGGCAAAGAGAAAATTGATCTACATCAAAGAATATATGATGCACAATACAAACAATTTGCAATTGTTAAAAACTTATATCATGCTCCGAAAACTGCATAAGAATTGTATCCAATATAAACCCATAGTAAATGAGTAGGACACTTGGTTTGCATAGTAATCATGGTTCTGTAAGATTTAAATATTCTTGAGTTAACTACTATAATTGAATAACTGTTACTAGATATAACTGTAGCATTTATCCTTGACAAAACATAGGACAGTGACCCCCACAAATTACCAGCATATGATGCATACTCAGTGATAATCATGAGTGCAGACCACTTCTATGTAGCTAAATTTTTTAGGAATATACTTTCATTTCACAAAGGGAAATATCAATGGTTAACCACACAATTCCTCAATGGACTAGATTGTTAATAGCATTGTATAATGTCCCAATAATTCACTAGGGATGTATTTTTTTGAGGGCCAAATTCTTATGAAATAGTCAACATGCAAGTTTTATAGTTGACAACATTTAGTTAGTAATTCTTCGTACTTTATATTTTGGACTCATGAAAAATATATAGCAAATTGGACAGAATCGGACTTTTAAGAAAGTAGCTGGACCTTCTTCTCTCAAAATTGTCTAGGCACAACTAAGTAGCCTATTATATTGGTTTGCTGAACCCTGTAACCCAAGCAAAATGAAATGAAAACCATATATGCATCCGGCACTTAAGAACAAAGTTTGGAAGAAAGTTGTTACCTGAACCATTAATCTTGTCTTCATTACATCAAGTGGTGTAGTTATAGCTCCAGTTATTGCACCTGAGAAATGTAATGGTTCACTAAAACTGACCATAATCTTTTGTATAACCAAAACTAGCACTTCAGGCGGTAGCAGCCATTCCAAGCTGGATAAGTTATGATTCAATTTTCAATTTAAAGACGTACATATGAAGAGGGAAAGAAGTTTCAAATCCAGAACATACATTAAAAAGAGAACAGGATAAGATGTATCCATGAGTAAAAGCATTCACATTAGTACTTGGTAACATAGCTAAGATATAACGATTCTGGTACAATACTAAAAAAAAGACACAAAACTTGCATTTGAAAAAAGATAGTAATGTTAACAAGTAGTCAAAGAAGGTTAAGGTTGCAAAATACCCAAGATCCAGCTATATACTGCTATATACTGTTAAGCAACAGAAGAAACACTAGACTGCAAGAAGCATTAAAGGAATTGAGATTTACCAGCAAAAGCACCAATTAGAGCATTCTCTGGATCATTTAACTCCCTCCTTGACTGCACGAACAAAGAAATAAAAAAGAACTTAATGCTATTTCTCTGATTTTGCAAGGTAATAATATATCTTCTAAGTGATACAACAGCATGACCTATGACTTCTCCTATTAATCTTGAATTGAATGTTTGCTGCTTTACCTTTAATTTCAATGTGCGGATGATATACATCACAGAAAAAAATAAATTGAAAGGGACTCATTGTTTTTCTTTTCCTTAGAAAGAATATGAAAACATAGGCACCCACATTCAGGTCAAAAATAGAAGCAAGTACAATATCAGTAAAAAGCTAAAAAAAATTATATTACAGTTGAGAAAGAGAAACTTACCCTCTGCATCTGAACACGAGGAGCATGTTGTATGCACCGGAGACTTTCTAGAACTTGCACCTTGATTGTGCTAAGGTATGACTTACTATTCAAGTTCTCCTGTTCCAATAAGCATACTCAATGGATTAAACAGGTGAACATCCATAGGTTTATTACAAATTGCAGCACTTTTAGATGTTAATTAATTGATGAGATGGTAAAGAATTCAATCAACTTAATTAGTTGACCAAATATAATATCAATGGTCTGACCAAATGAAAAAAACACTTATTCTTGCTAATGATACCAAGAACAACATTTTTATGAGAAAGGTTTGATTTCATCAAAGAAATAAACTATACTAGAAAAGCATCTAGCATGCAGCCATTTGGAATTTTCAGAGTATAATCTGGTGCAAAATACTTGATGTAATCATTTTATGGAATTTCTGCAAGAAACAAGGTTCCAAAGCCTAGATAACGTATTGTTTCCAAGGTGAGAATTAAATAAGCAGCAACAGCAAGCAAATGCAATGCAAGTTCTTAAAGGCTTTGCATTAATCAACGTACAAGAGCAAACATGATCAATAAGCACAAATATGCATGCATTGAGCCATCCACTTCACATAGAAGACCATTTTAGCTACCTTCTCTGAATACATAGTAAATTTAAGTTCTAAACAAAGTACATAACTGTCATGAATATTACTAGCATATAATAGGAGAATAAAAATAAGACTTCAAACAATTTCAGTTAAACTTTTATCCCATCATTTGGAAGTTCAGCATCTAACAAAACACCAGTTTCAACAGCCCAGCAGCGAGCAACATTTTCTTTTGTATATCCTCCCCCTCCAGTAACCTGCAGGAAAAGAGCTGCATTTGACACCTAAACCAAGTTCATAAATCAGTAACATACGCATCTGATTGGGATACTTACCAACAAGGGCAAGTTGAATTTCTTGACAAATTTTACACATTCTGAATGTCCTGTTAGCAACCAATAAGTAATAGGTAAAATGCAATTAACTCCTTGCAACCCAAAATAACAAATATTTGACTAGTTCAGGATCAAATTTCTAACTAGATGTATGTAGTTTCCTTCCTGACCTAAAAAGCTAAAAGTAAGCCATTGGAATTTATATTTTATATATCGGAATAATCCATTTTGTTATTAATTGACCATGGGAAGGGAAAAGGATGACTAAAAGAATAGAAATCAATTAGTTATTCATTAAGGTTTAATTTGATTCAATGACCAGAGTTAGACGGGGATATATAGCTCGGAGACATCGAACAAAAATTCGTTTATTTGCATCAACCTTTAGAGGGGCTCATTCAAGACTTACTCGAACGATTACTCAACAGAAAATGAGAGCTTTGGCTTCCTCTCATCGTGATAAAGGCAGGCAAAAGAGGGATTTTTGTCGTTTGTGGATCACTCGGATAAATGCAGTAACTCGTGAGAATAAGGTATTGTATATTTATTGTAGATTAATACACAATATGTACAAGAAGCAATTGCTATGACAAACATTTGCAAGGCATAACATTATAAGTATTTGTGAATTGCAAAGATGTCTCGAAAATTCATTTAAAAAAAGATGTAGATAGGAACTGCAAAACTACAAAAGTCACCTTTGAGGTTATAGATTAACACACGTATATCTTATTTATAAAAAACAAAATGAATAAGATTGTACAAGATTAACACCTTCAATGGAGAGATTGAAACAACCTTAACGATCTCCAGCAAGTGAATCAGCTCCACATTGGAGAACAATTACACCTGACAGATATGTTTCAACAACATTGGAAATAATCTACATATTTTGACAATATAAGAACGTAGTTTACTATTAATGAAGATGAAAATTAATGAAGTAGTTGTAGCCTGTAAGCCTCTGAACTATTCATGTTGGGTCAAGTCTTACAGTTTTGAAAAGACGAGTAAAGTTAGCATCATCTATTCTATCCTTGAGTGGGACATTAATAGCGTAATACTTCCCTTCCCTTTTACCTATATCCTTCAATAAATACATTCTTATTGATCACAAAATGTTATGAACCAGCACAAACACTAAGAATTTTTTTTATAAATGTCTAGATAAATTGGGATATTAGTAAACTCTAGAAAGCACATCGCTCCACAGTCAATTTAATCGCACAATGCAAGCTTAACAAGAAACAAACAATATGTAAATCCCAACCATTTGGGGTCATTTACATGGTTTCCTTATGCAAAATGCCACCATCAAAAGGCCGAAGACAGGGTGCGGAGATAGGGGATGGTTGGTACCGTGACTGCGGCGATGGACGATGGCTGGAGGTAGGGCGTAGTTGCGGGCCGGAGATAGGGCGCGGAGAAGGTGCGTGAGAGGAGCGAGATTTGGTGATATGGCTGCGGGCGAGATTAATTTGGCGATAGGGCTGCAGTAAAATTAGAGGAGAGAAGGCGGGCGAATGAAAAAAACGAGGGAGAAGGGAATTTTGGGGGGAGATAATATAAGAGCCTAATGTTACTTATTAATTTGGTAATAGGGCTGCAGTTATAATTGGGAGAATTAATTAATTAAATTTATTTTTATTTAATTTTGATATGATTAAATTTTAATGGTGACAGATTTAGAGACTAATGTCACTTATAAAATTAAAATTAAAGGCAATTTTTTTTTATTGTCTCTAAATCTTATATTTAGAGACAAATAATTATATATTTCTAAATAATTGCCTCTAATTCAAGCTTTTGTTGCGGTGGATGTATCCAATTGAAAGATTGTTTATGAGATATAAGTCTCATGTTCGGAATAGAGCACAACCGGAGGGATCTATTGCTGAGGGATACCTTGCAGACGAATGTCTCACCTTTTGTTCAATTGTTCAAATTTATGGTCTTGCCAGAATAAGGATAATTTGTGCAACAAGCTCGTGTTAGCTTGTTTATTTTGCTAAATGAGTGTGATCTCAGTTGATTCCAGCTAATCTTACTAAATGCGACTAAATTTAAATAAATGCTAACTAACTTCGGATCAATTTTTGAATAATTTCAATTGTACATGTGAACATATATAGCTGGTTTAGGGATCATGCTCAACTGGTTTAGGGATTGATATGAACTCTTAGGTGGCTCCACTATTATGCAGCCAAAAAATGGAAATATAAAAAAATTAACAGAAACAAAAGTGGATATTAGGTCCTAGATCCCATAGTGATTTAAGACTAGTGATGCCTATTTTAATCAACATGTTGTGTTTGAATTTAGAAGTTTGATTATTGGGACATCATCACTCAACTGCATATATCTTGTTTGATAACTCTGGTGTTATGAATGCAGGAATATAACACAACTTGCAAATGTGAAGATCATGAAAAGGCCAGGCCATTGGGAAGATCTCCATGTTCCTCACAGGTAAGAAAATGGTTCAAGTTCATCCACATAATCCAAGTTGCATATGAATTTAATTATATTGCTATGTTATTCTCTGTACCTACTGTAAATATATTCAACACCAACCAAAAATCTACTAATGGTAGAATAACATGTCTGTATGTTACCAAACTTCAGATCCTTGTGGATGTATTTCTCCATTTATTAGAATTTGAAAGGGTGAGAATAATGGTGACTGATTTATTGTAGGCGATATTTTGACTGTAAAAATGTACAATCATGTTAGAGAACTTTGGGTTGATTACTTGATTGATCCAATCGGCGATTGCTAGGCCTATTATTGTAGTTTTCATTTCTTGAGTCAGTCTCATCTGCACTGACAGATGTTGATGAATTTTTGGGTCATCTTGTATGGCTCTCCTTAAAATGATGCCATAGATAACAATTACTTGTTATCTGAGAATGATGCTTCCATTTCCATTTACCATGTGTCTAATCAGATATGGTAGACAAAAAAAACCTCAATTGTGAAAACATGCTCCGCTTTTAAGCTTTAGAAGTTTAACAGCGTATTCTTATCTAGTTATCTTTGATTATTGAATTCCTATTGGCGACACATAAAATCCTTTAGAAAATATAAAATTTCATAACAGTGTATGTCATTGCCTACTTCCTGTTCTTGAAAACATCTTCCAATCACGTTATGCAAAGATTATTACATAATACTTATTTCTTAAATTATACAAAACAAAAATAATTTAGTTCACTTTTTTGCTTTCATGTAGGATTGCAAAGAAATGGAAAGAGCTGCGGATTGAGATGGATCAATTACCTCAGACCAGGACTAAAGCGCAGTGCTTTCACTCCTGAAGAGGATTCAATTGTTTTTTTTTTTTCATATGTAGTTTATGTTCGTGTTAAGTTGATTTTTGGTTTGCAAAACATTGTTTGATTCTGTACTATCATTTTTAATGACAGAATGAGTGTTGGAATAGTACTTGAATTAATTTTATAACAATATTTAATGGTAAAGGATGACTTTAATCATTATTTTTATCCCAGTTTTTATGTTCATTATGTGACATTTAGAGATTTAATTTCTCACAGTGTTACTAAATAGATTTAATTATATATTAATACAATTCTATAAATATATCATTTATAATTTAATTTAATTAATAATTATTAGATATATAATTAATCAAAAAGCTGATGAGGCGGGTAATTAATACCCGGCGCCCCTTAATGAGGGGCGCCGGGTATTAATTACCTGGCGCCCTTTGATGAGGAGCGCCGGGTAATTAATACCCGGCGCCCCTCATTAATGGCGCCGGTAATTAATACCCCGACGCCCTCATGGAGAGCCAGATAATTTTTAATCGACATTTTTTTGGGTGTCGATTTTATTTTTTATTCACTCCTTATTTTTTACGAAGAAACCGGCGTAATCAAATACGTCTACAAAATTTATTTTGACTCTAAAAAACCGCCGGTTTTTAAAGTAATGGGCGCCGGTTTTTACGAAGTTTCCTGTAGTGGTGTTTGGTCGATGCAGACCTAAGGATATTTTTTAAATGAAAAGGACTTAAGTTTTTTACACAAATCTCAAAATATTTTTAAAATACAAAAGAATTAAATTTTGCACAAAAATCTGATTTTTTTTTGTAAAATAAAAATACTTATTTTCTACATTAAAAAGACTTAATTTATCATCAAAATTTAAATATTATTAAAATAATAAAAGACTTGATTTTTTATAAAAATCTATTTAATTTTTATCTAAAACTATTTTTTTATTTTGTTAAAACTTATTTTTGTTTAATATTTCAATTGAATTGGAACTTTTTTTTAAAATAAATTAAAAGGCTTAATTTGTTCCACTCAAATATGAAGATATTTTTTTTTTTAAAAAAGCTTAATTTGTCTACAAAAATCTCTAAGCGTTTTTAGATTTAAAATATTAATTTTATACATCAAATCTAAAAAATAAATACATTTTTATATCAAAAGCATAATTTTTAGTTAGTTTTAAATAAAAAATTTAACATTATTAAATAATAAAGTGTTTAATTTATTTCACAAAAATATGAAATTATTTTTAAAACTTAGGTTTAATTTTCACACAAGTCGGAAAATATTTATAAATGGAAACACTACAACACAATTGACCTATAGAGACACAAAATTAAAGACAAATTATATTTTTATTTCTAAATCTTCACATTTAGAGACTAATAGACACAAAATTTATTCTTAATTAGTCTTTAAAGATCAATAGAAAGAACAATAATAAAATCACTTAATTGATTTATCTCTAAGCTATAGAAACATCAGCACCATAGCCACTTAATTGATATGAATCTAAAACTAGTTTTAGAGACTAATTAGGAATAAAATTTATGTTTATTAGTCTCTATATGTAAAGATTTAAAAATAAAAATCTAATTTATCTCTAATTATATGTCTCTATAGGCCGATTGTGTTGCAGTGAAAAGAGCTAAATTTTATTCATTTAATATCTTAAGTTTTTAAGTTAACAATAACTCATTAGTTATTATTACACGAAAATTATCAAATTGTTCTATGAAAATCTAGAAAAATATGAATATATATTGATAGCAATACTATGAATCTGTTGTTAACTTACTATTTCAAATATAAACTTTTAATTCTGTCTTTTATTAAAATACTATATATTTCATATAAATTTTTAGTTCTTTAAATATATTGATTCTTTGAATTATTTAATACCACTTCAATATCTTTTATTTGCTTCTTAATATGGTCTCTTTTGTGTCATTTTGATTTTCTTTCCAATCTTAATTTTTAAAATAGCATCCTGAATTTATTAAAAAAACTCTTTGGTTTTCTCTAATATTTTAAATGATATATATGTCAATATAATATTTTGTTAACATGGGTAGTCATTAATATCTGCATGCAACTAAAGATGAAGCTAACATACCAACACTAATACATAAAGCATGATTTAAAATATCGATATCGGTATCGATCTCGGTCTTTGACCGGTACTGGTATGTACCGGTACCGTACTGACACACGATACAGTCCGGTACGAAAAATGCATACCAGACAGTTTTTTGTTGTTGTTAAAAATAACTCCAATAACACATAACTGATCAAGAAATACTTAAATTTAAGATTCAAATGTCAAATACATGAATACAATGTTTAAAATGCGGACGAATGACGTCCATCGTACTTGTACATATCTTGGAGACATACACGACTAAGGTCAACACCGTAAGTCTCCAATGCCCATATCTAAAAATGATCCTATGCTATCATGCCTTGATATCCATTATACCACATACCCATCAGTGTTTCTTTGTTGACAGTCCAAGAACTAATCCCTGTATCATCAATTGAGTAGGTATTTGATACAAAGTAGGTTGATTCAGAAACTTCTTGTAAGCTACTCATCATATCGTGGTTGTAATCTTGCAAAGCTGTCGGTCCACCTCCTCGACGTCGGCCTCTCTTCTCGTACACCCGAGTTGTTCCTCCAGTTCTAGCACCGTGATCCTCATCTTGGGTGGTGTGGTCGAAGTATTGCTCATTCGTCCACAGATCGATAGGTGCCGGTGTTGATGGCACGACAATGTCTTCTCCCCCAACTCCATCATCATTATCATCTCCTCCGTCTTCTGTGCTGCTACTGCTATGAACCGAGGGCTCGTCTTCTTCGTCCTCTTCTGCTTCAGCAATCACGTCCAAAGGATCAATTGGTCGTTTCCCTTTGCCTTTTGCCTTTGAAGGTGAAGGTGAAGGTGCCGCCTTCTTCTTTCCCTTGATTGTGAAGATGGAGAGTCGGACGTGGATCGTCGTCTTACTTGTCGAACTTGTTGAGAGTCCAAGGGAGCAAAGGTCATGTCCCTCTCAAGAGCTTGACTGTCCATATCTTCTGGTTGACTCTCAAACTCAACAACATCAGATATAATTGGTGAAGGCCGAGGTGGTTCGCTTGGTTCATCAAGAAGAGACGGGCAAATCTCCATTGCACTCCACCAATCAATTATTGGGTTTGCATCGCCTTGGACGAACTTGACATCGAACGGATCTACATGTGGAATATCTCTATCTTCGTTCTGTAACACCTGCATTCGAAGTTGCATGTTGTAATGAACATATACGAGCTTCTCTAATCGGGCGTACGAAAGGTGATTGCGCGGCTTCGTATGAATCAAGGCGAAGGTCGACCAATTCCTCTCGCATCCACTTGATGATGTGGTTTGCGAGAGGATGCGTGTTGCAATCTTTCGAAGAGTTAGAGTTCCGGTTCCAAATTGTAACCACCATTCGACTGCAACAAATTTAAAATTAATATTAGTAACGAGATTTTATCTTTGATAAATAAATTCGCAAAACTATTATATCTACCTGGATCCATAGTATCTCAGATGGAGATTGCAAATGAATCTCCGAAATTGCTAGTTGCATCTTGATTTTGATTCATTGAGAGCTTGTGCCGCTTATTGGTTGGATCCCGACATTCGTTGTATGACCTTGCAGAGGGGATATAACAAACTATCGATCGTTCCAAGATCATATTTGTATTTGTATGCGGGATTTAAATAATACCCTATAAAAAATTAAGCATAATAAATAAGTAATTAAGCATAATGAATTAAATTTAAATAATTTCTGAATATTAAATAAAAAATACTTGCGATGTGTATGCCACGAACTATTTGATTATCCCATCTCCGGGAGATAATGTCGATGAAGTGCTCATACTTGGCAAGAGAAATCATAACCCTCTTGATTTCTTCTTGTGCTTGGTGGATGTAGTGGTAGAGATGACTCATTTGAGGCGTCTTTTTCATATCCACCTGTCGTAGAATATTGTACAAAGGTTCTACGGTGATGCAATCCTAGAAGCGCGTGTTGAGGATGTACTTATCTGTTTATTTTCCATCAGTTTTTTCGGCATATCTTGATGAAGTCCATTCCTCACTTGTAAACATGGTTCTAAGGGCCGTTTTTTTTTTGTTGGAGTGACCTTAATGCGACGAAGTTGGTTGCAAAACGAGTCGCTCACGGTCAAAGAATTTCACCTAAAATATGGAATTATCATTAGTAATTATTTATGATAAACTAATTAATAAATAAATATTATAAATTATTTAAAAATTAATAAATTACATTATGTAAATTTTTTTCATTAGGGCATGTACCCATGTGTGGTTGTAGATGAAGCAGGTAATTTGTTGCGCCTTCTTTACCATCGACTTCACCATCGGTATATCACCGATATCTTTCATCATTAGATCTACACAATGGGCTGCACATGAAGTCCAACATATGTGAGGATAATTATGTTCAATTATCTCACCTGCCCTTTTGAAATTGGCTCCGTTGTTGGTTATAACTTGAACAACGTTCTAGGATCCAATATCCTCGATCACCTCCGTCATCAGCTTCGAGATGTAGTAAGTGTCATAGATTTCATCGGACGAGTTCACCGACTTGTGATAAACAACCCTCCTATTGCAATAGATGAGGAAGTTGATGATGCTCATTCAGGTTGGCCCGGTCTAGCTATCGCACATCAAACTGCATCCGTACTCCCCCATTGCCACTTGATTCCGTCGATTCATTGCTTTATTTCATCGATCTCCGCTTCAAGGTAAGGACCCAAAATTTCATAGGGAGTTGGAGGGGCAATACCCGGGCCTACCTTTTGGATGGTAGACACCATGGTTCGATAGTATGGATTATTGGCTGCATTTGCGGGAATCCGGCTGAAGTGAAATCATTTGGAGATGGCTCTCCCCAACTCCCACTTCTTCGTCTTGCCCCAAGCATCATCTATGCACGGTTGCTTTGCTGATGGAGGAGGAAATACCCTGGGATCAAGATCAGAAACATCAACATTAGTTTTCCTACCACTTGCTCCGAGGTTTGTGAAGAATCCACGAATACCTCCTCTGCTTTGAGGTATCCTCATGCTAGAACTCCGGCCAATTTGAGGACCGAAGGGAATTGAACCACTTTGATCCATTGATCCGGCAGCCGAAGTCGAGCCGGCAATGCTTCTGCCACCGCTGCCACTACCGCCGCCATACTCAAAATGAGATACAGGATAGTACATCCGATCTCGTTCGAATGCAGCGTGCTCCAATGAAGCTCAGATGCCGGCTTCAAGTTCTGGATCCTCGTTGTCACCGCCACCCCGAGCCTCATAATGGCCATCGCCGACTTCTTGGGTAGCTCGTCGGTCGAACTCAGCTTGTTGAGTTGCATTCTTAAGACGCCGTTCCTTCTTGTTGGTGAGCATATCTTTGAACATCTGTCAGACTTCCGGCGTTGCTTTGGTGCATTTGACGACGTCGTTGGATGTTCCGCCCAAGTGTGCCTTCAATCGAGTGACGCCTCCACCACGACAAATAATATTACAGTGGATGCATTGATGGTGGTTAGCCTTCTCCAACCGAACACCGTGCTGCCATGCGGGGTCGGCTTGAGATTTCGACGCCATTTCAGCAGAGTTTCGACGTGGAAATTAAGAAAATAGAGATTAGAGAGAGAGAGTTTGAGAAAGATTGAGAGAGATTGAGAGTTTAGATGAGTAGATGAGT
Organism: Canna indica; assembly: GCA_034359265.1. Classification (NCBI taxonomy): domain Eukaryota; kingdom Viridiplantae; phylum Streptophyta; class Magnoliopsida; order Zingiberales; family Cannaceae; genus Canna; species Canna indica. The sequence goes on from CP136897.1 coordinate 21,514,136, forward strand.
GAGTGAGAGTAAAAGAGGTGTTTTGGGGGCTTTATATAGCCCCTAAAATAAGCCAAAACTGGCCCCAAACCCCAAACGACTATATAGCCGTTTGGGGCCGTTGCTACAGTAACCCAACAGCTCTTAAAAAGAGCCGTTGGGTCATATATGACATCAATTACCGAGATACTTGGTATCGCCCAATACCTGGTATCTCGTATATCGGTTTTTCCAAAAACTAGTAAATATCGACCATATCACCCAGTACGGTACGGTATTTGAAACCATGATATAAAGTACATAGGTGCATGAGTGGCAAAAAAAAATTGTTCAAAGCACTTGGTAAGATGATAATATAGGTAATTGAGAATGAAAAGAATCAAAATAATACTAACATATATACCAAATTATAGTGTGGTTCGTCTCAACCTAGGTCTACATCTAACATTACTTAAGTACATCGCTTAGGATTTTAAAGAATCGACTAACGAGTCTTTCTTCTGAAAAGAATTACATGGAAGTTTCCTCCCTTTAGATTTCAAGGAAATTCAATATACACCAGCAAATGCACACATAGAATTATGTTAACGTACACAAGGCCCAAATACACACAATAGCTTTATGTGTAGGTCTCATAGGTATAGAATAAACACGCAATAATAAAAGCAAAACTAGAAGGTAGTACTAAGTAGAGAAAAGCAAAAGACATCTTAGCCAATTTGATCCTGACTCTTTCTCTTTTTTTTCAATTCCTATCAGTACTTGAAGAACTCTTGTAAACCTCCAGGCTCCAGCACCAAAAAAATCCAAGCGAATAGGATGAAATGATGGCTCAATTAATAAGGCTTGAACATACTCAATCAAATCTTAGTTTGGATAAGAGAGGAACTTGCAATTAATGTCGACAAATGATCAATCTAGTGGAAGGGGATTCGATCCATTTGATGTTAGAACAAAAACAACACTTGTCCCCTTTGATTGAGAACCATGTATGTCTATAGTTACTTTAGAACCAATATCAGTGTTAACATTTGATACGTCAGAAATGAATATGCTTAATCACTTTTGGTCAATCAGTCTCCTTCCTCGATAGAGTCATTAAAATTCTTGCCTTCTCACACTTGCCTATATATGCTGTATCCAAGGTCAATCCTCTAGGATTCAAAACATTCTACTTTTTGATACATAAGTGTTAGAACATGTAAAAGATCAGTGACGAAATGGAGGCTTTGATAGTGTAATCACTATCCTTAAGGAATTTATGCGCCCCCACTAGTTTGCTTCCGAGTTGATGACGAATTTCTTCTAGGATTTTACAAAGCTAGCACAGAAATTTCGGACAGCAAGATTCGAAATTTCCCACAAAAACACGTTAGAGAAAAATCACGCGATTCATTTGGAAGAAGCATGTATTTATAATACCTTAAGCACATTTTATGAAAAGATATGACTTTTCAAAAATAGCAGTTAAAATGTCTTTTCGAGAATAATTGTTTAAATTGCAAAATTAATAGATATATATAAAAATATATATCTAATTAATTTTTCGGGCCAAGCCCAAGTGCAAAAGTGCCATTTTTATTTGACTATTATAATATTAATTAATAGTCATAATTTGTATCTCTCCAAATTCCCATCAAAACTTCTCATCAAGTAGAGGTATATAACATATGCATATATACACCTCTAGCTTTTGTAATTACCTGACGTGGGACTAAATTACTAACTAATATAACAATAAGCTATATATAGGCCTTATTTGGTTGACACAATTTCATGCAGGAAGTTGTACTTCTAAGAAAGTAGCCAAAATACCTCTTGTTTGGTTGACACACTTCCTGCATTTTGCAGGAAGTACGTACAACTTCCTCGGTAGGTGCAACTTTCTACAAAACACAAGAAGTAACTTAACTAGGGGGCCACGATAAATTGCACTTCATGCATTGTATTTAAAAGAAAAAGTCAATATTGGCTTCACATTTGCATTTAATGCGGAATTTATAATTTATGTTGTCAACATTATGAGATTAGATAATTATTGAATTTTTCACATATTTATTTTATTTTAATTTTTTTAGCAAAATATGTAATTTTTCATATATAGAGTAAATACCCAAAAAAATACGAACTTTGGACATTTTCCTATTTTTAGCATAAACTTTTTCCGTTAGCAAGAAAATACACGAACTTTGATTCCGTTACCCCGTTTAGCACGCACCATCATTTCTGACGGTTTTTACTGACATGGCCGTTAACGTGGCAAGTTACTTTGCCAATGTGACATATATTTCAACGGACGAGTAAAGGTTAACATAAAATTATGAAATTACCCATCCCCGATGCTAATGTTTTTTGAAACGGGGACGGGTAAAATGGTAATTTTCCCGTCGTCTCCAAGTTGGGCACGCTCGATGCCCTACTTCTTATTTTACCTACTCGAACACTGTGAAAAGGGAGATTGTTGTCGCCTTTATCGCCGGATTAGGGCACGCCTTCTGGAGTCTTTGTCACGGATTAGGGCACGAAGGCACGAGCGGTGGGGACATTGCGAAGCTGCGGTCCTAAAAATAACAGGTATATTTTTGGTTTCTTTCGCATGTGCCATCTTTTTTTATGAATCCATTTTTTTCATTATTTTTTCACTCTTTGCCATCTGTCGCATATTCATTTTCATGTAGGATGACAAAGTTTGAGATTGTAGTACATCACGGTAGTCACATGATGTTTGAACCCCATGTACGCTATGTGGGGGGTGAACTGCTTTTAGTCGGATAAGATGATATGATTTCAAATACAGTTATATTGTCTGATACGAGACTCTTGGTAGCAACATTAGGTTACTGTCGACCTAGCAAATTGTGGTACAAAGACCCTAAAAAGTCCTTATCTTCTGGACTGGTGGAGATAAAGACAGAAACTGAAGTTAAGGAGATGTGTCAATTGGAGATAAGTTGTGGGTCTATATACTTCTATTCAGAAGGAGTTAGAGACTATGAACCATTGAGGAAAAAGAAACTAGATGAAGCTCTCAAAACTCAGAACCAGGATGAGAATTTGGAGCTTGATCATGAATGAGTTGACCAGGATGAGGCTCATGAACATACTGATTTTGATGGAGATGATGACACAAGTGATGAGGATGATGAGGAATACAGAATAGTGAAGAGAAAGAAGAGAATTTTTAATTTGCAAAGTGAAGGCGAGCACAGGGAAGATGAGCAAGGTACTAGTGGTGGAGGAGATGAGCACAGGAAAGATGAGCAAGGTACCAGTGGTGAAGGAAATGAGCACAGGAAAGATGAGCAAGGTACCAATGGTGGAGGAGATGAACACAGGGAAGCTGAGGGTGGGAACAATGATTCATCAACTTTTGATGAATCATCAAGTGATACTTCAAGTAGGGGTGAGCATGGACCGGTTAACCGGTCCATTAACTTCGGCTTTTCAAAATTATTAATCGTAAATCGGTCCATTAATTTCGATTAACTGTTATTTCGGTTTCGGTTTTTTTAGTTCGGTTAATCGATAATTTTCGGTTAACCAATAAATTTTTTTAACCTACAAACATAAAAATATTATGCAAATCATGGAGAAAAATTCAAACAAATACCGAATTCTCATTGAGAAAAAAGAAAAAAGAAAGTGAAACCACTTGAACTAAGATAATGTTATATAAAAACTAATATTTTTATTTTATTTTTTTAAAAATAATTATAATTTTTTTTATAATTTTTTATAATTTTAAATAATTTTTTTATAATTTTTTATAATTTTTTATAATTTTTTATAATTTTTTATAATTTTTTATAATTTTTTATAATTTTTTATAATTTTTTAAATAATTTTAAATAATTTATAAATTATTATTTAATATATATTATTAAAAATTAATAAATTATATCGAACCGGTTGGTTAACCGAAACCGGTAGACTTTTTACCTCTCGGACCGAAATTGAAACCGAAAACCGATTTTTCCAAAAATAAAAACCGAAACAGAAAAAACCGATTTAGTTAATTGGAAAAATCGGTTCGATTTCGGACCGATTTTCCGGTTAATAAAAAAATTGCTTTTTTTTTTCTCACCCCTAACTTTATGTGATAATGCTACATCAATTGAATCAGTGCAGACACCTAATAGTATTGATGAAGATATAAAAAAATTTAAAAAATCGAAGGGTAAAAGATTTAGGGGCAAAGAATCTGATAAATTTTGTCTTAACATGAGGTTTGAGTCAACAGGACAGTTCAGACAAGCTGTTCAAGACTATGCTTTGAAGAATGGGAAGACTATTAAGTTTACTTGGCCTGGTGAGAAAAATGTAGAGGCTGTGTAGTGTTAAATGTCCTTCGAGGATTTATGGAAGCTTAACACAAAGGAATGAAGCATTTGTGATTAAGATTTATGATTCAGATCATAAATGCTCTAGACCAGCAAGAAACAAGCAAGCCTCATCTAAATGGCTTGCAAGGCACTACATGGAAACTTTTAGGAAAAAATCAGACTGGAATGTACTTGAAATACAAAGGGATATTGACAAAAAAATTGCCAAATCAGTCACTAAGAATGTATGTTATAGAGCCAGAGCAAGGGCATTGAAAGCTTTATTAGACTCATTGGCTGATCATTATAAGTTGTTATCATCTTATGTAGCAAAATTGAAGAAGGTGTACAAACATGGGTTGTTTTCCACAATGATTGAGGGGTATAACAGATTCAAGAGAATGTTTATTGGCTTTGATGCATTGAAAGAAGGGTTTTTAGGTGGTTGTAGGCCTGTGATTTCATTGGATGGGTGATTTTTGAAGTCAGAAGTTGGTGGCCAACTACTGTCTGCAGTTGGTAAGGATGGAAATAATCAGATGTTTCCAGTATGTTGGGCTGTGGTTGAAGGTGTGAATGAAGACTCATGTAGGTGGTTTTTGATAAGATTAACTGAACACTTAGCCATTGTAGATGGTTTTGAATGGACAATTATAAATGATTAGTAGAAGGTATAAGTGAACACTTAGCCTTTGTTTTTTATCTCATGTATACTCCACTTATGTTTGTTTATCTCTTGTAGGGTCTTCAAAATATAGTTAGAGCTTTTATGCCTAATGCAGAACATAAAAACTGTGCAAAACATTTATATGCTAACTAGAAGAAAAAACATATGGGTTATGCTTTGAAGAATATTTTCTGGAAGGCTGCAAAGAGCACCATAGAAGCTCAATTCAATGAACACATATATGAGATGAAGGTACTTCTCAAGTTGTACATGATGATTTCATTAAAATTGGTTCAGACAAGTTCTGTAGGTTTAAAATTAGTACATTGCAAAAATGTGAGGTCATTGACAATAACATGTCTGAATGTTTTAATGGATACATTTTGAGGGTAAGAAATAGACTTTTGATTAACATGTTAGAGGATATTAGAAGGACATTGATGAAAAGGATGGCAGAAAAGAGGGAGATGATAATGAAAAGTGATGATACCATATGCCCTAAAATTAGGAAAAAAGTAGAAGAGAACAAGGTTGTTAGTGGCTTCTGCATAGCAACACATGCTGTATATAAGAAGTTTGAGGTTAAACACATGAATAACAATTATGTTGTAGAGCTAGAACAAAATAGTTGCTCATGCAGGATGTGGAAACTTAGTGGCATCCCTTGTCCTTATGCCATTTCATCAATTCATTGGTTGTGAGAGGATCACACAGAATATGTTTATGATTATTTTAAAATGTCCAAATACCTAAGGGCATATGAGCATCTTATTTAGCCATTAAATGGGAAAAAATATAGGCAAAGGTTGAGTCTGAACCTATCTTACCTCCCATTGTGAGAAGACAAACAGAGAGACCAAAAAAGGCAAGGAACAAGGATATTAGTGAGAAGGAAAAGGAACAAGCAAATCCAACAAAGATAAGTAAGAGAGGGGTGCAGATGAAATGTACACACTGCAATACATATGACCATAACAAAAGGTCATGCAAAAATAAGGATAAAAGACCAGTATCAAGTCAATTATCATCTAGTCAAATAACTTAATATTTGTCCTTACCTGTTTACTAACAAATCTATTTTTTACAAATCTGTTTACTAACAAATCTATTTTGACACAGGGGAAGAAAAGAGAAGACCACATAAGAACCAGGGTGTGCAAATCAATTTGGAGAACCAAGGTGTGCAAATCAATTTGGAGAACTAGGGTGTGCAGTTATCTGTAAAGAGACCAAAGATGACTGTTATTAAGAGACATGTTAGTTATGAGATGCTTGTGCACAAGGAGAGGGCTATGATAGCAAAGGGATTTGAAGAAACAATTGGCATTGAAACATGAAATACATATGTGCATGTAAGTTGTTTAATTCTAGTTATAAATTATAGATTTCAGTTATCTAATTCTAAGTTTCATGTAGATGCCTAATACACAAGTTAGAATATTTAATGAAGGAAGATTTGGAGGAGGGCAGTTTGTCCATCCTCAAGGCACCCAGGTCAGCCAACCCACTCAAGGCACCTAGGTCAGCCAACCCACTCAATAGAGCACAACCTTAGTAAGGAGCAGCAACAGACTCAAGGAAAAAAAGAAGTCAGACAATCAGTCATCTTCAAGTGTTAGGATTGATGTGGATTGTATGTGGATTGTGTTGTGTCACACCTCAACTGAGGGTAGTGTGACCGGTCAGGGCCTACATCCTGCCCTGTAGCCTACTGTCTACACTGACTAACAATAAAATAGGACATATCGAGAAAGGAAACCACAACACAATCTTTATTTAAAGTTTTCAAAATTCACAAATATATGTTTTTCAACCCAAAGAAGAAAACCAACATCGTCACAAATAGAACATCTCAAGTATCAAACTTATTACAAACTTTTTAAAACACAACTGTTAGTGTAGAAACGGAAAATAACTACTACAAGACACTGGACTATGACCAAAAGACGCCACTACGAGATATGTCACCACCACCTGCCTTTAAGCTGCACCATGACGACAAGCCTCGATCATTGATCATGCTCTGCAAAAACAAAGAAAACAAACCATGAGTCCACTTGGGACTCAATGAGCGGTTCTTTCGAACCTCCACATAATCCGCAGTTAGTCATGCATGACATATAAACAACATAGAATATAATCAGGGAGGTAAGCTACTTTTTGATGTGACTATCGACCCCGTGGGTCATTCTGCATAAACCATATATGAGAAACTTGCCATAACGGCCTAACCTTGCCACCTGACATCCGACCCTTAAGGCCTACTTATGATGTAAGAATCGCGGCTACAACCGGCCCTACCATACAAGGTAGAATCGCACTGGCCGTTCGGCCACATCATATCAAGATATAAACATGGAATCCTGGGCCATCGACTAGGATGGTCTACTAGTCTCCGGACAGCGTCTGAGATAGGGATAGCTAGTCCCACCCAACTGAGGTCTGACACCTAGCGGGCCCGCTGGTGCATCTCAAGACCCAATCACTGGCCGAGCTAAGCATTGGTCATTTCCGACCTCCACGCTTCTCGGCGGACCATCTCAAGCACATCACACAGTCAAATATCCTAGGGTTTCCTTATATACATTTCGGGCGGTTGCCTGTATCCGGCCCTAATCCGGTCTGCAGGGTCAATAAATTAGTGTTGCCCTTCCAAAAATGTGTACACCTAATAGTTCTAGGTTTCCAAAAATGAATACTAGAAATCCTAGAAGTTGTGTCATTTCCTAGCTAGGTTTCCATATATGCTATGCATCTTGCAACGTCCTACATGTTATCTAACCCATTCTTCCTAGAACGAGCGAACTCGCTGACTATGTAGGCACTCGACCTACCATTTCCACATCACTTACCAAATTAATTATGGATAGTAACATCATGAAGAGCCGAAATAAAAAATAAGTAATGTAGAGGTTAAACTAATATGGAACATACACTAAGCATAACAATAATTAAACATGATATGAGCAATTAAATGAAACATTTCTTGACTACATATACCATATAAGCATTGGCAAGAACATTTCCAAAATGATATATAGATCTACCCCAACAAATCCCAACATGAATATGGATTAACATTAACATGAATATGAATAAACATTAAGCGGAGGGATATGAACAACTACACAAAATCGTTCGTTTCCTCCTCCTTTCCCTTGATCGGCCGAAGCTCGAGCAAGGTAAACCTTGCTCGATCGGCCGAACCATCCATGTGGGAAGGGGCTAGAATTTATGCATATAACCAGTAGAATAGTAAACATAAAATTCAAATTTAATCTAACATTTAAACATGAAGGTGCGAGTTAATGCGATAAAATAAGAGATCCAATAATCCAATATAAATAGCCCAACTTTTCCCCCTTCTACTGCTCGGCCAACTCGAGCAGGATGATGACCATGCTCGGCCAAACCCTCTAGAGGTGGTGGAAAATGAATACAAATCGATACACGAGTTGCGAGACGAACGAGGAAATTGGGGAAAATTTTGGCATGACCTTTCCCCTTTTTCCTTGACTCGACCAGCCCCTTAAAGCGAGAAATCAACACGTTTTCAAACATGAAATCATAGTATGTACAACGATTTAAAAATCTAACATGGAGAAATAACCCGATTGGCAAAACTCGCGGAGAAAACCTCGATTTCAAAATCTATGGGGTCGGCCACCCGCCTCCCCTTAACATCTACTCTAACCACTCACCTTGAATTGGATCGCGAAGAAATCTTGATGAAACGAGAATCCGATCTCCTCGAGTGTCATCGCGAACTCGGCACCGACAAGATCTCCTCCTCCTCTCTCCCTTTCTCCCTCTTGATGGGCTGCGTGTGGCTCTCTCTTTGAGTCGCACGGGTGGCTTGGGTGAGGGGTTTTATTCCCCTCATCCAATGACCCATTTGCCCCTCACTTGACTTGACTTCTTCTCGGTTCGATCCGAGTCCGATTCGGACTCCGATCCTATCCGCACTCATGAGTCGAACTCGACTTTAATAAGACATCATAAGCAAGAAAGGAAATAACCATTGAGCTAATTAATTCAACTTCATATTTCCATGGGTCGAGTTATACCTTCTACTCGAGGCGATTTCCATGGCTCGACCCGGCTAACCTCCGATCCGGTGCGCTGCACCAAAAAAAGAATTTTTATATAGGAAAAAAAAATTCGGGTCTTACATGTTGGGTGAAATGGCCACACTAGAGGGGGTGGGGGGTGGGGGGTGAATAGTGTGTTTACTAATCGATTCGCCTAATTCCAGTTTTAATCATTTACTTGGTTACTTAGGCAATTTAACAAATCCAATAACAAGCGGAAGCAAAGTGCATATGCTAATTAAGCAAACGCAAGAAGAAGCAATGCAAACATGATGATTTATAGTGGTTCGACCCCAATGCCTACTCTACTACCTAAGCACCCCATTTAGGATTTCCAAACTTAACTTTACTAGATTATATCGTTTCCCTTACAAAGAGGACTTTACATCGGAAAGTCTCCGCTCTCAAACTGAAGGCACTTCCACACCCGGAAGTATCCCGCCTTCCTACCGAGAGCACTCTCCCACCTCAACCCAAGGGACAACTCAACTAATCCTAGTAAACTAAGTTTACAATGGTGGGTTTAAGCCTCAACACCAAGGCAACCACCAACTCAATCAACCTAGCACTCTAGGTTTACACAAATTCAAATATAATGAAATAAACACCAAAATACAATAATAATGAGAACAAATAATAAACAATGTAAACTTAGCTCTCAAACAATATGTCCTAGCTCATCTTGATGACTTGAAGATGAATCAAGGCAAGCTCAACGCCAATCTTAAGGTTCTTAGGTTCAAAGCTAGGGTTCTTTGCAAAGATGGTTCAAGAATCTTGTAGAGATGCAAGGAGTGGCTCTTTTAGGCTTAGAAGCATCATTAGAAGGCTGTAAATAAGATTGGGATGAGTATTTATAACCGTTCACAAGAAATGGCTCGTCAACGAGCGAAAAACTAGCTATTTTCGCCGTCCGGTCGATGGCCGGTCGATCGACCGAAAGCAAAGTGCCGCTTTCTGGCACACTTCGGTCGACCGAATTGGCTACTGCCAATTTTCGACCAACTTCGATCGGCCGAATTGGCTACTGCCAAATTCTGGCATCGTTCGGTCGACTGATCGATCGACTGAAATGCCTTCTTCTTCGATTGGTCGACCAGTCGGTAGACCGAACTTGGGCAAGGCAGATTTCTTTAAAACATAAATGTTATTTAAGGATTACCCCCATTTGGCTTCAATAAAAATATCTAAAAAATTAAAATCCTTAAGAATCAAAATCTAGTTTTTGGGGTCTAGTGCAAATTTTCGGAAAATGGAAAATTTCTAATTTCTCGGGTCAAATATGGGTAGGCTAAAGGCTTCCAATTTTTTTTTAAAAATACATCGTTATCTAATTTCTACCCAAGGAATAATTACCGTCATTTTTTGTGTCAGAAAAATATCTAGGTCATATAGCCCTCCAAGGAGCTCCCTAAGCTTAGTGAGTTTCAAGGCGATTTTCGGGTTTTCATGTTTTGGGATTCGGGAATGGTTTTTGGTTCTTATGCATCATCATGAGGATTTACAACATAAACTAGACACCCTAAACCTAGGCTCTATCTTCCCGACGAATCCGAGCGCGTCGACCAATGTCCTTTTGATTTTCTGATTTCTCTGATATTTTCGATCGAGGACGACGTACGCTAACCGATATGGAATCCGAAAGAAACTCTTCATGAAATCATTAGTTCCATGTTTGTTATCATCAAAATCGAGATTAAAACTAAGGTTGAAAACCTTAAGCCAACAAATTGATATAGATTGTATGTGGATGTATGTGAATTGATATGGATTTATGTGAAATTATGTATGAAATGATGGATTATAGCCATTACTTGATTTTGTATAAATTATGTGTCATTCTAAGTTTTATGTATGTGGCATTTGTAATTCTAAATTTTATGTATGTGAAATGATGTGTACTAGTTGAATTGCGTACTGTGCTATAAAATAACTATGCTATAAATGATAAAGTTCATGTATTTTAATGTTAAAAGTGGTAAAGTTCATGTATTGTTAGGTTAAAAGTGGCAAAGTTCATATATTTTTACGTTAAAAGTGGCAAAGTTCATATTTTTTTAGGTTAAAATGGAAAAATTCATATTTTTTCTCGCAAATATGTGAAAGTTCAAATTTTTTTGTGCATAGTTCACTAACAGATTGAAACATGCTAAAACATATTGTCTTCAAATACACATGAGAGAGTAACATCAAAATACATAAATCAAACTACTTCATGGTAGTAGCTTTAGACTATTGTCTTTGTTTCCACCCTCAAATAACATACTAGAAAACACAATACATACAAAAAAAAACACCACACACACACTACCCTTCCTTAAATTGACTTATTTTTTTATCATTCCTCAGTTGAACTATCTCTTCTTCAAGTGTTGCAATTCTTTCTTGAAATGTCATTTCTTTCATCTTGCTCAATTCTATCATTTCTTCAATTAGCTTCAGTTTCTCGAGAAATTTTTTTTTCCTCAATAAAACCTCGCAGGAATAATCTTTGTGTGGCCATGATCCTCAGGATCATGCCACGCAAAGAAGTGACAATCATTCTTCTGTTAAAAGATAGGAATGAGTGATTACAATAAAGATAGGACTTTTGAGTGAGATGCTTATAAGGGATCATACCTTCCAATGTCTGCATCCCCAAAATCTTCTTCCGGGATTTCTTTGGCTCCATGTGGTGAACAAAACAGCTCGCACGTACGTTATGGCAGCAGTGCGAAGCAACAACCTGTGATGAATTCACTGAAGATTCCTCCATTCGTCCCACGGTTTTTCTTCCTGACATGATCGTCCCTTCGTGCCCTAATCCGGCGACAAAGGCGACAACAATCCCTCTTTTCGCAGTGTTTGAGAAGGTAAAATAAGAACTAGGGCATCGAGCGCACCCAACTTGGAAACGACGGGCAAATTACCATTTTGCCCGTCCCCGTTTCAAAAAATATTAGCATGGGGGATGAGTAATTTCGTAATTTTATGTTAACCTTTACTCGTCCGATGAAATATATGCCATGTTGGCAAAGTAACTTGCCACGTCATCGCCGTTAACAGCCATGTCAACAAAAACCGTCAAAAATGACGGTGTGTGCTAAACAGGGTAACAGAATCAAAATTCGTGTATTTTCTTGCTAACGAAAAAAGTTTATGCTAAAAATAGGAAAAAGGTCAAAAGTTCGTATTTTTTGGGGGTATGTACGCTATTAATTATAAATAAAAATTATTTTTTATATAATAAAATATATATTACATTAATTATATATGCAAAAAATTATATTATATATATATATTTCAATATCAATTTAAAAATATAATTTATTTTTTCATATATATATATATATAGAGATTAATTTATAAAAGAATGATATATTGGTCATTTCACATGTACTTCGTAAGATGTACTCATATCAACCAAATATGTTGTAGGTGAAAAATTATATTTTCTATGAATTAATTTTTTGTCAACTAAATACTTTTTAAAAAATATACATGAAAAGATAATTCATGAGAATTATAATTTTTTGTAAAAAATTATTTCTCATGTCAATTAAACGAGACAGTCTGCAGACATACAGTTTAGACAAATAATTAAGCATTCTCGATCCAAGTGAAATCCAAGACGTACAAATTAATGGTTCTAAATATTTACGCAAAAGTTGCTCCACTGAAGGAAAACTTTCCACCCTTTGAATTGATCCTCAGCCAAGAGTTCTCCTCCTGGAATGCATGCCGCCTCCGTAAACGCCGTCGGCTCTTCCTAGCTATATATAAATACGTACCACTTGCAGTTCCGCACTCTTCATTGAATCTGTCGTTGTCTTCTTCTATCTGATACTTCGATCCTGTTTCAAATATATATACCAACACTAATCAAAAGGAAATGGATCGAGTGGGGCAAGCTGCAGGCCAAGCTCAGGTAAAGAAGGATGAGATATTGGTGAACAAATATCCAGAAATATATCAATTGATCTCTAGCTCTATTTCTTTTTCTTTTTCCTTAACTTTTTAATATTTTAACGTAATTGATCTGATTACTGTTGCATTGCTCATTAGGTAAAGAAGGATGAGATGGTGAACAAAGCGTATGAATCCTGCGAACAAGGGCAGCAGCAAGCAGGAAGTTTCATGCAACAGGTATACCTACTTACTCCATTAATTATTATCTTATTAGTTTGCCTTGATATATATTGACGTACTACTTAATTGGTATACGCATGCATGCAGACTGGAGATCAAATGAGGAATATGGCACAAGGGGCTGCTGATACTGTCAAGAATGCTACTGGAATGGAAGGTGGCGACGCTTCTTCTACCACCAACAAATAGTTAAAGCAGTCCACAATTATACTTTTGTTTCTTGAAATATTGTTTGAGAATTTGATGTAATATGCTCTCCTTTTCCCCTTTTTGCTAATTAATAATTTAGCTGGCTGGTCATGTTCAATTCCTTCATAGACTTTTGATAATTAATTATTTGAATCTTGAGCTTCAACATGAGAAGTAGTTTAGTTTTTTTAAATAAAGAAGACTTATATTAATCAAAAGATTTGAAAGTTACAAATTGGGAGGGAGGGGAAGGAAAAGTACAGAAAAAAGTAACATGAAGGTAAACTTAGGCAGCACACAAGCCATCTAAATGAGATGCTGCTATAGCAAGCTCAACGGAAGATTTTTCGACGCCTTCAAAGAAACGTAAATTTCTCTCGTGCCAGATTTTCCACCGCCAAATCATGATGAGACGATAGGATCTGAGTTTCGATGAGCAGACGGGGGGCCATCCTAATCCAGGGTCGTCATTCAGAGAGAAAAAAGGAACGTTTGCCATGTCAAGCAGAGAAGCTAGCCCAACCTTGAGTGGTAAACTAAAAGTCTACAAACAGGTGTTGGTGAGTCTCATTGGCAATTTTGCATAATAAGCTTTGAGGATCGACCTGAAATCCCCGAATAAGAAGACAGTCTTTAATTAGTGAGAAGCCTCTAGTTGAGTGTGATCCAATTCATGACAGAAACTCCTTCCGGACAAAAGTTGTGCCAGACATACTTGGCAGAGGGGTTTGGAGATACCACCGAAATTAAGTATTTTTATAAAGGGAGCTAGTGGAAAAGATGCCATCGGTAGTCCATTTCCACTTAATAGTATCCTCCCCGTCGAGATGTAGAAAAGGCTCAATGGAACTTAGAAGATGATTGATGGAAGCAAGAGGGACCAAATTATTAAAGCTAAGATTCCATCCAGTAGCGGTTCCAAACTCATTGGAGGCTCTTGCACAGAGCAGTTCGGAAACATTGCCTCTGCGAAAAGATCAAGAAAGAAATTGCTCAATTTGTTACCGTAGACCTGATCAAGCCAAAAGCGGATCAAGGTGCCATTCCTGACTTGATAAGAAAGTGAAGTTTTGAGAAGTTCCTTGTCTTTAAGGATGTCTCTCCAAATAGGTGAAAGGGTCGTATTGTGACAATCGAGGAGGGCCGCTACAGAATGATGAGAGTGACAGATGATGTTCCTCCAACCCGAGTCGCAATTAGTTGTGAACTTCCAGAGCCAATTACCAAGGCGAGCACGGTTATAAAGGTGTAAATTAAGCAAGCCAATTAAGACCACCTTAAGATTTGGAAGAGGTGACCTTGCTCCAATTGATTAGACACTTTCCTTGGAGATTGTTGCCTACTTGCCTCTACCACCGGTCCATAAGAAAGATTTCTTGCGCTTGTCCAGAAGCTTAATAACCCATGAGGGAGCCCGGAATATGAAAAAGAAGTATGCCGCTTGGTTGGAGAGGATACTATTGATAAGAGTGATTTTGGCAGCTCAAGATAGCTGCGACCCGTGCCAGGAAGCCAGAATCTTATCAAACTTTGAAATAATAATGACCCAGTCCTCCTTAAGAAGTCGACTCGGCCTCAGGGGAAGGCCCAAATAGGTGATGGGAAAAGTATCGACCGAGCAATTAAGGATGGAAGCGGCAGGTGAGGCGTGCGACTCAACGCTAGAAATGTGAATTGCTCTAGTTTTAGCACAGTTCAATTTGAGGCCAGAACACAACTCGAAGCATTGCAGAAGGAGCTTCATATATTGAAGATAGTTCGCAGAGTTGTTGCTGAATATAATGAGATCGCCAACAAAGGAAACATGGGTAATTCCTTCAAGGAGAGAATTAGAGAGAGCTCCTTTGGTAATGCCCCTACTGGCCGCATGCTTCAAAATCTTGGATAAGGCGTCAATGACAAGATTGAAGAGTAGAGGGGACAAAGGATTACCTAGCTTGTCGAAGACCTCTTTTGTGAGCAAAAGACCGGCCAGGAGAGCCATTAATGACAGAAGACACTGCTGTGTTAAGGAGGGAAGAGACCGAAGAAGACCATTTAGGGGGGAAACCTCGTGCAGTCAAGAGCTCCAAGATAAAAGATCAGTTCACTGAATCAAAAGCTTTCTCGAAGTCCACTTCGATAAGACATACGTCTTCGTTGAGGTGAGAGGAGGCCCATAAAGTCTCAAATACAGACATGTAACAATCAACATAGCTGCGACCGACAATGAAGGCTCCTTGGGAGTAGTCCACGAGATAGGGAAGGATAGCTGCTAGACGGTTGGTGAGTAATTTCGAGAAGATCTCGACAAGGCAGTTTTCCAGACTGATGGGCCGATAGTCGCTAGTAGTGCTAGCACCATCTTTCTTAGGGATAAGAGAGATAAAAGCATTGTTTAATCTTGCCAAATCCTAGGGGTTATTTTGCAAATCAATCAGAATATGCAACACCCCATCTTTCAAGAGGTCTCCATTCTTCTTAAAGAATTCCATTAGAATACCATCAGGCCTAGGGGATTTGTAGTTTTTTGAAGCTTTAATGACACCCAGGAGCTCATCTTCAAAAAAAGGATAGTCAAGGTGTGATATCAAAGGATAAACAGGGGGGTAGATATCTGACCAATTAATGGTCATGAGTGGCTTCTTAGCCTTCCCAAGAAGGTTGCCATAGAAATCCCTAAATTCTTCAGCAATTTGGAAGGGATCCGAAGTTTGATCAGAAGAGCCCAAGATCTTGGTAATCCAGTTCCGATTGCGCCTGGTAGTCGCACACTGATGGAAATAACGAGTATTTCGGTCGCCATCTTTAACCCATCTTTTCTTCGCCCTTTGCCTCCAATACAAGTCTTCTGAGTGATAAAGGGCATCAAGATCCTTCTTAAGGGTCCTGAACTCGCGGTGCTCCTAAGGAGAAAGAGAACTCGAGTCAGCTTTAGAAGACATCTAATGTACAAGGTCTTCCAAAGAATGCCTTTTGACTGTCCAGGATTTTTTCCTAAAGGAATTAATTCCATTCTCTTAGAATAGGTCTAAGGTTTTTCCAAGTGGTTATCCAACCTTTAAGGAGGCCACGAAAGCCAATTTGAGGGGATAGAGTCGGTAGAAGACCCTTAGATATAATGTGAGAGAATTTCTTAGAAACGAACCAACCATTTTACATACAAAAAGGGCTAGAGGCACCGGCTAGAGCGAGGAATGATCTAATGTAGCAGAAGAAGAGCATGGTCCGAAAGTCTCCGAGGCTCTCCGAAAATCCGAATGTTGGGGATGCAGTCCCAGAGTTTAGAGTTGACCAGAATTCTGTCCAATTTTGCTAGAGCAGGAACAATACGACAATTTGACCAAGAATATGATATACTTGAAGTTGGAAGATCAAGGAGACCACAGTCAGCGATAAACTTAGAAAATTTTTTGGAGTCATTGATATTGCCCATGCAATTGACCCTTTCTCCGTTGTGAGTAGTCATGTTAAAATCACCCCTGATGACGGAAGGAACGAAATCATTGGCTGCAATCGAGTAGAGCTCCTAAAGGAAAGCATGACGACCAAGATGGCTAGGGGGGCCATAGACCCTGGAGAACCAGAAAGATTCGTTCGCAACAATATGACGCAACCGAACTTGGATGGAATAAGAATTGGTAATATAATTAGTGCACACCCAAATGTTTGGATTCCGAATAGCGAGGATACCCCCGGAAGCACCATCAACATCTAAAGCTATGAAATTTTGACTGAGACCAGACTTGAAACCAGTTAGTTGCTTAACAGTTCTAATCGAAACTTGAGATAGCTTGGTTTCAAAAAGGAAAATCAAACTATAATGTAAATCTCTTACAACTTGTTTCACCATATACCGTTTGGAGAAACGATTGATACCACGAACATTCCAAAAAAGTACATTAAAATGATTAATAGTAGTTGTAGAAGTCATGAAAAAGTTTCCGCAAATGAGCACCGGTGAAGACCAAAATTGCTGTAGGCAAGTACAGGGCCCTAGTCCCCGTTAATCGCCAAAGCCCTAGCGATCTCCGAGGAGCTCTCCAAACAAGAAAAGCCCAAGTCTCTGATGCATATATTGCATGACGTCCGGGCTGACACAATCAAAGGTGGTTACAATCAAAGAGCCTAGATTGGAGGAGTTGATGATCGGAGAAGAGAGGTGTCGTACACTCGTGGCTTCCTGAATAGCGGCCTTTCTGACATCCACTTTTTTTGAAGCCGGAAAGTAATCTTTGGAAAGGAAACGAGAACTCCTTCTGACGACTGTAGTACAAGGAGGCTTACGTTTCTTCGGTAGTTTTCGATGATCAGCTATCGAAGAAAGCGAATCCAAGTCCAGAACATCATGGCTAAGAATCTATTGATTAATTAAATAGGATCGGTTAGCTAGATATATATACATTTCTTATGTAGCCGTAGGCGCTATATTAATTCATTGCTACATCTAGCTATTATGTTGTTGCTACCAAATACCAATGTTTGTTTCAAATCTTTCAATTCCTTTTCGTAGATCCAAATCAATTTTTTTTCTTATCATTCGATAAAAAGATTCTTTCTCTTTCTAAAAAGCAAATTATTTGTGGATGATTTTTATAACTTATTAATATAATTTTAGATTTTTTTTTTCATATATTCATTGAAATGTCTTCGTTGAGTATCTTAATGAACATTAATGAAGCAAAAGTACAATTAGTTTCACCATATTTATTTATTGTGAAAAAAATTCTTCTCTTGTCTTCGGATCCCAATTTATCAAGCAATTATATATATATATATATTGGGGTTAAATCAGATCAGATTGATTTTAATTTTTCCAAAAAAAAACGTAAAAAACGGCACAGAAATTATTATTTATAAAAGAATTCTCTAAGTATTTGTAGAAACAAAATTATGATTTTTTATATAATTTAAAATTTTAACAATTGTCACGCCCCAACTCAGGGTCACGTGACCGACCAGGGTATACGTGCCTATACCCCGCAGCTTAAACCACGCACATGCCAACTCAACAAATAATACAGAGAGAAGAAATAACAAGTTTTATTTTAATGAAAAACAAACCAAAATAAAGTTTAATTCAAGTAGCTCAAATGAAATAAAAAGTGCGGAATAACTTTTAAGTTCAACAGTTCAAAAGTTCAGATACAATAAAACCTAAAATAAATGACATAAATACTCTCAGGGTTACAACTCCAAATCAAGCTAATACAAGTGCATGACTACTACCAAAGGACTCGATTACGACCCTAACTAGGACTGTCGTGAGATCATGCGACTCCTCTGCCCTCCAGCGGCGCCAAGTGCATCCGACCCATCTCATCGGTCAGACTCTACAAAAAAGAAATCAAACGACAACGGGTGAGTTCAAAGAACTCAGCGAGCGATTTTACCAACACTCACAAATAAAAATTACAGAGATAACAAGAATGAAATATATCTCTATAGAAGGCAAGGTCACGAAGGTGTGACTAGCTAATAGGCCAACAAGCCACACATGCCCCAAGGCATCTAACCCTCCAAAGAAGTGCATCAGGCCGAAGCCCACCATGCCCGAAGGCAACAACACATACTAAAGAAGTGCATCGGGCCGAAGCCCACCATGCCCGAAGACAACATCACATACTAGGATAATCGAGAAAGGCCCTCCGAACTTATCCTAGTATAAGGAACCTCGGGAGCAATCGGGAAAGGCCCTCCGAACTTGCTCCACGAGACGTGATATCACAAGAGTAATTAGGAAGACCCTCCAACTTCCTCTTTAATTTAAGACATCACAGGAATAATTGGGAAAGGCCCTCCGAACTTATTCATCTAAAAATCACCTCGGGGATAATCGGGAAAGGTCCTTCGAACTTATCCCATGAGGCCAAGATCAGAACAATCGGGAAAGACCCTCCGAACTTGTTCTGCAGGTTGGGAATTTGATGTCCAACCACCCGGGCGTAGCCCAAAATCCGACTCCTAATTGAGCTGCTCCGTCATTCTCAAGGATATGATGCATCAAGACCTAAGTCAAGATTCTCCTACTATGTCCTAGGGGTGTCCTCATTATGAAGCGTCTCAACACTCCAAACCCGACTCCTATCCCTTAGACCCGTAATGTCATGAACCTGTGTGGTTTTATTTCATGCATACTTTATAAGTTGGTTCATAACAGATTATGCTCACCCTTAACCCAATTTTAATTATATAATTAAAATTTAGATAATCTCAATTAGGGTTTTATTTTAGGGTTTTTTTCTGCCCAGAACTGTTGTGTCTAACCCAAATCTAGTATCCAAAGTGTGTCCTATGTTTCCAAACTATATTTTCTGGTCGAAACGATAGGTTACACGACTATATTCACACATATACACACATCACAATAAATAAATTAAAATCAGCACAAATTCATCATCTCAGCACACAATTCCAGCGACATGCAATTTGAGCATACTTATAGAATTAAATCCGAAAATTAACATAAATTAACCCCTAAATTACCATTAGGACAGAATACTAATCTCAGGAATTAATTAACATAAATCATGCTTTTCATCAAGATTAACAAGAACCCACACACTTAAACCAAGAATCAAGCATTAAGATCAAGAACCCCTAATTAGTCATTATCAAGATCTTAATCATATCATATGATTTCTACCCAAAAATCACAGATTTAATTCTAAACAAGAAACTCATAATCAAGAATCTCAAATTAGGAGAATAGATCAAGATTTCATATCAAAGGAAAACAAGAACACATTCGGGCTTTTCATTGAACACCTTGAGGGCGACCCAGGTTTCCCCCTTGGTTGAGCACCCCTAGGGTTACCCTAGGGCTGCCGAGCCCCATAGAGGGGAGATTAGGGTCTCCTCAAGCACAATCTCAAGGAAACATGGCAAGAACGCGAAGAACAATCAAGAAACGAAACACAAATACCAAGCCGTCAAGAACGACTTCAAGAATCCGATTGAAATCCCGAAGAGAGAGGGTAAATCACTCATCTTAATTGGAAGAAGAACTAAGGAAGAAATTCCGGATGACGGCCCTCAAATCCGGCTTCAAAAGGCCGATGGCTCAACCTAAGAAAAGGCTCCAAGGGGCGGCGGTTCACTCCAAGCCGCCTGCTTGGAGAGAGGGAGAGAGAGGAGAAAGAGATTGGCTAGCTCCTCTTGGCTTGGCTCCAAAGGGAAGGAAGAGAGAGAGGGGAGGAAGGGAAGCAGGCGGCTCGACGGCTTGGCTCACAGGCGGCGACTCCAAGGGGAAGAGGGAAAGCGGGCTGGCGGCTTGGCTCACAAGCGACGGTTGGCTCCCTTTCTCAATCTCTGGGTTGCTCCAAAATAGGAGCCACAAGCCATGAGGAGGGGGTTTTATACTCCCTCATCAACCCTAACCCCTTAAACCCTTAACCCACAACCCGCATCCACTTTAAGCCAAAACCAAAACTCGCTAATCTGATAGACTTAAATAATTTAATTAAACTCATTCTAATAAATCACAAGTACTTAATTAAATACACTCACATGAACATAATTAACAATTATGCACACACAAAATCAAATCTAAATAATTTCAACTACCAAAGCCTAAACTTCATAAATTCATAAATTCATATCCTACTTACCCGAGCTCGCAAGCTTGCTCCGGACCATGAGTCGATTCGACTCATCCACGAACTAGTCTGCTAGGCTAGCAAATACACATAAGAGGAAAAATAATAAATTTAAATATCTAGGATATTACAACAATAAATGTAAAATAGTCTAACAAAGAAAATGAGAAGAAAAAATAGATAATAAATGAATAGTATATGATAGGAAAACAAATGAGAAGAAAAAGTATATATAATTTTTTATTCAGTGTACGTCGGATATAATGAGTTCCAAACTCTGATATGATGATAACATGACTCCAATGAAACAAAGTGAATGTCTCACATGAGACTACGTACAGTAGAAAACACAAGTCAAATCACCTTGTGCCTCGGCTCTCTAACTGCGACTTGGGGAAATCTCCTCGCTGAGCTTGTGTCGCCAACCGCATCAAGCACCTTGTGTCTCACCTGAACCTGCACACAAAGGCAGGAGGGCGTGAGTTTACGACTTAGTTAGTGGCATGGTAACACTAGCCCTTTCAAACACAATCAACCTAACCAGATATCATAAGCAATAACATGATAACATGTTGAATTCATGATACACTGATCTCAGTATACGACCAGTCAGGTCATGACATTAAGTAATAATAACTACGACATCATAACGTAAATATGACATCACATATTAGCATGGCGCGCATCCCTAACCATCATGCTATCATATCTTCAACTCACGAGACACGCGCACTAGTCACTGTAAGCCCCTCGAGTCGCTGTCCGACACGATTGGGAATATCCCTCCAACCAACCACATATGATAGGTTGTTAGGGTGGCCTCTTGTCATGCTACCCAGCCCAACATCATCTCTTCGGGGCATCCCCTCCTGTCACCAGATGGGTTTCTAGAGCCGTCTCTTCGGGGCACTCCCCCGTCACCGGTCATAATATCATATCTCTCCACCGCCGTCTTTTCGGGGCACTCCCCTGTCAACGGATGGACTTTCGGAACCATCTCTTCGGGACACTCCTCATCACGGGTCGAAATCTCAAGTCACCAACCACATGCATTAAGTGTGGAATATAACAATAGTAGTGCATATATATACCATTTCATTACATAGCCAAATACTCAAAAAAATCTCAGGGATAAATGCTATCCTATCATAGTATAATATGTACCATCATCATTAAATGAAAACAATCCATAAATAAGGACTTGAGAAATTTCTCAACACTTTAGCCAATTTCTAAGCATCTCAAAAACATTAATAAATATACTTTTGGCGCTACTATCAAACCCACAATTCTTGATATATTGACTACAGAAGTTACACATTTAATATGTCCACAACATATACTAACCCTCTCTTAAGTTTCAAGCCATTTGGATGACGAATCGATCACAAAATAATGTGACTAACATGTCATTCTAGATTTCTGCAATCACAAGCAGATTTCACAAATTTAACTAGTTATTTTGTAAAATTTATAAACCCATCAATTCTTATCCCAATTACCTCAGAATTCACTCGTAAGCCAACCTACTAACTTTCCCCAAAGTTTCGTTGGCGTAGGATGACGACTCGCCCTCCGAATGTTGTGCCAAACACACCAACTTAATACAAAAACTGCTAAGTGCAGAAATGACAGATTCATCATGCCTTTTTGGAAAATTTCTAAACCCTTCAAATCGGCTCAGAGTTCGATGAAATTTGATATCAGGATAACATACTACCTAGTAACTGTCCCCAAAATTTTGCATCAATCAGAAGACACATTGGTCTCCAAACTATATCTCAAACATGTCTACAAAAGAATTCTGGACATATTGCACAATTTTAGTCTTTAACCTTATAACTATATAACCGTAGGGTCT
Source organism: Canna indica (assembly GCA_034359265.1). NCBI lineage: Eukaryota > Viridiplantae > Streptophyta > Magnoliopsida > Zingiberales > Cannaceae > Canna > Canna indica. The sequence continues at coordinate 21,536,950 of CP136897.1, forward strand.
CCGGTCCTTAAACTTGTCCAAAACATCCATACACACCTCCCACACATATGTCGATCACCTACCAATATACATGTTTAGAAACATAATTTGGAAATTAGGCCATACATATGTGGGTGTGGTATTTCACCAAACACTTGGTGAGCACGATCATACACCCCACCATGTGCCATGCGACACTGTCCAAGGGACTTTGGGCCGTCAAAAGTAAGTCCCGACCGTCCCCAATCACCTCAACAAATCCTCTTAACTTAGTGACCAACAACTAGGGTCTACCCTCCGATTTTAGGGTTGCCATCCACAATGAAAATAAAGAGAGTTTTTTCCTCCCAAACTCAATAAAAAACATAGTATAAGACCTCATCTTGAGGGAATTCATCCACAAGGGTAATTCACCATCAAACAACCCCTAAGGACCCTCAATTATGGCTCTAAGAACCGGCCCCTAGGATCCCTAGGGCTGCACTAAACTAAAATATAACATGGGAATCAAATCTCATGCCAAGGAACCAAAGAATTACTCAAGAAAACCAAGAAAATCTTGCAAGATGTTGGCCCAAGGGTTCCCCTTTGGCTTCGATATCTATTTTGATGATAACAAACATGTATTTAATATATGTGTGAAGTTTTGAGTTCAGGTTGAGGTTGCGATCAGCACGCGAACTTCGCTCGGAGAATCGCAAAAATCATCAAAAAAGGCTCGGATGTAGATTAAGTAGATTCTTTATAATATATCCCTAGGATCTCATCCAAGCCTATATATAAAGTTATCCAAGTCAAAACTTGGTAACAAAACCCATGAAAAGCGTGTAACAAAACAAATGTAAAAAATCAGCCTCAGCAAGGCAAAAAAATGACAGTAGCCACTTCGATCGATCGGTCGGTCGACCGAACAAGGCCAAAAATTGGGGTGGCTACTTATGTCGACCGATTGATCGATCGAACAAGGCCAAAATTTGGCAGTGGCTAATTTGGTCGATCGATTGGTCGACCGAACAATAGAGGATTTAATCGCGATTAATTCGATTGATCGAACATGGTTGTAGAAAGGCAGAATGCTAGCGGTTGCTGGGCGGTCGATTGATCGGTCGACCGATGATCGACCGGCAAGCGATCGATCGGCATCCAACGGGTAGAAAAATGCCCGTTGGAGCACTGTTCCATTTGAGGGGTTATAAATACCCCTCACCAACCTTCATTAATCCTTCTCAACCATTGATTAAAGCTTTCAAAGAGAGATTTGTGCCTTCCAAGCTTGATTCGCTCGCGCTTGCTTCTCCAATTGATGATTTCTCTCAAGCGCTCATCTTCCCTTGACTCCGGCTTCGATTCAACCTCAACATCTTGTGGAGTTGGAGGCATTGAAGGCTTTAAAAAGAGCTCTTACTTGTGGTTTAATCTTTAGCTCTTTTCATTATAATTTTACTTGTTGCTTGAACTTATTTTTCATTGATTAGCTTGCTAGGTGTGCTAGTGTAAACACTTAGGGTTTACTTTGTAGAATTGTGTTTTGCCTAGGTGAATAGTTTTGAGGAGTTCTCAAAGGGTTGAGAACCGAGTCCTCGGTTGTATTCAAAGGGAAACACAAGATCTATAAAGGATTTGATTAGAAATCCTTGGTGCGGAGCCAAGGTAGTGGAGTAGGCGGTTGGCCGAACCACTATAATTTCTTGAGTTTGCATTGCCTTGTGTAATTGCTTATAATTGTGTTTCACACTCGCTAATGAACATCGTGTAATTGCACTTACTTTCGGTTGAAGGTGGAATTGACTTAAAAGAAATTGAAGTAGAAGTAAAAAGTCACCCAACACTATTCAACCCCCATTTCTAGTGTGGCTATTCAATCAACAATTGGTATCAGAGCAAGATTGTAGGATTAGGTTTAACCATCTACCCTATAATTTAGAATGACTAGTGAAATCCAACTAGCTCAAGGGTCCTCTACTCATACTCCACCATTGTTCGATGGAAACAACTATGCCTATCGGAAGATACGCATGAATGGCTTCCTACAATCACTAGGCATGGATGTATGAAGAATGATTCAAGTAGAGTATAAGCAATCAACTAAGTATATTGATGAGTGAGATCAAGAAGAAATTAAACTCTTTAATGCAAATGCAAAGGCCGCCAATGCACTATATTGTGGCCTATCAATTAATGAGTTTAATAGAATTTCTATGTGTAACTCTGCATATGAACTTTGAAAAGTCTTAGAGACTACACATGAAGGGACTTTACAAGTTAAAGAATCTAAGATAAACCTACTCATGCATGATTATGAAATGTTCAAGATGTTATCACATGAATCTATTGATGTCATGTATGCTCGCTTTCAAAATATTACAAATGGATTAGCTAACCTTGATAGAGATATAAGGGAAGAGGAGAAGGTAAGGAACCTCCTTCGTTCCCTTCCAAAAGCTTGGGAGCCCAAGGTTATCGCAATCATGAAAGCAAAGGATACGAGCACCTTGAAGATCACCGAGCTCATTGGGTCTCTCATGACACATGAGACCCATATGAAGCAATACAAGGAGAAAGATGCTCCCAAAGGCAAGACCATTGCCTTAAAAGCATCACACCGGGGTGAAGAACCCTCATCATCTAAGGAAGAGACGGATGGGTTTGAAGAGATGGCGATGTTGGCAAGAAGATTCATGAGTTTCATGAGAGGAGGCATGAGGAAGGGAAGAGGAGGTTGCACATGCTTCAATTGTAACAAAATCGGGCATCTAAGGAATGATTGCCCACTTCTCAATATGGCTTCCACCTCCAACCCTCACAAGAAAGACAAATACAAGAAGAAGAAGAAGAAGGCAATGATGGCTTCATGGGATTAAAGCAAGTCTTTGTCAAGTGAAGAAGACTCCAAGAGTGAAAAGACAAATCTTTGCCGCATGACAAATGACAACGAGGTAAGATTTATATTTGGCGAGCTTTCATTTACGCAAGAAGAACTAGAAAATGAATTTGATCAAATGCATGATGAATTTAATGCTATTAGGAAAAAGTTTAAAGAGCTTAAAAAGGACAACAAATCTTTAGAGCTTGAAAATGATAACTTGCTACTTTTATGCAAGGCATTAAGGAAAGAAGTAGAATATACCCTTAAGGAAGAGAAGCATGCCTTAGATGATGCTAAGAAAAACTAGAAAATGAAAATGAAAAGTTGGAAAATGAAAATAAGTTCTTAAGTGATAAAGTAGAACACTTGAATGATAGCATGCTAAACTTAAAAAAAGAACTTTGCATGCTAAATGAAAAAATGACAACCCTACAAAATGTCATACCTAAGATTGTACATGCTAGAAAGTCATCAAACAATCATGCCCATGCACACTTCCATGCTCACACACATAACCCAAGAAAGTTTAATGGAAGTTGCTTTTCATGTGGTATTTTTGGCCATATGATTAGAGATTGTGCACTAAGAAGGAACCCTCATGCTAGATTCACTTGGGTTCCTAAGATGACTAACACTCAATGACCCAAGAAGATTTGAGTACCTAAAATTGTCTCTTCTCCTTTTGTAGATGGAGAAGTATCCTCAAGCAAGTAGAAGCACATGAATATTGGATAGTAGTTCCTCAAAACACATGACAGGTGATATCAATCTTTTCGCAACCCTATCAAGCAAGGATGGTGGACATGTGACATTTGGAGATAATGCCAAAGGTAAGATTATTGGCATTGGTGAAATAGCTAGGTATACTCTGTTGGTCGAGATGGCAACACTAGAGGGGGGGGGGGGGGGTGAATAGTGTGTTAACTAAATTAATTAGTCTAAATTCAATTTTAAACGTTTCTCAAATCGTTTAGGCAAATTGCAATTTTACGATTGGATGCGGAAGCAATATAAACAATTAATCACAAATAGAATATCAATGCAAATACACAAATTTATAGTGGTTCGGCCCCAATGCCTACTCCACTACCTAAGCACCCCGCTTAGAATTTTCAAACTAGGTTTACTAGATTAATTCTTATTTCCCTTACAATGAGGACTTTGACTCGAAGAGTCACACTCTCGACCTAAGGCACTTCTACACCCGGAAGTCTCTGCCTTCTTATCAATAGCACTCTTCCACCTTAACCCTAAGGGATATCTCAACTAATCATAGTAAAACTAAATTTACACAAGTGACTTTACACCTTCACAATAAGGTAACCACTTCCACTCAAGACCTAACAACCTAGGTCTTACTCAAACTCAACTCCAAGAAAAAACACGTTCAAATAACGGTTAAAATTACAATGAAAAGAGCTTAGAATAAAACCAAGAATAAATGCTCTTTCCCAAGCCTTGGAAACTCCAACTCACTGAGTCGTAGAGCTCGAATCAATTCCCGAGTTGAGGCAGAGTGTGCACTTGAAGAAGTTGTTCGCGGAAGAACCGAGCACAAGCAATTAATCTTTTGGAAGGCTTAAAAATCTCCTTTGAATGCTCAATTTAATCTGTAACAATGAGAGGAGAGAGGTTAAAATGAGTTAGAAGAGGTATATTTATACACTCTCAAAGAAACGACAGCTCAACGGGTAGAAAACTATCTGTTACAGCCGCTCGATCGATTGGCCGATCGATCGACTGCTTAGAGCGACCACTGCCTATTCTCTCTGTGCGGTCGATCAACGGGTCAACCGCCAGACACAAATCTTGCATTCCCTTAATTCGGTCGACCGACGCAAGTTGCGACTTCAGCTATCCACAGTTTGGTCGACTGATCAGTCGACCGACAAGGCTACTGCCCATTTTTGGCTTCGGTCGATCGACCGAAGTAACCCACTGCCTATTTTTACCCATCTTCGGTCGACCAACCGATTGACCGAGAGGCTACTGCCAATTTGCGGCATTCTTCGATCGACCGACCGGTCGACCGAGATGGCTTCTGCCATTTTCCTAATCCTATTCGGTCGACCGAACATAGGTTGATATTGATTTTTCAGCCATTTTTCTTGCGCGCTTCATTTTCGAGTTTCGGCCTTCAACGTGCGTCATCTTGAAGAGCTTTCCATGTGTTCTTTAGACTTGTCCAAGACGTCTTTGGTGCACACGTCGATCTTCGAGAAATTTCCGCGACGAACCCGAGCGCGACGAGCAATGTCCTTTTGATTTTCTGATTTCTTTCGATTTATTCGATCGAGGACATCGAACACTAACCAATATGGAACCTGAAAGATTTTTCAATGAAATATTAGTTTCATGTTTGTTATCATCAAAACCGAGATTAAGACTAAGGTTGAAAATCTTAAGCCAACAATCTCCCTTTTTTTTTATGATGACAAACATCTTTAAGAAAATATATACATTAAAGCATAGAGGATATTATCTAAGGGATTTCTCCCCCTATCAACATGCATATCTATGAAAATAAACTCCCTCTATCTATATGCATGGTCTTATATTTTCCTCCTTTTACCTATAATTTTCCCCCTTTTACCTATAATTTTCTCCTCAGTTCAAACATCAATTAAAAAGGGCAAGAAAGGTTAATCTAGTCAAAGGGATGAAAAACAAATATTTTTTCATTAAGTTGAGACTCTAAAGATTTTTCATGAAATAAGACAATCTCAACCAAATGGATGAAAAAACAAATATTTGATATGAAACAAAATCATACATGATATGTTCAAAACTAAATATTTGAATTCAAAACAAAAACATGTATGTTCTCAAGTATGTATGAACTTAGCATGATTTCATTCAAAGTATGCTTGAAACCATGAAAATGCTAAGTATCAAATTTGGCTATCTACTCATGTTTACTCATATTTAGGCATCTAGACATCAAACATGAGAGAATGTAAGTCTATGAATCAAGTTTGGGCTTAAGATGAAATTTTTAAGTTATGTTGTTGACTTAGGTCAAACTATACTTCTAGTTTTCAAAAATCAAACTTTTAAATATATACAAAATCATATTTTCGACGAAAATTTTTGATACTAATTTTTGGACGAAATTTTTTGATACCAAATGTTGAATGGTCATTTGAAATGCATGTATCAAGTTTGAACTCAAAATGAATTTTCTAAGTTCATTTTCCATCCTATATTGATTTTAATAAACAAATGGATATTTCTAGCTATCATCCAAGTTATCAAAATCATTCCTAGAAATGATTTTACTCAAGAAATTGTGTGAATGATATTAGAAATGGAATCCAAATGGTATACATGAGTTTTTATTTGAAGTTTTTGAAGAAAAATCAAAGTATCGGAAAGATTGATATTTCAAGAGAGATGATACTTTATGTTTTCGAAATCTAACTTCAAAATTCTATTATAAATCAGATTCTTGATGAAACTTTTCAAAATTTTTACTGAAGAACCTAGATTTTTCAGTGAGGGTGCAGTTTTAAGAATCAGTTAAAAGGAATTTTTCTATATTTCTCTAGAAATAACTAAAAATATTATCAATTATTGGGTGACATGACATTTTCTTAATTTTCAGTTATTCTTAAAGCATGTTCAATTTTCATTCAAACTTTTATGACATCATAAAGTGATCATGTAAAGAATGTATGTCAAGTTTGAAATGAAAATTATGTTCTTAAGTCAAGATATTAACCTAGCATGGTTTCAATCAAAACTAAGCTAGTTATCATGAAACTTGCTAAGTGTCAATCTTATCATTTACTCATGATTTTTCAAACTTAACCCTATGTACACCTAACATTAGTAAGTCTAAACATGTTCCCCAAATATGGATTAAAAATGAGACCTTTAAGTCAACTTGGTTCAAAAGAGGTTTTCATGAAACCACCTCTATGTCATTTTATTCATATCCATATGAATTTTTCATTCTAAGTGCATGAAAATATGTCATACCTATTCCTAAACATGTTTATGAAGTTTGGACTTAAAATCAAGTGTCCAAGTCAATTTGTTGACTTGGGTCAAACTTTTTCAAGCTTAAGTCCTCTAAATTGATATAGTAATCACATTATTCATCTAGACATGAATTTTCAGTTTTAAATATCTAGACTTATGTGATGTGTATCTAAACATGTTTCTCAACTACTAACTCAAAATGAGGTCTCTAATATAAATTTTAACTTAGAGCAAGTTTCATTCAATCAAGATATCTTGAAAATTCAAACATTTATCATGCAAAAATAATCATGAGTATAGAGACATCATTAAACATAGATATTCAATTATTATACTAAAATTTTTTGCAAAATTAAATCTATACCTTAGTCTTAGAAATTTGCCAAACTTGTCTTTTTACTTTTCAATTTTCTTCATAATAGCATAGCCTTCCAAATTTTTATCACTTTCTTAACTTGCAAGTAGGCTTCATTAGTATCATAATGAAATAGTATGCCAACTAGCAAGCTATTTTACTAAATAGCACAAGTTTAATGCAAAGTTTAAAAAAATTTCAACATATGCTAGATAGTAAAGATTCATTTTAAGGAGGTTATTATGATATCAAAATGAATCTAATGAATCTTAAGATGTGAAACATTGGAGGAATAAGGTCCCTAAATATGTTTAACTAGTTTGGTCTTTAAGGAATGTCTCTAATAGTAAGTATCAACCTAGAGTAAGTTTTATTTAATGAAATTTGTCTGAGTGCTAAGATTCTACCTACTCATAAAAATTCAAGGATTTAACATGCAATATTAATCATGAGTATTGAGATATTATTTAAGCTTAAACATTGAGGTATAATACTAAGATTTTGAATTTATCTAAGTTATACCTTATTCATGATGATTTAGCTAAACTTTTCATTTTTCATTGTCATAGCCTTCCATTCTTAATTACCAATAACTTGCAAGTATACTTCATAAATAGAAAATGAAACCAAATCTACATGCTATCTATCAAACTAAATAGTGAAGTGAAAAATCAAGTATCATTTTTCAAATTCAACTTCATTAAATAGCATGAATTCATTTTCATATAAATCATTCATGATAACAAAATGAATCAAGAGATCTCAAAATATGAAATTTTGAAAAATAAGATCTCCAACCCTTCCTATTGGTTGAAAACCGAAAGGCCACAATGAGCCTACGATTTAGAACCGCTAGGTCGCATAAACCCATTACAGGCTACATAGGTCTCCGAAGAGACCGAAAAATCAAAATCAAAAAATCAAAAGCATTTTCAAAAGAACTCTTTAGCAAGAGCGGGGAAAACAACTCAAATTAAACATAATATCATAATCTTCAACTAAGGTAAAACAATGCAAGTTAGAAGATGATACCAAAATAGTTTTGATGCCAACTTTACCTAAGGCATCAATGTAGATTGAAGTTGCAACCAAAGGAGAATTCATCATTCAAGTCCATGGTCAACTTCAATTCTTCAATCTCCTTCAACTTTACCTAGAGCATGAGATTTCCTAAATGAGATATTTTGATTTCTAGAATTCTTAAAGGATGAAGCGTTAACTTTTCTACTCAAAACCAACATCTCATTCATCAACTCATCCATGGATTTATGCAATGCATGTAGTTGAGATTTTAACATGCAATTCTCATCTTTCAATTTTTCATTCTCAAGTTTGAAATCATTTTTCAAGTCATTACTCCTAAGTTTCATTTTTTATTTCAAACCTTCATTTTCATTTTTCAAGTCTTTTACCTCACTTTTTAAATTCTCAATTTCGAGCTTAAAATCATCATGGCAAGGAACAAGTGTACTTGTATTCAATTTTTCATTTTTTAGTTCATGCACATGAGAACTAAGCCTTAAATTTTCTTTCTTTAGTTTTCTATTTTCCTTGTTCTTTTTCACAAGCAAGACATACATTTTCTTAGATTCTTCTAATAGCTCATCATAAGTCGTATCTAAAGAATTTGAGCTACTATCATTATTATCACTATCAAGATTTCTATCATGACTAGAAGTAGAAGATTTTACCTCATTCCGAAGACCCATGAGGCAAAAGTTCGATGTAGCTTCATTGTCATGACAAGAAGATGCTTCACTTGATTGAGATGTGGATGAAGAAGCACACTTCTTTTTGGATTTCTTCTTCAAGAGGGGACAATTCATCTTCTTATGTCCCGTCTCTTGGCACATGAAGCACCTAAGTTTCCGTTTCCGATTCTTGCTTGTGCTTCTTTGGCAAGAAATGCTTTGGGCATCAAAACCGAGGTTAGTACTAGGGGGATGACCATTGTCATCACCACCCTCAACAAAAGTATTAAGCTCTTCAGTTTTAGCATAATCATATAACATATTTAATGTTGCCCAAATATCAAAAACCGAAGTGCAATGCATGACTTTTTCAAGGATGCTATTAGGTAAGGTACAAAAAATGCTATACGTAGCATCTCCATTAAATTGAAACATTTTCTTTTCATGTTCACTCCAATCATGCATGTCAACCTTAGGTTCAATGTATTCTAGTTTAATCATGTTATGAACATCAAAACCTCTAGTCTTTAAGTAATTGTACATCCTAGACTTCCAAAGACCAAAGTTTGATTCATCGAACCTAGGAGGTGAAGATGCTACCAACTCTAGTGCCATTCTAGGGTCGAGATAAATTGTAGAAGGGATGATGAAATCACAATCTACGACCGACTCTGATACCAATTATTGGTCGAGATGACAACACTAGAGGGGGGGTGAATAGTGTGTTAACTAAATTAATTAGCCTAAATTTAATTTTAAGCATTTCTCAAATCGTTTAAGCAAATTGCAATTTTACGATTGGATGCGGAAGCAATATAAACAATTAATCACAAATATAATATCAATGCAAACACACAAATTTATAATGGTTCGGCCCCAATGCCTGCTACATTACCTAAGCACCCCGCTTAGGATTTCCAAACTAGGTTTACTAGATTAATTCTTGTTTCTCTTACAATGAGGACTTTGAATCGAAGAGTCACACTCTCGACCTAAGGCACTTCCACACCCGAAAGTCTTTGCCTTCTTATCAAGAGCACGTTTCCATCTCAACCCTAAGGGATACCTCAACTAATCCTAGTAAAACTAAATTTACACAAGTGACTTTACACCTTCACAACAAGGTAACCACTTCCACTCAAGACCTAACAACCTAGGTCTTACTCAAACTCAACTCCAAGAAAAAACACGTTCAAATAACGGTTAAAATTACAATGAAAAGAGCTTAGAATAAAACCAAGAATAAATGCTCTTTTCCAAGCCTTGGAACCTCCAACTCGCTAAGTCGTAGAGCTCGAATCAATTCCCGAGTTGAGGCAGAGTGTACGCTTGAAGAAGTTGTCGGCGGAAGAACCGAGCGCAAGCAATTAATCTTTTGGAAGGCTTAAAAATCTCCTTTGAATGCTCAATTTAATATGTAACAATGAGAGGAGAGAGGTTAAAATGAGTTAGATGAGGTATATTTATACCCTCTCAAAGAAACGACAACTCAACGGGTAGAAAACTATATGTTACAACCGCTCGGTCGATTGGCCGATCGACCGACCAATCGACCGCTTAGAGCGACTGCTGCCTATTCTCTCTGTGCGGTCGATCGGCGGGTCGACCGCCAGATGCAAATCTTACGTTCCCTTAATCCGGTCGACCGCCTGGTCGACCGACGCAAGTTGCGACTTCAGCTATCCACAGTTCGATCGACCGACAAGGCCCATTTCTGGCTTCGGTCGGTCGACCGTCCGGTCGACCGAGAGGCTACTGCCGATTTGCGGCATTCTTCGGTCGATCGAACATAGGTTGATATTGATTTTTCAGCCATTTTTCTTGTGCGCTTCATTTTCGGGTTTCGGCCTTCAACGTGCGTCATCTTGAAGAGTTTTCCATATGTTCTTTTGACTTGTCCAAGACATCTTTGGTGCACACGTCGATCTTCGAGAAATTTCCGCGACGAACTCGAGCGCGACTATCAATGTCCTTTCGATTTTTTGATTTCTTTTGATTTATTCGATCGAGGACATCGAACACTAACCGATATGGAACCTGAAAGATTTCTCAATGAAATATTAGTTCCATGTGTGTTATCATCAAAACCGAGATTAAGACTAAGGTTGAAAACCTTAAGCCAACATACTCCCCTACCCATGCATTAAAAATGTCTTACTAGTTGATGGGTTAAAGCATAATTTGATTAGCATATCTCAATTATGTGACAATGGATATGTAGTCATTTTTGAAGCATCTAAATGCATCATTAGAAGTGCACCATCTAATGATATTGTGTTCATTGGAAATAGACAAGAAAATGTTTACACATTAGTTCTAATTAATGTTTTGCCTAATCCCCATGTTAGATGCTTGGTTGCCATGAAAAATGATTCTTGGTTGTGGCATAGAAGGCTAGAACATGCTAGCATGAGTCTCATCCAAGAAATACCTAAAAAGGACTTAGTAAAAAGAATACCTAAGATAAAATTTAAAAAAGACAAACTTTGTGATGCATGTCAACATGGTAAACAAGTTAAGTCTTTCATAGCATTAATCAAGTGAGTACATCTAGAACACTTGAACTTGTGCACATGGATCTCTTTGGTCCTTGTGATGTAGCTAGTCTAGGTGGAAAATTATATTGTTATATTTTGGTTGATGATTTCTCGAGATTTACATGGGTTTTCTTCTTAGCTAAGAAAAATAAAACTTTTGATTTTTTCAAAAAAATTTCTAGGCAAGTTACAAATGAGAAGGGAACTTCAATTTTGAAAATTAGAAGCGATAATGGAGGAGAATTTAAAAATGAAAAGTTTTCCGAATTTTGTGATGAATTGGGTATTGAGCATACATTTTCTTCCCGTAGAACCCCTCAACAAAACGAGGTGGTTGAGAGGAAGAATAAAATCTTACAAGAGATGGCTAGGATCATGCTTTGTAAAAATAATTTGCCCAAGTACTTCTGGACCGAAGCCATAAATACCTCTTGTTATGTGCTTAATCGTGTTTTATTAAGACCCAAAATCAAGAAAATATCTTTTGAGCTTTGGAATGATAAAATCCCAAGTGTGAGATATTTTCATATTTTTGGATGTAAATGCTTTATCTTAAACACTAAGGAGCATCTAGGAAAATTTGAATCTAAATCCGATAAAGGTATTTCCTAGGTTACTCCAATAGTTCTAAGGCATATAGAGTCTATAATCGTAGAACTATGATTATTGAAGAATCTATGCATATTACATTTGATGAAACTAATGATTCTTCTAGAAATGTTAAGATTGTGAATGTAGGTGAGGAACTTGAGGAACTCACATTTCATGACAAAGAGGTTGAGAATGAAAACAATGAGGAAACTCAACATGAAGAACCATCATCCTCAACTCTACCTCAAGATGAAGAAGAAGAAGAAGAAGAAGAAGAAGAAGAAGAAGAAGAAGAAGAAGAAGAAGAAGAAGAAGAAGAAGAAGAAGAAGAAGAAGAAGAAGAAGAAGAAGCTCTACCACCTCTCCCCAAAGGGTATCAGTTGATTAGAGATCATCCAATGGATCAAGTCATTGGAGAACCATCAACGAGAGTGGTAACGCGCAATAAACTTAAGAACATTTGTCAATATGTAGCATTCATATCTCAAGTAGAGCTAAAAAATATTAAGGAAGCAATAGAAGATAAATTTTGGGTAATAGCTATGCAAGAAGAACTTAATCAATTTGTTACGAATGAAGTATGAGACTTATTACCTAAACCTAGCAGACAAACCGTGATTGAGACTAAATGGGTATTTAGAAACAAGCTAGATGAAGGAGGTTTAGTCATTAGAAACAAAGCTAGGTTAGTGGCCCAAGGGTACAATCAAGAAGAAGGAATAGACTATAATGAAACTTATGCTCCCGTAGTTAGACTAGAGGTAATTCACATGCTTTTAGCTTATGCTAGTTTTAAAGGCTTTAAACTTTTTCAAATGGATGTTAAAAGTGCATTTTTTAAATGGTTTTATCGATGAAGAAATTTATGTTGAACAACCCCCCGGATTTAAAAGTTTTGAGTTTCTAAATCATGTTTTTAAACTTAAAAAGGTTTTATATGGCTTAAAACAAGCCCCTAGGGCTTTGTATGAAAGACTTTCCACATTTTTGATAGGTCAAGGCTTTAGCATTTGAAAAACCGATGTTTCTCTTTTTATAAAACATAATGAAAATGATATTTTACTCATGCAAATTTATGTTGATAATATAATATTTGGTGCTACTAATGAATTACTTTGTGAGTGGTTTGCAAAGTGCATGCAAGAAGAGTTTGAGATGAACATGATGGGAGAACTTTCCTTCATGCTTGGTCTCCAAATCAAGCAAACCAACAAAAAAATCTTCATAAATCAAGCTAAATACACGAAGGAGCTCATCAAAAGGTTTGGAATGAATGAAGCCAAGATGGCTTCTATACCAATGAGCACATCCATCAAGCTTGACAAAGATGAAGATGGTGTCAAAGTAGATGAAAAACGATATAGAGGTATGATTGGTAGTCTTATCTATTTAACTGCAAGTAGACCTGATATCATATATGTTTAGTGTTTGTGCATGCGCTAGATTTTAATCTTGTCCTAGAATGTCTCACTTGAGTGCGGTCAAACGCATATTGAGATATTTGAAGGGCACGGTTGACTTAGGATTATGGTATCCATGTAATGCATCTTTCGATTTAATTGGTTTTTCGAATACCAATTTTGCCGAGTGTAAAGTAGATCGAAAAAGTACTAGTGGGTGTTGTCAATTCCTAGGGATGAGTCTTGTTTCTTGGTTTTCAAAAAAATAAAACTTTGTTGCACTTTCAACTACCGAAGCGGAATACATCGCTGCGGCTAGTTGTTGTGCACAAGTCCTTCGGATGAAACAAACTCTTTTATATTATGGACTTAAGTATTTATGTATACCTATACATTGTGATAACACTAGTGCAATCAATTTAACAAAAAATCTTGTTTTACACTATAGGACCAAACATATTGATCTAAGGCACCATTTTCTTAGGGATAATATAGCTAAGGAAAATATATCCGTGGAATTCATATCCACCGATAAATAACTTGCGGATATATTTACAAAACCCTTAAGTGAAGAAAGCTTTACAAACTTAAGAATGTAATTAGGAATTTATGCTTTTCCTAGTGGTTAAAAATATTCAAAATATACATGTTTTTGAAAAATTGCATTTCATGTGGTATCATCACACTTATGTATTGCCTTGTAATGGGGCTTTGCGACTTATCGATGTTTTCCTTCTATAGGCTTACATTGATAGGAAGGACTATAGTGGTAGATGATACTCGGTTTTCTGGTTTTAATGATGGAACTCATTAATAGTACCTTAGTTCTTGCCCTTTTTGATTGATGTCAAAAGGGGGAGAAAAAGGTAATGTTACACTTGTTTTATGATGCATATAGATAGGGGGAGTTACAAGCATAATATGCATATTGATAGGGGGAGCATATGTTAAGTTGCGAACTAAGTTGCGCATGCCTTAACTCAAACTCACAAATGATACTTAGAGTCTTCTTTTATATAAAAATTTCATGTTATGTTTGTCATCATCAAAAAGGGGGAGATTGTTGGCCCAAGGGTTCCCCTTTGGCTTCGATCTCTATTTTGATGATAACAAACATGTATTTAATATGTGTGTGAAGTTTTGAGTTCAGGTTGAGGTTGCGGTAAGCACGCGAACTTCGCTCGGAGAATCGCAAAAATCGTTAAAAAGGGCTCGAATGTAGATTAAGTACATTCTATGTAATATATCCCTAGGATTTCATCCTAAGCATATTTGTAAAGTTATCCAAGTCAAAACTTGGTAACAAAACCCATTAAAAAGCGTGTAACAAAACAAATGTAAAAAATCAGCCTCAACCCAGGTTCGATCGATCGAACAAGGCAGAAAATGGCAATAGCCATTTCGGTCGACCGGTCGATCGACCGAACAAGGCCAAAAACTGGCAACGGCTACTTCGGTCGACCAAACAAGGCTAAAATCTAGTAGTGGCTAATTCAGTCAATTAATCGATCGACCGAACAATAGAGGATTTAATCGCGATCAATTCGGTTGACCGAACATGGTTGTAGAAAGGCAGAACGCTAGCGGTCGCTGGGCGGTCGGTCGATCGATCGACCGACGATCGATCGGCAAGCGACCGGTCGGCGTCCAACAGGCAAAAAAATGCCCGTTGGAGCGTTGTTCCGTTTGAGAGGTTATAAATACCCCTCACCAACCTTCATTAATCCTTCTCAACCATTGTGCCTTCCAAGATTGATTCGTTCGCGCTTGCTTCTCTGATCGACGATTTCTCTCAAGCGCTCATCTTCCCTCGACTCCGGCTTCGATTCAACCTCAACATCTTGTGGAGTTGGAGGCATTGAAGGCTTGAAAAAGAGCTCTTACTTATGGTTTAATTTTTAGCTCTTTTTATTGTAATTTTACTTGTTGCTTGAACTTATTTTTCATTGATTAACTTGCTAGGTGTGCTAGTGTAAACACTTAGGGTTTACTTTGTAGAATTGTGTTTTGCCTAGGTGAATAGTTTTGAGGAGTTCTCAAAGGGTTGAGAACCGAGTCCTCGGTTGTATTCAAAGGAAAACACAAGGTCTATAAAGGATTTGGTTAGAAATCCTTGGTGTGGAACCAAGGTAGTGGAGTAAGCGGTTGGCCGAACCACTATAGTTTCTTGAGTTTGTATTGCCTTGTGTAATTGCTTATAATTGTGTTTCACACTCGCTAATGAACATTGTGTAGCTGCACTTACTTTCGGTTGAAGTTGGAATTGACTTAAAAGAAATTAAAGTAGAAGTAAAAAGTCACCCAACACTATTCAACCCCCCTTCTAGTGTGGTTATTCACTCAACACAAGAGTCCACCATCAAGACATCCACACAAGGGCAGCCCCAAAAGTGAGCAAACCCTTAAAGTATAGGGTCACTCATCTTGTAGAAAGCCTCTACCTTTCCCTTAAGGGAAGGCCTTGACGAACTCCGACAGAATCGTCGTCCTCCTCACCGGAAAACTCCAAGATTCACCGCCGGAATGCTACCCTTCTCCCTCTCACCTCAATGTGCGTGCGCCTCACTTGTGCGCGCGCGAGGGTGTCCAAACTGGCCCCTATGAGAAGAGCAGATAAATATAAATCTGGCTCTCATAGGCCGCAATGACAAGTATGCCCCCAACTAGTAACAACTCATTTCGCCCACTAAATGAGTCAAAAACTCGTTCAAGTAAGCATGAAATTATCTTAATAATTCAATTTGGCATGCGCATAAGTCGTACCTCGGACCGCAGCCTCCGACGATCTTTCCGACTCGCTCCCACGCGCAAACTGAGTAAAAAAAAATAATATGAGCATGGGTATTACAAAATATTAATGGCATGTTTGCTTCACATGATAGATTGAATAATAAATGAGGGAGTATTGGATAAGAATTTTTAAATCTGATGTACATCGCATATAATATCAATTTTATACTCTTCTATTCCCTTTTTCTTCTAATCCATGCACTAAACAAACGATGAATATTAATTCATCCATTGGCGTATCCCTTTATTATATGAAGCAAGCATGTCCTAATAGCATATTTATTTTATGGGATAAAATAGAATAGGATAAGAGATAAATTTTAATCCTTTATTTGTTTGATGCTTGGATAGTAAGAAAATTAAATTAAAAGAATATAAAAATAATATTATATTCAGTGTATATTGAATAGAAAAATCTTATTTAATTTTCTCTCTTATTTATTATCCTATTCAACGAAACAAATGGACCTAATGACGACTCAACCTGATTCCAATTTGCATTTAGTATGCTTAAATCCCATCTACATCCAATTCCTCTGATTCAACAGAAGAAATGAATCTGATTAAACAAAAAAATAAATCACACAAGCTCTAGAAAAATGACAAGTGTTGAGAGCTGCAAAAGTGGTATTTAATTAATCAGATCTCAGCCAGGAGTTCTCCTCAAATTCCTCTGCAAACACCATCCTTGTCTCGACCCCTTGCTATAAATACCACTTGCAGTTCCACACACTTCATTGCATATCTTCTTCTACCTGTTTGTAGAATTCAGTACCAGCATTCAGAAGCAAACTCAACTAAGAGAAAATGGATCAGATTGGGCAAGCTGCAGGCCAAGCTCAGGTGAGCAGCAGAAACAAAGATCTTCTGCTTCTTTTCTTTTTCACCTTCATTGACATTACCTTTAAAGCTCCATTTGTTATCTTTTAGGCAAAGAAGGATCAGATGGTGAACAAAGCATCTGAATCCTGCCAAGAGGGTCAGCAACAAGCAGCAGGATTCATGCAACAGGTAATGCATTGGTTTGTTTAAGATTATGAATAGTAGGGAACAACAGGTGATGCATTTTTCAAATTCAATTGCCAACTGTGTATTATGTGATTCTTCCGATTTGGAAATTTTACACAGACTGGGGATCAGATGAGGAACATGGCACAAGAGACTGGGGATCAAATGAGGAACATGGCACAAGGGGCTGCTGATCAGGTGAGCAGCATGGCAAAAGGGACTGGGGATCAGATAAGGAACATGGCACATGGGGCTGCTGATGCTGTGGGAATGGGAGGGAGTAACACCAACACAAGAAGCAATCCTTGATGGGATTTCCAGTCCACCACTCCATTTGCATTTTTTTGTTTTTGAATTGTTGCTTTAGCATTTGTGATTCTCTCTCTGTCCTTTTGTTTTGTCAGTAATAATCTGGTCTTGTTGCTCCAAATTGCTGCAAATCAAGATCAGAGGTATTTACTAAATGGAGCTTCAATTTGTTGTAATGGTTATTATCACTTTGAATGATTATAACTTCTTAATGAATTTTTGGATTGGATATGTTTTAAATTGCACATGAGGTACTTACTAAATGGATAAATCTATCCCAAACTATAGGCTAATTAACAAATCTATCACAACTTTTTATTTATACATAGTTAATCCTAAACTTTCAAATTTATATTAATTATATCCCACCGTCAAATGTTTGCTGACATGGCAGCCTAGCCAGTCATGAAAAATATATTCTTTTTATTAAGGTTTGTCATGTCAGCAAATGACATCATATACTAATGAAGAAAATTAAAAAAATAAACCTTAGTATATGAGAACGCAATATTAGGTACAAGGGGGAAGCGAGGCTTTAGGGTTTAATTTTTTTTATTAATATATACTAATATTTGCTTACGCGTCAAACCTTAATATTAATAAATATATTTTTTGATGCTAACTAGACTGTCACGACATGAACATACATCTAACTAGGGATGTCAACGGGGGCGGGGGGTGCCTACTGTCACGGGGTTTAAGTCGAGGCTTCAAAATTTTCACCTTCCAACCACGTGATGGCGCTGATCAGTGCACAGAACTATCAGCCAGCCTTCTTTCGCACCAACGGGTCGTTTGCAACGTCTCAACGAAACGAGCACACACACATAGACCGCAAGATCACAGCAACACACTAGATGATGATGGAGCAATTACAGGGCATCACAGAGGGAAATCACTTGCTTCATTATACAGAATGTTACAAGATACAAAACCCGAATTACACTTTGCACACACACTCACACAGTGGTCTCTCAACAGAAGTGTAATACACCAAGTACAGACTCCAGATCTCTCAAAATATCTAGCAGCCTCCTTTAGTGGTCGACCATCCTCATTTATAGAGCTGCTGGTCGCCCATGCCTTCAATCTTGGCCATACAGCTAAGGCCAAGAATCATCTCAGCCAGCCAGTCCAAGGGGTGGCAGTTTGGCTCGCCCCAAACTGCCCAACTTCCATCAACTGCCGACCCAAGTCGAGTAGGGAGGAGCCTGAACCATCTGGTCGAGTCCAAGTCTCCCAAGGGACTAAGTGCACCGCTCAGTCCATGGCCATGAGGCCAGTGCGCGGGGCAGAATGCGGCAGTGCACGTTGTAGCCAAAATGGTGCCTACACGGTTGCCGTCTGCCCGCTCACATGATTATGCATTGGTATTCTGCTCAGCGTCCGCCTCGCACAATGTCCGTCCCGGCTCGTGGACTCATCACAGCAGGATGTGCCGCTCCGCATCAACCATGTGCTCCATGCGCCAAGCCTGTGCCTCCGCGCACACAGGTAGTTCGCAATGTATGCCCCGCCAGGGCCACGACATGGCGAGAGTTCACTCCGCCACGCTCCAGCCCGGGCGGGCAAATGCAAATGTCATGTCCCGCGCCATTGTGCACACGGGACAAATTGCTCCGCAAGGCCATCGCTCCGTGTCTCTGCGCCCACGGACGGCCCAAATCCCCGCCAAGTCACGCCCACGCCCAGGGGCGCGTGAGCAGTCCACCGCTCAGCCTGTTGCAATGCATTGCCCAGCTGGGCGCTCGCCCGGGCGGGCAAATCCTTCGCCATGGCGGGCAATATCCGTCGCCAAGTGTGAACACACTTGTTGCTCCTCAGTTGCAACTCCGCAGCTCAGCGCAGGCCTGAGGCACGCCCCGCGCCGAGTCAAAATGTCATCAAATCTAGGGGTGTAACAGACCACCCCCACCAGAAGAAGCCGACGCCCTCGTCGGAACAGAATGGTGGTAGTCATTGATTTTATCTTCAAACTCCCACAGCTCTGCAGCCTTTTGCCAAGAATTCTCAGATTCAGGATGCCCCTTCCAAGACACCAAGTATTCTGTCCGCCTATTCATTTTACTGTACCCCAGCGTCCTGTGGTCCAGAATACGATTGACTTCCCTGCCCAGCTCCCTGTTCACAGTGAGTGGTGCACGCTTGGCCTTTGCGCGCTCTGGGTTGGAGTGATCTTCATGGAAAGACTTCAAGTAACTTATATGAATGGTATGGTGTATCTTCATCCGCTCAGGCAGTGCTAAGCGATAGGCAACATCACCCACGCACTTAATCACTTCAAACGGCCCGTCATACCGCTGAATCAAACCTTTATGCCATCTCTTGTTGGTAACCTTCTTCCAGATTTGTGGTGTTAGCTTTAGCAACACTTTGTCGCCTACATTGAACTCCAATGGACGACGCCCTTTGTCCGCATATTTCTTCATGCGCCGGGCAGCTTTATCAAGGCTGTCTCGTGCCTCTTCAAGCAGTTCCTGCTTACTCCTTGCATATCTGTAAGCAGCAGGGCAAGACCCTTCCTTCTTGGTTAATGCTATTTCATGGGGAGTGAGGGGCTGGTAGCCCATCGCCAACTCGAAGGGGCTGAAACCAGTGGCTGAGGAATGATGCAGGTTGTAGCAGAACTAGGCTGTATCAAGCAGCTCCAGCAAATTCCGCTGACTTGCAGTGGCATAGTGCATGAGATACTCTTCAAGCATCTGGTTCACTCGCTCTGTCTGCCCATCAGTTTGGGGGTGATTGGCAGTGGAGGATTTTAGCTCTGTTCCCATCAGTTTGAACAGGTAAGTCCAAAACTTGCTTGTGAATCTTCCATCCCTGTCACTCACAATATCAGTAGGCAACCCAAAGAATTTCACAATGTTCTTATAGAACTCTTCTGCAGCCATCTCTGCAGTGCATGCTTTCTTCACTGGTCTGAAAACAGCATACTTGGAAAACCGATCAACAATCACCATGATAGCATCATAGCCTTGCACTTCTGGGAAGCCAGTGATGAAGTCCATGGAGACTGAAGTCCATGGCTTATCTGGAACGGGCAGTGGCTGAAGCAGTCCTGCCTCCGCTCTCCTCTCCACCTTGTCTTGTTGGCACACAAGGCAAGTGCGAACATAAAGCTCTATATCCGCATCCATCTTAGGCCAGAAATAGGACCGCGCGAGCAACGCCTTCATCCTATCTTGTCCTGGATGTCCAGCCCACTGCGTGTCATGGCATTCACGCAGGAGCTGACTTCGCAGTCCCCCTCCGCCAGGGACGTATACTCGACTGCCCTTGGCATAGAGCAGCCCATCCTGAACCCAGTACCTGGGCACAATCCCCTCTTTAACTTGGGAGATGACCTTCTGGTATGCAGTGTCATGGGCAGCGAGTTCTTTGAGTGTGTCAGTGAATCCAGCCTCCAACTGAGTCACAGCCGCTATGGTTTCTGTCACCTTCCGGCTGAGAGCGTCTGCTACCTGGTTATGTCGCCCAGGTTTATGCTCCCACTCAAACTCGTATTCCGCAAGGAATTCCTGCCACCTTGCCTGCCTCGGACTCAGCTTCTTCTGTGTCTTGAAGAAGGTGTTTGCAACATTGTCCGTCTTCACTACGAACACTGTCCCGAGCAGGTACACCCTCCATACCCGCAGGCAATGCACAACAGCTAGCATTTCCTTCTCATGAGCAAAATACTTCTGCTCTGCTGGCCTCAACTTCCAGCTCTCAAATGCAACAGGATGTCCATCTTGTACAAGGACTCCTCCTACTGCCTTATCTGAAGCATCTGTATGCACCTCAAAGGGTTTGCCAAAATCTGGTAACTTTAGCACATGTTCAGAGATGATCTTTTGTTTGATTCTGCTGAAGGCTTCTTGGCAAGCTTCAGACCAGTCCCAGCCCTAATCTTTCTTCAACAGATCTGTCAAGGGTGCTACCTCCCTCGAGTAGCCCTTTAGGAACTTTCTGTAGTAGTTTGATAACCCAAGAAAGCTCCGCAGTTCGGTGACTGAGGTTGGTGCCGACCAATCTTCAATAGCCTTCACCTTCCGGGGATCCATTTGGACGATCCCTTTGCCAACAATATAATGTGGCCTAGAAATTTGATTTCCTGGACACAAAACTCACACTTTTCTTTCTTTACATACAACTGGTGTTCTCTTAACTTTTGCAACACCACACTCAAATGTTTCAAGTGCTCACTCAAAGATGCATTGTAAATAACAATGTCATCAAGATACACCACAACAAACTTGTCTATTATATCATGGAAAACATTGTCCATTAAATTACAGAAGGTTGCAGGAGCATTGGTCAAGCCAAATGGCATGACCAGGAATTCATAAGAACCATAACGAGTCACCATCGTAGTCTTTGGTTCATCCCCTTCTGCAATGCGGACTTGCCAATATCCCGAGCGCAAGTCTAGCTTTGTAAAGAAAGAGGCTCCACTGAGGCGATCAAAGAGGTTAGCAATGAGAGGGACTGGGTACTTATTCTTGATCGTCACCTTGTTCAGCCCACAGTAATCGACGCAGAGACGCAGTGTGCCGTCTTGCTTCTATTGAAACAGAACTGGTGCACCGAAAGGAGCCTTTGAAGGCTGAATTTTTCCACCATCCAGGAGCTCCGCAAGTTGCTTACGGAGTTCCTCCAACTCTCGCGGGGACATCCTGTAGGGGGCCTTAGCAGGAGGTCGCGTCCCCGGCAGCAACTCGATCTGATGATCCACCGCCCGTCTCGGTGGAAGGCCTGCCGACAGATCAGCAGGCATCACATCTTGGAAAGACTCCAAGATCTCCAGAACAGCGTCTGAAACAGCAGCAGCAACCTGGGTGTTGGGTTCCTCCGTATCTGCCTCAAAGATGGCAGCGAGGAAGGTCGATTGGCCCTTCTTCCAGCCCTTAGCCATCTGCATGGCTGAGACGCACTCTGCAGGCGCACCACTCGCCTGGCTGCGTCTTCTGTAGCCTTGAACATAACAAGGCTGGGTAGGATCCGAGATCATCAGTCCTGCCAGATGAGGGATCACAGAGGCACCTGCAGCAACTAAAAAGTTGTTTCCCAATATGAAATTGAAATCATCCAAAGGGATAGCAAGAACATCAACGTTCCCAGTCCACAGTCCAACTTTTACAACACAATATTTGGCAATGCCAACCACAGGGCGGCTGACAAAATTCACCGCCTTAATCTGGGTCGAGTGGGGCTGCAACTTCATGTTCAAGCAGTCCACCATCCGTTCTGCGAGGAAGTTGTGCGTGGCTCCGGTGTCGATCATGGCATCCACCGGTTGTCCGTTCAGCAGGACCCGGACATAGCACAATCCATCACTCTGGGTTTTCCTCCCAGTGCACAGCGCTCCAAGAGCCTGCAGTGGCGCCACTTGGGTGGGACTCCCATTGGCGGCGGAGTCCTCCCCGTTCACCAGCGCCGTGAGTTTCTCCCGCTTTGGACAGTCGCGGGCACGGTGTGGTCCATTGCAAATGAAACATCCCGCTTGCATCTTTGGGTCCTTCCGGGGCTGCTTGTCAGCAACCTTGGCCTTCCCCTTCTCTGCACGAGTTGGGAATTTCTTGGTCGCCTTGACTGCGGGTTTTGCAAACTTCTGGGGCTTGTCAGCAGGTCGCCCCTTTCGCACCGCAGCATCCTCCCGTGGCGTGGTACGAAGGTCCAGCAATGCCTCCGCACGCGCCATGGCAGTGGACAGGTCCGCCGGGCCCTGTCCGTGCAACTCCAACTGCGCCCAGGGCTGAAGCCCGTGCAAGAAGTTGTAGATTTTGTCGGAATCTGATATGTCTTCAACTTGTAGCAGCAGCGATCTAAATTCTGTCATGTATGCACGCACAGAACCCGTTTGCCTCAGATGGGTCAGTGCATCACGAGCCATCCAGGAGGAATTGCCGGGTAGGAATTGCTTTCTCAGTTCGGCCCTCAGTGTGTTCCAGTCTTCAAGTTTTGAACGGCCGCCTGCCTTGGTCTCCACTTCATAAGTTCGCCACCATAGTTTGGCATCTCCGGCCAAGTACATAGTGGCAACTTTGAGTTATTCGCCGCCATCGACATTCGCAGCATCAAAATAGTGCTCGATGTCGTATGACCGCTGCCTCAAGGGTCGTCACGCGTTCTCTTAACGCATCCATTCTCAGCATAGAACAACGAGTTGTTTTGATGTGATTATGGTCTTCAAAGAAAGGAACAAGTAGCAGTGCTGACTACCATAAAATGCAATTCGAATGCAGTAAATTCACCAACCTTTAATGTCGAATGAGCCCAAACCTGGCTCTGATACCAATTGTCACGGGGTTTGAGTCGAGGCTTCAAAATTTTCACCTTCCAACCACGTGATGGCGCTGATCAGTGCACAGAACTATCAGCCAGCCTTCTTCCGCACCAACGGGTCGTTTGCAACGTCTCAACGAAACGAGCACACACACATAGACCGCAAGATCACAACAACACACTAGATGATGATGGAGCAATTACAAGGCATCACAGAGGGAAATCACTTGCTTCATTATACAGAATGTTACAAGATACAAAACCCGAATTACACTTTGCACACACACTCACACAGTGGTCTCTCAACAGAAGTGTAATACACCAAGTACAGACTCCAGACCTCTCAAAATATCTAGCAGCCTCCTTCAGTGGTCGACCATCCTCATTTACAGAGCTGCTGGTCGCCCATGCCTTCAATCTTGGCCATACAGCTAAGGCCAAGTATCATCTCAGCCAGCCAGTCCAAGGGGTGGCAGTTTGGCTCGCCCCAAACTGCCCAACTTCCATCAACTGCCGACCCAAGTCGAGTAGGGAGGAGCCTGGACCATATGGTCAAGTCCAAGTCTCCCAAGGGACTAAGTGCACCGCTCAGTCCATGGCCATGAGGCCAGTGCGCGGGGCAGAATGCGGCAGTGCACGTTGTAGCCAAAATGGTGCCTACACGGCTGCCATCTGCTCGCTCACATGATTATGCATTGGTATTCTGCTCAGCGTCTGCCTCGCACAATGTCCGTCCCGGCTCGCGGACTCATCACAGCAGGATGTGCCGCTCCGCATCAACCATGTGCTCCATGCGCCAAGCCTGTGCCTCCGCGCACACAGGCAGTCCGCAATGTTTGCCCCGCCAGGGCCACGGCATGGCGAGAGTTCACTCCGCCACGCTCCAGCCCGGGCGGGCAAATGCAAATGTCAAGTCCCGCACCATTGCGCACACGGGACAGATTGCTCCGCAAGGCCATCGCTCCGTGTCTCCGCGCCCACGGATGGCCCAAATCCCCGCCAAGTCACGCCCACGCCCAGGGGCGCGTGAGCAGTCCACCGCTCAGCCTGTTGCAATGCATTGCCCAGCTGGGCGCTCGCCCGGGCGGGCAAATCCTTCGCCATGGCGGGCAATATCCGTCGCCAAGTGTGAACACACTTGTTGCTCCTCAGTTGCAACCCCGCATCTCAGCGCAGGCCTGAGGCACGCCCCGCGCCGAGTCAAAATGCCATCAAATCTAGTGGTGTAACACCTACCCGCTACCCGCCCCACGAAACATATATAATACTCATACCCGTTTAATTCCCCGCATGGATAGATGCCCACAGATATTGGCGGGCATCTATGATACTTTGAAAAACATAAATTACAACATTTTATTAAAATTCAAACTCACAATAATAAACTAAATATCAACAACAACATAAATTCTAGGATAAAAAAAGAGTAGGATAAACACATTATCAACAACATAAGGTCTACAAACATTTATCAACAACAACATAAGGTCTTCAAGGATTGAGGGTTTTTTAGTGTATGTGTATATAGGGGTACTTTTGTAATTAGACTTATATTCGTGGGTAATGGGTACCCGCGGATACGGGTACTATAATATTCGTACCTGCCCCATATAATAAACGGGTAAAAAAATTACCCATGACGTCCCCACGGATAGGATATTAACCCCTATACCCGTCATAAATGAGTAAATACCCACGGGTACCTACTTAAACAAGTATCATTGTCATCCCTACATCTAACGGTATGATATAATTGATATGAATTTGAAAGTTTAGTAGATTAGATGTAAAAAAGAAGAAGAAGCCATCGAGCCATTCAATTCAAAAGTCTTATTGAAGAAGCCTTGGATGAATTTCATTTAATTTCCATATTTCATAAAGATGAATGATGTTAAAGCCATTCAATTCACCTCGTGATAAGGATGTAAGGTAGTAAATTTTTAATCTATAAGTTTTTTTTTATTGTTGGCTTAAAGATTTTAACCTTGTTCACGATCTTATTGATGATAATAAAAATATTTCTAATGTCTGCATTGAGAGTTCATTTTGGGATTTTGTAGGATAAGTATGCAAATTTATAACTCAAGAACTTGGTGAAAATTACATAAAATAACGAATGAAAAATGAAAGATCTTAATTAAGATAGGGTTATGGCTCTAAGTAATTCATATGTAATCTCTAGGTAGCTTGGTATGATATATGATTCATTGTGTTTCTCAAACAAAACCAACCTAACTCGCAGCTAGAAAGCCAAAATTGACCGGTTCTAGAAAAACTCAAAAAAATCAACAAGCAAACTGATCGTTGATGAACAACTCATGCTCGGTTGACCAAGGGTCGATTGACATTTGATCGATTGCATAATAATTAATTTTCTAATTCTTATACAACAATCATTTCTAAATCCCTTCATCGCAAACTTTATAAGTCTGATTCTATCAAATGACTCAGGCTCCACTACAACACAATTGACTTATAGTGACACAAAATTATAAATAAATTATAATTTTGTTTCTAAATCTTCACATTTAGAGACTAGTAAACACAAAATTTATTCCTAATTAGCCTCTAAAGATCTATAGAAACAACAACAACATAATCACTTAATTGATTTGACTCTAAGCTATAAAAACACCAGCAACAGAGTCACTTAATTGATATGACTCTAAAGCTATTTTTAGAGGCTAATTAGGAATAATTTTTGTGTCTATTAGCCTCTAAATGTGAAGATTTAGAATAAAAAATCTAATTTGTCTTTAATTATATGTCTCTATAGGTCAGTTGTGTTGTAGTGCTCGGTTGATCTTAGTGTTCTAGTGCACCCTCACAATCGCATTTTATCACGACGTGGCATGAGTAATTTTCAAATCATTAGAGGTGAACATATAATTTAGGCCTCGTTTGATTGATATAGGAAGTAACTTCTTTTGCAGAAAGTTGTAATTTTCATAAATTAACTTCTTACATATATTTCCCAGGAGTACCAAAAAAGTCTTTGGTTGACAATTCATAGGAAGTGTAACTTTCCACCTATAATATGTTTGGTTGATATGGGTACTTCCTAAGAAGTACACATCAAATGACCAATATATCATTCCTTATATAATATGTAATTTATTATATAGTAAAAATTGATTATTTTTTTTGAGTTAATATGAAAAATTACACATTTTTTCTCAAAAGTAAATCAAAATAAAATAAATAAGTCAATAATTCATGTATTATCTAATTTCATATTGTTGGCAACATAAGTTATAAATTTAGCATTAACTGCAAATGTGAGAATACAATTATCTTTTACTTTCAGATATAACACATGAAGTGCAACTTACCTAGGTCTCATATGTAAGTTACTTCATGCGTTTTGCGAAGTTGCACTTCCTGCGAAATGTGTCAACTAAACATGAGCTCTTTTGGCTACTTCCTAGGAAGTACAATTTCAACCAAACAATGCCTTTGTATATATAAGAGCGGTACACATAATTTTTCCTATAATTATTTCAATTGTTGTCATATATATACTAATTGTAGCATCAACCAAGTTATTTTAGCTATTGTCGTAGAGGTGGGACATGTGGACACATTCAACATCTAATAATTTAGATGTTTAAACATTTCAAATATGTTGCATATGATACGAGTTCAATTCCTAATTGTAGCATATTTTCCATCTTTTCTACATATGATTTGATTCAGTCTAATAAAAAGAAAAACTATTTTTGCAAAGGTATCAAACCCACTTAATTGCATGAAAATGCTACAACATGATCCCAGTAATTAAGTCCAATTAGAATTCAACCACAGAAACTTTTTCCTTACAAAACAATTCTTAAACTCTATCCATATATCCAACCCAATTAACATGAATCTTCAACAAGTTCTCAAAAGATGACACATGGTCACTGGTGCAAAGAATTCTCCAATCCTGGCCTAATTATAGATTTGAACTGATCTCAGCCAATTGCTTTCCTGAAACACCTCCCCAAACACCATCAATGTCTTCACCTCTTCCCATAAATACCACTTGCAACCCCACACTCTTCATTGCATCTGTCTTCTTCTTCAATCTGTTTCTGAATCCAATACCAACACTTCAAGCAATCTTAACTGAGAGGAATGGATCAGGTGGGGCAAGCTGCAGGCCAAGCTCAGGTGAGCAATATTTTCAGTTTCAAACTTTCAATCAATAAATAATTACAATGTCTTTTCTTTTACTGCCAATGGTTTTACTTTTCCTTGTGATGTTTAGGCAAAGAAGGATCAAGTGATGAGCCAAGCATCTGAATCCTGCCAACAAGGTCAGCAACAAGCAGGAGGATTCCTTCAGCAGGTAATATATATATACCACCAAAAACTGAAACAGAATCGAACTCCAATTCCAGTTGAAAAATGGAATTCAATGGAGTTTTTTGTCGTCGTAGGAAATCAGTAACGGATGAACTCGTTAACTGTGGATCCATTTTTTTGAACAGACTGGAAACCAAATGATGGACATGGCACAAGGGGCTGGGGATCAAGTGAAGAACCTGGCACAAGGGGCTGGGGATCAAGTGAAGAGCTTGGCCCAAGGAGCTGGTGATCAAATGAGGAACATGGCACAAGGAGCTGCTGGGGTTGTCAAGAATGTTGTGGGCACAGGAGGAAGCAACACCAACACCCCCAGCTCTACTACTTGAACAAATTAACTCTTGATTAATATATATTCAGTCTGCAGCTCTCATTTTGTTTGAGCACTATTTGAGGTGGTCAGTCCTTTTTTATTCTATTGTTGGCTTAATAATTAATCTATATATGTTAGGAAATGGAGAGTCTTCAGCTTCATCATGGTCTGTGTAATTTAGTGGTTATCCTCTTTGGATAAATTGCCAATAAAATTTTCAATTGAATTGCATTTTCTGGTACAGCTTAAAATGTGATTGCAGTGACCAAGTGGTTCAAGTGTATTTCTTTCCCGGCACTATTTGTTGTCGATTGCATTGAATCAGTATAGTTAGTGATTAATATGCATCACAAAGAGAAAGTAATTATCTCACATTTGAAAATTACAAGAAGGTAGATGTATTTTATAAACACTCAGGCGCGTTTGTTTCACATGATAGGATTTCAATCGGATAGAAATTCAGTTAAAATTAATCAGGGTAATAATCTCGTGGGATAAGCTTATATCTTATTCGGCATTCGTTGAAATCTCGGATAAGAAGATTGGCTAAGGCAAGATTTCCATATCCTATGTTTGTGT
Source organism: Canna indica (assembly GCA_034359265.1). Classification (NCBI taxonomy): domain Eukaryota; kingdom Viridiplantae; phylum Streptophyta; class Magnoliopsida; order Zingiberales; family Cannaceae; genus Canna; species Canna indica. The sequence continues at coordinate 21,565,963 of CP136897.1, forward strand.
TGGCTCAGGATAAAATGGTCGGATATTAATATTTAATACTTAAATTTGATTTTACCAACTAATCACTTTCAAAATTGAAGTTAAATAATTGTTTCAATATAATAATAAGAAAATTTTGACAAAATATGCCTAAAAACTGAATTAAAATTGACTTATCACAGTATGTATTCATGGAAAGAATATAGATTCATATATATCAAAAAAAAATATAAGAACACAAATGAGCGTGCACCATAAATAATTATCTATCACGTTCCAAAATACTAGGTATTAATCCATAATTCAAAATATATAATCTTATCAAATCTATAACAAGAAATGCAACAATATCAGTCTCATGTCCAAAAAATATAACTCAAAATTTATTATTTTTGGTGCTAACGCGCTCATTATCTAGAATGGAATTTAAATATTGAAGCTTGTCTTCAACACTTTGCATCACATTAAAAATCAGAAGATTATCATCGTGTGTCCCCAAGTAGCGAGTAAGAAAAATGACATCCATCTAATCTCTAATTTGAAGTTTCTTCAACTCATCATGAATTTTTTTTTCATCTTTTCCAACTCCTTGCCTTGACCAAATTGGTTGGACAACACCACTAAATTTTTAGATATATCTCCCATATCCATAACGTCTCTTTTTTCGCCCTTGGCGAGTCATACTACTTGATGCTGTCGCATTAATCAAATATGGAGAATCCATTACCTCCACATCATCTCTTACTTTAACCTCCTCCTCGTCCAGCCTTTCAACTGCATCTACAGCGTCTCAACATTAACACTGGTTGCTCGATCCTCGCCGAAGACTACTGAAAGTTTTTCATAATAAGGAAAAGACTTATTTTTCAAAATCCTAGCATCTGCATCCTTCTGCATAAAAATAAATTGTTCATAGTTAACTTTTATACATAAATATATATATAATTTATTAAAAACAATTAAATTATACCTTCAAATATTCTTCCCATACACCTTCTTCAGCTATTACACATTTGCGTTCTAAATCCCATCTGAAGCCTGATTGGTTTAACATATCATATACTATATTGAATTGTTTTTTCATAATTTTCAACTTTGATTCAATGTGTGGATTAGCTCGTATCCCACATCCTGGATATACACTTTGTATTCGTTTTTCAATCTCTCCAAACATCCTTGGCCTAAATCTATTATCACTTTTCCATCCAGCATTAACAAGATCTTATAAAATATCAATAAAAAAGTCCTCTTCTTGTTTTGTCCAAACACATCTATCGCGAGTCTTCTTAGTTTGATTGTTTGAGCAATCCATCTATCCTAATAAAGCATTGTAAATTAATCAACATTTTAGCAATTCAAAATATTAAAACCATAAATTTCAACCATCATAACCTCAACATTTTTAGATTTTAAATTTAAAAATTTCAGCATCAATCGCATTATTTAATATCACTTTACAACCAAGTAGAACTGATAGAAATTATAAAAAACAATAAATTTGAAGAGTTCAAGTAGCAAGTATAATTCATAAATCAATTGTTAACTCTCCACTCATTATACATATCATTTGCTAGCTTCTCACGGAATTCAGTCCAATGAGGTGATGTCTCTACACTACTTATGGCATCAATATCATCGCCATTGATATGATCATTACTTTCCTCTATATGACTTAATTGCACCTCGAAAAAATATAAACTCATTTCTCTCCTAATGAAATTATGTAAAAGACAACATGCAATAATTATTTTATTTTGTACCGTGATTGAATAAAATGATGGACTTCTAAGAATAGCCCAACGCATCTTTAGAAGTCTAAAACATCTTTCTATCATGTTCCTAGCTAATTAATGAATGACGCATGTTAAAAAGCTCGTGCGGTGTTGATGGAGCTCTGGAATCTTCTCCCCGACCATTCTGATAAATGGTATCTCGTCGATCTATATGGTGCAAGAAATCCCTCTCCATTAGTATAACCAGCATCCACTATGTAATAGTTTCCTAAAACAAAAATGAAGATTCATATTAGAAGTTTCTTTTATAAGGAGTCCAACACATCTAATTATGATTTCAATTTTCATGACTTACAAATGGGGACTTTTAATCTATAAGGACTTATGATGTAATTTTTCATAAGGACTTACAAAATGAACTCACATGCTGCAAATCCTTGCTCAACCAAACAAACCCTAAAGAAAAGGGATTACCAAAAACAAAAAGGTGAGGAACACCAAAAGCAGTGATTTATTGATTGCCAAGTTTGATATCTCTGTTGCAAACATATTGCAATTCTGAATCCAAACTGATAAGGTTCAAAGGACTATTGTACTCTGCATGCCATACTTTTCTTAAACAAAGGGAAGCAAATATCTACTTACTCAGCTGGTAGAGCAATCCAACCCACACAACAAACAATTTCTTTTGCCCTAAATCTTCCTACAATAAACATGTTTCATGTTCTACTAATAGTAATTATCACTATCAAGAAAATCTAAGTCAAGAAGAAGCTCGTGCGAAGAGCTGCAACAACATTAATTTCTTACCGTGTCCCTTAAGGAAAAAAGGGAGGTGAAATCAAACTAACATCTACACGTTTCGAGGGTGATGAGCCAAATATTTCTCGTATTTCTCCTCTCTTTTCTTCTTCTCCTTCTGTTCCTCTTCCTCTTCTCCTCCTTCTCCTCCTTCTTCTCTTATGTTCCCTTCACCTGGAAGCTTTCAATTTGTTAAAATACACAATGTGGATCAATTAATAGTCAACAAAAAAACATCAGTGAAGAGCGAGTGGTCAATGAATTAAGAGTGCACGATCAGTGAAGAGCGCGCGAGGTGAGGCGAGCCAGGGAAGCGACCATCCTAATGAGAAGAAGAGATTGCTTGTGAGTGCACGCAAGCCTGGCACGAGCAGTGAAGGGAACAAAGGAGAAGGAGGAAGAGGAGAAGAGGAAGAGAAAGAAGTAAAAGAGGGAGAAGAAGAGAAGGGAGCAATAGGAGAAACACGCATCTGTTAGCAGAGGATAAATGAGGCGGAGAAGAGGAATTTACCGTGTATGCCGCCGTCGTGGCTCGGATGAGGAGAAGAAGCTGTCCGCCGCCGCTGCTCGGATGAGGGGAAGAAGGAAAGCAATTCGGAATCGAGAGAGCACTTAGATGAGGAGAAGAAGAGATGCTTTGTTCGCAATAGTATAAAGTCTATCGAGTTTCGAGAGAGGCGCGTTCGAGATTGAAGCCGTCGTATGAGAATAAGTCTGTGGTTTTTAATTCCCACCTCCCGATGGAAGATACCTATATCCCGTTTGAATTGGAATTAAATCCCATGTTTATCCGAATTTTTTAAATCCAAGACATAATCAAACATGTGATAGGAATTGGCAAATCCTATCCCACACTGAATTCCCATGAAACAAACGTGTCATTAGTGTTTGTTTGCTTCATAGGATTAAGGGAGATAGGATAAGATATCGATTTGAATCCATTATTTGTTTAGTGCATTGATTAGAAAAAATAGGATTAGAATAATATAAAATTAATATGATATCCGATGTACACCAGATTTAAAAGATTCATATTCAATCATCTCATATTTATTAGCCAATCATATCCTATCATATCCAATGAAGCAAACATACCATTAGAGCATGTTTGCTTCATAGGATAAGGGAGGATAGGATAGGGAATGGATTAATATTCATTGTTTGTTTAGTGCATGTATTAGAAAAAATATGAATAGAAGATTATTTATATCCGATGTACACCAGATTTAAAAAATTCATATCTAATCCTCCCTTATTTATTATCCAATCATTTCCTATCCAACGAAACAAATATACCATTATTGTACACCTCGAACTAAAGTGAATTGGACTTCTTGGAGGGAGACAAAAGTTGACTATGAATTAATATAATAATTTATAATCAAAGATGAGCACTTGGGCACTTGGTATATGAAAAGTTGTATGTTTAAAACACCCAAGGTATTATTATAAATACCGGTCTCTCCAAAATAATGGAAATATGTTCTTCTAGAAATACTGCTTAAAAACTATAAATGTGTTCTTGGGTGAAAAATCAGATTTGTTGTTTGAATTTTTTCTTTTCGTCTTTATAAAATCCTTGAGGAATTCTATCATCAAACTCAGCAGCAACATAAGTGGGGGCACAAATTCCTTAAGGATAGTACACACTATCAAAGCCTTTGATCAATTTTCATTTTCTACTACTTTTTTAATAACAATCTTAAGGAATTTAAGATTACAACGGAGGCAACTGCTTTTGATTCGTTTTCAACAAGATGTTGAATATGGAGATGTTCAAATTGGACCGTTTTGATGGCAACAAATTTACTCGTTGGAAAGACAAGTTGTAAACTTGGAATTGCATATTTGCGAGTTCAGATCTTCCTGCAATTCCAAAACCATTTGATAAGAATACTAATGAGATCAAGGCATCTTGCAGGAGGATGAAGTTCGATGTGGAGGTTTTATCTTAAACTCTCTTTCTGATCATTTGTATGATTTATTTCGTCCTATCAAATCACCACAAGAAATATATCTGGAAAGCTTTCAAGAATAAATATACCTTTAAAAAACAAGGCACTTATAGATTTTTTAGTATGAAATTCTTTGAATTTCAAATGATAGATGAAAAAACTGTCATGGATCAAGTTGATGAATTATTATTGATGATTTCTAGACTCAATGATTTAAAATACATGTGTCTAAATCTCTTCAAGTGGCTGCTATAATTGTAAAATTACAAACCACTTGGAATGATTATAGAAAGAAATTATTACACACATCTAAAGATTTCACAATAGACCAACTCATAAAGTATATACAAATTGAAGAGGAAACTCGTATTAGTGAAAATAAATTTGCTTTTGAGTATGGTTATAAAGTGAATTATGTTGAGTATAATAAAGTAAATAATAATTCTTGAAAGATATTAATAAGTCTGAAAATAGGAGAAAAGTTGGTGATATTTCAAATGAAAATTCTTCTAACAAGAAAAACAAGTGTTGTATTTTTTGTGGCAAAAAATGACAGTTTAAGAAAGAATACCAATTGGAACTGCAACATGAATCGAAGTTGGCCTTGAATTAGGGTCTTAATCAAAGTTGGCCTTGAATCGTGGTTAGAATCACTGAAATCATTTGATTCCAATCATTGCGACTCGAATCGCAGAATCAACAATTGAAAGCTTCCAAATTCGGGCGAGTCGTTGCCGGGTCTGACTCGGATCCATTTGCGACCCAAACTTAATTTCACTTAAATTTACTGTCTTTTTTTCAGTTTTTGACAATAGTCTTCACTCTTTAGGACTCGTGGAACTTTTGGGTTGATGAATCATTATATTTATTAGGTTAATTATCATGATATATAGACATGTAGTTTTGAGTCTTATGAGTATTTTGTTCGCATCATAGTATACATTTTTAAAATTATATTTTTTAAGTTGTGTTTTGAATCATATGATTCAATACGATTCACGATTTGAATCTCGATTTGACAACTATGCAAATAAGAACTAAAACCAATAACCATTATTAAAAATAAAACATAACAAACCACTAAGAAAAATGCTTATGTTGTTCCTAAGATTATTTGTTCTATCTTGGAAGTGAATAATAAAAGGACAATTTTCATGCCTAAGGATCAGATAAGTCTGGTCTGGTACGGTGTCTCTCTTGATCAGGTGCAACTCCGACGAGGGACCTGCAAAAGATATTCCGACGCTCAAGTCAGTAGGTATTCGAGGTGGATGTAATTGAAATTTGAACTTAGGTTACATGAGACATGCCGTGTCGGTATTTATTGCAAGTGGAGGTAATGATGTCGCCCAATAATCTCGCAGGGATATTGCTCGAAATGTGCCGAGATTGATCACGGAGATGTCGGACTCGTAATGGCGTATCTCACGTAATTAAGGAGGACGTGGGTGTCCTTGTATGACCGGATGGAACCCCCGGGAGGAACCATTTGATCTGACTATCTGAGCAAGAAAGTGAACTACTATAGATGATAAGAAGTTGCACAAATTGCATATTTTGAAAGTGCTACATGTGAGTAAACTTATTTGCAGCAAACAATGAAAGAATCTTCAGCAATAATCCAGTACAAAGTAAATTTACAGGAAGGTAAAGTAAACAGAGCTAGTTTTAAAGCAAGCTGGTCAACAATACTTATTTGGGTCGTCTTCAACTATGGATGCCGCGGACATCAAGTCCAGCAACGTCCTCCTCGATCGCCAACTTCGGCCTCGCCCGCACTAGCCTCAACGTTGTCACCACCAACATCGTCGGCACCTAGGGCTACGTCTACGTCGTCCCTGAGTACCTCGCCAACGGCCTCGTACCCCGAGTACCTCGTTACGCATGTGTTACTACAAGTGCAGTAGCCTCGAAGGTTTGCCCGACAAGGAAGCAAGTCGAGCGCTGACGTTACGATCCCACCATGCTTATTGTCGGCTACAGGTACGACTACAATCACCCTTGTTCCCTCCCTAAGATCTCCTGCAGTCACAACTCGCCACTGTCAGAACCGAGACATCTACTATCGCTGCCACCTCCGCAACATCAGCTGAGTGAGTCCCCAGCTCGTTCGAATCCGCAGTTGCGAAGGAACCGCTCGGGCGGAACTCCTCGGGGTTCTTCCAATGGGTGGGGTTGTTGGCCAGCCATCAGGCGTTGACCAGGATCTTGCTCTCGGCGGCGATGTCGTAGCCGCCGAGCTTGGCGTCGTGGAGGTTCATGTGGGGGACGAGGAGCGGGATGGCCATTCGCAGCCGAAGGATCTCCTTGATCACGGCATGCAGGTAGGGGAGCTTGCGCTGGATCTCGAGGACTCACTCAGCTGATGCTGCGGAGGCGGCAGCGTAGGAGATGTCTCCTACATTAAGGCTGGTTCCGATCGTGGCGAGTTGTGACGGCGGGAGATCTTAGGGAGGGGACAAGGGTGATTGCATGTGGTCATACCAGTAGCCGACAACGAGACATGGTGGGATTGTAAGGGCAGCGCTGGACTTGCTTCCTCGCCCCCGCAAGGGGACGCAACTTCAATGGAGCCCCGTTCCATAGAAAATCTTTGTAGAGCCGGGCTCCGATGATGAAGCACGAATCGCAAAGCAACTTTTATTTTGCTTTGGATTCGTGCTTCATCATCGGAGCCCGACTCCATGAAGTTTTTCTATGGAGCCGGGCTCCATAATTGTTTTTGTGAGGGCTCGGGAGAAAAGTTGTCGTCGCTCTCGCACACAACTCGCTCTTGTTAGGGTTTGGTGAGAATGACTAAAGTTTCATAGTTTTATTTGGGTGGACCGAAATCATGTGAAAATTGTGGAGGTTTCTTTAAAATAACAAAATTGCCACCGCAGTTTCGATTGGTTGAAATCCGATTTTCACGAAACCGACTAGAATCTACCCACGGGAGAATTCATCGGTTTCGCATTTCATGTGTAAACATTGCTTCGCGAAATCGTTGGTTTCATAAAACTGATGCCCCGTTTTGCCCGATTCGACAACCACAAGCAGTTTCGAGGCTAGACCAAAGCAAAACTTGAAACGGACTGAAACAAACAGGGCCTTAGTGTTTGCCGGTCTTCCTGAAAGAGAGGAGATCATATACCTTCTTCCATTAATTATCTTGTGAAAGAAGATCATGTATTCTTTTCTCTACCCCAATAACCATCTATATTTGGCCCATTGCTTCCAATAAATATCCATAGCATTATTAAGACTTGTCCATCTTTCCTTGAAGAGTCATATATGCATTCATCTCCCATCCTAGCTAAAAATAGTTCATCTATTAGTATGTTCAAAATGACGCGCCTTATTGCTATAGACCGTGGTCGTTCAAGCGTTTAGGTCCCATTTGATTATTATTTTCGAGCTTATGTGTATTTGATCTTAAAATTATTTAGTTGTCATGGATATTATTTTTGTTGGCCTAAATTTGTGTCCAGTTAGAGTTAATATCAGAGTTAATATGATATGATATATTATGATTCTAATTTCAAATGATTATTAAATAAAGAAATTACATTAATCATTCTCGTTCCTATATGAAATGATAAATGTGCCAAGCGAATAAATAATCTTCCTAAAGGGGTCCGATATCCCGGTCCAATTAGATATCAACCACCGGCGGAGCTACATGGAGGGGATGGGGGGCAATTGCCCCCACCCTCAAATTTCAAATTACTTTATTATATAGGGGAAAAGTTGAATTTGCCCCCAATATATATAATATTTGTTTTCTCTTCTCTTTAAAATAAAATTATTTTTGCATTATTTTTTTATATTTTAAAATTAATAAGTAAAGTTGTTAAGTCCAATCTAATTTTATCTTCATGTCTTCTTCTTTTCCTCTTCTTTTGACGTTGTTTGTGTTGTCTCATCCTTGCGCTCACTATGATGCATTTTTATTCTCACACCTAGGCTCCACTCACAAGCAACTATAATTTTCTCTCACGCATGGTCATAGTCATGTGCACCGGTCCGACACATAGCTCGTCGGCCCCCAACACACTTTTGTTAAGAGAAATTTATTTCAATAAAATTGATAATAAGATTATTATGCAATGTTATCAACGTATAAAACTCATCGAGAATAATTATTATATTTTTTTTAAAAAAAATTAAGATATATTTTGTGCTTATAAATTATGCTTGAATGATATTTATTGATTTTATACTATTATAATGAATTATCTTTTGAAAATTATATTGATTGTTTGTTGCTTCAAGTCTGCCCCCTTGATTTTGATTTCTGGCTCCGTCACTGAATTATCAACACTTCCCCTTTGTGAGAGCATCTCCCCAAAGAAGACCTTCATCCCAGCATAAAATTATTATAGATGAGGAAAAAAATATCCCAAATAAATTTCATTTCAAAAGCTATGATATGCGCACAAAAGAAACAAAAAAAGGAAAAAAAAACACCTAAAACAAACACAAGGCAATATAAACACAAGCCCGATCAGGCAAAACCAAACAACCCTTTCATGAGAGAATATCCAAAAGTTAGTTGCCTTGTGCAATGACAGAACATCCAAAAGTTAGTTGCCTTGTGTTGGGGGCATTTTGTACTCATCCAATGAGAGAATATCCAAAAGTTAGTTGCCCTGGATTGAGCTAGAAGCTTTGTCATGATGCTTTCTTTGTATATGATTCTTGGATTCTTCTTCCACATGTTTCCTTTCTTTTCAGTTAGCAATGAGGCACTTGCCTCGAGTTTACAGCAAAATGAGAAAAAAAGGAAGAAAACAAGAAGATGAAGAAATTATAGACTAACTATATTGGATGTCTCTAGTGTCTTTTTATTCAAATAGAAGGCTCATTGAACAATCTTCAACTTTATTTGTATCATCATCACTTAATCACGTTTATTATTAAACTGAACCAAATTATGTTGAGGGAATAACGATCACTGAACGGAGTCGGGTTTTCCGTATCCCCATGGATTTTTGCTTGCCCAATTCCATTGATCTCGACACATTTCTTCGATGCCATATTTTGCCCTGCAATAGTTGTGCTCGTATTACTAATTTTTCAAAAAAAGAATATTAAACTACAAACTATAAAATATATTATGAATAGTGGATCAAACTGGATGAGTTCTATTGAAATTGGTTTAGGTCCAATTTGATTTGACGGACTAAAAACTAGTCCGTTGTATCAGATTGTTCTTAAGAGTGTTGTTATATCCTCCTAAAAATGTCCCTAATAATCTTCCTAACCATTCACAATGGCATGAACTGTAAATTCATCAACAATCTATGAGGATTATTAGGCACATCAGTTAGGAAGATTTAGCATTTTTGTTTTCTTAATTTCTTTTAATTCCTAAGTTTCAAATTTTATGTCTTCATATTCTAAAAACTAAAATAACGTTAACTTTTACATACTTCCATTTGAGCTCCTTCTCTGCTTTCTTGGTAGATGAGTAAACAGTCTCAGAATCACCAGGACGTCTTTCAGCCATAACGAGTGGAATTTTCTGCAAAGGATTTCAATTGTCAGAAGCTGTAAGAGGGAATAAGACCAAACAAAAGTTGGAATCGTGTTTTTTTCTAATCTGCAGTTTAGTGTCAATTGCTGAGATATCATTCTGAACTGAAGTGTAACCCAAATGTTCCAAGCTGGATTATTAGAAGAGTTACCTTTCCTGAAGCCTTCTCAAATGCTTTCACCATTTCCAAGACGGAGGTTCCCTTCCCAGTTCCTAGATTGTAGACTTCACAGCCTGATGTTTGCAAAACAATTCATGAGGACAAAGAAAAATTTGGAAGCTAGGAAGTTGTGAAATGTACACACACCTCCACTGGAGCCCTCGAAGATCTTCTTCAGCGCTGCAATATGCCCTTCTGCTAAATCAACAACATGAATATAATCCCTTACCTGAACCAAGGCGTCGTGTTTGTAAGAAGAAAAATACATTGCGACAGGCATTAATTCCAAATAAATTCGCAGATCAATCACAAATAAATTGAACATTCCGCATATAAACAGTACCATTTTCCAGTGTAAACAAGTAATTAAGTAAAGTAATCAAAGTTTTTGTTGTCATTTAAAAGCTAATATCATGCTGATCTTTCATCAAAAGCAAGAAAAAATCAACTCAAAATGTCAAAGAGGTCGCGATGAAACTTGCTTGTTTGTTTGGCAAAACAACTTACTTTTCACTAATTTAAGGAACTTAATTTTACTAAATACCTACAACACAGAATTCGTGAAACTGCATCCACTTAAAGCACAAGCTAGCTAGTTCTTCTCAAGCTTCTGTTCTGAGTTGTGACTTAATGAATCCATGTATAATCTCATTTCATTCATAAAATATTAGCTAAATAGAGCAAAAGATAAATCTTATTTAAGGTTAGAAATATTACCCCTGTGCCGTCTTTGGTTTTGTAGTCGTTACCAAAGACAGTAAGAGCAGGTCTCCTCCCAACAGCTACTTGTTGCACAAAGGGCATAAGATTATTAGGAATTCCACAGGGATCTTCACCAATCTTTCCACTAGGATGTGCTCCAACTGGGTTAAAGTACCTCAACAAAATCATATTCCAGTCACTATCTGATTTATAGATATCACGACAAATCTCTTCAATAAAAAGCTGCAAATGTTTGAAAGAGAATTATTCGCTGAGAATAGTTGGTAGAAATTATAGAGAAAGAAGGAACAGGTGAAGGATTAAACCTTTGTTCGTCCATACGGATTTGTAGCGCATAATGGGAATTCTTCTGTGCAAGGCACTTCTTTCGGCCATCCATAAACAGTAGCTGATGATGAGAACACCAGCTGCAAAACTCAAGTGATAATGAGTGGGAAGTTAGGAAAGAAAGATTTCCGGAAAATTAGTGCGAAAATACCTTTTTGCATCCATGCTCGGCCATTGTTTCTAAAAGAACGACTGTGCCAGTAATGTTGTTGTTATAATAAAGCATCGGTTTTTGAACACTTTCTCCCACGGCCTTCAGTCCAGCAAAGTGTACAACAGCATCAAACCTGAAAATAAAAAATATAACACAGAATTTCGAGAATATTAATAGCTAGGGAAATAAATTCACATATATTAGGAGCTTGAAGATTTATCTAAAACAGAGTTCAAAGAAGTGTTGGACAAATATGTTCATCCCGAAACTCACTTTGTTGAAGCAAAAAGTTTCTTCAATTCATCCCTGTCTCGTAAATCAATCTGCAGAAGCATAGAGAAGATAAAAAACCAAAACCATGCGGCAAGCCTTTGAGAACATCTTAGATATTGCTCAAAGAAAGATTGAAAAAACAGAGTATTTATGTTGTCAATACCAGCAAAAAAGTAGAAACGGAAATTCTTATTGAATAATCAAAACCAGTTAAAGACGGTCAACTGCTACAACTATATATATATATGTTTGGCAATTTAAATTAAACATGGATAGATTTGTGAAAAATAAAAAATTAATTAAATTAATTGAAAAAGATGAAACCAAGAATTATTGTAGCAATTAATCCAACATTTAAATCAAACCTCCCTTCGTGTTGTTGTATTCCTTTCAAACCTTTTGAATCTAATACAACATTTTATTCATTCAAAAGAAAAGAACATGTTACAAACTAAATCAAGCAGGTATAAAGAGTATTCTTCTAAGCATATGAGAACGTAATGAGGACGATAACAACTCTTCCTTGTATACTAGGCAAATACCACCACGTAAACAACTGTAACAAGCAGATAAATGATAATACCTAAGATGAAAAATTAACTTAACTAGTAAATATCCTCCAGTTTTCCTTAAAAAAAATCTTAACTTGATCGAACATAAATACGATACATACAAAGTTCAGTTAGATTTCAAGTAGAATTTGAAGCCTTATATGGAGACAGAGGACTTCCGACGGAAATACAGAGAGACCCAGATTTCTCATAAAAAGAAAGAGAAAAAGTAAAAGCTCAGCGAACATAATCCAAATTTGCTATGCGGTTGTAGCTGAAAGTGACCTACGATTAGATAAAGAAACCATCGGTTGGCCCAAAAGCACCGTATGCATTTATTTAAATTAGTGATATATAGTAACATCATCCACTAAAACTACAGGAAAAATACAATTAACTAAAAAGAATGATACAGAGCAATTCCAAAGTGATGGTTAAAATAAAGTAATTTAATCATAATACTATTCCTAGAGTATGATTTTGTGCCAGAAAAAGAATTATCTTTTCTTAGGTGATTGGAAAAGTTCTTGAGAAATGGTGAACGTTGGAGGTTTGGATTCCAGAACTGTGTCTGACAAAAAGAGGAATATGGCATCTGGCACTTAACAAGTTGTGATGGACGTTACGGAACTCTGTAGAACAGGGAGGACTACAAACAGAGAGCCAACGTTTTCCCTAACAATTAATGTCGAAGAAAATGGAATGCATACATATATATCCAAATAGGACAAAGAGGAGGAAAAACGTGAACCACCAGTTCATCGACAGTTCAAAAGAATAATCCCACGCCAAATTGTTCGCTTAATATATAACGTAGATGCATTTATTCATATGTAAAAAGAGTCTTCCAATCGAGAAAACATGGATGAAGCATCGACCACTAAATCTACAGGACCTGAAATTCTGCTCCGAATGGCGTAAAACAACAAGGAAAATGAAAAAGCAAGCGACTTAATTGGATCGAGAAAGTAAACACGTCCAAAGATAGACATCTTCATTTCCAAACCCACAAATCCCGACGAAATCAGCCACCCAAATCCGTGAAACCTAATTAATGTTCTCCTCGAATCGAGTAAAAGAAGCACGCAAGCAGATGGTTACTTGATTAAATAAAACAAGAGACTTCAAACACGGCCAAAGTTCCAATCTTGCACCTCCAAACAAACAAATCGACGAACTCATCCACGTGAATCAACAAAACCTAGAGTTCCGCTCCGAACGGACCGAAAGAACAGTAGCTTAATAAAAGAGCAAGCCGCTTCAATCGAGAGAACACGTCCAAAGATCGATTTTTTTTCATTCAAACCCGCGAAATCATCGGTTTTAAACAAGAAACCTAAAATTGCATCCCCAACGGATCGGGGAGAAAGGGCGAGGGAAAAAATGAATACCTTGTGGAAGGTCAAGTTCTTGCCGTGCTTCCCCGCGAGCTCGGTGACGCGGTCGATGGCGGCCTCGGAGGCGTTGTCGAGGTTGTCGACCACGGAGACGGTGAACTCGGCTAGGAGGAGTTGCAGCACGGTGTGGCTGCCGATGTATCCGGCGCCACCGGTGACCAGGATTCTCCTCGCCATGTGCAGGCGCGCAAGAGAACGGAAGAGATGGAGAGAGAGAAGGAGAGAGATGGAGAGAGAGATGGAGAGAGAGAAGGAGAGAGATTACAAAAGGGGCGTCGATCGAGCCAGGAGGGAGAAAGTGAGGCGAGCAGCGGGGGAGAAAAGAGGACGAGCGACGGAAACGGAGGGGCGCAGCGAGCGGACGAGATTGGCAAGCGATAGACTATGCGCGTCCAATATATACACGCGCCGGGTGTTGTAACCTTAACTGCCCGCCGAGTTGCATTGAATCGTGAATGCTCTTCTTGCAAACACCCCCCTTTTTTATTTGTAATTTCAACAAGTATCCTTAAATTATGCTTTTCTAAGGACTTAATTAAAATTTTAAGATTTAATATTATTTTAGGCTCAATTAGCCAAAATGGCCCCCCTTGTTTTTCTCTTTCACCTCAACCCATGAATATTAATAGCCCGGGGTATATATTTATTAAAATTTATTGTTTAGAATAAATTTTAAAAATTACAAAAATACATGTTATTTTTAGAAATTAACCCTTTAATTTAATACAAACGAAATATAAAAATTTTCATTCACTGACTTCCAGTTTGATGTTATTAGTGTGTGGTTGACCTTTTAATCCCATAGATTTTCTTACTATATCTAGGGGAAGTTTTGATGATTTTGGGGATCACAATTCAAATTTTGGTTAATCGATTGATCGGATCATAATTCGATTATGGATATTAACTAGTAATTTTGTTGTTCCATTTTGGTTTTGATGAGTAAATTTAGAAAATCGCTTAAAATTGATTCGGTTTTGATTATCGATTCACACGTCATCGGTAGTCGAAACTGATTTTACTTATATATCAATAATGTATGATTGAATTGAAAAAAAAACATGGCTTAGTGTACATTTTATTAGCTTGATATTATTTTCATTCAATTATCACTCCTCTATTTGCATCAACTTTATAATTTTTTATATTTTATTTTTTTTGGTAATAGATTAAATATTTAGTAACTAGTTTCGATTTCGGATACTAATTACAAAAATTGATTAGTTTTGGTTTCGGGTTCAAATAGCGGATTCATAAATAGTTTTGGTTTCAGTTATCCATATATAAAATAATTAGCGAACCGTTGTCGTTCCTAGATGGTTTCACTTTGATAATAGGGAAAATATTTTTTGTAGTCATTAAAAATTCAAATAAAAAATACATATGGTCGGTTTATTTCACTGGATATAATAACAAATAAGAGAAAAAGTAAAATTTCTTTAAGCAAAATCTCATTTTTAGAAGTTGTTTAAAAACTCTGTTTTGAAAAGTTGTTACTTGTAAGGACTTGCTATTTTTGTTAGACTCTCCTAATTCTCCAACATGCCTATTATTAAAATTTATTGTTTGTATTAAATTTTAAAAATTACAAAAATATATGTTATTTTAGAATTAACCCTTCAATTTAATACAAACTAAATATAAAAATTTCATTTCACTGCCTTCCTGTTTAATATTATTAATGTGGTTGACCTTCTAATCCCATAGATTTCCTTACTATATTTAGGACAAGTTTTTTCTTTACTGATTTTAGGGACAGAGATTAAAATGGATCAATTGTGATTAATCGACTAATTGAATTGTAAAATTATAAATAGTAATTTTGCGGTTCGATTTCGGTTTCGATTAGTAAATTTAAAAAATCACTTAAAATTGGTTCGAATTTGGTTATCGATCGGTTCACAAATAGCTGATATTCGAAATTAATTTTAGTTATATATTAATAATATATAATTTAATTGAAATAAAAAATAAAAAATATAGCTCCGGATATACTTTATTATTTATTTCGCTTTTAACTTGATATATTTTCATTCGGTTATCACTTTTTTATTTGCCCAAGGGTTTTTTATAGTTAATTTTAACTTGTGCAAAAAAAATTATTTTTTATTTAGTAACGAGTTAAACGTGTAGTAACTAGTTTCAATTTCGGATAGTAATTTTAAGAATCAATTGGTTTCTCTTTCAAATAATAGATTTCTATGGCAGAGAAACTTTTTTTTCGATCTTCAAAAAATTCAAATAAAAAACATAAAATATTCTACTTATTTTGTTGGATAGGATAACAAATAAGAGGAAAATATTGATATAATTTCTTTTGCGACGATATTTCTAGAAATTGTTTCAAAATTTAGGGTCTATTTTGAAAAGTTGTTACCACAAAGGACTTGCTATTTTTGTCAACATCTCCGGATTCTCCAATATGCCTATACAAATTCTCCAACCGCTAATCTATATTTTCATTATGTTGTCGTTAAAATTAAAATTGATAATTGTATCAATTCCTATCACCTCATTCAGTTATCAATTACTCCTAATATTTTTAAACTTCCTTAACGAGACTAATTACAAAAACATTAAATCATTTTTGAAATAAAAGAAAAAAATTATACTTGTCCTTCCTATAATATTTTTTTGTATTTTTTAATATAAAAAAATGATTTTATAACATAGTCATTATAAGACGTACACATATGCAAAATTTATACACACAAGGAGCATTTGCAAACCTACATAGTTGCAGAATTAAATGCATAAAAGCACTATGATCAAGGACCGAATCCAAAACCTAAAAGTATACCTGGGTATCTAGGGGTGAGCGGGTTCGGTATCTTGTATTTTTCATGATACTCGAACTCTACCCTATATAGGACCGGTTCTCAAGTTTTGGACCCAGACCCTACCTTATTGAGACCTAAAATTGGATCCTACTCGGAACTTGTGGTGTAGTACAAGTTTCGGGTACCCTGTTGAAACTTGTTCATTTATAAGTTTCAAAAATCTTGTTGGAACCTATTTATTTACAGATTCTATGATACACGTTTCGAATATCGATTTTGATTCTAGGTACTCAATGTGTTGGACCCGGAATCGAAATCGAGTTTAACTGGTTCCTTAATTTTGTTCGGGCCCTACCCAATTTAATTTGGGTCTATCCAGAACCTACGTGATCGAGTAGATTCCAACTGGTTCTATGTCTACTCGGTACTCATGCAGTATGGGTGAGTTTAGGCCGGGACGGGCCGAGATTTGGTATGTCCCGGTCCCGTCCTGATTTTGAGTTGGGACACAAATATGCGTCTCCGTCCCAGATATAAAGCATCCTGATTTTGTCCCGTCCCGAATTTTTTGGGACGGGATCGAGACGTCACGAGTTTGTTAATATTATTTTTCCTACAAAATAAAAACATTATCTATATTAAATAATTAATAGTGTATTGTATTACGACGTGCCAAAAAATTTATATTACATAATTAATATTACTTATATCATAAATTGGGTTAGGACAATCCCAATTTTTTTATGTTGTCTCAGTCCCGTCCCCGTTTTTAATCGGGACAAACATATTTATTCTAATTTCGTCCCGATTTTGAATTGGGACAGGATTTTTCCTGAATTTTTGGATCGGATCGGACCGGGACGTCCCAACCCTTGCTCACCCCTACCATGCACACCCCTAAAAATATCTCACCACTAAGCTATTAGTGGGTCGACCCTTTTGTATAATAGTTTAATTACATCCTAATAAACAATAAATTAAGTAAACAAATGGCCAAAAAAAGATAGGTAAAAAAGGGTGACCGGAACACAAGATATTTTCATCAATGTGCAACTATCGATCAGGAGAAATCGTAATTGGATCACAATGATCCAAGGATGTTCTAGGTCACTGACTGATTCGATTTCCATTGTGGAAGAATTCATGCCCTTTTATACTGGTCTCCTCGGAAGAACCTCTGAGCTACTCTTGGGTATCAATTGGACTTAGATTTGTGTTCCTAACACTTCTTATCTGCTGCATCTAGATGATCCTTTTTGTGAGGCTGAAGTTTTTCAAACCATTCGGGGACTAAAAAACTTCAAATCTTCGGGGCCCAATGGTATTCCTATGGAGTTCTTCAAAAATATTGGGATCTGCTTAAGGATGGGGTTGTCCGTATCCTTATTGAACTTCAAAACAATCCCCAAGGACTGGCTCGTCTCAACAATGCTTATATTACTCTTATACCAAACAAGAGGGAGCTACTTCCACCGGTGATTTTCGCCCTATCAACTTGGAGAATAGTCTGATCAAGATCTTTGCGAAGCTCCTTGCTTCCAAGTTTTCTGCTCTTCTACCCTCCTTGGTTGATTCTTCTCAGGGAGCTTTTATATCGGGACAGAGCTCTGTTGATTATTATATGACCGTCTTTGAGACCATCTGAGCCTCTAACCAACTCAACGAAGATGTATGTCTAATTAAAGTGGACTTTGAGAAAGCTTTCGACTCTGTTAATTGAGATTTCATTTCTGATCTTATGAGGGCTCGGGGATTCCCTCCAAAATGGATCTCTTGGGTTTCGTTTCTCATAAACACCGCAGTTTCTTCTCTTCTCATAAATGGCTCGCCTGGGAGGTCCTTTGCACACAAAAGAGGAGTCAGGCAAGGTAACCCTCTCTCCCCTCTCATTTTTAACCTTGTCACAAACTATCTCTCTAAACTCCTATCAAGAGCGACTAGCAAAGGTCTTATCAAAGGGGCTCTAAATGACATATTTTCGGGAGGAATCACTCATGTGTCCTTTGTTGATGACCTGATGGTGTTCAATAACAACTCGATACAACATCTTCATCAACTTAAATTGTTCATCAAATGTTTTGATCTATGCTCTGGTCTCAAACTAAATTGTAATAAGATTAGAGTAATTCATCTTTCGGGATTACAGACTAGGGGCACTCTTGTGGCCTCAGTTCTTAATTGTTCGACCGGGTCCTTTCCTATCAACTACTTGGGGCTACCATTGAGGCCGGGATGTCTTCTTAAGGAAGATTCAGTTCTCATAATTTTTAAATTCGATAAGATTTTGACTTCTTGGAACGGCTCGCACTTGTCTAGAGCTGCAAGAATCACTCTCATTAATAGCGTCCTAACCAGTCAAGCAGCTTACATCTTCTCTATCTTCCGAGCGCCTGCCTGGGTCATTAAACATATGGACAAAAGACGAAAGACTTTCCTTTGGTCCGGAGGTAGAGGGAATAGCCTCCGCGGAAAATGCCTTGTCAACTGGGGAACAGTTACAATGACCAAAGCAGAGGGCGGTCTTGGCTTGTTAAATTTACATCTTCATAACCGCGCTCGCTTGGGTAAGTGGCTTTGGAAGATCACCACCCAGAGCGAATTGGGATGGAGAAAAATTCTCATTCATAAGCATCACTCCTTGGTTTCCTTACTCAGCTCCCTGAGTGCTAGCTTATCCCCGGTTTGGAAGGATATCTCCAGAGACAAGGATTTGCTTAAGGTCTCTTTCAGCTACATTATCGGTAGTGCGACTTCTACTCGGTTTTGGCTTGATCCATGGTATTATGGGCAGAAGCTGAGCGACTTATTTCCCGAGCTTTTTATGGTGTTGGTCTCCCCTTTCAACATTATATGAGATTCTAAAGCTACAAACGTTTTTGATGATATTATCGGGTGGAATATTTCTTTCAATAGGTTGGTTCCCTTAAGTTTCGCTCATCATTTGGTTAGTTCCATTAACCCCTTCCTTCATCACGATGGCGAGGACTGTATCATTTGGAAATGGTCAATTTTCCACAAGCTCGCTCTACAGCATGCTGACCTTCTGTGGAATTACGGATCCCGCAGTAAAATTTATTTGGAAAAACTCATGCCTTGAAGGCATCTCTGTCATGAATTAGATTGTACTAAAGCAGAGATTGCTAACCAAGGATCGTCTTCTTCTGCGGGGTTTACAGGTTGATCAATTGTGCCTTCTCTGCAAATCACATAATGAATCACTTCATCATCTATTTTTGGATTGTCAAAACACTATCCAAGGCTGGTTGACCTTGCTCAATTTGGGAAGCATTGACGCTTTCCCCTTGAATTTTCGATTGTGGCAAGACTCGACCATCCCTTCTTCTGCAAATCAGAAGAAATATCGACTGATTATGATATAGGGGTGAAAAAATTGGCATGAACGAAACTTACGATGCTTTGATGGATCTGAGAAATTCTTCGTGGAACTTGCTATTGGAGCTGCAAATCTAGCTTCTTTTTGCCCTTCATAGTTCCGACGAAGATTTCTATTTCTTTTGTATATAATTTTTTTACCTTGTAACTATCTTCCTTCTCCCTTTCACTTGTACTTGTCAAGCCTCTTGATATCAATACAAGTTCTCTTTCTCAACAAAAAAAAAAAAAGTAAACAATATATATATATATAATCTTTAGATGCAGAAGGATTGCTTGCAAGGGTTTGAAGGAATGACAGGTGACCGGGCTTTGGATCTCGTGTAACGTATAATGGTCGGGAATATAACTCTCTCATTATTAATCTAATTAATTAAGAGCTAACATGAACTGTAGTGCAATTCAATGGCATTAATTTAATGCAATATATTTTGTAACTAAAAATTGACTTTAGTACACGTGTAGCACAATATCGATCATTATATTGTCAACTTTGGTAAAACACACAGAAAATAGCTTATCAAGTCTCCTAAGTAAGTTGTATTTTTTAGTTTTGTTGAAGTAAAATGACTTTTTTTACTTATATTTAATTTTATATTTATAAAATTATATAAATATAAAATAATTGTAAAATTATGTTATATATGTCGATTTAGGGTATATATTCTTTTTGGCATCGTGGAAAGTAAATGTTATTGTCGCATCAAAATGTCTAGTAGCTAAGCATAAGGAATTTGGTGACGTCGAATAGATCGCCATCCAAGATGTTCACGAAAGTTTGAAAGTCGATATATGCTGAAATAATCATCGACATCATCACGATGGGTCAAACTGGACCACATCATTTCATATCTCATCTCAACCTCCTACATTGTAACCTTCATGCAAATGAATCTCGTTGAAAGGATGCCAACAATAATAATTCGCAAGCAAGAAAAATTTATAAATTAACACCGTAATAAATAAAAAAAGCATACTATAGTATAGAAAGATATACTTAAATATACATTTCACACGCACACAGGTATATATATAAATATTGGAGGATAAAATATAATTTAAATATACTTCAATACTTTATATAAATTTTAGAGATCGAAAAAGAAAAATTCTGGGGGTCTAAAAATTAAAATGTTATATATATAAACTAGTTAACAATGAAATAACGATTAACTGAGACTCAAAAATCAAAATTGAAATTGAAAACTTAAAAAATTAAAATTAAAATCAAAAATCAAAAACTTTAAAAATAAAAATCGAAATTGAAATCGTCTCATTGGTTAACCAAAAAATTTGATTCAATTTTCCAACTAATCAAATTTTCAGAGTTTTTTTTTTCTCATCTCTACTTAGATAGGCTGCCACCGCATAGAAATAACACCATCAAGTCCATCTCCTTACTAACAATTCCATTGATGCCTTAATAATTGGGGGAGACTTTAATATGACAAGGCATAATGGCGAACGTCTCAATTGTGTTGGCAATGGTAGTGACTCCAGACATTTCACAAAATTTATTGCGGATTCCAATCTGCTGGAACTCAATTTTATTGGGGATCCATTTACCTGGACCAATAACCAGATAAGGCCGACTTTGGCAAAATTGGATAGAATTTTGGTGAACTCTAGCTTCATGTCTTTGTTTTCGAACAGTTGCGTCCTTAACAGTTCAAGGAGATTTTCTGATCATTCTCCCTTGATCCTCAAGCAGTTCTCCGATTCTAACAATAAGTCTCATCGATTCATGTTGAAAGTCTTCTAGTTTAATGCTCCTGAATTTCCCTCCATTATTCATGAAGGCCTAGTGGTAGCCCTCGAACATCGAATCTCCTCTAGCTTATGTGGTTCAGTCTTGTGCACTTGGATTCAAGCTTAGAAATCTTTGCGGGTCATTCTTAGAGACTATGGATTATTATAAGAAGAAGCAATGTTCGAAAAAATGAAATGCTCTTGAAGCTCAGGTTAAAGCCGCTTCGGATAAAGCAGATTCAGGTATCTTGACACCCTCTGAGCTCATTGATTTCAGAAATCTTAAAGCAGATTTGGACAAAATTTACTCTAATGAGGATACTTAATGCAGACAACGGGCTAAAAGAGATGGATAAAAGACGGGGACCAAAATACTAGATTCTTTCATCAATGTGCCACCTTGCGACGTCGTAACAGGAACTGGATCCATTGTATTAACACTTCAAGGGGTATGGTAGCAGATGATTTTGGCATTGCCGAGGAATTTAGAGGCTTTTATGCAAACCTTCTTGGCCGAAATTCCCCGTCCTTGTCGGGGATCAACTGGAATGATTTTTATATTTCCTCACACTCTCTACTCCATGAACTAGATGCGCCTTTCACTAAAGAAGAAGTATCCTCTGTCATTTATGGGTTAAAGAATTACAAGTCCCCTGGAACGGATGGCATAACAATGGACTTCTTTAAAAAATTCTGGCATAATATTGGGGATTATATCGTTCGCATCTTGAATGATCTTCAACAGAACCCTATGGATATGAAGCGGATCAATCATGCCATTATTACGCTCATTCCTAAGTGTGAAGGTCCTGACTCTACTGGGGACTTCCGCCCAATTAGTTTAGAGAATTGTATTATTAAAATATTTTCTAAGCTACTTTCCAAGAGACTTTCTCCCCTTATGCCAAGTTTGATTGATAAAAACCAGGTTGCTTTTACTATTGGAAGGAGTAGTCTTGAGTGCTTCATGACAGTTCATGAAATTATTTGGGTCTGTAGACAGAAGAATGACAATGGGTATCTGGTTAAAGTTGATTTCGAAAAGGCGTTTGACTCTGTTAATTGGACCTTCATTGAAGAACTTTTTCGAGCTCGGGGCTTCCCTCAGAAATGGATTTCTTAGATTTCTTCTCTATTTTGCTCTGCTTCTTTCTCGATTCTGGTTAACGGCAAATTGGATCATCCTTTTGTTCACAAGAGGGGACTACGACGAGGGAATCTCCTCTCTCCCATTCTATTCAACCTAGTTACTGACACCCTCTCTAGATTACTTTCCAAAGCCTCCTCAGAGGGGCTCATCAAGGGGGCTCTGGCGAACCACCTACCGGAAGGTATCACTCATATTTCTTTTGCTGATGATTTGATTATTTTCTACAAGGATTCCAATTCACACCTCAACAATTTGCGACTTCTGTTAGTATGCTTTGAGTTGTACACTAGCTTAAAAATCAACAACCTCAAAACCAGAGCCTTAAGTACTACAGGGGATTTGGCTGTCGCAAGGCAAGCGGCATAAATTCCAATGTTCTCCTACTACCTTCCCCATTAAGTATCTTGGGTTGACTCTCCGCCTAGGAAGATCGTTGAAAGAGGACTGGATGCAAACCATCGGCAAAATAGACATGACAATGGCCGCCTCGCAAGGGCCTCTCCTCTCGAGAGCCGAAAGAATCACTCTAATCAATAGTGTCCTGACCAGTCAGGTATCTTATGTTTTTTCAATTTTCAAAGCACCTTCCTGGGTTATCAAGCAAGTTGATAATAGAAGGAAAATATTCTTGTGGACGAGAGCAAGAAACATAGGCCTTGAGGGTAAATGTCACGTCAATTGGAATATGATTACCGCTTCAAAGAAAGAAGGCGATCTTGGGATTCTTGACCTTCAACAACACAACAAAGCAAGACTTGAAGGTTGGATATGGAAGCTTATCCAAAATCATGGGATGCCATGGGTTGATATCATCAGGTCGTTCTACCCATCCTCTCTTCTTTATCTCATAACGCCCGAGACAATATTTCTATCATTTGGAAAGATATCATGAGTATTCGCGACATCTTTAGATCTTCCCTAAGTTATCATGTGGGTTCGGGCGCTTCCACTCGACTTTGGAATAATCCTTGATTGGCTCAATGGAAACAAACTTTGTGATAAATATCTAGGTCTCTTTTAGATTGTCTCATTACCCAATGCACTTATTGTTGATTCCAATGAATTGAACAATCAAGGCGAAATTTTAGGATGAAATATTCACTTCAACAACTACATTGATATCCAATTAATTTCTTCATTGGCTTATGATCTGGCACCTATTCTATTTTCCACTGGAGAAGACTCTATTTCTTGGAAATGGTGCTCACATGGTATCTTCAATACTAAATTCCTCTACAGCATCCTTACTTTTCGAGGTATTTTTGACCCCGTTGTTGATTTTATTTGGGATAACAAATTTTTTGTTGGAGTCTCGATTACCAACTGGCTTATAAATAAGAATAGATTATCAACCAAGGATCGCCTCATAAGAAGACAAATGCAACTAAATCCAAAATATTTTCTCTACAACATGGAAGATGAATATCATGACCACATGTTCACAATTTGAGTTTTCTAAACAATGATGGACATCACTTCTAAATTCATGCGCCATATATCATATCTCACTCGGTCTTAAGCCATGGCAACCGCCTACTGGGACCACAGTAAGAACATCCAAAATTTTTTTTTGTATCAACATGATTTAGAACTGAAAGCTTTAACTGGCAAGAACTAGAAGGGGAGGAAGGTGTCATAATTCGATTCGCAAACTATGACCAACCTCCTACAGAAGAATTCGAGAACGAAAGAGACCGAGAATTCGATAAAATGATGAGCAAGCTCAAACTGGAGCAGCCAGAAAGCTCCACGACTCGAGCATGAAAGAAATAATCGTTGATTCTCTAATTCCTCCAAATCCTCGATTGAGCTTTCTATCGAAGCACTTAATCTTACTAATTTGTGTTTGTAATTATCTATATATTATTCTCTCTCCCATTTCCTTAACTTGTATTCTCAAATTATTTTGATTAATACAAGTATTCATCTTTTAAAAAAAAACACCATCAAGTCTGAATAGTAGCCAACGCGATCAAAATAGACGATAGGCACATTGTGTGCAAATCTATCTTCATTGAGGGTTGAATTTAGATTTTGAAAGATTAAATTGGTTTTTCTTCAAAAATGAGGATTAAATTGAATTATTATTTTTAAATAAGAGGAATAAATCCAAAGCAAACAGTTTATAGTGTAACGTGAATGTGGTGTTGCACATTAAAATTGTTAATTAAATAGTGGAGTAGATTGCTTAATTGCACGTTCGTCCGGTGGAGTTAAATTTGCGGCACCACCATTCAACTTCTCTTTATTCGAGCATCCTCACATGCATCACTTGATCAACAAAATGCCGACCAATTTAGTCAAACTCCTTGTGAGTATACTAAAAATATTCAATATTCAAACTAATTTATTTAATTTCTTAAAATGACAAGGGCAATTAATCTCTATTATTAGATAATTAAAATGTATAATTAAGGGTGAGCATGTCAGAATACCCTATATTTTTTATGATATTCAAATTCTACTTTATATAAGATTGATTCCTAAGTTTTGAACTTGAATCATATCCTATTAGGATTTGAAATCGGACTTGACCCGAAACCTGCAGTGTAATTCAGATTTCAAGTATCTTGTTGGAACATGTACATTTATAAGTTACATATATGGTACAAGTTTCGAGTACCCTGTTAGAATCGACTCATTAATTATAGGTTTCAGATACTATGTTAGAACATATTCATTTATAGATTTCAGAATTCAAATTTCGAGTATCTTGTTGGATCCTCTTCATTTACAGGTTATAGATATAGATTTCGATTACCAATTTCGATTACCAATTTTGATTCTAAGTGCTCAATGTGTTAGAACCCAAAATTGAAATCGATTTTAATCGGTTATTTCTTAATTTTTATTTCGAATCCTATCTGAATTTAATTTGAGTCTATCTAAAATTTACCTGTTCGAGTAGATTTTAATTAATTCTGAATCTATCCAGTACCGAATGTACACCCCGGCCAGTATATAATGCTATTAAGAGCAACATTTACATCTAAAACAAATGTGTGCACGTCTGTGTGCACTTAAAGTCTCGAAGGGAAACGCCCAAACAACTTATGTTAAGCTAAAATGCATTTGAGCACAATAAAAGATATTTCAATTAGCTTGTGAATTGGATTTCCACTTTAGCCTTTATGTGACCCACAATACACCTATACACCTTTTGAAGGCCATGAGCCTTGTGAATTTGTGTGGCACATTAAAAGCTGAACTTGTTACTCACAAGCTTTTTGGATTTTTATTATATTTTATTATATATATATATATATATATAAATTCATGGTATTTTTTCTTTCTTTCATAAACATTTTTGAATATATTTGTATGCATCTTCTAAGATGTATATATATATATAGTATTTTGGGTTTTTATTACATTTTATTATATATATATATATATATATATATATGATGTGTGCATTTAAAACAAATATGCTTGTAACTTACAATTACAAACATTTGATTGACTGTAACAAAAAAAATATAATTAACAAGCGATTGAGTTTTGATTGTAATTTGAATAACTTACATGTCAGTTTTTTAGTAAGTAGTCTAAGTGATCACAAGTATTTAAATTCATTTTTTTTTTCGAAATATAACGAACTTCATTTCTAGAATAAAACAAAATTTTAATACAATCAAGTACAACAATTAACAAATTGAAAAATTCACATTCCAACAACTAAATTGAGGTTCGAATTCCAAATCTACTGAGTAGCATCGAATGTTACTACCACTTGTGCTACAAAAGGATTTTCGATTTGAGCGGTGGAAGTTTTTTTCTCGACCAACGCTTGTACACTTTTTGATCGTTGATGGTTGATTTCGGACCCAATAAGCTAATATTGGACGTGAAGGATCTAAGTGGACCAAAATCTCCCAATGACATTATAAATAAATTTGAACATGCTAGAAAGAATTAACATGTATATCCAAATTAAAGAGGCAGAAGAGGCACCAAATTAAAAAGAGATATTGAATGAGGTTTAGTGCACTCTATCTGAAATGTTTTCCCACTAGAAATAATGTGGTGTTTGTTCATGGCATCTTCTTCAACCTTTTATTAGCTCCTTAGATCAAAATATTATTAGACAAACCAAGTGCAACATGCACCACACTAATAATTAATTCATATGATTAGAATCATGCAAGCCAAAGCATTCTTCCATATAAATACCATTTCTTCTAGGGTAAATTACACTGATCTCCTCCGAGGTTTAGTGAAATTACACTGACCCCCTTCTATTTATTCATGTTACAATCACATCCCCTAAGTAATCTTTGAGTAATTTTTTTAGAGGAGATTTGTGTAATATTTTACAAAACTCAGGGGAGGTTTGTGTAATCTTATTTCGTAATAGGGGAGGTTTGTGTAATATTTTATAAAACTCAAGGAGGTTATAAGATAAAATTACAAATAAAAGAGATGTCAGTGTAATTTACCCTTTCTTCTATTTGGTGGAGCACTAAATTTAATTATTTTGGATATTGTGCAATAAGGTACCTTCAATTCTTAGGGATGTTATCAAACTCTGTAACAACAAAACATAAAAATACGGCAAATATTTGGCGTTGGCGTTGGTATTTTATATCCGACGCCATATTTAGCAGCGTTGATATATTTGATTCGACAGTCTTCGTTCCAAACTCATTTTTGTTGCTTTAGTCGACGTCGATTTTAAAATATTAATTGTCGTAGGTGCCAATATTTAATATACAAATGACGTTGGTTACTATATCATGTCCTGTAGTGAAACGGTCAACCCAGAAGGATCCAATTATTTTTTTTAAGGAAAGAAATAAGCATAATTTTGGTTGTTTGGTCGAGTGTTTATTAATGTCAAATATAATTTGATTTAAATACAATACACAATAAGATTATAAATAATATTATAAAATTATACAAAATAAATTTGAAAAAAAAGTATTACTTCAAATAATAAATAATGCTTGTTTAGTTAAGTCTTATATATAGATTTTTTACAACTAAATATGAATACAATCTATTAAAAATTATTCTAAATTTTTATTTAAATTACAAATGGATTTTAAGATATTTAAAAATTATAATTCAGTATAAATTATTATACTAAATATTTGTTTAAATTAAATAAACAAAATCATTTAATCATAATTCTGACATTTTATTAAATCCAATATGAAAATTAAATATCAAGAATTTTAACCTTAAGCACATTATCCTAAAAGTGATCTTGAAATAAATTATATTAATTAAGAATTTCTTGAGAAATGACAATGACCGTAAATTAAATTCATTTTATTGAAATACATCAATTGTTTTGAAAACATAAATTAATTACTTAAATAATCAAAAAATTGTACTGAATTAAATATTATATCCAATTTTTAATGTTTTCCAATCAAATCGATTGACGCTCGAATGTGCTAAAAAGAACAGACTAAAAAATAAATTTTAATTTTTTATTTATTTAATGCATGAATTAGAAGAATATACAATTAATACCGTATCTAATATTATTGGATTAAAAAATTCTATCCAACAATCTTTCTCACTTGGTCCAATTTAACGAGAACAAGAGAAGAGACAAGAGTCACAAGAAAATGAGCAATAATTTTTTTATGTTCAATATGCTATTTAATCGTAATAAAGTGTTAATCAATAATTTATTTTTGTGAAAACAACAAAGGGCATTTATGATACACAAACAAATATGATTTCGATTTTGGTAAAAAAAATTACAATTCCAAATTTTTGATCAATTTGGAACTTAACGTTCTAATTTTGGTGAATTGTTTATAAAACAAAGTAATTATAAGAATAAGAACATACAGCAACAAGCATAATTAAGACTAATAATATCATAGTATAAATAATGGAAACATTATTTGTAAAAATATCAACGAAAAGTGGGTGTTTTATACTAACAAATCTCACAAAAATAACTTAATATAATAAATTTAGAATTAGAATTATATTTTTCTACTTAATAATATAATATTATAAGGCGACTTTTTTACTTACCTCTCCTTGATCTCATAAAAATTTTGTCGATAAATTTATGCACATAAGTATATGGTATTTTCTTCGTAACCTAAAAAAGTGTCTCATTTACTAACCTAAGAATGTCATTGTAGTCACGATTTTTTTTTTGATAATAACAAACAAATTACTAATATTTAATTAATGCATTTCAAATTTCTATACAATCACTTGCAAAAATGTTTTGTTGTAAAAAAAAAAGCATTCAAGTTTTTGGTGGGAATTGCGTTGAAAGATAATTCAAGACTTGTAGCACTTAGAATAAATTTTTGGACCTAGAATTTTATTTTTATGAAATCTGTTCATTTCGCAAATTATGTAGAACAATACAAGACTAATTAGTACAATATAAATGTGTTAGACAAAATATTCCGGTCCAATGAATAATCCTCTATTCATTTTGTGTCGTGTTTGACAATATATTTAGTGTTATGTATGATTTATTGCCGCAACCAAGACATGAGATGAGATGTGTTACATAAAAACAAGGAGCCATTTAGGTTAATTTTAGGGTATGGGGATATTGCGATAATTTTTAGGCTTGTACCGCTATATTAAAATCTTATTATTCTAAATATGAGTAATAAGAAAATAGCCGTGTTGTACTATACAGGGGCATTGTTTTTATAATCTCCATAACAAGTTTTTGCAAACGAATACTCGACAACAATTGTTATTTTATCTTGTACCTTAAAATAATGTGAAACGAACAAATCCTTAGTATCTTATAGTCATAATTCTACCTATTTTAGAACCTAAACCAATATATGTCCGCACTCAAATAATCAAAATTAATTTATTGTGGAAAACCTAAAACTAACTATACGAAAGCAATTCTATGTTCAATTTAAGGTTCAACCAACCATGTAATGACTAATTTTTTAGTCATTATAAATCAACCTTACAAATCCAATCCACTTGAATTCCTATAAAGCCCCTAGCTTTAGTTCCGCATACCTTCTTGAACACACCAATCATCTTTCTAGACCGAATTAAACGATCTCTTTAAGATATTCATATAAATCTTATTTTGAGCACAATTAAATATTCAACATTTGATAAGCCTTCTATATTACAAAGAATAATCACCGTGTAAGGTGTTAGGAAGACAGGAGCCCGTTGAAGAGCTTCATCAATATTGTGTGCTTTTTTTTGAAGGAAAAATAACTTGTATTTATCAAGATAGTTAAAAATACAAGATATAGAGAGAGAGGAGAAAGAGGGGAGGGGAGGGGGGGGGGAGAAAGTCCTAAATACAAACTAGGTCGAGCAAAATATGAATTTTGATTGCCCTCTCAACAAAAGAACTATAAACAACTTCGAAGCATATGATGCTCCTCTCCTACCAGACTTTCCACCTCCAAGCCATGATGAGGTAGAAATTTGTGAGAGCGTTGCCTTCTGCTATCTCCTACGCAGGAGCTCCAAGGCTCGAAAGTAAGTGAGAAGAAAGTGATATTGTGTAGCTTAAGAAGTTTCTTTTTTTATCAAAGATAAAAAGTCACAATAAGTGACTATACTAGGTATCGAACCTTAGATCTTTAGGCAACATACAATATGTAGTCACCAATTGTGCTACCTACAGTTGGCTAGCTTAAGAAGTTCATTCCATCCATTTTGAGTGTAGTTGCAATTGTAGAAGAGATGGTCATGGGTTTCATTCTCGCGATTGCAAAGTAGGCAAGTCGAGGAGACCTGCAAGTTTTTAGCGAGCAATCTGTCCTTTGTAAGCAAGTGTTTCCTAATAGCTAATCAGTTCATGATGGAGATGATCTTTGGAATATATTGACACCATAAATAATTATGCGCCGGATCCTTAACACCTTGAAAGTTGAAGAGTTTGTAAAGAGAATTCGTAGTGAAAGAACCGATGT
The DNA here is from genome assembly GCA_034359265.1 of Canna indica. Classification (NCBI taxonomy): domain Eukaryota; kingdom Viridiplantae; phylum Streptophyta; class Magnoliopsida; order Zingiberales; family Cannaceae; genus Canna; species Canna indica. Next base: position 21,596,498 of record CP136897.1, read on the forward strand.
TCCATTTCCAAGTGAATAGATCTGCCCCCTCAAAGCGTAGGAAAGGCTCCAGGTCAGATATCAGATTGTTGATGTCGACTATAGAAACAAAGTTAGAGAAATGTACACTCCAACCCACCAAGATGCCACTACTGATACAAGCTCTTGCTTCAGCAATAGATAATGTCTGGTTCGAGGCGATGGCGAAGAGAGTAGGGTGTAGGTCCTTCATTATGTATCCGTTTAACCATGGGTTGTGCCAAAGTCGAATTCGTGATCTGTCACCGACCGTAAAATTTATGGAGGAGTTGAAAGTATCCAAGCAAGTGAAGATGTTCTTCCAAATGAGAGGAGATAGGAGGTTGTGATCTGAATCCCCCAAAACCCCAACGCGGGTGGAGGGTCGAAATAACATTCACCCAAACCATACCTTTATGTTGTAGAAGTTTTCACATATATCCACGCTCCCAGTCTGGCAAAATTGTGTGCCTCTAAGTTTAGGAGACCTAAGCCTCCTTCAGATTTCGGCCCAATGAGAGTGTCCTAATGAATCAAAGCTTTCCCTCTGAGATCATTTGATCTGCACCCAATCCAGAAAAACATCCTTCTGTGTTGATCAACTTTGCTGTAAAACTCATTTAGGTGCCTTAAAGATTGAAAAGAGGTAGGAGGTTTGACTGCCGAGGACACTATTGATAAGAGTGAGTCGTTTGACCCTGGAAAGAAGATGCCCGCCCAAGATCCCAACATGTTATTATTTTTAGTAATGACCCTAGTCTAATTTGCTCAAAGTGGCTGACTACATCTTAGCGAAAGACCTAGATAGTTGATAAAAAATTATGCAGTAGAGTAGTCGGAAGAGTTTGCCGTGAGGATATACCTATCGTGCTCGTCAGCGGTGTGGATCAGTTTGGTTTAACCGAATTGATTCGTAAACCCGAAATATTGTGTGCTATTCTTAAACTTGTTTTATTGTTGTTTTGTTATTTTGTTAATTATTAATTTATCTTTTGAGACCAAGGTGTTTAGATCTCGATTGCAAGATGGTCTTGTCATTTAGGCATAACTCCATATGTGTGCTAGAATACGGTTTTTCTTGATCTAAAGTTATCGACGTACTCTTGGTATAACAAAGGAAATTTCGATTTGTAAATCTTCTTGTGGAGAAAAACTTGTACTAATGGATTGGGCTTGAAGTAGAACCTTGTTGTGTAATTGGAGAAGCCCATCATGTGGGCCTTCTTGAAAAGGTTGGCCTTTCATCAACTTGGGCCATGCCATTAATCTTTGATTTTGGTATGATCTTAATTATCATGCATGAGATATTCCCATTATTTTACATGAATCTAATTATAATATTTTGAATTAAATAATAAAATTTTCAAATAAAAATATTTCATAAATTATAATATTTATGCTATTAATTTCTATTTTGATTAAATATCAATTAATTATAATTTAATTCTTAAGATAAGTACTGGAATAAAAAAATTTCTAAATTTTAATATCCATTTAAAATAAATTTAAACTTAGTAATAAATTCCTGAAATAATTACTATTTTTAAATTCTCAAAAAAAATTCAACTTTGCAGTTCATACATCAAAATAAATATAAATGCATGTGATTTCATTAATTTATGTGAACTAATACAATTATAATTAAAATATCTTAAAATAATTACTAAAATTTTCAAATTAATAATAATCTATAGATTGAAATATTTACACTAAAATATTAATTATTTTATTACTTTATTTTGATGGTTAATCTACAAATTATACATACAATGCAATTTTAACAAACATAGTAATTAAATACTAAGCCGGCAAACAAAGCTTTTGAATAGGGAAAAAAATACATATTTACTCTGATGGAGACATGATTTCTAATTACTCTTTTCTAAATGTATTAAAAAAATCAAATTTCTAAATTATTTTATTGTAATTACTCTTATTGCTCTTGCTTGAAGTCGGAATAATGCGGGTCTTCACGTCTCCTGATTCGGCACGGCTCTCGAGGTGATCTATAAAGACACTTCGACACTCAAACAAGAAGAAATCTCAAATGGTAGGTAAAAAATTAGAATCGAGAGTATACCTGATGTGTGTCTTGTCTGTTTTATGGGCAGACCGAGCATATTTTGAGCAATGATGCATCCCTGAATCTCGCGAGTATATACCTAGAATGGATCGAAGTTTATCTCGGAGATGTCAGACTCATTATTGTTAAATCTCTGATTATTAACGAATGATATTGATATCCTTATTTGGCAGGATGGAGTCCTCGAGCTAGGTTGTGTACGCAGTTGGCTTGATCTGAATTTGATTCATGAGTATGAGTGCAATCAGGTCTGGTTCGACTGTTCCCGATAGAGTTAGTCCAATCCACTTATAATTAGGGGTGAGCATGGACCGGTTAACCGGTCCATTAACTTCGGTTTTTCAAAATCATTAACCGTAAACCGGTCCATTAACTTCGGTTAACCGCTATTTCGGTTTCGGTTTTTTCGGTTCGGTTAATCGATAATTTTCGGTTAACCAATAAATTTTTTTAACCTACAAACATAATAATATTATGCAAATCATGGAGAAAAATCTAAATAAATAGCAAATTCTCATTGAGAAAAAAGAAAAAAAAGTGAAACCATTGAACCAAGATAATGTTCTATAAAAACTAATATTTTTATTTTTAAAAATATTTTTTGATTTTTTAAAATATTTTTAACATTTTTAACATTTTTAACATTTTTTTAACATTTTTTAAATTTTTTTTTAAATTTTTTTAAATTTTTTATAATTTTCTGTAATTTTTATAATTTTTCATAATTTATAAATTATATATATATATAAAATTAAAAATTAATAAATTATATCTAACCGGTCGGTTAACCGAAATCGATGAACTTTTTACCTCTCGGACCGAAACTGAAATCGAAAACCGATTTTTCTAAAAAAAAAACCGAAACCGAAAAAACCGGTTCGGTTAACCGGAAAAACCGGTTCGGTTTCGGACCGGTTTTCCGGTTACCGGAAAACCGGTTTTTTTTGCTCACCCCTACTTATAATTTATAAATTTTGGACATTTTCATCGGAAAGATAAAAACATGGAAAATAAAAGATTATAAAAAGGAGTGTATATATTTCAGACATTATAACGTTTTAAATGATTTCAAAGTGATTATTAGGATGATTAAAAACGTTACTATAATTCAATAAGAATCAGGAAACCTTTCTTTATTAATTTCGGATATATGCCAATTTATCCACACTACAGCTAATACGTCATTAATTACAAACTATAACCAAAATGGCGCAATTAATCACCTGCCAGCTCACTAATCTCAATCCCTTATCCCACGTCTTAACGCGTAAATAAAACAACATTAAAGATACCTCTACCCAACCAGGCCCAATACTTACCCGAGTCCGTACTCCAATTATAACACGCCACGCGTCTCGCTGTCGACATTACCGCCTCCTCCTGCGCCGACCGCCTCGGAAATCCAAGCAGAGGCGGCCGTTTAATCGTTTGTATGCGTTTCCCCACCCCCTCGCTTGCTTTCAGTTTTGTGTGCGTATATATAATTAATTAATTGATTAATTAATTAATTAATTAATTAAAAGATATAAATAAGCGACTGGGTCCCACTTTATTCTATCCAATGTCCTTTGTGGGACCCACTTGCCCTCCTTTTTATATTTCACCCTCCTCGTTCATCTCCTCGACGCAAAGAAAGAAAACTGCCTTCTTCTACAAAGTTGTGGTTTCTTCGAAGCGCGCGTTCGATCGATGGTGCCCGGCGAGCGAACTCCTCGCCGCCCGATAGTCCAAGGCCCTCGCTGTCTCTTCGGCGCTGAAGGTCTCTCTGCCGTCAGCGGCCTCCCCGGCCTTTTCTCCCCGCGCCTCCTCGGCGAGGCCGCCCTCGCCGCCGCCCTGCAGCGCTTCCTCCCCCGCAACGGCGCTTACGCCTGCAGCGACGAGTTCCGGATGTACGAGTTCAAGGTGCGGCGGTGCGCGCGCGCGCGGTCGCACGACTGGACCGAGTGCCCCTACGCCCACCCCGGCGAGAAGGCGCGCCGCCGCGACCCGCGGATGTTCCACTACTCCGGCAATCCGTGCCCGGACTTCCGCCGGGGCGGCGGGTGCCGCCGCGGCGACGCCTGCGACCTCGCCCACGGGGTGTTCGAGTCGTGGCTGCACCCTGCCCGGTACCGGACCCAGCCCTGCAAGGACGGCCCCGCCTGCGCCCGGCGCGTGTGCTTCTTCGCCCACTCCCCCGAGCAGCTCCGCCTCGTGTTTCCGGCGAGCCCAACGTCGCCGCGCGTGAACGTATCCTCGTCGTCGCCTACGTCTACGCTGGTTCCGGCGCTAGTGTCCCCCCCGTCGGACGGGTCGCCGCCGGTTTCGCCAGTGGGGGTGGAGGGGGTGACTGCAGCGATGAGGAAGCTGCAGCTGAGGAAGGTGAAGTTGGCGCCGCCGCAGTCCGGGACGCGGAGGGGGGGCGCCTCATTGCTGGTGGCGTTGGGGAATGGTTGGATGACACAGGGAGAGATGACGTCGGCGGCTGATGAATGGGAGGCGGCGTGGCGGCTGCGGGCTCGTCTTCTGGAGGCATGGAGGTGGGAGGAAGAGGAGGCGGCGCCGGACTTGGGATGGGTGTCGGAGTTGGTGAAGGATTGATTAAAGCAGGCCCGAGTGACATTTTTTTGTTCATAAATAAAGGAGAATGACTGAATATTTTGAAGAAGAACATGCAAAGAAACAATTTGTTTCAGGTGTTCTATTTATTTTCTATTTTTTGTTCTTTATTTTGTGAGACCATTTTGAAGATCTTCAATTAATATATTTCTTTTTTTTACTTCTATGCTATGTGATTTGAATTTTTTGATGCATTTTTTTCTGAAGAATAATGTCAATATTTCCTTTTTATGGTGTTCTCATCAGTTATCAGTTATAAATATAGGAGACTGATTGTGAATATTTTGAAGAACATGTATAGAAACATTTTTTGTTTTATTTTTTCTTTATTTTTGTGAGACCATTTTGATGATATTCAATTATTGTGTTTCTTTTTTTTACTTCTATGATACGTGATTTGAATTTTTTGATGCATTTTTTTCTGAAGAATATATAGTGTGAATATATTTTTCCTTTTTATGGTGTTCTCTTATCAGTTATCAGTCAATACTACAGATTTGAATGTAAATATTAAATTGATCAACATGCAATAAAAGTCAAGAGAATTGGATTGAATCAATTGACTTTTTTTTAATAACTAGATTTATTTATAGATAGGATCTATTACAATTGTTGAAATTTGGATCTTATGATCATAATAATTGAGAAAAAGGATTAATATGATTTTTTTTAGGAATTCTTGAATTCGTGTCTTTCCTTACCGTTGCTACCATTTCTTGGCTTGACCCCGGCGGAGAAGGAAGACCTAAATATGTCATCTATGACCTCAAAGATGCTTAACCAAATGTCGATCTTAATCAAGGAGAATGTGGTATCGAAGACCTACTTTCGATTGGTGATGGAAGACACATCCTTCCCCTATTTTCCTTCTAGCGCTGGGATATAGTCTTTCAATTTATCTCTTCTCCCGCTTCATTTAGGTGTGAGATGCAGGCGAAGCAATGGAAACGCAATCAAATCTCTTATACAAAGATGAATCTTTCTCATCTCAATTTAATTCTTTCATTTGTTCAAATTATAACCTATACTAACATATTTGTGTCAATTGTATTTATCTCGTCTATCAATCAACCGTTGACATGTTGACGTGGATTAACACTTTCACAGTATCTAATATTGATGCATTGTGGGGCGATTATTGGTAGTTTCGTGTAGGATGAAATCACGTAGGCATATAATATATTGGCAGTTTCGTGTAGGCAATTTTGCATGCTTCTCTTAGTGCTTTAATTAGTGCCATGATCGAAGAAGAGAGCCCGCTAGGTCGCGGCACCCGGTAGATGTCGAAGATGATGAAGTGGAGCAGCGTGGTGGGGTTACAATTGCTGTCTTGCTGAGCACGAGCATCGAGTGCACTAGGCCGAGAGCGTTGTCGAAGAAGGGCATGTCGTTCCGACACGCTCAAATGAATTGAGCATTAGAGCGGTATCACCTAGCGCGCCACCATGAAACTTTCATATTTCATAATCTTGCAAGTGCAAGTTGAGCCCCCGAAGAATATGGAAGTGCGCGTCAAGATCCTTTTTTTCCACTGGTTAATTTCTTCCGAAGAATAAGTTGCAAATTAAGAGAGTATCCTCGAATCCTCGGCCACGAAGCAACTTGGTGATTATGATTATATATGTTGAATTAATGTCAAACTCTATATATGTATATGATGTATATGCCGTGACATGATGCCCAATCCCATATGAGAGAGCGATGGGGCTGGACATCATGCCATGTCACAAAGAGATGATTGAATGCAATTTATATAAACGTGTTAGTATATGATATAATTGAAACAAGTAAAAGAATTGAATTCAGATGAGATAAAAAATCAAAGTTTAGAATATATTTAGGTACTTTCTCTTTTCTTTTAAAAAAATTACTTGTAATTATTGCAAAATCAATAATTTACGGGAAGAAAAATCCTATAATCATTCAATAAATATTGTGAAAGCTTTTGTGAAAAAAAACTAATTAAAAGCTGAAGACGTGCATATAAAGAAAGGAATTGGACAAAGCAATAATAATATTGAAAGGCGTGCATATCAACTTGTCACGGTGGGAGGAAGAACCATAAATAAAAAAAATAATAGACTAAAAAATCATAAGATTTATAAAAAATTTATATTCTATCAGTGTTTTCAAAATTCGTCGGTAGATGCACAACCTTTATATCCATTTATGTCATCTACCAAATCAAATCGTTAAGCGTCGTCTCAACTTAGCTGACGTGGAGGAAAACAACGTTTGTGTAGCCTAACGGCTTCATACGTCACTGCCACCTTGCACCGTTACCTCCTGCAAACCACCATGTATCCAAAGCTTAGCTTGCTCATGCAATCCATGGCGGCGGGGGAGGCGACGTCAACCATCTTGATAGTCGCTGTTGGCTCCTCTCACGAGAATAGCTTCCCATTGGTCGATATATATATTAACTCTGTTCAAGAAAACCATATGCCTGCCTTGGTCACCGGCATCACTGGGCAAGATGGGTCGTACTTGACGGAGTTCCTTCTGGGGAAGGGGGACGAGGTGATGGTCTCATCTGTTGCTCATCTAACTTCAACACTAGCCGCCTCGAACACCTCTACGTCGATCCCCACAATGCTGCCAAGGCCCAAATGAAGCCCCACTATATACGTCGACCTCTCTGATGCATCCTCCCTCACTACAAGAAAATTTGGATTTATCGACCACAACTTCCGACAAGAAGATGTTGTCGAAAATTTTCATTATATTTCCGACGACCCAAAGCATCGAAAAGAGTTGCCGACAAAACTTTTCGACCAAAATGTGTCGAAAAATTATCATATTATTATCGATGAATTTTTTTCAAAAATTTGGTCGAAAATAATTTTCGACAGACTTTGTACTCGCAAGTTCGTCGGAAATATTAATGACATATTTTTATACTGAACTTATCGACCACAATTTCCGACGAAAATCCATTGTCGAAAATTTTTGTTAAAGTTCCGACAACTTTCGGCATCGAAAAGAATTACCGACATAAATTTTCGACCAAATTGAGTTAGAAAATTGTAAATAAGGTCGATACACTACAAGAAATATTAGATTTATCGACCACAACTTTCGACGAGAAGATGTTGTCGAAAATTTTCGTTAGATTTTCGACACCGCTTTGCGTCGAAAAGAGTTACCGACAAAAATTTTCGACCAAAATGAGTCGGAAAATTATAAATATTTTTTTTAAAAAAAAATTAAAAACGGGGTGGGTAAGCGGGCGAGTGCGCATGGCACGCGCGCTCGCCCAGGCAGGAGGCGGGAGATTTCCTGGGTCTGCGTGTCGAAGCTCCAGTTCAGGTTGATCGGGACGACGCTCACCCTCGATTTCTCGTGGTGGGTGTCAGTTCTCGACCTTTTCGGGTATGTGGCTTGCGGAGGGTGCCCTGATACCTGGAAGGGCTTCTCCATGGAGGCCTTTACTGGTCTCTGGGAGTTCTTGAGGCTCTCCGCTGCTTCCGGCGCCATGCTCTGGTCATCTCTCTCACTCTCTCCTTTTCTCTTCCTCCGTACGTTTCTGATGAATCAAACCCCTGAGTCGAGCTTGTTAATTTGGTGCAGGTTGGAGAATTGGTACTGCAGAATTTTAATCCTATTGACCGGGAATCTCAAGAACGCCAAGATTGCAGTGGATGCCCTCTCTATCTGGTAATTAAGCAAATGCTCGACTGATTCAAAAGAGTAATTAATCTCAAGTGTGTATATATATATTTCTTGATGAACAGCATGAACATAAATGGATGGGAACTGATGATTCCTCTGCGAGCGGGGATGACCAGAGCATCAATGAGGACGGCCAAGGCAAGAACACGGATCGATTTCGCACCTCCTCGGTCCTTCTCCCTTACTAATCTCTAGCATGCTAATTAATAACACATGACGTGAAGAGAATCACACAACGAAGTGGATGACAATGTAATTAATGGTTAATTTAGTGGAACTTTAAAATCTGCATGTTTTGGTGTGATGTGATGTGAGGAGAAGAAGAAGACAAGGGAATTGGAAAATTGGAATGATTTTATTTTTCTCGTAAAATGAAGATTAATACGAAGATTAATAGAGGATTATTGTCGTATGCTATTTGTTATTTTGGTTTATACAGGTCAAAATATTAAATTCAGCCTGATTTATTAGCTTTTTTATAAAAAAAAATCTTAGAGTTTTCGACGAAATTCTGACGACATATCGTCGGAAATTACCGACGAATCTTTTGTCGAAGACACGTCGGTAAATACAAACGAACTTTAGTCGGTAAGTTGTCAGTAATTACCGACCACTTTCCGAATATATAATGGTAGGAAGTAGTCGGTAATTATCGACCACGATTTTCGACAGCACTTGTAGTCGGTAATTACCGAGGAGCAACCGACAGAACTTTTGTCGGTAGTTACCGAGGAACTACCGATAGCTTTTCGATTAAAACTTTGATCGATAATTACCGACAATATTTTTTGTCGATAAACTATCAATATTTGTTTCAACCAAGGTTTTACTGACGCAAATATTAGCCTCGATAACCAGTCGAAATTTGGTCGGTAAATCAATATTTTCGACCAACTTTCGACTACAATGGCAGTCTGAAATCATCATATTTCTTGTAGTGCCTCCGCCACTGGATCGACACTCTCGTCCCTGATAAGGTCTACAACCTCGCTGCCCAGTCCCACGTCGTCGTCTCCTTCGAGATCCCCAACTACACCATGACGTGGTCGCCACCGGCGCCCTCCACCTCTTGGAAGGTGACAGTGGCGGTGGAAGAAGAAGAGAAGAGAGAGAAAAATATGTGAGAATATATATATATATATATAATAACAGACCCATAACTAGGCATATCACGTATAAAGTCGTCAGGCCACGCAAACGTCGTTTTCCTCTGCTAAATTGAGACGACGTTTGACGATTTGATAGATGACATAAACATATATAAAGGTTATACATTTACAGACGAATTTTGAAAACACGAATAGAATATAAATTTTCTACAAATCTTGTGATATTTTAGTCTATTATCCCTAAATAAAACCACACATCCTTTGCATTAATAATGATTTCAATTATAATATTTTAAATATATCATTAATAATATAATATTAATTCTAATATTTTCAATTAAAATATTCATATTTGTAACTAATAATATAATGTTTTGACCATGAATTTCTCGTAACAAAAAATAGTGTATTAACATTAAAAGATACTAATTTCTATATTTATTTAATATTGATTTTAAATGCAATTAGTTTAATAATTAAGGGATAATATGGACAAATATAACTTTATTCATAATGACTGATCATAGTTAGCCAATGAATACCTATTCCCATGATTGAGGTTGAAAATGACTCACTTTGATTACTTGAGAATGACCATAACTGAAAGAATAGTGAGCCATGTTAATTAAGCCAAACATAGGAGGGAATAATCCGCGGCGAATGCAGAATTTTTTAATAGTATAGTCACTTTTTTTAAAAAATACTAAAGGATAAATTTTTTAACAATCTAAATCTTAAAAAGATAGATATTTGAAATTCTTCTATCCTTAAACTCTGGCCTCTGGAACAATTGAACAGGAGGGCCAAGAGGTCGTGATTGCCGATCGACTACCGTATGTGTGAGGCCGTGAGGCGAATTGGCGAAGCCGATCGAACTTTGAAACTTTAAAGGAGTGCGGCGTGAAGGTTCATATTAAAAGAAAACTTCACTATATACTTGTTGGTTCATATTAATTATTTAGTTTTAGATAATGCACACATGCATAAATTCTTGATTGGTTTAATCAAATTAATTAAACAATTTTTATGAGTCCATTCAAACTATTAATTATCAGAAAGTATTCTATCTAAGCATTAATTTGGCAAATTAGAAAAATCATTGTATAACCAAAGTGGCATTTGACACAACATTATTTGAGAATGATCTTACATATAAATTTTTAGTCATTCATAAAACCTAGTGCAGTCACATGACTGCTTGGGACATAGTGTGGATCCACCACGGGAAATAACTATTCTTATTCATATCTGTTTTGCAAACCAAATGACCCATAATATTATTTGCGATGGTTGACGTTGGCATTGTAACTCATTAGTGACGCCTTCATATGCAACTACTCCTTGAAACGGTTGGAGTTGTTGCTGATAGTAAACAACGACAATATATACTAGTCATCGATGTAATTCTAGTAGTGTGTATATATATAAATGATTGTCATTGTATGACTCAACTAGCTTGCAATTGTATAACCAAAGTGGCATTTGACACAACATTATTTGAGAATGATCTTACATATAAATTTTTAGTCATTCATAAAACCTAGTGCAGTCATATGATTGCTTGGGACATAGTGTGGATCCGCCACTGGAAATAACTATTCTTATTCATATCTGTTTTGCAAACCAAATGACCCATAATATTATTTGCGATGGTTGACGTTGGCATTGTAACTCATTAGTGACGCCTTCATCCGCAACTACTCCTTGAAACGGTTGAAGCTGTTGCTAATAGTAATCAACGACAATATATACTAGTCATCGGTGTAATTCTAGTAGTGTGTATATATAAATGATTGTCATTGTATGACTCAAGTAGCTTGCAATTTACTTTCTCTCAAATTCTGCATTTTATTTCGAATTAATGGCATTGTTTCATGCTTTGTCCTTTGCAGTTAATAAAAAATTGGATTGTATCGTGTTTAAATTATACTGTAGAGTATTGGTTGACTATATCAAGACTAATTCTCCAGCTCCCGGGCAATCTAGGATTTTATTTAACAATGTTTTGACCATGTATAATAATTTTACAAATATCGTCTGTAATTTTGTGCCTAGATCGGCGAACCAAATTATCCACTGGGCAGAAAATGTAGATCGAGTGAACAAGAATTCAACTGTTCGGCCAACAGAGTTAGATGCTACATTAATTTTGTTTCTTTTGATCTACTGACCTAATAATATATTATTTTTTGCAAAAAAAAAGAAAAAAAATTGAACTGAACTTCATTATTTTTGTTAGAATCATTTGCCGAGCATACACACAATCACACACAAAGAAAAGATAGGAGAGATAAGAACACAAGAGATTTAATGAGGTTCGGCTAGAGATGCCTACTTCCTCGGGGCAACAGCAGAACGCATTTTTCACTATCTCAGAAAACTTGTACAAATCCGGTTCGTTACAGAATCAAAAGAAACTCCTTGTGAAATCCTAAACTGCGACGGGGCCAAATGGGCCTCACATATAGAATAATATAACAGGTCTAAGCCCTCTGCTATCAACACATATCTCCTTTTTTCTTCCAATTTAAGTCGCACCGCGAGCTCTTCGGGCCGGGTCATAATTCGGATCTACCAAAATTCAAAACAAAGATAATAATTTTCATCGCCCGTCTCATATTCTTCACCGTTATGATATATAATTTTATCCGTATAAATTAATATTAGTAGCATTAGTATTACAAGTATAATCATATACAAAATAAATACAACTGTCAAATGTAAAATGATCGATAATCTTGCTGACCTAAACATCCTATATAAGAACACATTATTAGATATTACAAAATAAGCTCATATATATATATATATATATAAACATCAAATAGTTAGTTTTTTTTACAAATTAAGAATGAACCGAAAATTAATATAATAAACTAAAATAAGTTTTCTTTTTTCAAATTATAAGGACTAAAATAATCAAAATAAATTTGAAGGGCTAAAATAATTACTTTTCACAACTTAGTTGATCAATTAATTTAAAAATAATTAGTTTTCACCCCTTCAACTTTACCCTTATTACACTACCATCCTTTCTACTTTAATAAATTATTTGTTCACCTTTCCAAGTTTCAACTATATATGAGCCATTAACCTCTCTTAATTATTTTAACAATATACCTCCCCACGAACTACATGAAAAAACACTTTCACCGGTAAATTATATAATTACCAACAAACTAATTAAATTTTATTAGTATTACTAATATGCAAATATATCATTTGTTGATCATTATCAACAAATATATTTTTATCCATTAATAATTAATACTAACGAATATTATAATATTCATTGTTAATACCTAACAGAGTTTCATCAACAATTAATCAATAAAAAATCTGTTTACCAATGGATTATACCCTTTTTTTAAGTGACATTATCAACTTGCTATTACCAATGGATTATACTTTTTTTAAGTGATATTATCATAAGTTGATGTGAATTAGTTTATATTTTAATAAAATATTTATAAAAAATATTTTATTAGCATTGTGTTGGATATTAGCATTATATTATTTTCAATTTTTTCATCATAAAAATATTAAATTAATAAAATAATCTAGAGGATGATTCATAATTAAGAGGATAGATGTGTAATTAAAAAATTGAAAAAATAATAAAAATAAAATAGAAGTATTTAGGAGCTTATTTAATTTACTTATCCATAATTCCAATTCAACCTCGATCAATTGCAAAATCTCGTGGTCTCCAACACATTCTATTCAACTTGCATGATGTGCATAGATTTCCAGTACTCGAGCTGATTCCAAGGAAAAAGAAAGCAAAAAAACTCGTGGATGGATCGAATTCGATCTCCACCCACTTTAAATATTATAATGATCAAATTCCCACATATATGAATCTGAATTATTAGCCAAATTCTTATTTCAGTTCCCACTGGGGGTACGTGCATGAGTACCAGATAGATTCGAAATTGATTAAAATCGATCTGATCATATAGATTCTGAATAGACCCAAATTAAATTCGGGTAAGATCCGGATAACAAATTAAGGAATCGGTACCGAGTTATATATATTTAATTATTTAATTCGAATCCGATATATGAGATAATAGATATATTCTTAGAATTTTAAGAATTTATGACATCCACAACCATTATATTACCAATGGTTACAGTTGCCGAGAAAGTAGAGAATATCATTCATTTTGCAACATAAGTATTCTTTGTAACATTTAGTGTCTATATATCTCCTTTAGAAGCCTATTTGTAATTTCTCAATATAATCTATTGGTTACACTCTACGTACGTATATTACTATTTTTGCCACAAAGAACAATAGAAATTATAGTGAACATTAACAAACTCTTACATTCATTAATTCATTATTTTCTATTCACATTAACAAAATTAAATAGGTGTTCCAACAGGGTACTCAGAATCGAAATCGGTGGTTTCGAATAGGATCCGATTCCAAGTTCCAACAGGGTAGGATCGGAATCCAAAATATAAAAACCGATCCTATATAGATTAGGATCCGAGTATCATAAAAATTATCGGATACCATGACCCACTCACCCCTAATTCCCACTTCAAAACCCACAGCTAGCCTTTTGTGTTAGATCCTGTAGACCACCCTGAGCATTCATGACTGAAACATTAAAAGTCCAAGTCTAACATTAATTATGTCTCTTTACTTTTGGAGAGAGAGCATGAAGTTGTGCATGCCATGTCGTGCACTGCAAGCCATGACCAGATTAAAGAGATGAATGAAATGGGCAAGCATATAGAGACGACGGGAAAGAGAGACAAGGAAGTAAGGAGGTTCTCTCTGCTTGATGTATAGTTTCTTTAAGATGGCAATAATTAAAGGGAAAGGGAAAGGGAAAGGAGGCCGTGGGCGTACCATATGAGAGGAGAATTCATTTGTTTCCTTCCCTCATGGCAGCGACCATGGTTTTGGTGGTGGTTTCGGAGGGAGAGAGAGAGAGAGAGAGAGAGAGAGAGTACAAGTTGAAGCTGGTCCTCAATTCAAACTTGCTTCAAGCAAACGTCCAGTGTGGACCTCATGATCGATATATGCATGCATCTGCTCCTGTAAACTTGATGCAAATCCACAACCACTGCAAGGGATTAAGACTGATAGATTGACTTCACGGGTGACAATAAATAAATAAATAAATAATATATATATATATATATATATATATATATATATATATATATATATATTATAGGTAGAGGCGTACACAAAATTTTGAAAAATGAGGACATAAAAGAATTTAAAATTAAAATTAGGATGTTCAATTACAATTTGAGGGTGCGGAGGTGTTATAGCCAGCTCTGACCGTAACCGGTGGCTATACTCGAAAATGACGGAGATAAAAAAGAAGATGAGGAAAAGAATAGAACAGACGAAGAAGAAGACTCAAGCTATTCATTACTCCTTCGTATTTTACAAGATGACTTATATACATCGTTACACATGCCCAACTGAAGCCATTATTTTCGCTCCAACTACTCACCCGTCTTTATCTGTTTGACACGTGGTGTAACTACATCTATTCGTAATCGCTGAGGTGGCGAGGCGCTCTTCTTGCGCATTGCGGCCGCTGAGCTGTACGTGTCGTCGCTACAGTCTCCGTTGCATGGACTTGACGTGCGTCTCCTTCTTTATTAGACGCAGCATTTGTGTCACTACTAGAATTGTGGTCATTAGTGACGGCTGAAATCGTGGCTGAACCGTCGGTGATGATTATCACGGACGGCATCAATCGTGGCAAAAAATCGTCGCTGATGTGTGCGTCTCAGATGTGTTGTGATGGCCTAGCTCGGCCGTCACATGTAATCATCAGCGACAGCCCCGTGCGCTGTCGCTGATTTAAAAACATCAGTGACGGCTCGGAGCGTCTTACATTAGAAAACAAATACATTAATTAGTATCATTATACACAATATATAATTTAATTAAAAGTAAAGAAATTATACATATCATACGACGCTCATGCACTGCAAAAGTGATTGAGCCACCTGTGTGGCGCGCCCCTGTGCCCCCCTCCCCGGACATGTGATTTCTCGACGCAATCCGGGAGACCTCTTGCCACTCAGGAGTGTCCCATCGCTCAACGAGCTGGTCCCACACAGGGCCAGGAATCCACTCGGGGGCGTGTCCCCGAGTCTGCCCTATCTGTGTGGCCCCTAGCCGTCTCATCACGGTCTGACAGGCCTGCTGAAGCAGCTCGTTATAGCGAGCGCGGGCAACACGCTCCCATGCAGCCTCCACAAAAGTGGTCTGGTCCTCCGGCCATGTATAATGACCCTGCAAAAAAAATTATTATTATCGATGAATATTTAACATTAACATTAATTTAATAAATATACTTACCATGAATTCTCGCCACAATAAATCCATATGCTCACGGGGCACGTGAGACCATGTAGGCCACACCCCGATCCCCGCTATCATGCGGGTCTCAAGGTCCTCGAACGCTACTGATATGGAACCTGAAGATATTCTCAATGAAATCATTAGACTCATGTTTGTTATCATCAAAACCATCAAAACCGAGATTAAGACTAAGGTTGAAAACCTAAAGCCAACAATTTCCCCCTTTTTGATGATGACAAACATCCTTGAGAAAATATAACATTAAAACATAGATGATATCAACTAAGGGATTTCTCCCCCTATCAACATGCATATCTATGAAATAAACTCCCCTTATCTATATGCACCATTATTTTCGCTCCAACTACTCACCCGTCTTTATCTGTTTGACACGTGGTGTAACTACATCTATTCGTAATCGCTGAGGTGGCGAGGCGCTCTTCTTGCGCGTTGCGGCCGCTGAGCTATACGTGTCGTCGCTACAGTCTCCGTTGCATGGACTTGACGTGCGTCTCCTTCTTTATTAGACGCAGCATTTGTGTCACTACTAGAATTGTGGTCATCAGTGACGGCTGAAACCGTGGCTGAACCGTCGGTGATGATTATCACGGACGGCGTCAATCGTGGCAAAAAATCGTCGCTGATGTGTGCGTCTCAAATGTGTTGTGACGGCCTAGCTCGGCCGTCACATGTAATCATCAGCGACAGCCCCGTGCGCTGTCGCTGATTTAAAAACATCAATGACGGCTCGGAGCGTCTTACATTAGAAAATAAATACATTAGTATCATTATACACAATATATAATTTAATTAAAAGTAAAGAAATTATACATATCATACGACGCTCATGCACTGCAAAAGTGATTGAGCCACCTGTGTGGCGCGCCCCTGTGCTGCCCCCCCCCCCAGACATGTGATTTCTCGACGCAATCCGGGAGACCTCCTGCCACCCAGGAGTGTCCCATCGCTCAACGAGCTGGTCCCACACAGGGCCAGGAATCCACTCGGGGGCGTGTCCCCGAGTCTGCCCTATCTGTGTGGCCCCTAGCCGTCTCATCACGGTCTGACAGGCTAGCTTGCTGAAGCAGCCCGTTATAGCGAGCGCGGGCAACACGCTCCCATGCAGCCTCCACAAAAGTGGTCTGGTCCTCCGGCCATGTATAATGACCCTGCAAAAAAAATTATTATTATCGATGAATATTTAACATTAACATTAATTTAATAAATATACTTACCATGAATTCTCGCCACAATAAATCCATATGCTCACGGGGCACGTGAGACCATGTAGGCCACACCCCGATCCCCGCTATCATGCGGGTCTCAAGGTCCTCGAACGCTACTGATATGGAACCTGAAGATATTCTCAATGAAATCATTAGACTCATGTTTGTTATCATCAAAACCATCAAAACCGAGATTAAGACTAAGGTTGAAAACCTAAAGCCAACAATCTCCCCCTTTTTGATGATGACAAACATCCTTGAGAAAATATAACATTAAAAAATAGATGATATCAACTAAGGGATTTCTCCCCCTATCAACATGCATATCTATGAAATAAACTCCCCCTATCTATATGCATGGATTTTCTATATTTTTCTCCTCTTTACCTATAATTTTCTCCTCAATTTTTCTATACATTTCTCCATATTTCTCCCCCTTTCTATACTCTTCTTGGTGCACCAGTCATTTGGTGGTAGAATAGTACCCTGCCACGGTACAGACTCGGGTTCATTTCCCGGCACGTGAGACCATGTAGGCCACACCCCGTGCATAAACTTCCGGATCGTCCCCGCTATCGTGTGGGTCTCAAGGATGTTTGTCATCATCAAAAAGGGGGAGATTGTTGGCTTTAGGTTTTCAACCTTAGTCTTAATCTCGGTTTTGATGGTTTTGATGATAACAAACATGAGACTAATGATTTCGTTGAGAATATCTTCAGGTTCCATATCAGTAGCGTTCGATGTTCTCGATCGGAAAAATTAGAAATCGAAAGGACATTGATCGTCGCGCTCGGGCTCGTCGCGAAAATTTCTCAAAGATCGATGAGTGCACCAAAGTTGCATCGGGCGAGCTCAAAGATCACATGGAAAGCTCTTTGAGTTAATGGTTGTTGAAAGCCAAAACCCGAGAATAAAGCGCGAAAGAAATTCAGGCTGAAAATTCAACTCGGCCTATGTTCGGTCGACCGGGCAATCAGCCGAATAGAGTAAGAAAAATGGCACCAGCCATTTCGGTCGACCGAACACTACCGAAAATAGGCAGTGGGCACTTCGATCGACCAATCGGTCGACCGACAGAGGCTAGTTTTGGACAGTAGCCCTAGCTGTCGACTGATCGGTCGACTGGAGTAAAAAATCACACAGCGCGCAATCTTGGCTTCCCTGCGTCAGTCGACCGATGGGTCGACCGGATTGAGGGAATGAACAGTCGCGTCTGGGCGGTCAACCCGTCGGTCGATCGACCATAGATAGAAAGCGGTGATCGATGTGATCGGTCGATCAGTTGATCGACCGACCAATCGACCGATGGTCTGCAACAGATAGTTTTCTATCCGTTGAAGCTGTCATTTCTTTGTAAGGTATAAATATACCTCTTCTACTTATTTAATCACCTTCCTTCACTCATACAGATTTTTATTGGGAATTTAAAAAGAGATTAAAGCCTTCAAAGAGATCGTTTTGGAGCGCGCATTGATTTCTGTCGAGTTCTTCTACAAGCGTACAAGCTCTGCTTCTTAACTCGGGTGTTGATTCAAGCTCTACTACTTGACGAGTTGAAGGATTGAAGGATTGCAAAAGAGCATGGATTCTTGGTTTATTTTAAGCTCTTTTCAATTGTATTTTAACTGTTATTTAAATTATTTGATTTGTGAGTCTGTAGAAGACATGCTGTTAGGTCTTGAAATTGGTGGTAGCCTTGGTGTTTGAGGTTTAAATCCACCGGTGTAATTAAACGTAATTGTTGCTAAGATTAGTTTAGTTGTCCCTTAGGGTTGAGGTGGAAGAGGACTCTCGATAAGAAGACGGTGACTTCCGGGTGTGAAAGTGTCTTAGGTCAAGAATGCGTCTCTTCGGTGAAAAGTCCTCGTGTGTAAGGGAAACGTAAATTAATCTAATAAAACTAGTTTGGAAATCCTAAACGGGGTGCTTAGGTAGTGGAGTAGGCATTGGGGCCAAACCACTATAAATTCTGTGTTTGCATTAATTTATTGTTGTGCTTAATTACTTTATCATTTATAAGCTTCCGCATCTAATCGTCAAATTGCATGTTGCCTAAATAATCTAAGCAAACGATTAAAAGTGAATTTAGGCTAATAGATTTAGTAAACACACTATTCACCCCCTCTCTAGTGTCGTCATTTCGACCACACGGGGGACGTCCTCCTGCTCAAATCTGCACCAAATATAAATTTATATTATGATATTTTGAATTATAAATAAATTGTAAGAAATAATTAATGCATATACTTACCTTCTTCCGCGCACAGTAACTGCTCTGCGCAGTTGTCCCTCGGGTGGCAGAGGGAGAATTCTGTTAGGCTCTCGTGGCCTACGTCTCGATGTTGATGGGCCTGGATCGGTTGAAGGGATGGTGGCTGGAGGTGGGGGGATGGTGACCATATCAGGTGGGGGAATGGTGGATGGATCAGGTGGGGGAATGGTGGCCGGACCAGGTGGGGGGATGGTGGCCGGGAGTGGGGGGATGGTGGTGGAAGACGAAGGGTCAGTGGATACAGGTGGGGCAGGTGGTAATCGTCAGGGGGTCCTATGAGGAATGCCTCCTCGAGAACTGATATCTTGAATCATAGCTGTAAAAATTTAATATAATTAGATTATATATAATAGATTAATAGATATATTTAGTAATTGAAAATATACTTCACATTTACAATTATTCATCATCGTCATTATCATCATCCGTGTAATACTTTTCTTCTTGTTCTTCTGTATCTGAATCTTGAAATTCTTCTTCGTCTCCCTCATCTTCATTCTGTCCTTCCTCAACTTTATTATCGTCGTCATCAACGTAATCTATTTCCAATTGAACTAACTCTGTGTCATCATCCTCGAGTATTGGACTAACTCGTTCTACTTCGGAAGGATCTTCTTCTTGATAGAAGTCATCTACTAGCTCATTATCTCCAACTATCGGGTTAATTTTTCCTCTAGCTTTAGTCTTACAGACTACATGCCAATCTGTCATGTCTTTCTTTCAAGACGGATACTGCATATGCCACCAACTCGTGCCTCATATGCCAAATGTATCGGTAGATGCTCCATCGAGTCAAAAAATGCATGAGGGAAAAATTGCTCCAGCTTGCATATGATTTCAACAATATTATTTTCAAGTGCTGACATATCTTCGACTCGAAGTACATTTGCACAAATGTTTCTGAAAAACATATTTAATTCAATCAACGGACCCCAAATCTTATCATGTAGATGATCTCGAAACGCAACCGGAAGCAATCTCTACATGAATGCATGACAATCGTGGCTCTTCATCCCTAATATTTTGCATTCATCGACGTTTACACATCGAGATAAGTTTGAGGCATATACATCGGGTAATCTGAGTTCCTTGATACATTGATACACATCTTTCATCTGTTGTTTATTTAACACATACGACGCCTTTGGCTTATGAAATCGTCCGTTGACCTCTTGCAACTCTAACTCATGCCTCTTACAAAGTATTTTTACATCATGTCGGGCCTTCACATTATCTTTAGTTTTGCCAAAAATATCCATTACCGTGTTAAAAATATTACCAAACACATTTTTTTCAATGTGCATGATGTCCAAATTATGCCGAATCAGTAATGAACTCCAATACAGCAATTCCCAAAAGATATTTCTTCACCTAATTATGTGTTTGACCAAAGCCTGAGATTCTTACATTCCGACCAAAAGTAATATCTGGAAGCAATTGAACACGTGCTAACATTTGTTCACTAGACAACATCGGTGGTGGCTCATCTCTTTCGACTCTACCTTTGATAAATTTGTCACGATTCCTTCGATACTGATGGTTAGACGGTAGGAATCGGCGATGACAATCAAAGAAGAAAATTTTTCGACCATTCTCAAGACTGAAGGATTTTGAGTGTTCCATGCAATACGGGCAAGAGAGTCGACCATGCATGCTCCAACCAGACAACATGTCATAGGCCGGGAAATCATTGATTGTCCACAATATAACAACTCGTAAAGTGAAGTTTTGCTTTCGGTAACAATCATAAGTGACAACTCCCTTAGCCCATAATATTTTGAGTTCATCAATTAGGGGACGGAGAAATATGTCAATTTCTTTGCGAGGACCCCTAGGACCCGGAATAATCATCGAAAGATAGATAGATTCATCTTTCATACACATTGAGGGCGATAAATTATAAACTATTAACAACACTGGACATACTGAATACGAAGTTGCTGAATTACCAAACGGATTAAAACCATCTGTGCACAATCCCAACATGATATTTCTAGTCTCCCCAGCAAATGAAGGATAACACCTATCCAAATATTTCCATGTTTCATTGTCAGATGGATGAGTCATTATTGTATCATCGCGACTTCTTGCATGCCAACTCATATAGGGGGCAGTCTTTTCCGACATGAATAACCTTTGAAGTCTCGATTTCGGTGGAAAATACCGAAGCACCTTAAAGGGGATATTTTTTTGTCAGACCGATTTCTTCTCCTTGTAACGAGGATGTTCACATATCGGGCATTGTTCTAACTGTGTATTTTCTTTATAATATAAAATGCAGTTATTTGGGCACGCGTGTATCTTTTTGTACCCAAGCCCTAATTTCCTCATCAACTTTTTTATCTTATAAAAGGTTGACTCAAACTTGTTATTTGGAGGTAGCATACCACTGATAAAGCCTGCAATCCGATCAAACGCAATCCCGCTGATATTACAATCGAACTTGATGTTCAGGAGTTGTATCATTGCCGAAAATCTTGTATAATTAGGACAATTCTCATACAAAGGTTTATCGGCAGCTTTCAACATCTCGTAAAATTTTGCAGCCTTCTTATTCGATAATTCAATCTATATCTCAAGTTGTTCTTCGGTGACTTCAACTATCATAGTATCTGGTGGCACTACCATCTCAGTAACTGACTCAATATTATCATTTAAATGGAACTGTCCTCCAAGACTATTTAGAATCATTGTTCTATAAGGATTAGATGGATTGGAAGAAGAAACATCAGCAGAAGAAGATTCACCATGAGTTTGGACAATAGGATTGCTCGACGTCCTGACTTGACGTGACTCCCCGTGACAATTCTATACAAAATATCTTGGTGTGAATCCTTTTGTATACAGATGCAGTGTGACAGTTTCTCGGTCCAAAAATATTATGTTCGAACATTTCCGGCACGGACATAGGATTTTAACACCGCTAAGGAATTTTTCATTCGAGTATGCGAAATTTAATAAGTAAGTTACGCCTACTCGAAATTCATCCGTTATAGCTCCACGATGAATTCGTCAGTACATCCAACTTCGATCGCCCGACATGTTCTGTCAAAAAGTTTGCAATATCTTTAGGTAATGTCTTTAGGTGAGATGGTCCTATTCCATTCGGGATTCATGTTATTCATATTGCACTTAGTATTTTTTTTTAGTTATTAACTTCATTCTAAATTTTGGCAGCATCTCCCTATAGTTCTCCGAATACGCATATCATCTGGGCACGTATCGGAGAACAAGGGAGATACAAGCCAAAATTTAAAAATGAAGTTAATGACTAAAAAAAATAAACTAAGTGCAATATAAATAACTATGCTCCCAAATTGTCCAATTAGGGACAATTCAAGGGTTGTACGTCATATAAAAGATCATTAACTTCATTTACACGAACATACAACCCCCGTACGAATCTAAGGTTTTGCAAAATTAAAACTTGACTCGTCGATCGTACGTGAAACGTATCAACTCATCTTGATTTTTTTTCTAACTTTATGGATGCCGGTGCAAGTCCATGATGGACGATTTCGCGCGAGTCCAAAGTGGATGATTCCGGCACGAGTCCATCCATTATGGATGATTCCGGCACGTGCGAGTCCATTCATTGTGGACGATTCCGGCGCGAGTCCACTATGGACGATTTGGTCGCGAGTCCACTGTGGACAATTCCGGTGCGAGTCCGTCATGGACGATTTGACCGCGAGTCCAAAGTGGATGATTTGGCCGCGAGTCCACTGTGGACGATTCCGGCGCGAGTCCACCATGGACGATTTGACCGCGAGTCCACCATGGATGATTTGGCCGCGAGTCCACTGTGGACGATTCCGGCATGAGTCCTCAGTGGATGATTTCGTACGACTATTAATTAATATTAAACTAATACTTAACCTAATTAACAATTAATTTCTAATAATTAACCATTAATTTCTAATTATTAACAATTAATTTCTAATAATTAACAATTAAAAATTAAAAAAAACATAATCAAACTTTGATTAGGGTAATTAAACCATAATCTCAAGCAATAGTCGGCATCACTGTCGGCTACTGCTCGTCGGCATTGGGGCCGATGGTAATCGACCCCAATGCGGTGTCGGTCGGGTTGAGGCCGAGGCCGAGATGAACGTCGGGTCGACGCCGGCGCGGAGCGGCAGCGCCGCTAGGGATTTAACAGATCAAGGAGAAGAGGAAGAATACCGGAAGGGGAGGTTCATCGACGGCGATTGACGACGGCGCAACAGGCAGCGACGGACGGCGGCGACAGCGGCGAGCGGAGAAGGAAGAAGAAGAAAGAGGAAGGGTCGGACGCGAACGCAAATAAAAAGGATTTTCACCAACGACTCATCGGCCGTCGAAAACCCGTGGATCTATAATTTAATTATCACCGACGGCTCTGCTAGCCGTCGGTTAAGACTGTTTTATATTCGCGATGCGTTCGTGATAAACGACGGTTCCAGCCAGCCATGGCTAATGACTTACTCATATCACCGATGGCTTTGCGTAGCTGTCGCTACTAACCAATTTATTTTGCGCGCCCGATTACTCTTATCACCAACGGCTACGGTGCCCCAGCTAAGCCGTGGCTAATAACTTATTTTATTTCGCGTGCCCTGCGTGCCATGATCTATGAGCAACGGCTATGTTCTGTCGTATGCGAGCCGCGGCTGATTTTGTTACATCAGCCACGGCCGACGGGGCCGACGCAAAGCCGTGAATGATTCTGACGGCTCTGGCGGCCATCGTTGATCCCCGTTGCTGATGTTGTATATTCTAGTAATGTGTCACGCGCTTCTCGCGTGACATCTCTCCCATGTTCCAAAAGAACCTCGTCCACGAGGTTCACTCCTTCATGCTCGGATGAGTCTCCTACTAGTTTTAACAGCGGCATGGGAGTGATTTGAAGCTCCGGCTTTCCCCAGCATAGCTTTAACTTTGATGCGTGGAACACAGGATGCAAAAGTGCCGATGTAGGCAACTCGAGCTTGTAGGCTACTTCCCCAACTCTTTCTATAACTTGGAAGGGTCCGAAAAATTTTGGCCCAAGCTTCTGTTGTTTTTTCAGTCGAAGAGACAGCTGCTGGTAGGGTTGAAGCTTAACAAAAACCCAATCGCCGATATTGAAGCTGACTTCCCGGCGTCGCTGGTCCGCCTGCACCTTCATGCGGTGCTGCGCTCTAACCAAGTTATCCTTGAGTTGTCTTAAGATTTCATCCCGCTTACCCAGCTCACGATCTACTGTTGGATTGCTAGCCAACCTTGCCATGTACCGTAACAATGTCGGAGCCTCCCGACCATACAAAGCTTTGAATGGCGTCATTCCCGCTACCGACTGATACGCTGTATTATACCAGTATTCGGCCCACGATAAGAACTTACGCCATATCTTCGGCTCCTCTGATACAAAGCTGCGGAGATACATCTCCAAGCAGCGATTCAAAGCCTCCGTCTGACCATCGGTTTGGGGATGGTAAGCTGAACTGAATCTGAGCTCAGTTCCCTGTAAGCGTGCCAACTCCCTCCAAATTCCCCTGACGAAATGGTTGTCCTGGTCGCTCACAATCGAACGAGGAATCCCGTGTAATTTAATTACTCCTTCGACCAACACTGCGGCCACCATTTTACTTGTGTAACTTCTTGGTAAAGCCAAAAAGTGTGCATACTTTGTTAGCCGATCAACCACCACGAGTACGTCAATTTTTTCGTCGGACGGTGGCAGGTTCATGATAAAATCCATGGAGATATCTTCAAATACCTCCTCAGGAATCGGCAGCGGCTGTAACAGCCCCGCCGGAGATAGCTGCTCCACTTTCATCCTTTGGCACGTTTGGCATTCCCTTACGAATCCTTCGACATCCTTACGCATCGTGCTCCAGTAAAAATTCACCGCCAGACGCCGAAACGATCGATTAATTCCCGAGTGTCCACCCATCACCGAACTATGGTATTCTCGCATAATCATGTTCCTCAGTCCCTTGTCGTCTGGTACGATGATTCTTCTCTTATATAATGCCAACCTGTCATGCCAGCTATAGCGATCATCTTCCCACCCTCCGGCCGTCAATTTTTCTTTTAATTCTTGTAGCTTAATATCATGCCGAGTTGCTTTTCTAATATCATATAATATCCCATATAAGGAATGCGTAATTGCCATATATTGACCCGTGAATTGTCGGGACAAAGCATCTGCTACCGTGTTTAATTTCTTCGCTCTGTACTTTACTTCAAACTCATACCCGAGCAGCTTACTGATCCATTTCTGCTGCTCCGGGGTTTGGATGACTTGCGTGGTCATTTCCTTTAAGGCTTGTTGATCCATAACAATGACAAATCTTCTTCCCAAAAGATATTGCCGCCACTTCCCAATTGTTTGTGTTACTGCGAACATCTCCCGGTGATACGCCGAAGCAGCTTACATTCACAGTGAGAGCTTCCTGCTATAGAAAGCCATCGGCCTTCCCTTTTGTGACAGTACCACCCCAATTCCCGTCCCTGAAGCATCCATTTCAACCTCAAATTGTTGATTAAAGTCAGGTAGAGATAGAATCGGGGCCTGACTTAACTTGTCTTTGAGTGTTTCGAAAGCTAACTGAGTTTTCTCAGACCACTCAAACGCCTCCTTCTGCAATAAATCCGATAAGGGTGCTGCCATACTAGCGAACCCTTTTATAAACCGTCGGTAGTATTCGGCTAACCCAAGGAATCCCCTGACTCCTTTGGCATTTATTGGCTTTGGCCATGCTTGCACTGCCGCCACCTTGTCGGGATCAACTTGGAGCCCATCTTCCGACAAGACGTGTCCCAAATGCTCCACCGTTGAGCATCCAAAGGATTTGTGAGTGCTTTCGCCGTCCAGTAAGATTTGAACATTGTGAGTGCTTTCGCCGTCCATTAAGATTTGAACATTCCTCCCACTCACTGCCCCTGTAAACCTTAAAGTTGTAGGAAGAAAGCATCCAGCCAAAGCATTAAAGGAAATTAGCGAGTGCTCCGAGGTTTCAGCTTCCGTTGTTGCCTCTAAGTCTTCGACTCTATCCTCTTCTTCACTGGTATCCACCCTTACTCCATCTAACATGAACATTTGCGGTGCCTTACACTTTTGGCCCCAAGTGTACTTCTCATCGCAGTAATAACACAGCCCATGCTCCCTCCGTTTCTGTGCTTCAAAGGATGTCAGTTGTCGCAAGTTTGGTCGGCCATTCTTTGCTTGGTTGACGAAAAATGATCGACTTCCTTGAGGGGCGTTCGTAGTTACTTTTTCCGCCCCCTCTGATGTCGACATACTTCGGCTAGGAGTAGGCAGTAACCCCGCAGACCTCGACCCCATCGCTGATCCTTGATATCTTCGAGCAGCGACGATTTTGGCTTCATATTTCTTTGCCAGAATCACCGTCTCATGCATTGAGCAAGGCTGGTGTGTTCCGCCTTAATGTCTGGTCTTAACCCAGAAATGAAGCAATTAACAAAGAAGGTTTCTGGCAACAAAGTGGTTCGAAGCGCCATCTCCTCAAAGCGGCCTTCATGCTCCTCTACTGTAGTTACTTGGACGAGTTTGGTCAGTTGGCCTTCGGGGACTCCAAATCCGTAGGCTCAAATCTCCGACGTATTGCCGTCACTAAGTGTCGCCACCCCACCAGCTGCTTCCTCCTCTGCATCCAATGAAACCATTTCTTGGTTGTGCCTTTCATCCGGAACGAAGCCATCGTCACCCAGTGGAGATCTTCTGTGCCATAAAACTCAAAGAAATCTTCTGCCGAGGCAATCCAATCCTCGGCCTCAGTTCCACTAAATATGGGTAATTCTACCTGAGGCGGCTGTGGTTGGAAGGGAAACTCGCCTTCCTCCCCGAACCCTCGTTGCATCCGTCCTCGCACCGCCGATCCGGACCCTCCTCCTTCACCTCTGGAGGTCTCTGCTTTCGACGACATGAACTGGCCCAACTGGGAGTTTAAAAGAGACATATGAGATGTCACATTCTGTAGTAATTGTTGCTAGTTCTCCAAAGATTGCCTTTGCAGATCCAGCGCCTGTTGTTGAGCTTCAAAGTTTACCTGCATTGATCCAAGAACTTGTTCATGGCGACTGCTAGCATCTTGCAACGCCTTCAATGACTCGGCCAACGCATGTCCTCGCGTCTCCATAGTCGAGTTTTATTTTGAATCAATGAAAGCACCAATGTTACAGCCAGCTCCGGCCGTAACTGGTGGCGATACCCGAAAATGGCGGAGATAAAGAAGAAGATGAGGAAAAGAATAGAACAGATGAAGAAGAAGGCTCAAGCTATTCATTACCCCCTTCGTATTTTACAAGATGGCTTATATACATCGTTACACGTGGCCAACTGAAGCCATTATTTCCGCTCCAACTACTCACCCATCTTTAACTGTTTGACACGTTGTGTAACTACATCCGTTCGTAATCGCTAAGGTGGCGAGGTGCTCTTCTTGCGCGTTGCGGCCGCTGAGCTGTACGCGTCGTCGCTACAGTCTCCGTTGCATGGACTTGACATGTGTCTCCTTCTTTATTAGACGCAGCATTTGTGTCACGCGCTTCTCGCGTGACAGGAGATTTGCCCCCGCGGTGCGGTACAATATAATTGTATAAAAATATCTTTAACATAAAACAATCAAAATATATAGATCAACAAATGAGAAACAAATAAAAGTAGTATTTTATAATAAATAAAAATCAACCAATCAAAGTAATATTTAATTTTGAGCAGAATCATTTACCTTATAAAATTGGAGTTGTATTCACCCAATCAAGAATTATACGATTGTTTAAACCACTTGAAGCTACCTGTTAACAAAGAGATAACATGTATTATTTTCTTTAAAATAAGTAACAATTATATATAGAAGATTAAATTTCATCAATCTTAAATAAATACAAAATTAAAATTAACAACAAAAATTAAAGTATAAAATTACTTTTTAAATTTTTTTTGAAAAAAAAATGGGGGACAAAATGTCCCCCATTTATTATGCTGTATATGCCCCTGTATATAGGGTTTTTAGGAAGAAGCCAAAATATATATGTCAATTGTGAGTAGCACAGTTGATGGCAACATCTTATATATTGTCTAAAGGTCTAAGATTCAAATTTTATTATGGTCATGTATTATGATTTTCTATCTTTGTTTTTAAAAAAAGTCGAAATATATGGATGAAAACCAGGAATAAAGTGGGCCTACAGCCTACTTATATATGTATATGATTAATTAGTTAATATATATTAAGTATATAATTAAATGACAATGTTAAGTATATATTATTAATTATTTTTTAATAATATTACACTAATTTCATATGAAGTTTAGGATTGAAATATTATAAATTCAAAGTGCAAAATAGGTTCATTAATGAACCCTAAATGAAATGATTTGAGATATTAGTAATTTGCAATATGTAACAATTGCCTATTGGTGAATGGGGGTCAGAGAAGTCATTTGTTATAATATTGGGAAAAGTGCAATCGAAGTCCTATATAAGTTTTAAATTTTTTGGACTTCAGTTCTATAAGTTTCATTTCGATATTTTTTGCAGTCTTATATGTTTGCTCCGTAGCACAGATTTTGTCCTATTCGTGACGGTTCATTAATTAACTCTGTCAACATGAATATAACTTTGTTTATTTTTTCGCGGACGGAAAATTAACGAATCAAATTTGAGCTACAAAGCAAATATATAGGATTAAAAATTTCGAAATGAAACTTATATGACCAAATCTTTCAACATGTATGAACGGCGTTATGTCCACGTGGACGGAGAGTTAACGTACCGTCACGGAAAGGATCAAATCTGTACTACAGAGCAAATATATGACTAAAAATATCCAAATAAAACTTATAAGATTGAAGTCAAAAAAATTTAAAATTTATAAGACTTTTGTTGCACTTCTCCCTTGTAATATTTAATTAGTACTATTATATATCGCTTAATTAGCTAAACAGAAGAGAATGTTTGCATTTGATGAGCATGCAGCAAGCTTTACATGATCCATTAGACTCTACTTGCTTGCCCATTGTTTAGTTGTTTACGGATTATAGCTAGTTTATTTAATTATTCTCTTTTGTTTAGGGGGAAAAAAAATTATATTTATCAAGAGAAATGAGAAATACAAGACGAGAGGAATACTAGAAGTGGGAGTATATATTGTTGTTTGGGAGGAAATGAAATATGAGAAAATCCTCATTGGGGTACTCCTCCCCTACCACACATCTATTTACATCTATGTAAAGAATGTACCTGAAGCATTTACACTACACGGGACTAGATACATGAATCCTAATATATATATTTACCTACAACAAAACAAACCAAAAAGAAAACAAGAGTACAAGAGACTATACTTAGTCAGCATGTTGAAAAGAAGTGCTCCCTCAATTGCAAGCTCGGTACTAGGTTTCCTTACGTTCTCAAAGCATCTACAATTACGCCCATACCAGATCTTCCACTTCTAGGTCACAATGAGTATATAGAGTCTCCGCTTCTGCTTGGTCGTTACTTGCGAACCAATATCACAGGGGATGAAGGTGATAAGGAAAGTACCTACATTGCAGAGATCCAGCCGTGCTTCCAAAACCTCTTTGAGTGTACCTACAATTCCTGAAGAGATGGATGTGAGATTCATATTCATCTTTGCAAAGTAAGCACAAGGGGCCGTCTGACTGTTCCACTTGTGGATCCTATTCTTAGTTAGCAGTCGTTCTTTGAGGGCTACCCAATTCATCACAGAGATTGCTTCAAGACAAAGATGACTCCAGATAAAACTTGATGAGGGATCCCTAATACCTCTGAAGCTCAGCAGTTTGTAAAGGGACTTGGTAATAAAAAGGCCCTTGTTAGTCTATTTCCAAGAAAAACTATCATCATCAGTGAGCCCAAGATAGGGGGCAAGGTTCTCACTTAATTGTCTAAGCTCTTCCAACGACACGTAGTTGAGGAAACCGATTCTCCAACCCAAAATGATACCATTGTCATTAGTCTCTTTTGCTTCGGCAATGATAATGCAGGGATTTGAAGCTTGTAGATATGTAAAGACTAGGGTTTGTGTTCATGAATTTGAAACCTACCAGCTTGCTAACCTCCTGTCCACTTTTGTAATAACTTGCCTTCAATCATCCTTGGTTAGATAATCAAGAGGGAATTGCCCTACAAAGCAACCCAGGGCCTCAACACAACGCGAAGCTGCAATGGCTATTATTGAAAACTCTTTTAATTTAATCATTTTAATTTTGAACTCTTTTATAAAGAAGTGTACAAACAATCAAATTTTAAACAATTTCAAAAACATTTAATTAGTTTAAATCAACATATGAAATAAATAATTAAACAATCATACGTCAAAGATCACATCATGTACATATCAAGTGGTTAATTACGGGCTGGTATGTTAGCTGTCTGCCTTCGTCCAAAATCACTATGAGCAACATATTATCATGACAAGAGCTCGATGCAGGCAAATTGCACTAAAAGAAAGAAGGGCATGTTAGTATTTTGCAGTGTTGATGTGATATCGGCCTAAACCACAGTATAACAAGTAGCTTAGATAATATTTTGCTATAGTTGGTAAACAACTCATGGCTGCAGCAATACTGTAGAGTGAGAACAATATACATAAGATTTACATATTGACTTTTAGAACATCAATGTTTTGCAGTTCCAGCTGTACCATAAACCAATGATCATGTAGCTTCCAATCAAATGATGATATGCATGCACATAAAATTATATGTTGGGCAATCAATGCATCAAACATTAAACTCAGCAGACAAAGGATATATAATTCAATCATCTCAGCCAATTCCATAAAAGGAATCATGAAAATGATTTACAATGCTAGAAACAAACAAACTCCATACATTCGACATGTTGCATCAAGTTCACAAAACAAAGGATGAAAGAAAGAAAGAAAGAAAGAAAGAAATTATCTATCAGATACAGAGAATTAAGAGGCCTTGTCCATAAGCTGTATTGGTGCCAAAATATTTGACTTGCTTGTCTCAACAATGCACCCATTCATTACCATCTCTTCCAGCATGAAGTGTGCCTTCTCAAGATGAAACATGATATCGAGCTCACACTGTGAAGAAGAAGAATAAAAGAATCAGTCCACATAATGGGAAAACTGATGAGATTAAAGATGCTTCCAGAGGACATATATGAACAACCAGGAATGATGGAGAAGCTTACCACATTACCAAAATGGCGGTCCATTGTCTCAACAAAAAGATGTATGAATTCCAAGATTGCTAACTCATTCTGAAAAGAATAACAAACTGATTAAGAGTACAGCGAACAAAAGAGTAGAACTGGTGATTTCTGACATATAAAACTATACGTCAAGGTCAACAACCTAAAACATAAGGACATCAAAATACCAATAAAAACATCACAAAGGCCCATTTTGGTTCTTTCCTCCCACTTAAAGCCTTTTATTTCTTTTCTCAATAAGACTCTTCTTGTAGAATTGTATGGTTTCCCTGGGACGTGTAAAAGAAAATAAAACCAAGAAAAGGGGCCTTATAAGAGATCAGATATAGTTGCTGTTATCTGGTACACCAATATAATTGCTCTACGCCTGCTGGCTTAGCATTATCATATTAGTGCCTACAATTGCTTTAAGCCTGCCAGATAAGGTAGTGTCTATATTTGACTCTTCCAGCCCTCTCTATTATCCTTTATGCTGTTTTAGTTTGCTTACAGTGTGATCTACAAAATTATTTTCAAGTAATTCCTTAAGATTAATTTTGGACATATATATGCAGTGTAGTTGCTGAAAGCATGGAGTACCTATTGATGTTATGCGCCTTGCAAGTCTAGGTGGGAAGAATCCAAGGTAGCCCCATATTGAATGCAGCAATATGTCAAGCCTTCAAATATGAGGAGATTGGCCAAATTTTGTTCGAGTGCCTAGATGTATTACATAACTGATATATTTTTTTCTTTTAGCATTTTCTTATATAAGTTGTATTTCAAAACTTATAAGCAGCAGTTTTTGTCCTACGCGGACAAAAAGCAGAGAAAAATTCTCTTAGAGACTCTAAACCTTCAAACAACCCCTTCATTCAAATGAATATTATTCCAACATTACCTAATCATTTCCCTAAAATCAATCAAGATTATTTAAACATAAATGTCATAACTGCTGAAGCATTTAACTTTCAATTCTCTGTTTCAGGTGTTGTACAAAGGAGGATATTAATTATATTATTCAACAGATTGTGTAATTTAAAACTGAACACAAAGTGGAAGAAAGTAGATTTAACTATATATTAGTCATCTCAGAAGTTGTGATAAGTATGATAACAAATAAAATCAAGAGATAGGGATGAAAATGGTTTTTATTTTTTCAGCTACCCGCATCTAACCAGTTCACTTAAGAAGGGTTCGGGTGCTCACTAATCAGGTTTCCACGGTAGGTATCAGGTAGAATTACCCTTGTCAAGCTTTTGTCGAATTCGAGGTAGCAAAAGTTCACGAGTACCCAATAAGATCCTTAAACATAACATTTAAGTCACTAACAAATATGGGTACCCATTTAACCAAATACAGTTTAGTTCGTGCAGGAAATTAACAAACTGAACTAAGTTCAAGCCAGGTTCAGGTAGTTGGGGTATCTAATTGGGTTCACGTATTAGTGAAAATGCAGGCACTTTTATCCCTATCAAAGAAATAAAATAAAATTGGCAGAGGACTTATACTTGAGGCAATATTTGGATTTGATTGGAAAAGACCATCAATGAGTTATAGAACTTTCACTTTGAAGACCTTCATGGTCTCTGATCCAGTAAAGACCTGCATGGTGAGAAGCATCTGAAGTGAAGCATTATGTCCCTCTCAAACCTGGGGTTTATAAATTAGAAGTTGAAAGAAATGGATGAGAGGTATCTCATTGTTTCTTCCTTGTCTCTGCTTTCAGACAGGATATCGGCTTGATCTTTAAGGTTAATATACTTCTACAGATAAGTCTAGTACCCTATCCACAGCCTCTAACAAATATATAGGATATAGAAGTTAGCTACAAAAAAGATCAAAATCATAGGCAGCAGACAGCTAATAATGCCAATTACAGAAGCCTACACACACATATAGCTGCAAGCAAAATATTCCTGTTTACACATCAGGTGAAGCCAGTACAAAATCATAGATAAGTCTTCGAAAAAGAAAAAAAATCCTCATAGGTTTTGAACTAATTTTAAAACACCTCTCAAATTCTTATGCTCCGCACAAGATGAAATACATTACCAAAATTACTTTTGCAACGATCCATTCCTTTCCTTTTCTCCAATTGAACATAAATGTATTTAAAACAATAAAAAACACCATTGAAAGGAAAGGACAAGTTTTAACAGCTTCCTCAAATATCGAGAAAAACATTTCAATTGGTCCAGTGAAGTTCTATTGTGCACCTAAATAGTAGAAATACAAAAAACTTAGGGAAAATCATACTTTTGGTCCCTACAGTTTGCTCGAATTTTGGTTTTAGTCCCCATAGTTACAAAATTTTGATTTTAGTCCCCATACTTTATTTCCATTTAGGATTTGGTCAATGTCATCATATGCGGTCTAAACGGAGCTGACTTGAATAACAGATGCTGACTGGATATTACTGACGTGGACCTGCAAGGACCAACTTTGTAAACTATGGGAACTAAAACCAAAATTTTGTAAACTATGGGAACTAAAACCAAAATTCAAGTAAAATATAGGGACCAAAATTATTATTATTTTCTTAAAAAAATATAAAAAATCACAATACATTTTTAAATTTGTTTACAAATAATTATAATATTTAAAAATATTAAAATTGAGCACACTACACTAATTTACATTAATTTGGGTGGATTTAAACTAACGTCGTCATTAGGCGTCGGTTTTTATCCGTTAATTATCCTGATTTAGCGTGAATTGTAAAATTCGAAAACCTGCTCTCCTTATCTACTCATCTCTTCACTGATCACCTCCTCACCTCCATTTTGATCCTAAATTTGGTGCATTCAAAGCGGTTTAAATTAGATTTCAAACGTCAAAAAGTGTTGATTTTCACTCTAATAAATGTCGGTTTCCCATACATTTGTTGTAGTGGCAACACCATAATACAATGTTATTGCTACGATTTCGTGGGCATTGTTAAGGGATATTCAGAGTTACAGAATATACTACAAAACATTAATATATTCCCTGTTCAATTAATATGTTCAATGCAAGAATACGAAATCAGATGTTTGTGTCATAAATAGAAAATAAATTAATCTTGCAAATATTAAACTAATCTTCTAAATATATAAACATGTCATCGCACTTTTCAAAATAAAATCCAAAATAAAACACCTTAATCTGTAAAAAGTTTGCTCAATTTTAATATTTTTAAATATTATAATTATTTATAAATAAATTAAAAAATATCTTGTGATTTTTTATATTTATTAGGAAAAATAATTACTTGAATTTTGATTTTAGTCCCTATAGTTTACAAAATTTTGATTTTAGTCCTTATAGTTTACAAAATTTTGGTTTTAGTCCTCATAGTTTACAAAATTTTGATTTTAATCCCCATAATTTACAAAGTTAGTCCCTGCAAGCTCCATGTCAGCAATGCCCAGTCAGCACATGTTATCCACGTCAGCTCCGTTTATGCCTCATGTGACGTTAGGGACCAAATCCTAAACGGAAATAAAGTGTGGGGACTAAAACCAAAATTTTGAAACTATAGGGACTAAAACCAAAATTGGAGCAAACTGTGGGACCAAAAGTATGATTTTCCTAAAAAATTATAATTAAATATTTTTTACCAATAATCCTCCTCCCTATTGACCATTGCGAAAAAGATGAATGCCAATGTCTTCTACTTGTACTTCAGATATGGCTCGTTTGGTGTGGTTGGTAGGAATTGATGTGGAAACTTCTACTTCCAAGAAAGTAGGATTCTTAAGTCTTGTGAGGGAAATGAAAGAAGTTGCACTTCCTAGGGATGTTGGACGTTCTGCACTTATTTTTGTATAAAAATACATTTTTGCCCCTAGGTAAAGTACATTTTTATATAAAAAGTTCTTCATGATAACTACGTCTTAGATAATGGTTTATACAATATTATTTATTTTTTAACTTTTTTATTATGTAATATCTCAAGAAATACACATGAGAAGTTAATTCAGAAATACAACTTCGTGTAGGAAGTTACTTCGAGACAATACTAGATTATTTGAAGTCTGAACATATAACTCAGTGATTCACATAAATACCTTCCTTAGTATCATAACCTGATATCCTGTCAAAGCTTTATTGGTGTTTTAGCATATATCACACCACTATATTGCACAAACTAGAAGCTAGAAAGATGAAAACATAAACATACCATCCGAAGAAACACGAGTTTAGTAGAAACTTGAAAGGGTGCATGACTTACCTCATCATTGTCAACCCCTACTAAGAAGAAGAGTGATGCATAGCGTCTGTACACAATTTTATAGTTCCGATGCTCAACAAATGAACACTGCATCAGGAAAAGATAGAAATTAATAATAACAACATCAAATTATCATGGCACAAATTTTAAGCTAGCAATGCCTCATTGTAATTAAAAAGATTAGTGACCAAGCAAGAAATTTATATACCTAAAACCACCAGTAGAAAGTCAATGCTATACAACTAGTGATTGTTATTTGTCTCGAATATAGACAACCATCTCATGTTTTGCCTACCGAAAGTGTTAAAAACATTCCCGTGAAGCATTCCTTCCCCTTTCTTAAGATCCTCAAATCACATTATATTACATTACATCTCAGTCTAAACCTCCAAGTACAGCCAACGAAAATTGGAAAAGTAAACAAATATCAGAAATGAACATCAAACTGAGGCAAGTAAGAAGCTGGATTAGCTGAGACCGTCAGCTCTGCTTTGCATCAAGATAAAGTGACTATTGTTTACTTGGTATGCATCAAAGTCAAATCTTCCCGTCCTATTCTAGATAAACCACTGCTCGGGGAATACAACGACCAGAGCAGATGGACACGCATCGTAGGATTAATCCCGTATGTTAGCTGATAGAAAATTTATTGCTTCTGTAAGTAGACTTACTACCAGTACGCGGATTGTCTTCTACATTAACAAATTCAAACATAGTGGATCGAAGATAGATCTTGGAGAGAAGATCTGAGTGAATTCAAGCGAATAATTTTACAAAAAACAACCAACAAATTTGAAACTCCTCTGACGATCTGAGTGAATCCGTTGCGGAACTCCCTAATTCGGTCGCTAGAGGCTGAAAACAAGAATAGAGAAAATAGAAAGGAGGAGCCCGATATTTGACCTGCTGGTCGTTGCGGGCAAGGCATTTGCGGACGATCTCGCCCTCGAGGGCGCGGCGCTCGTCGAGGGTGAGGTGCTCCGCGTAGTACTGCGCCAGCCGCGTCTGCCCTTGCTTGTTCACCAACAAGACGAACCGGATCCCCATCGAGCTCGCGCTGGCCGACTCCCTTCGACGGAGAAAAGAGAACCCTCGCGAAATTGGCCTCTCCGAGAAGGGCACTAAAATGCGTAATTGCGCAATAAAACTACAAATGCTTCCGAATCTTCAAGTTTTTACAACTCAGTCCTCCGCCTTTTAAAACAATATTTATAATTAAGAAAATTAAAATAATATTTTATTTTTTATCCACGACATTGTCTGCCGGGCGTTGCTTGCTAGAGATGACAATGGGTCGGGCCCGCCACCTAAGCCTAGCCTAGTTTGCCCTATTCTACTATTCTACTGAAAATACATAAAAATAAGTAGTAAGTATTAGCACAATGGTTAGTTTATCTCAAATAGTGGTAGAGGTTGGTGGTTTAAATCCCACCATTGCTAAAAATTTTAATTTTTTAATTATGCGGGCTCGGGCTTGGGCTGGATCTCCTCTTTAAAATGTTGGGCGCGATGAATAAAAAATGATGAAGGTCAGCTGCATCACGCGATGAAAATAAATTGAACATTTGCGACGACCTAAGTATTGTTGTCAAGCCATCATAGATGTTGCTTATTCGCAACAACTAAAGTCAGTTGTCACTATAAGGCATCATATTTATTGTTAGTTTTTTTACTTGATTGCAATGGAAAATGTCGATTGTCGGTGATAAATCAGTGTGGCAATTTAATTGATTTCTAGTAGTGAATACCTAAAGAAGAAATTAACGTTTGGGAACAAAGCAAATATTGCCTTTGCAGATTTAAAATGAGTTCGAAGCTACATAAGTTATCATTAAGGAGACACATTGGCGGAGCTCGAAGAAGATGGGGCAAACTCTTAATTTGCTTCAAGACAGGAGGCAAAGCATGAATAAGAGGGCAAAACATGAATTGAGGAGGGCAACACTATCCTTTCCTCTAGGGGTTAACATTAATTTTTTTGTTAGCATGGATGCAATTGCGGTCTCCTATCAAGTGTAGCCCCGCCAGTGAGGAGAGATAGACTACTAGTGATGGAGGAGAGAAGCACAAGATGGATAATGGATGAGATGGACGTGAAGATAAGTAATGAAAGATGACTAGGTGGAGCATAGTGACAGAGATAGATGCTTGATTAGGATTGTGATGTGAAGATGCCATGTGTGAGAAGGATTTGGGAGAAGATGAAGAAGAGGGGTGAAGGAGAAGAAATGTTTTAAAAGAATTTCACAAGAAAAGGAAGAGACTTAAGATAAATAGGCAAGAGAGAGAGATATATGATACGAAGAAGGGAATAAGGAAATAGGGAAAATCAAAATAGGATTTGTTGGTTAGATTTTTTTCATGTATTTTTGGATGATTTTTCTATCTTTTATGTTGATTATAATAATTTTTTGTCATTCATTTCTATAGAATCTGAAAGTATATTGTTACAATTCGCTTGATGGAATAACTAACCCATCAACTTCATAGGCGAGTTTATTGGTCTAATTAAAATACTTAAGCTGAAGTTGATGGTAGCACACTCATCAAGCCTTATAACCATTTGTTAGAACCTGCTTGATGGGATAATTAACCCATCAACTTCATAGGTCATCATATTGGTCTAATTAAAATGCTTAACCTGAAGTTGATAATAGCACACCCATCAAGTCTTATAAGCCAACACCATATCCAATATACTCCCAATGTGAGACTAAACTAGGGTATTACATATATAAAATTATATATATATATATATATATATATATATATATATAATTTTTAAGAATTGAAAAATACTTATAAAGGTTGTAATGGGCCGGCCCGGCCACCTCCGGGTCATGCCTGACACCTCAATGGGGAGGCTCGGGCCGGCCCGAAATATTAAAAATTGGAATTATAAAGGCTAGTGATGAGACTCGAACCACCAACCTTTAGCTTCATTTGTAATGAACTAACCCCCACACAAGGCTCTTTATATGTATATATATAATATCATTGAGTAAAGTACCTACTGCTCATGCCCAGCACAAAATACTAGGCTAAACCTAGGTGCAAACCAGGCTAGCCTGCGGGTGCAGGGGTTGGCCCGATCGAGCCCGGGCCCGGGCCCGTCCCGAGCACGGCCCACGTGCCCCAAGGGGTGAGCCCATCCCGCCCCTTGGGCACATGCGGGTCGTGCTAAGCCCGGCCCGAAATTCTTCGGGCCCGGCTCATTGCCATCTCTAGTTCACTATCAGCACACCTTGCTCATCTAGCGTTCCCTCCTAAGTTATTACATGCAATTGCATTTCAATCCAAACTCATAAACATTGTTTATGGATTTATTTTATTACAATAATAATATTTAACCATTTACTGAGTTCTACATATGACCAGTGAAGGGGGAATGCAACCTACTAGGGCAAGCGACATATATACTATCCCTTGATTGGTGTACGTCATCCTATTTTGATGACAAATTTGGGATGCTTCTTGCCAGTCGAGCGAGCCCATGCATTCCCTTCGTCAAAATGAAAAGCATTTTTCAATTATCGCATATTAAATGAGTACACACCTATTCAAAAAAATTAATTTTTTAGTATAAAAATAATATCGTGTATGCTAATTAGGTAGACCACATTGGGGTTTAAGGGGGACACGGGGATTTTTAAGCTAAGAGGGATGAGAAGTCTAATTATGGGTATTTAGAGGAGTGTTTCATCTATTTTTTCCTATTAATTATTCTTAAAAACAAGAGGATAAGATATGCAAACTCCTCCTAAAATATGTTCCTATATTGCTCAAGCAAGTAGGTCCATGATTGCCATGGCCCATGGAAATCGCTTGATAATTTTCGACATCATTATATTCAAATCTACAACACAAATATAATAACATAAATAATATTTAATGTATTATCTTACTTACAATCACTTCTCAATTTTTTTTTATTTACCATTATGTTGCCTATATATATAGGCAAACAACATGAGAATATATAATATTTTTTTTATTTAGATAAAAAATTGAGATAATAATAATTTATTCATAATTAATGAATATTAACACTAAATTAAATTTGTACATCATTGAGCATTAGATGGGCAAATGACTAGTTAATAATAAACAATGATGAACATGACAACATTCAAAAGTAATAATAAACACAATTACAAACGAATATTAAATTGCCAAACAATATCACTTGAATAATAATCAAGAGATGTGTTCTCATTTTCTTTTGTCTCACAATCAACATTTTATCGTCATCCTTGTTCTTTGCATTATTTATTTTCTCATCAACACTTTTTTTTCTCATCAAAACCTTGTTCAACAACTAAACTCTCATGTTCAGCAGTTTGACTAATGAATTCAACTATACATGGATCATCCTCTTGGCAAAACTCACAAAACTTATCTATCTCGGTTGATGACAACCAAAGTTCATTCCTACGTTAGCACATAAACATTATTACAATAATAATATTAC
Organism: Canna indica; assembly: GCA_034359265.1. Taxonomy (NCBI): domain Eukaryota; kingdom Viridiplantae; phylum Streptophyta; class Magnoliopsida; order Zingiberales; family Cannaceae; genus Canna; species Canna indica. Next base: position 21,636,673 of record CP136897.1, read on the forward strand.
GCACAATTGCATTTCAATACCAATTCATAAACATTATTGATGAATTTATTTTATTACAATAATAATATTTATCAGGGAATGAATTGCATTTCAATACCAATTCATAAACATTATTGCACTTATAGCTAGTTAAGGGAATGAATCTATCAGGGCAAGCAACATATGTATCCCTTCGTGTAGGTAAACTCGAATAGATGTACGTATGCTTAACCACATGGGAGAATACATCATGAAAGCTAATTCCTTGCACCTGACTATATCCTTTTGCAACCAATCTTGTACGTCTTGTATCTAGTGTCTTAACACCCCGATCCTTCTTTCTTCTCAAATACCCACTTGCAATCAACAATCTTCTTACCTATTGGTGTTGTAACAAGCTCCTAAGCTCCGGGCCCAACAATCTTCCCAAATACCCATAAAACAATCTTCTTACTTTTTTTACGACGGTGTGTGTACTGTTAGATGTGTCTTAAATTTTATACATGGATCGGGACAGACGACTGTTTAGGGTTATTTTATATTTTGGGGGTTGGAGAGAAAATTCGAGATTAGAAAGAGACAGTTGTATGGGGAGCTAGCGTTTTTTTTCTTTGTTCTTATGAATTGCGGATAATGAAGATCTGCTCCTCTTTTGTCCATGGACTTACGGACGATACATCGATGTCCGAAACCACGTAAATTATGTGTCTTTGTCTTTTTTGCTTTCGCGTGTTTCGTTATTTACTTTGTCGATCGAGTCTCAACCGTGTGCGCGATAAATATCTTTTTTAGATGCTTATAAGTTACATGCGTACGATCACAAAGCTATCAAATCCACAAAGATATGGACATAAATAAGAAATCAGTCCATTAATAGCTAAACAACGAGAATAATAGAAACCTAGACAACATAACTTGTGTTACTGCAACATTGAATAAATAAACAGAACAAAAATAATAGAAACCTAGACAATGACATATTAATAGCAAAACAACGAGAAGCAATTACACTGAAATTAACCGGTCATTCTTCACCAAAAAAGTCTACGCTCGATCATACAATATCACCACTTCTTCCTTCACGCCCTTCCCGCACAAGTCTACTACCTCCGCCGATTCGCAACGTAGAAAGAGGAGACTCTTCCTGTCGCCGCAACTGCATGGTCGTCGGCGCCTTCAACGCGATGGTGATAACATGGGAATACCTGGTGCGGTGGATGCGTTATCCGTACAGGGGCACTTGGAACACTTTGGACAGCCGTTGTTTGTCTGACAGTACGTCCTGCATGAGAGATGTAACATTCTGGTTTGTAATCTCCTCGAGTCTGCCGCACGGGTAACCGCAGTTCTTGCTCATGATGACCTCATTGATCGCTTCACAGCACTTTTTGGTGGGAGGGTTTTTTTTGCATTCGTTCAAATCATCAGCTCCCTATACAATGATGAGGATGAAGGCGAGCAGAAGGCAACGCTAGATAAAGCGTTGATGCGCCATGAGAGATCGAGAGAAGACCAGGATAAGAAAGTGTACAATGTGAGGCATTTGGTGTCGGATTAAGGATGGGGTATTAATAGGCGGACACCAGAGAAAATTTTGTCCAAGAACTCTGGGAAACATGAAGATGGTGCATGTGATAGATATTTTTTATGAAATGAAAGTGAGGCAGCACACCACACCAAGAATTTCATTAGGCTAATGAAATGTACAAACATGAATTGGGCAGAGGACACCCAACCCACAAAACATAAGAGAGTCAATTTACAAGTGAGCCCAAACCAAAAAGACAAAGGAAAAGCAACCCTTATGGTACCCATTGCATTAAGCTACATTGATGCAATTCCAAAATTCAGAAGCTAATCGCAAAATTTCGCCACCATCCGTCGGGCCATCTCGAAAAATAGACGCATTCCTCACGGACCAAGTGCTCCAACACCAAATGGTTGAAATTTGAACAAGGTCCTTAGTCCAAAGAGATATTTCGGCTTCTGATTCCGGTAACACTTTAAAGACATGATTCCCAGTCTGTCTGCGGAAGAGGTCCCAGCATGTGTTAACACATCCACATTCCATAAAAAGATGTTTCACTGTTTCAATGGCCTCCTTGCAGAAAACACAGGTTGGGTCCAAATCCAGGGAGTCGTGCTTGATGAGCATGTCCTTGGTTTGAAGTCTTTCCCTAAGAGCAAGCCAGAGAACCAATTTCATTTTAAGAGGTGCCTTACATTTCCATATCTTGGATGCCCGCAAGTCGACAATACCCCTCTCCACAAGGTGCCTATACATGGACTTGGTAGTGAATCTTCCCGAGGTGTCCCATCTCCAAATAAGTGAGTCTTCCTCGCTTTCTCTAATGCCTCTATTTGCGATATCTATCAGTCTATCAACCTCAAGCTCCTCTACCGCACCCCTCCATCTGAAATTCCACGATGCATGGTGCCCCACTCTCCTCACATCCGTAACTCTCAAGTTTCTCGTCCTACTAATCCGAAACATATCAGGAAATTCGAAACAAACCTCGAGTTCGATGTCCATCTATCAGTCCAGAACAGGGTCGAGTTCCCTGTCGACAGATGACACCATCCCCATTGAGAACAAAAGTTTGGCCCCGTACACCCCTTTCCACACGCTAGACCTGGTAGAGGTGTTGTGATCATTCTGCCAGCTACGTCGTAGAAAGTAGACATGTTTCACAATATAAACCCATAACAAGTTCATCTCCGAAGCAACCGCCCACCATCATCTTCCAAGGCGAGCGATGTTATGGGATTCAAGGTCGATAATCCCTAACCCCCCGTTGTGTCTTGGCGTAATCACGTCCTCCCAGCAGACCAAGGCTTTCACACCTCCCTCTTTGTAACCATTCTATAGGAAATTTCTACGTCTTTCGTCAATTTGATTAACAACCCATTTAGGAGCCTTAAAGATACTCAGGAAGTGACCACTCAGTCCGCTGAGGACGCTATTGATAAGCGTGAGCCGACCACCACGAGAGAGAAGGCGTCCCTTCCAAGATGCCAATTTGCGGTCCATTTGGGCAATAACAAACTCTCAATCATCTCTCAAAAGTTGACCGTTGCGCAGTGGGAGCCCTAAATATTTAATGGGGAAGCATTTCACTTCACATTCGAGGGCCTCAGCCACTTCTTTTGCCTTTGCTAGGTCGTCTTGAAGGTGGACCACAGTCGTTTTCTGCCGGTTGACCTTAAGGCCCACAGTCAATTCAAACACTCTCGAGACCAAATTGATATTAACTAAGTCCTCGTTTCTCCCTTTAGTAAAAATGAGGAAATCATCCGCGAATTCAAGGTTCGTCACTTCACGGCCACCACCCGGATCAATCCCTTTGATCATACCTTCTGAGTTAGCACGGGCCATCATTTTTACAAAGATATCTGCCACAAGTAGAAAAAGGTAGAGAGATAGCGGATCTCCCTGACGCAGCTCCCTCCTATGCTTGAACCATTTTCCAGGCTTACCATTTAGCAGAATTGCCGACTCACTAGATTTCAACAGCATTTCTATCCACCTTCGCCATATATCTGGGAAGCCACGTTCGCGAAGCAGAGTAAGAAGGAAATCCCAATTTATAGAGTCAAACGCCTTTGTCATATCCAGTTTAATCACATACGCATCCTTACCCGAGTGCTTGCAGTGGTGAACAATTTCGTTTGCTGCCATGAAGCAGTCATGGGTAGATCTTCCTGGCAAAAAGGCGCACTGAGTATCACCCACGAGATCGGGCATCATTGGCTTGAGCCGAAGCGCCAAAATTTTTGACAGTATTCGTATAACCCCCGAGGTTAGACTTATGGGTCTAAAATCCCCCATTTCCACGGAACCCTCTATTTTCGGAATAAGAGCAATAAAAGCCTTGTTGATTCTAGTCCAGTCACTATTCCCGAACATTAGGTGATTCAGAGTGCTATGGAAGTCCTGTCCAACGATGTTCCAGGCCTTGATGAAAAATTCAGTCGTGAGACCGTCGAGGCCCGGGGCCTTGTCCTTCCCCAAGGACTTGATGGCGTAGAGAATTTTTGACTCACTTATCGGATCCCCAAGGCCACTCAACCCACCGTGGTGACTAGGGTATAGCGCACCCCAATCAATCGATAGAATCAGAGGGTGTCCCACTCCCAGTAGATTACGGTAGTAGTTGAGACACAAAGTCGTCATATGATCCTCATTTTTCGTACTACTACTGTCATGCGAAGACAGGTGATCCAATTTCTTTGCTTTCTCGTAGTGGCCGTTCTGTGAAAAAACTTGGTATTTCTGTCTTCGTCTTGGAGCCATCTAGCATTCGCTCTTTGTCGCCAGAAAATATGTTGGGCCAGATAGCAATCATCTAACTCCTTCCTGGCTTCCTTAATCTCAACATCCTCCACACCCTCGGACCCACTAGTTTCCGTGAAAATAAGCTGATCCTCAATTTTCTTTTCCAGCGACTCAATGTGAGTTTGTGACGCACTTCTGAGAGTCTTACTCTAGATACGAAGTCGGGCCCTCATTTTCCTAGTGTTATCGATCCAACAATTCAACGTGTGGACCCCAATAGACTGCCAAGAGTCTTTAACCGTGTCCAAGAAGGATTTATTGGATAACCAAAAATGTTCCATGCGAAAAATGATGTTTGGTCGGTGTCCCATGGCAATCAAACTCAGCGGTGCGTGATCATAGAGGCCCGGATTCCCAACACGCACAATCTATGCCAAATGCCAGGTTTGCATCGGGTGATTAATCAGGACCCGTTCAAGCCTAGCCATAGCCGGGGTACAGTGGTTATTACACCACGTGAAGTGACGACCCAAAAGCGGGAGATCAAGGAACGATGAGTCGACCAAAACCTCTAAGAATCTAGCGTTATCGCTTGGGATACCACGACAGTTGAAGCGCTCATTAGAGCCGAGGGTCACGTTGAAGCCCCCCCCCCCCCCGCCCCCCCACCACCCAACCACCGTAGGCATTTCCGAATCCTCCAAAATCGTCTCCAGCTCATTCTAGAATGCGACCCGACCATTGCTGCCCGACGGCCCGTAAACGTTTACGATACACACTTCCTTATTCGACGATCTGTGTCACAGAGTCGTTGCAATGTGAAACTGTCCCATTCACGAAGATAAGCCATCAAAAAAATTCACATTCCATGCAATGAGAAGGCCACCAGAATAACCTTCGGCATTTCGAAAAGTGAAATCAAACATAGATGAACCCGTCAATCTCCTAATCCACACATCATCAAAATCTTCTATACACACAAAATGTTTCTAGTACAGAAACTAAGAAGATTATGCAACATGATATGCTTACTCTGGCGTCGAGCGCCTCTAACATTCCAAAAAGTTGTTTGATCTAGTTCATCCCCCAAGCCGCCTAAGCCGCGTCCACCGTCTTGGCTTTTGGCCCACCCTTGATAATGTCACAAGCCTCCGGTCCGGCGAGCATAAATCCAAAATATTTTAGTTTTTTGTTCATTTCAGAATTACCCATGTTCACACAGTCGGCCCCTCCACCACGGGGCTGCGCAAGGGGCTGAGCAAAGGTGTTCGGCCCGTACCGGCAACAGGCAACGGTCGATCACGGCCTTGTTTCCCTTTCCATCCACGAGGTTCCAAATCTTTAGCTTTCTCCTTTCGGTTCATTGCCCGCTTGAGGGTACCTCCCTCCGAATCACGGCTCTGGAGACGCGCGCTCTTGCGCGTGCCCACAGAGCCACCAGCATTCGGAGCCGCCGTCTGCAGTACCAAAGAAGAGGGGACTTCCACACCAGTCATCACCGCGTCCTCAGATGCTATCCATGAAGCATTTGGGTCCACCGGGGCAGAGGCCCCCTCACTCGGCCAAACCTCTTCCGGGGGCACAGCCTGGCCCGGCCCCATGAGTGAGGGTGGGGGGCAAACGGGCCGCCTGGGCGTCCGGGCCAATCCAATGCCCAACTCCCGACCGCGCTAGGGGCCCGCGGCCCAGCTCCACAGCCCCCCACTCTCAGGTTGCAGCAGTGCCCCCGTTGTATCTCGCTTCGAATAGCGGGTCGGATCCACTCCAGCCACCCATGCCACCCGTTTCGCAGCCCGATTGAAACCAAGCGCAAGAGCCAGAAGATTAGTCGGGCCAGAAGATACCTGAGAAGGTTCCATTGGGTCGAGACCTTCGAGCTGGGGCCCAACGGGAGCCGAGGCAGCATGCGGCGCCACGATCCCCATGTTGGTGCGACCAGACTGGCCCACCAAATCGGGGTCCCACACCCCAAAGGATAGAGGCCATACTGGTGGGACCTAGCTTCAAGTCAAAACCAAAGTTGCCATTGCGGGGAATCAGAGCCAAGTGGGGCCCGCCATCAGTCAAAATCCCGTCCGTAGCTCTCAAGTTTGAATTCAAAGAACCCATCTCCCCCCGTTAGGGGTTGACGGGTCAGCTCCCTTTACTGTGATGGGCGACTGCATGGGCACAGTACCCGCGGCCACGTCCCCCATGCAGCGCCGCTGAGTCGCGATCTCCGTTAGGCGCGACGCCGTCAACGGCCCCGGATACGTCACAGTACTCCAACTCGACGCCGAGTTGACGTTGCCGGCAGAGGGAGTGGCCGGGTCAGAGGAGAAGGAGGAGTTCGAAGATAGATACTGATCACTGTTTCCTATTACTTACCTTGTTGACTGGAGCAATATAATTCACCCACTACAATGCATGTTGCAGTCTAAACAGTCAACTTAAATTAACCAGGTGGGGAGCTTAATACACTATGTACAGTTCAAGAGAGAGGATGAAGGCGAGCAGAACGCAACCCCAGAGTCGAAAGCTTTGATGCGCCATGAGAGATCGAGAGAATACCAGGTAAGAAAGTGTTCAGTGATGAGGTATTAATAGGCCGACTTCTACTAGTTAATTCAAGAACTCTGGGAAACATGAAGCATGCATGGTGCATGTGATAGATACTGAACACTGTTTCCTATTACTTACCTTGATGACTGGAGCAATATAATTCGATCACCCAATACCATGCATGCATGTTGCAGTCTAATCAGCCAACTTAAATTAACCAGGTGGGGAGCTTAATACATTCATGCACGTTTGGTGGGGATCGAGCTTAATACATTCAAGAGAGAGGATGTTTTCTATGCATTATTCTTGCTGTCTTCAAAGGCGGCGATGTTTGTGGATCTACTCTTACTCAAGTAAGAGTTGCATGCGCCGTATGAAAACCATTACGATGTATATATATATAGCAGTGCGTTCTTCGAAAATTTATACCTAACTTGATTATAGGATAAGATTTGATGTTGCGTGATGATAACTACACAACACGCGTATCCATAAAACTAGATTAATTAATAGGTTAATAGGTTATCAGGTTAGTAAAAGACAGCGGATTCCATCGTTAGCCGCGACACCAACCACCTTTTAGATCCGATGGATATTCTACTACGTCTGCAGTCTGTCTGGTAGATAAGACCAAGTTGATTCCATTTTGGCGTGTAGTTTCAAATTCTTTTTAACGGGTTAAGACTTACTTTTGCCTTCAAATTATTAAAAATAAGGTAAAAAAAAATTAAAACTTTTTTTAATTAATTTTTACCCATAAATAAATAAAAATAGTTGAAAAATATTCTAGAACTATTAAAAATATGTAAAAATACTCCTAAACTTATTTTTTGATAGATTTTTTACTCTTAGACAAACGAAAATGGTTGAAAAATACTAATGACATGTTTGTTTGCGAAAATTTAGAAGCAATTTTCGTTTCGTGAAAATTGAAATAGATTTTCGAGTTTTGGATTTTCAATTTTAGTTTTGATGTTTGGCGAAAACGTGTTTGTTTGACATGTTCTGTTTTCATGTTTCACGAAACGAAAACAGCGAAAACTTATTTGTTGTGTATTATTTTCAATTATTATTTCTGGGACGAAAACTGAAACTGCGTTTGTTTGTCAAACATAGTATCTGTTTTCAATTTTTTACTCAAACTTAAAAAATATTATTAATTATGTTAATTCGTAAATAAATATTATTATGAATATTATTTTATTATATGTTAATTCGTAAATAATAAAAATTATTATTATTATTATTATTATTATTATTATTATTATTATTATTAGTTAATATAAATATAATTATATTAATATTTTTTACATTAAAAATTATTATATTAAAATGGAACATACTATTTAAAGAAAATTATTTTATAATTATTATTTATTAATAAAAATATGAAACTAATTAACTAATAAAGTCATCATGCAAGTACGAATCAAGTATTGCGACATCAACTATAATTATTAACTGATTGATATGACGGAAGTATAGAGTAAGTATTAACTAAATGGTATACCAACATGGATAAAATATAGACTAAGTATAGCGGTATGGACTGCACAAATATATATGGAGTGTCATCATTTTCATATATTGTATTTGTGCAAAAATAGACTAAGTGTGATCATATTGATTCATATATGGACTAAGTATTAACTAAATGGTATGATGACATTGACTAAGTATGGTGGTTTTTAACTTGTTTGTTATTAAAAGAAATCAACATTTTGACATTGTGAAGTTGTCGACTCCTATGGAGTTCGTAATACTGAACATGATGGCCGATGTGAGAGAAAGAGATGTATTCATAAGGGGCTGAACATAATTATATGTGAGTGCAATGTTACGTCTTATTGTTCATCATATGGTTTTTTGTTAGTGGTGTTACGTGTTAGTGTACATCATTTATCAGTTAAATTAGAAGAAGTTTTTACATGATAAAACTCATTATGACTACACTATTGTAGAACACTTAAAATCTCTCTAGCAATGAAGCAACTTGTATATGAAGCTACAGAACAATATTTTATCTAACAACAGTATAGCTTACAACAACACCTTTAAAAACATCACTAACAATTTTTACCAACACAACACCATCAGAATTCAGCAGCTAATTCAAAACACAACAGCTAATTTTATAAGAAATCTCTCTAACAATGAAGCAACTTGTAAATGAAGCTACAAAATAACATTTTATCTAACAACAGTATAACTTACATCAACACCTTTAAAAACACCACTAACAGCAACCAACCCAGCACCATCAGAATACAACAGCCAATTCAGAACACAACAGCCAAGCCAACACATGTTCATCATAACACCATCATCACATATCACATTACAGTCATCACTGTCGTCAATGAGGATCGTTGATGGAATAGGATGGAAAAATCAACTATGTTTGATTTTTTACCTTATCCATCAACAATCCTCACGACATCGATTATGACGGTAAAAAATTCTTATGAATGGTGGACAATGAAGAAAAATGTGTATCATCATTAGTTGGTGACCGCCATCAATTCAGTCCACCAAAAATATGTTTGCCCATTATCTAATAACCACATAATTATAAAATCAGCATAACCACGTAATGATAAAATCAACAACCACGCAATGTAAATTACAAAGCAAACAACGCATTGAAAATTATAATCACAACAACACAATAAAATCAAAACCCTAGATCGGAAAATAAATAACAAATTGATAACATCAATGCATATAAATACATAATAATGAGCAATATTACTTTATGACTTTAGGAGGAAAGTGCGCATAACCATTAATTGGTTATCGCCTCCAATTCCTCGCTGACGATAAAAAAAATATAAAATATAAAATAACAGCACAACAGCCTAAAATTACGACATCACTATAGCAATATATCCAAAAAATGACATCATCACAACATAATATAATTACAGCAACAGTATATCCAAAAACACCATCAAAATAACATCACAACCATCACTGAATTATCTTACTTACTTACACAAAAATACAATAGCAATAAAAATAAGTACTAGTAACCCATTGAATCCCATATCAAGGAGCTTGTCAATTTTGGCCTCTAGTTGATGCAATGGTTGATATAAGGTTTGGTTCACTTCTTCTTCCCCATCGCGTATGGTTGATGCAATGAGAGTGATCCATTGGAAGAATCCACAATCGTTGGGACTTGCAGAGCAAGCCGCATATAAACGGCCGGGGTTTTTTGCAGTTTTACTTATTCTTACTACAGCTCGTATACCAGAAAAACATATTTTGTTCTGATATCGCAAATACGTTGTATTTTCACTTATGCGACTTGAGGAAACTGTCATATTATTCTGTTCTGGTATCGCAAGTATGTTAGTATATTATTGGTACTATGCACTAACAAAACTAATAAAATTCAAAGCATTATGAAAATATATTACATGTGTAATGCATCATTGTATCTATTAACATAAAATATGAAAATACATCAAGTTTTGGGCAATCAACGGCGATGCGCAAAAGTTGATTAGCCATACCCTCACAAATATCATGCATTATATTTTGGCTAGAAGAAGGTTCACCTATTGATGATGTAGGTTCATCATCATCATCATCAATAATAACTTCTTCATTGTTCCAAATATATACTAATTCATCGAAATTTTTATATTTAATAATAAAATTGTGAATTGCACAACAAGTCAATACAATACTTGCTTGTCTTGAAACTCGTAGACATATAATCAGATTATTGTATAAATAGTAGAGATATATTTAATAAAATATATACTTTGCAATTATTCCTCATCATCTGAATAATAGTCTTCGAATTCTTCTTCTTCTTCCTCTTCTTCCTCTTCTTCATCTTCTTCATCACCAGCTTCCTCAATTTCATGATCTTCATCATCAGCATATTCAACTTCTAATTGAATTGACGTTGTGTCTGCATCCTCGAGTATTGGAATAATACGATCCACAGCAGGAAAATCATCTTCTTGATAGAAACCAGGAGGATCATTTTCTCCTACTATCGGATCAATTTTTCCTCTACCTTTTATCTTACAGACTACACGCCAATCTGCTCTATCTTTATTTCGAGCCGGATACTTCGCGTAATATACTTGTTCGGCTTGTGATGCCAATATAAAAGGCTCATTTGCTGCCAATTTCGATTTGTAATTAACCTCAACAAGTTTGTATTTTGGATGAACTTTCATGCCCCTTTCTGTTGTATCGAACCAATGACATCTAAATAGGATCACTGATTTCAAGCCGAAGTAGTGCAACTCTATCACTTCTTCCACCAGTCCATAAAAATCCATATCACATTCAACATAGGTTGTCCCTTTCACGCAGACCCCAGCAGTCATCGTCTTCTTTGTAAATGAATATTCAACCGTGTGAAATTTATATCCGTTAACAAAATATCCGCTATAGCACGACACAAGTCGCGACGGTCCACTAACAAACTCAAATATTCTTTCATCTATTTCAGCAGCACTGGCCAAACTGAATAAGGAGTTGCAGAATGTCCAAACGGATTAAAATCATCTGTGCACAATCCCAATCTGATATTTCTAGTATCCCTAGCAAATGAAGGATAACATGTATCCAAATGTTTCCATGCTTCACTGTCAGATGGATGAGTCATTACTGTATCATCACGACTTCTTGCATGCCAACTCATGTAGGGGGCTGTCTTTTCCGACATGAATAATCTTTGAAGCCTCGGTGTTTGTGGAAAATACCGAAGCACCTTAAACGGGATATTTTTCTGTCGGACCGATTTCTTCTCCTTGTAACGAGGGTGTTGACATACAAGGCATTTATCCAACTGCACATTTTCTTTATAATATAAAATGCAGTTATTTTGGCACGCGTGTATTTTTTCGTACCCAAGCCCCAATTTTCTCATTAGCTTTTTAGTCTTATAAAAAGTTGGCTCAAACTTGTTATCAGTAGGCAGCATTCCATTAATCAATCCAGCAATCCGATCATACGCAACTCCGCTGATATTACAATCGGCCTTGATGTTTAAGAGCTGTGTCATTGCTGAAAACCTAGTGTATTTAAGACAATTCTCATACAAAGGTTCATCGGCAGCTTTCAACATCTCGTAAAATTTTGCAGCTTCTTTATTCGGTAATTCAATCTCTACCGCAGTTTGTACTTCTGTTATATCAACCGCTGTAGTATCTGGTGGGACTGATGTCTGAAGAACTGGCCGATCAACATTATCATTCAGGTGGAATTGACCCCCAAGACTATCAAGTATCATAGTTCTATAGGGATTACATTGACCGGATGAAGAAGCACCAGCAGAGGAAGATTCACCATATGTCTGAACGACAGGATTGCTCGACGTCCCGACTTCGCGTGACTCCCCGTGACAAGTCCATAGAAAATATCTTGGTGCAAATCCTTTGGTATATATAGATGCAGAGTGACAGTCTCCCGATCCAAAAATCGTCCATTCGAACAAATGCGGCACGGACATCGGATTTGATCACCCATGCTAACGAAATTTCAATTCGAATAGGCAAAATTTAGGAAGTACGTTACGCCTAATCGAAACTCATTCGTTAAAGCTCCACGATCAAGACGTCGGTACATCCAACTTCGATCAGCCGACATGATTCTGTCAATCAATGACAATTTCTTTGGTTAATGTCTTTAGGTGAGATTGTCCTATTCCATTCGGGATTTATGTTATTTGAACTGCACTTACTTTTTTATTTTAACTGTTAACTAATTATTCTAAATTTCGGCAGCATCTCTCTATAGTTCTCCGAATACGCATATCATCTGGGCGCGTATCGGAGAACAAAAGAGATATTGCCGAAATTTAGAATAATTAGATAACAGTTAAAATAAAAACGTAAGTGCAATACAAATAACTATATTCCCAAATTATCCAATCAGGGACAATTCAAGAATTGTACATCGTATAAAAGATCATCTACTTCTTTTACACGAACATACAATCCCCGAACGGATCTAAGGTTTTGCTAAATCATATCCGACTCGTCGATGCGTACGTGAAACATATGAACTCGTCGGATGCATGATTATTTTCTAAATGTTTCGAGACCGTTCGAGTCCATATTGGACGATTTCGGCGCGCATCCGAAGTGGATGATTCCGGCGCGCGTTCGAAGTGGACGATTCCGGCGCGCGTCCGAAGTGGACGATACCGGCGCGCGTCCAAAGTGGACGATTCCGGCGCGCGTCCGAAGTGGACGATTCCGACGCGCGTCCGAAATTAATCTAAACCCTAATAATTAATCTAACAAATTAAACAATTAATCTAAATAATTAATTAATAATTAATTAACAATTATAAAATAATTAATTAACAATTATAAAACAATATAAATTATATATAAAATTATAAATTCCGGCGCCGGCCATCGGCCGACCGCCGCCGGCCGAAACCCTAGAAATAGGGTTTCGGTCGGATTGATTCCCACCGGCCGCAACGGGAAGAGACGGCCGGCCGACGAGGCATGCCTGAACAAGTCGGCAGCAGCGGGAGGAGGAAGAGGCATCGTCGGCGTCGGCAGCAGCGGCAGGGGCGGCGAGAGGCGAGAGCAGGAGCGGCGGCGGCAGTAGCGGGAGGAAGAAGGGTCGGGCGCGACTGGTGCCCTATATAAACTTATCAGCAATGGCTCACTCGCCCGTTAGAAAGCCGTTGTTGATAAGTTATCATCAGCAACGGCTCACTTATCTGTTAGAAAGCCGTTGTTGATAATTAAAATATCAGCAACGGCTCGCCTTTCCGTTAGAAAGCCGTTGCGGATAATTAAAATAATCCGCAATGGCTCGCGTATCCGTTAGAACGCCGTTGCAAATAGCAACGGCTTGAGCGGCCGTTGCTGATAGCCGTTGCTGAAGACCTAATTTCTAGTAGTGTCGGCATCATCTTTAGGATTGTAAAATGTTCATTCAAGAGTCCAAAACATCGTTCGATAACATTCCGACAAGATGAATGTCGTTGGTTGAACAATTCTCTTTAGACGCTGGGTTGCGCCTATAATAATCTGACAGATGATATCTTTCGCTTCGATAAGGTGCCAAAAATCTGAATACATTAGGATATCCAACATCCACCAAGTAATATTCATCTATCAATATAATGTATAAAAAATATCAGTAATAAAACCAGTACAAGAATGTGATTATGGTTCATGAATTTTACCTCTGTTTGACATCGAAAAATTTGAGTTAGGAGAGTATATTGTATGTGCAAAAATTCGCGAGTCATTTGCGGTTCCCTCCCAACCCGCCTTCACATATGTGAACGACATATTGTGGGCGCAAGCCGCCATCATATTTTATGTTATTGTTCCCTTACGGCCACGATATAAAGATGATTTGTTGACAGGAACGAAAGCGGAGACATGAGTCTCATCAATTGCCCCTATGCAATTCTACAAAACCATTCTTGGATTAGTAAGACCCCTTAAGGCTAAAATAAAGTGCCTAAGTGGTGTACATTATCTTAAAATATGGAAACCACCGTGGATTTTCATGAATCTCCGGTTGAATTGTTCGCGGTTCATGAGGTTTTATAAGTTTGGTTCCCAACCTTAGAATCGTTGTAAGTACATACTTGAACCATTTGTGGCATGTTTGAGTTGAGTGTTGGTATCGCTCTGGAACTACTCGAACTCGTTCATTGTGACAAATTGTATACATAAACATAGTAACGACTTCTTCCACATAAATATTTTTGTCCTCTAAGCCTAATCTCCTAAGCTCACCACATAATCTTAGGAAGAGAGGTGGTTCCATACGAAGATTTTCGTAATATCTAACTGGACTATGTATCAACTATTGGACGTAGTCAGCACCTCTCAACATTGAAGAGTGTACTGCTCTTCATGGAGGAGCATTTAGTTGATTGTCTAATGATTCCATTATATCCAACATAATTACTAATATAACATCTTCACAGTATTGCTCTTCATCACTATCTGATTCATGTGATGTATTTGGTGGATTTTTCATTCTACGACAACATAGAGAAAGAAATCATCACACAAATATGCAATTCATCTTAAACTTAAATAAGCAAAAGTTATTGCTGAAATAAGCACACAATCTTAAACTGAAATAAGCATACAATTTTAAACTGAAATAAGCACACATTCTTAAACTGAAATAAGCACACAAATTGCTATAATTATTACCATGTACTCAACCGCACAACAAACAAATAAGTATCTGAAATATAAAGTAATTAACAATACTGAAAAATAAATGCAAGGGTGCACAAAGTCATCAGTTCAAATTAAATAGCAATTCACTCACGCACTATAAAGTTTTCAAGAAGTTCCTCAGTTTGTCATCTTGCAATGTCATAATAAATATCTGAGATTCTGCATTAGCAAGCATGAAATGGCAAGTCTTAGCATGAGTTTCTGCAGATAGCCCATGCAAATTACTAATGTGCTCAACACAATTTGCTAGGCTATATGAATCTGCGGGTGGGGTGTAGTACATATTGAGGATGTCTCACTTCGAACACGACGGGCTGCAAAGTGTTCATTAATGAGTTCATACATCTTTTGCGTCTCTTGTTCTACGGATGTTCTCACCGATGATTTATCTCGTTCTTACTGCGACTGTGACTTGAAGAAACATATGGACGTCGAGGGATTTCATGGTCGTTATCCCTCGTGTCCTCCTCTTCCCCTTCCTCTTCTATAAGAGACTCATTACCGCGTGCATTCTGCCCCAATAATTGATCCTCTAACAAACGCTCCTCGGATGAATTCAAAGGCGTCTGTGTAGATGATCAGGCCATCCCACCAGTTGCCGATTGATTTTAAAAAATTAATTCCAACAATGTGTAGTTGGCAGGTGATCCATTCTTAAACTGTTTGAAACACTCTTTTTTTCATCATCTCTGCACACGAAATAAATTCTATTAAAATGCTACCCAACATGCAACCTACTCTATTAAGAAAAACCTGTTGTGCTATTCCACATGGTTTCATCAGCCTCAATCCTCCCTGTGTTGGGATTCCAGGTGACCCTAGTGTGGTTAATCAATTCTTGGAAGTCTTTAAAGATACGATGAAGGTAATTCTTCTTTCCCTTACACCGATCAACCTCGTACCTAGTGTCATATTTTTCCAAAAGCCTATAGCTAATTTCTTCCCAAACAGGCTTGTCAAAATTCAAAGTGTCTAATTTTATTTGTTTATTATGCAGTATAAACAAAAAATCTTATGTAGCATTTTTGGACAAGTTTTTCGACTTCTCCCTCAGATTACGATAGCCTCTCATTTATAATTATATCTATTTAAAAAATAAGTGAACAATAAGTGAAGAATAATAATGAAGCATACATAACAGTGAAGTGAAGCATAGATTAATAAGGTAGCATAAGAGTGAAAAATAATAAATGAAACATACATAACAGTGAAGTGAAGCATACATAACAGTGAAAAATAAAAAATGAAACATACATAACATGAAGCATACGTAACAGTGAAGTGAAGCATACATAACACTGAAGAATAATAAGTGAAGCATACACAACAGTGAATCATTGAACAATAAGTGAAGAATAACAGTGAAGTGAAGCATAGATTAGCAATGTAGCGTATGAGTGAAAAATAATAAGTGAAACATACATAACAGGAAGCATACATAACAGTGAAGTAAAGCATACATAACAATGAAAAATAATAAATGAAGCATACATAATAGTGAAGTGAAGCATACAAACAGTGAAGTGAAGCATACATAACACTGAAGAATAATAAGTGAAGCATACATAACAGTGAATCATTGAACAATAAGTGAAGAATAATAGTGGCAAGGTAACATATGAGTGAAAAATAATAAATGAAACATACATAATAGTGAAAAATAATAAATGAAGCATACATAACAGTGAAGAATAATAAGTGAAGCATACATAACAGAACATAATTGAGATAGCTATAATGGTAAACATAAATGTTATATAAGGATTACCCCTCATTTGGATTAAATCAAAATATCTAAAAAATCAAAATCCTAAAGAATCAAAATCTAGTTTTGGGGGGCTAATACAAATTTTCGGAAAACGAAACTGTTCTAATCTTCCGGGTCAAATATGGGTAGGCTAAAGGCTTCCAAAAAATTCTTAAAAATATCTCGTTATCTAGTTTTAACCCAAGGAACAATTACCATAATTTTTTATGTTAGAAAAATATCTAGGTCATATAGCCCTCTAAGGACCTCCCTAGGCTTAGTGAATTTCAGGGCGATTTCCGGGTTTTCATATTTTGGGATTCGGGGATGATTTTTGGGTTCTTATGCATCATCATGAAGATTTACAACATAAACTAGACACCCTAAACCTAGACTCTATCTTCTCGACGAATCTGAGCGCGTCGACCAACGTCCTTCTGATTTCCCGATTTCTTTGATATTTCCGATCGAGGACGTCATGCGCTAACCGACTTGAAACCTGAAAGATTTCTTAATGAAACATTAGTTCCATGTTTGTTATCATCAAAACCGAGATTAATTACCAATGTTGAAAACCTTAAGCCAACTGGTGAAACCGAGTTTTGTTTGGTTTTCGATCAAAACGGGCGAAACGAGCAGAAATGACATCATATTTACAAGTATGCCACCGCTCGTTTTGCCAATTTTCGCGAAAACGCGAAAACGAGCGGAAGTCATTTTCGTGAATTAGTAAAAAAAGGGTGTTTCACGAAAACTCATTTTCGTGAAACAAAACTTGAAAACTGGACGTGTTTTCCTCAACAAACACAGTTTCGGACTCACTTTTCAGTTTTCGCGAAAACGAAAATTGAAAAGTGGGCAAACAAACACGCCCTAATATTTTTATTCATTTCTAAGAAAAAAAACATTTTCTACCTTTAGATCGACATGGATAAAAATACTGATATTTTTTAATTATTTTCGTTTGTTTGGGAGTAAAAAACTTATCAAAATAACATTTAAGAGTATTTTTACTCATGTCTAATAGTTCAATGGCATTTTTCAACTGTTTTCGTTTGTTTAAGGGTAAAATTAATCAAAGAAGAGTTTATGAATATTTTTACACTATTTTTAATAGTTCGAGGGTAAAAATCACTCTTAATCTTTTTTAATTTTTTTTCTTTTCTATATTTTAAAATCTTAATTTGAATCTTTTTATTATTTTTTTCAAAAAAAATGAGGTTCAAGACCACACAATGCATTTCATAATATTTAAAATGTAAAAGTCTTTGATTTTGATGTATTATTGTCCAAAACCAAGAGACCAAACCAAAACAAAGAAAGAGAAAGCACTAAAAACTAAACCCTAAAATTTACTATTGTACATAAATACGCTTCCAGGAAGAGAAACCAAGGATCACCGCCTTGGTTTTTTACTTATGAGCTTTAAAATTCTATTATCTCTCAATTACGTACGAAATATTTATTATTTAGATACGGAAATTAATGAGCATTTATATCTAGCGGTTGAATCCATCGATTTCTTCTACCAATATTTTTTTAAAAAAAAACGATAATTTTATAAAAGCTAGAGAAAAAGAGTTTAGTTATTCTTGTGATTCCATAAATTTAGTTAGAAGAAAAATTTATTTGTTCAATGTACTATTTGTTAAACATGCATATTGATAAGAGCAGCTTTTTATTGTTTACACTCTTATTACTTATAATAGAATTATACTATTTGTAAGTGTTTATTATCGATCGTTAGAAAGGGAAAAATTATATATTAGTCTGGCATTTTTAGCCTAGGATATTTGTATTAATGATAACAAACAAAATATTTGAGGTTCTGATATAACAAGCTCAAAAAAAAATTAAACCGAAGAATTCAAGAAATCAGTGGAGATTGCATTCAAAGAAAATTAAAGGGTCATCCTAGCTACCAAGAACAGTGTTTTCAATCTAAAAATTTGGACACTATCAATATGTTTTATTTTATTTAATTGGGTTCTGATACTCGTAATTTGGACACTATTTTATATGTTTTATTTAATCAAAAGTGATAATAGACATTTGTGTATTACTTTGATTGCTTGTATTGATTCTATTATTGTGATGAAGTCTATATATGGATCAATGAAAGTTGGTTGTGCATGCGAATGACGATCACTAAATAAGTTGCATATTAGAGAGATCCAAAAGATTCTTAGTCATTGATTTATTAGGGTCGAACATCAATAAATTAATCAGTAAGATTAGCACATAAAATGTACCATATATTAGGAGGATGTCCCGTTTTGTAGACATTAAATGTGTTTGGTATGTCAATGGATGCTCATTAGTTAGAATAGTTCAATGAGCTGACTCATCGAGAATTCGATTATAGTCAAAAAAATTTTAAAAAAAATTCTCATGTTCACTACAACATAATTGACCTATAGAGACACATTATATTTTTGTTTCTAAATCTTCATATTTAGAGACTAATAAACACGAAATTTATTCCTAATTAGCCTCTAAAGATCTATAGAAACAACAACAACAGAATCACTAAATTGATTTATCTCTAAGCTATAGAAACACCAGCAACATAGTCACTTAATTGATCTGACTCTAAAACTAGTTTTATGTGTTTATTAGTCTCTAAATGTGATGATTTAGAAATAAAAATTTAATTTGTCTCTAATTACATGTCTCTGTAGACCGATTGTATTGTAATGGTTGTAGTTGTGCGAGTTGATCCTTTAACATGAGTTTATACTTTGAGGATGTCTCTATTCTTAGGAATCATTAAAGAACACTTATCAGGTGCATCAAGTCAGCACTTGATCGTGGCCTTACTACTAGTCTTTGGGAGAA
Organism: Canna indica; assembly: GCA_034359265.1. Lineage (NCBI taxonomy): Eukaryota > Viridiplantae > Streptophyta > Magnoliopsida > Zingiberales > Cannaceae > Canna > Canna indica. The sequence goes on from CP136897.1 coordinate 21,656,258, forward strand.
ATGGAAGTTGAAGCCCCGCTTGGTCTTCTCGGAGTCGATAATCCCATCCTCATCGTAGGTACTACTGACACTTTGAAAAGGAATAGAAGCCCCCCCTCAATTTATTCTTCAATGGCAAAGACTCAATCAAGGATCTTAAAGGCATGGAAGTGTTTCGCCGTATGGATACCCGGCCAAGACAATTTTAATTAACTTGGATTGTAAAGTAAACTCACAACTTTCTCGTTTTTCAATTAAGAATTAATTATTAGGTTTGTTAATATAGCTTCATGGATCATGATGAGATCCTTTATAATGTTTTTAGGATATTTATTTATTATTATTTTAAAATTTTAAAATTTTGCTACATCTGTATGAGATATTACCCTAAAAACTTTCATTAGCTAGGGGCAACCTAGCTATATTGATAGGCCAAATTCATAATGTAAATCGAAGTCTTCTCTACTTAAATTCATAATTTTAAAGCTGATAGGCCAAATTGATAAAACTTTAAAATTTATAAGCTAAACTAAAATTAACCATTATTTTATAATAATAAAAAATGAATCGATATCCTATACATGAGAATAAACAAATCTAATTAAGCTCAGTAGATCGATATAGCCATCCAGATAAACAATAACAACACATGAGTAATTAAAAACCAAATAGCATTAGATTTAAATTATTTGATCGGATGATGTCTAGCTAGTTACTGTGCAACAGGTGGAATAAGCAAGAAACACAAATGATCAACAAGCAGTACTGCTGTTCACAACCACGTACTACACTGACATCTAGGAATCCATAAACCCTAATCAATTAAACTATAAGGAAACACGTACAGTGCTTGTTGCACAATTACTTACCTGCACCTGATCTCTCTCACTCTCGATCTCTCTCTTCTCATTATGCACGTACTCCGTGCTCTGGATAAGCCTGCTGATTGTTTCTGTTGGTATTTCCAACCGTGTCATCAGCAGAAGAGTTCTGGTTGCTTTCGCTGTAGCAGCTGCATTTCTTGTTGCAACGCTTTGCCACTCCAGCAATTTTAGGGATATCTGCACGGCTATTAGCGTCATCATATTGCAGCAATCTTGAGCAAACGTAGCCGCATCCTTGGTTGCGTATCGCTGCATTGACGGCCTTGCAGCAGTCATCGCCGGCGACGCCTCGTTTGCATGGGGAAATATCGAAGGAACGCCCAGGTGCGAACGCCGCGGCAATGAGGAGAAGAGCCAGGAAAGTGCCGCCTGCCATTAGTGAGAGAGATGAGAACGATCGACAAGGAGACTGATCAGGTAACAATTGACGGGAGTATACGCGCGTGCTAGCTGCAGAGATTTAATTAATGGAAGAGTGAGGTCGTCGTCGATGACCCGATGAATGCGTTGATCGAGTCAACATATTTAAATGATTATTCTTAATGTTTGTGAGGATCTCGCCAGCGAAATCTGAGTTCATGCAATTAGATTAGTTGCAGCTCATTAATGATCAGTGTTTTCTTTACAATATATGATCAGGTTATTTTTTAGTAATTAACTCCCTTGATTGATCGACCTAATCTTGCCTACCGATACATATTTATAGTGATCATTAATTAAGAACGCCAAGTTCATTCATTACTTGTATTATTTTTCTAACTTAGAACTTCATATTTTAATTTTTGTAGAAAGATTCTGTATGTAGCTGAGGAAGAATCACCCAATTCTTGACCCGGACTATCCTATTCTTTTTGGGACCCTAAAACTTGATTTTTTTTTCTAGCCACTCCCATTAAAAGGGTCTTGCTTTTCGCCCTACCTGACGGCAAGAAATATTATGATTTTGTTTTTTCTCACAAATGGTTGCGGGTGCATCGGGCACGCTAAAAACATTATGGTACACGAGATCAGGCAACCTACACCCCTTCCTTACAGAACTTCGGTAATTTTGTGTCTGATGGAAATTTACTTAAAACATTCTCCTATATTAAATGGACTCGATCCACCACAGGGCTGCTTAAAAATTTAAAATAAACTATGATGCTTCGTTCTTGGACTTGACAGGTGACATTGAATTCGTGATCAGATCTTATGATGGTTTCTGTACATCAGTTGTGAGCTCTTACTTGAAAGGAAACTCTGTTCTTTTTCTAGAAGCTATGGCAATAAAACAATGTCATCTCTTTGCCTTGGAACATTCACTTCCTCCTTAATTTCTAGGTGGAAACTGATTCAAAAACTCTAGTGGATGCTTTGACTCGGCAAATCTCCATTCCTTGGGAGCAAGGGTGAAGTCATAAAATTATTTCAAATGTGGCAAAATATAAAATCACACATCATGAGAGCAATTACATGGCAAAAAAATATTTTTAGAGAGGGCAAATATAATTAAACACTAGTATATATATAATATATATGTTAAGGGGGGACCAATTTCGGGGGGCAATTGCCCCCCTTGCCAATACACTGGCTCCAACCATGCTTGGGAGATTACCCTGTAGCCTTGAACATTCATTTTCTTGCTTCACAATGTAACCTTGTGAATTTCGTTTTCTATTACTGTGAGGTGAAAAAAGCTGCCCATTGGGCAGCAACTAGGACTAGATGTGAGAAAGATGTTTTTGTTTGATCTTTCATTCGCCCTCCTAAATTGGAGGCTATTTTGTTCGTGAACTCTTTTGGGTCCGGCATCAGCGGGTTAATAAGATAAATTCTTTATTTTGGTAAAAAAAAAAAAAAAAAAAAAACTATCGCACAACCCATCCTTATTTCATCACCACCACCCTCCATTTCTACCTAGGAACAGGAGTAGTGGTCCCTCTAATTAATGGAATCTTGTCATTCATTTTAGAAATTTCTAGTTTTTGGCTTATTAGCTTGTCAATGGTAATCCAGATGAGATTCAAGAATCTCAGTTATCACTGTTATGTTGATCAAGATTGTGCACATGGCCAGACTGGTTTCTATATACTAAAGTTTGACTAAGCATAAGATCATTCACCTGAATATGAAATGAGTTCACGATCTAATTAAGTACGTAGAGGTCAGCTTGCTTGCCCAATTGTCCCTGGACCTCAAGATGATTAAGATGCCAGACTTAATTTATCGTTGCCTTAAAAAATGTTAAAGGTATTAAAATAAATTTTAACCTAATTAAATATTAAAGCATGGTCTATCTGTGTGGGTATTTGGTAGCTCCGGTCCACCACAAAACAAAAAAACATTTAAATATTGGCATAAAAAAATCCGGCCCATGTGGCGGGCGGCGGTTTATAACACTACAATAATTTATTTAATTACTGACGGATTAAAACTGACGCTTAGTATAAGCGTCGGTTTTAATCAAAGTAAGCTGGGTTAGGGAGCAATTAATAATCGGCGTTGGTTGTTGAAGCCGGTTAATTGATAACTTGCGCCATCAATTCTGCGCCTTTTTTGTTTTGTTTCCATCTCCCGCTTCTCATTTTCTTTTTCCTGCTGCTCTTCTTCGTTGTTTTCTTCTTCCCGCTTCTCAATTCTCCCGCTCCCTCCCTCTTATTCCCACTTCTACTTCCTCTCTGCTCTCCTTAGATAAGATGAGATAAGTCTCGGCCAAATAATCTTACCTAATCGCATTTTTTCGAGGAGCTCTAAGGATTATTAATAACTAATGCTCCTCCAACATCTTTAGCTACGAGGAGCTTGTGCTGCTCTCTCCTTCTTGTGCTATTCCTCGTCACCGTCGTCAGGGATATAGCGAACAATGCGACTGCGATGTCACTATGGACAAGTACCATCACTACAAGGTCAAGGGCTATCCTTCACGTTTCTATCAATGATCTGGTTTTTCCTATTCAAGTCTCCATTTAGGATTTTTCCTTCACACATTCCTTCTCTGAGCCGCGAACAAGCAGCATTCTCTCCACATTCCTACTTACATTTGTAGATCCAAGTCTCCTTCCCTTCATCCCGAACAAGCAACATCCTTCTCCACATTCTCCGACCTAGATCGCCTTCCTTTCCTCTCGAAACAAGCAACATCATTCTCCCGATCGATCGCACTCGGAACAAGCAACAAATCCTACTTTCTTCTATGCCATTTCAACAACAACCAACAAACCCTAGTTTCTTCTCTGCCGCCGCCTCCCATCAACCAAAATCACTCATTCCTTACCCCTTCTCTTCTTCCCAATGGACCCCTCCGCTCTGTCCCCTTCTACTTCATCGTAGGAACGCTCGCCTCTAGCACAACGCTCAGCGCCTACGTTGCCTCCCCGGCCCTCATTCGACCATTCTTTGTCTAACCAAGTCTACGCTGACCTCGATAAACCCTAGAAAGACCGAAGAGCTCCACCCGTAGGGTGTTGGAACGGATCGAAGAGCTTCACTCTTTTGGTGCTTCAGGAACCCAAGTTGGCGAAGTAGTGTTCAATACATCATTAACATGGTAACTTTTGTTTTATACCTTTTCTACTTCACTAGTCAATACTTGAGGTTATTTTTTTGCTGATTCTGGTGCTTTAAAAAATCCCTCTTTCCTTGAATTTGATGCAAGGCAGGCAGCATTTTGGAATTCATTTGGTTTGATACTTCTTAGAACTGGTCGTCTGCAGGCAGACATTTGTTTGATTTTGTTTTTTCATTACTTTGTCATATTTTTTATTGAGTTTAAAGAGGACTACTGCATGTTCTGGTCATTACGCAGGATATGCCAATTATGCTAATTTTATTTTATCTTTACTTGATCTTGTTACTCTTTTTTCAGAGTGTTATATCAAATTTTTTTTCATCTTAACAATTATACCAGATTACTTGGATTCCCTTGCAAATCTTGGAATTGCATACCTACAAAGGTGTGTAAAAGTTATTTAACCTTGCCTCTAAAGTGTTTCTAGTTTGTAAATTTTTCTGTTTAATTAATTCAAAAGTTCGATGTATACCATGCCTAGTTGAACATGTGTACATAACTTGTATAATTTCTTTGGGAATTATTATATAAATCTTTCCATCAGAAGTTACTATGCTTTATTGGCCTTCTTATATCAGAAGTTACTTTATTGCTTGATTGCAATAAGTTTGAGATGAGTATTACTTGTATTACTTGTTAGTATTATTTTCCTTTACTGATTTGTATTATTTGTTTTACTTTTTTGTTGTTGCTTAAGTATAATATCTTATAGTTTCAGTGGGAATTTGAAACTTTCTGCAAAATGCTTCCAAGACCTCCTTTTAAAAGACTAAAACAATCTAGTTGCTCTAATGAACTATGCAACTGTGCTTTTGTGCAAATATGCTTAAGTGGTCCCAGGTATGTTTTGATTCCGTCCATTTGTCCTCTTTTAATTGATTGTAATTATCAAAGAGTTAATGGACATAGACTGATTGTTCATTTAAATCTGAAATTTATTTCTTTGAGCATTCCTAATTACTTCTTTAGGTGCAGAATGTATTATTCTTATTGTGCAATCTATTTAGCTTGTTGGGTTAATGCAAAAAATTTCAGCTATTTGTTTTGCATTTTTCATATGTACATGAATATCTACATGGAAGAATGGTTGTTGTAGGATTTACTCTTAAACCTTTATATTACTTGTTGCTCATGTCTTTTTTTTTCTCTTAACTGTTAACTTCATTTGTTCGTTGGATGCACGTACAACCCATAATCTTGAAAAAAAATCCCTGATGGAATATATGGTAACTTCACAATGCACATCCCTTCATTCTGGCAATTATATTTTTTTCATAAAAGGTGCAGAATTTAAAATATTGGTTTCATTCTTTTGGTGCAATATGCACTTCCACCAGCAATGAACATAGGTGAGACTTCCATTTTATCTAGTATTAACTTTTTCTTGATGCTTGATGATATTAGTTAATATTGGTTTTACAGATTACAATCATAATCTTTAAGTTGTCTTCATGAAGTATCATCCCTCATTTCAAGCACACAATTGCAGGCACTATAACTCAACTGTTTGGGGCTGGTGAAAGTGAATGCTCTGTGATTTTCCTTTGGGCATATGCCTCCTGGCTTCATTTTCACTCACCCTGTGGTCAACTGTCTACATGTGGCTCGTCTCCACCAACTAAGATTCTCGCAATTAAGCTTGCAATTATTCATTCATCAGAAAGGAAGCTCCTGACATCCATTTTTATGCTTGCTTGACTGCTAATGCTATCTCTGGTGGAGTAAAACATTGTATTGAATGCATGTGGGACAGAGATGAAGAAGATAGATTTAGGGAAGTCCTTGCAACTAAGTCTTCTATTTGAAATGGAATTCAATTCAAGCAGTCAACTGGATGCTAGTGAGTTGAAAGGGACAAACAAAATTGTCCTCATTATTCTATATATATTTTTTGCTATTGCTTGAGTTTTGAAGAACTTAGCAAATTATTAGGGCGGTTGAGGGATCATTTCATTCTGGCAATTATATTTTTTTCATAAAAGGTGCACAATTGAAAAAATTAATTAATACTAGATAAAATGGAAGTCTCACCTATGTTCCACCAGATTTACCGCACAAATTAAAATCATTCTTGCATGTATTCAAAATATTTCATTCTTGCACAATTTAAAAAACTTTAATTTTGTTTCTGCTAAAGAGGCTTATGGTTGAATGTGCAATATGAAATTCTATCCTTATAATTGATTCAGACAAAGAACACTAACTTTTATCATTGACTATTGTGTATATGCAAAGCTGAAGTTCTTATGAAAAGCTGATTCTCCGTAACCTACTGGCCAATCTCAAGGTATAGTTTTATGGACTGACTTTTCTGATTTTAATTTTTAATTGACAATGTAAATGTAAAAGTGAGACATCAAAAATTGAGATTAATTTGCTTTATTATCTGCTTCCATTCAGACTTTTCTCACACTAGGATTAAATTACTTTACATGCACTAGAGGGTTGGGACCAGCCAAACATAAATTATATTGTTTCCATGAGCTTGTTGTAAAGTTAAATGCATTAATGTTAGTTAATTTTCTATTTAGTTAATTGAGTCAATTTGCTATTTAGTTAATGAGATTAATTCATTAACTGCTATTTAGTTAATGAACAACTATGCAGCTTTGAACAATTTAGATGTGCAATAAGCAAACCATGCATGAAAGTGAATTTGCACAAGAAAGTAGAAATCCTAGAGCTGAGAAATGTAAGCAACTTTTTGAATATATCATCATATTATCATCTAATTGATGTTCTAACAAAAATTTGTTGAGAAACAAAGATGGATACCATCGATCCATTAACTTTTCTCTAGCTTCATATTTATAGAGGGTGTCTCTAAATTTAACACATAAGTTTGTTCAATTGTTTTGTTCTTGATTAGTAACTTGTAGTTGTCTGCATTTTGACCTTTGTTTATTAAATTGAGCTATTTTTACCGAGGTTTAAAATCTCGACTCAATACCAATATAGGTAAATAGTTGTATTTATTTATTAGTTGTACCTTTGTTTATTTGTAGTTTATTAACCTACCCGAAACTAGATCTGACCACATCATTTTGCTGCTTTTCAGGATAATTATGTTCCTGATATTTGATCAATGATTTAAATCAGCATTAAGATCATGTTTAATGCAAGGTTAATTATAAATACTAACAATTGATCATGTTTAACATATGGTTTGCTTTGTTCAATAGTCTCTTCTTTTTGGTTAATTTATTTGATGTGTCTGCTTCTATATTGCACTGTGTGAAGATTTTGTCTATAACCTTTCTATGTATATGCAGCTCTTTGCTGATTTTTTCTGAGTTGAAGGAATAAAATTAAAGATGTTGGAGGTGGTTCTTAACAAATTCCTCCTTGGGAGATATTATTCATGTCATTCATCCCATTTCAATACAAACTAATTATTTGTTCTCTTGCCACAAGCATATTTATAGGTCTCTTTTTTTCATTTAGTCTTATTTTTAAAGAGAACTCTAAATTAACTCTCCTCTTCTTGCAAGTTAGAACTTAATGGGTGACATAAAGTTTCACTTTGAGATCCAAGTGGACATTAGTCTTATCCAAATGATAGAAACATTAATGCTAACGTTTGAAAGCATATTTGTTGAACCATAAAATTGGTAATTTTTTGTCATGAACTCTAAACATTAATGCTGCTCGAGTTAAGGATGGCCTCATGAAAGGTTATTGTTTCTGGTAACTTTTAAATTCATAGTTTTTAGCATCTTCTGTACATCTCATGTGTACTTTTATTTTCTGAGAATTGGAGATTATTTTTAACTCTTATATGCATTTAGGGGATAAATGAGTTTATACACCATACAATTACCATTATTGGGTATTAGAAGAAGCTAGAATAAAACAACATTGGTTTTTGTAATTTCCTTGGCCTTATTAGATCCTTACTAGTTCATCGAATGGTGCTTCTGCAATATGTCCATAGCTCTACGTACTAATATTTCCTTATGACCTGTAATTATTTTTAGCAAATTATTGTTTATTAATTAGTTGAAGAGAAAAAGATAGTATTAAAAGAATATGCAACATAAAACTTTTGTATATTTATTGTGATTATATACGTTACGTGAACTTTCTTTAACTTTTTCTCTAGTAATTTTAAATGAGATCCCTACACAAGGATTATCATTCAACACCATAGGAAACCAACAATTTGCTAGCTTTCACATGGTTCCAAGAACAAGAGGAAGATATCAATTGATTTGGGTACTACTAAAAATACATATGGAAGGATCAGTCCCCAAACTTTTCCATACATGTCACAGTGTTTCATCATTTTAATGCTTTAATTGTAAAACTTTTAGAAGTCTGGTAACTACTTAGAACTCAGTATCTAACTGAATTGAATTGCTTTGAACTTAGTTTGGAAACTACTTAGAACTCAGTTCCATACATAATATGAGAACTTTCTTTGTCTACTTAGTAATTGATCTGTCTGGATTAATTTAACACTTAATATTGAATGCTAGAAATTGATTTTATCATCATGTAACAATAAAACAAGCTTGTCCTTTGTTGAAAGTCGAATATTCCATCTATTCTTGGTCTATCTCTGATCTGCTATTAATTCTGTTTTGTTTAGGCATCATTGCCTTTCAAATATACATGCTCATGCAAATATACACTTTGTTTTAGTACAAGTGGAGGAAGAAGTTATCTTAGACACAATGCAAGTTGTAAATGAAGAACTAGTTGCAAGTGTTGCTAAGGTGGATGAGCATGCTGCCTAGATCAATTTCAAGATTAGGCATTTCAATAAGAAGAAGAAAAAGAATTTTAGAAATTCGAGGAGCTCGCTTAAACAAAGACAAAAAGAAACAAAAAGAAATGGCACCTTGGGAGTAGAGGCTGCATTCATTACTTGGGTCACTTGCCACCTTTTAACTAAAAAGAAGATAACGCTTCATTAGAAATTATCTTATAATTTTAGACTAATTGACAATTTATTGAGCAGAATTATCTATTGTTGAAATAGTTTATTGAGTTGTTCATTTTTATACTTGAGCGGAATTATTTATGTTTCAAATTTTGAATCAAGTTTTAAGTATTTGAGTTGAGCATAATTGTTTGTTTTAAATAGGCCTAGAACAGCCATAAAACATATTGAATTGTTTATTTGACCTAATAGCATCTATTAAGTCAAATAAATATTTATTTAATTATAAATGGAATATATTAATATAATTTAACTATTTATTTATATTTATATTAAATATATTCAAATAAAAATTATATATATATATATATATAATATTAAAAATTATATATCCAGCACCCCTTAAAAGGGGCGCCGGTACCAAAAAAATTGGCGCCTTGCAGGGCGCCAACTTTTGCTAGCTGGCGCCCCTGCAAAGGTGCCAACTTTTGCAAGCTGGCGCCCCTGCAATGTGCGCCAGCTTTTGCAAGCTAGAGCCTTGCAAGGTGCGCCCCTTGCAAAAAGCTGACACTCCTTTGCAAGGGCGCCTGTTTTGGAAAGACCGACGCCTTTAAGGGTGCTTGTTTTTAATTTTTATTCTCCCTTTATTTTTTACTCTTAAACCGACGCATATAGAAGAGTCTAAATGATATTTTTGACTAAAAAGGAGAGCTGATTTTCCATAAATAAAACGCTGATTATCATTACATTTGTTGTAGTGTAACCAGTGCATGAAATCCACAAGCATCAGATTTTTGAGAAACTGGCGCCTAATAGGCCGGTGCCGATATCGAGAAACTGACGCTTTATATGCGTCGGTTTCTATGATCAAACAGGCGCTAGCTGGTGCTGGCACCGAAAAATACCGACATACCGGCGCCAACTGGTGTTGTCGCTTGTATTAACAAGTGCCAACAACAGCGGGCACCCGAAAAATTTGAAATCGGCGACAAGTTTCCAAGTTTTTTTTTGTTTTAAATTTTAAAATTAATATAAAACGAAAAAACCCAAAAATGTAGTCTCACTTTGAAAGAAAATATTTTTGACCAGTTTTAAGTTATTGCAAATACAATCAAATTTAGTCCCACATCATTTAATTTTTTTTCTATTCATTTTAAACATTATAAAAGGTCGAGTCCCAACTGTTTGTAGTGCCATTATATATGCCGCCATTTGAAGAGCGCTTCCCATATATATAGAAGCTGGACTGGACTGACTTTCTAAGACCGATCAAACCGGTCTCAAAAGCAACTCAGCTCATGAACCAGACCCAGAACAAAACCAACTAAGACTCGACCCGGGCAGTGATGAAGCCAGTACCCTAAAGTTAGGGGCTGCAATATTTATAAATTTATCATCAAAATATTAATAAATATAAATTAATTAATTAAAAAACTTATAAATAATGTTTAAATATAGATCAAATTTTTATTATGTCAAAAAAAGTTTGACAACAAACAAATATATATAAAAAAATCATGATCGTACTCTGTGACTCTTTGTATTCTATAATCGATGCAAAATTAACTTATTTAATTTAATATGCATTTATCTATCTAATTTAATAAAATTAAAATTAAAATATGTTATTTACTAATTCAAATTAATCATAACAAAATTGATCAAATTAAGATTAAACTAATATATTTAATTTCATTCAAATTAATAATAAATATATTAATTAAAATAAAATAAAATAAAGATGTTTAATTTAATTCATATTAATCTAACTAATTAAATTAAAATTAAAATTAAAGTAAATTATTTAATTTAGTTCAAAATCAACTCAACTCTAGAAGAGTTACGGCACATGGTCGTTGATGTCGTCCAGACGCAAAATCAAAGGTTGGCAGTTCAGGTCAATGCGCTAACCCAGTCCAAAGAGCAGCATCCAACTGAGCGCGAGCATTGCTGCTTAAAACATGAAGAAGACAACCACCGTGAGAGAACTAGGATATCGGTCTAACTTTTAGAGACGAATCAGGATCGTTCGCATGGCATATCATAGTGGTCCCTGATGACATATTTATTTTCCATCTTTTGTTGTTTATTTTCATGTTAAATTCGAATTAAATACTTCCTAAAATGTGTTTATTATTTTGTTTAATTTTTAGGCAACAAATGATGGAAAGAAATAAAAAAGAATCACCTTGCACGTTTTTTAGAAGCTAAAAATTGGAAAGAAATCCGGACCTGGTCGCCCTGCCTTGGACGTGCCCACGCCTTAGTAAAGATGCATGTGACAGGTCCAGAATTTACCATGTTAAAGGCTGAAATTTTATTTCCAAGTTTCCATGCGAATTTTGACTATCATTTTATGTATAAAATATTAAACCAAGATATTTGGTTATTAGTTTATTACTATGTTGGGTTAATTTGATTTTCGTTTCTATTTTAGTTGGGTTTAAAATTCTCCTATAAAAGGAGAAAAGTTGTAAATAAACGGGAATTTTTGGGTTTTGCTCTTTTATTTTTCAGTTTAGAATTAAGTTTGAATTCAGCGGTGATTTTTTGGAGAATAAAGATGTTTGTGTTTGTGATGTGTGGCTAATTTACTCCTTTCTAGCTAAAGGACGATTCGACATTTTGGTTCTACGGATTGTGATATCCCTCTATGCTTAACCTCTTTTGCTTTCTAATATTCATTTATTTCCTGCAGAAATTTATCTATTATTCCTCTTTAATTGTTGGTTTGTTACCAAGTTATTATGACGATAGTTAGCCTTTCGGTATGGCTGTTCTCTACCGAATTTAGAGGCAAATTAGTTGAGATTGCTGTTCAATCCATACTAATGGAATTTTTGAATTAATTTGACATGTGAGATTTATGTTCAATTCACATAGTCTATTAAAATCAATGATCCCAAGAACTTTAGCTATTGATAGTTCCATAGAGTGTCTCTAAGAATACTAATCGATAAGGGTTTAATCGCAACGCTTGTTTGGGTTAACCATAGATTTAAAGAATTAAGATCATGGTTCTTAGTGCTTGTCTACAACCAAACCGGTTTGCTAGAAATAAAAAGAACTCATCCTTTGTGTTTATGATCAATCCTACGAACCGAAATTGAGAACGTACCTTTAGCTAGGCCTTCCTCTCATTGATTTCTCCTCAATTTTAATTATTATTTTTAATTACTGTCTTTATTTACGTCTTCTTGCATCTAATCAAACCCCTTCCCCCTTTTTTTCCTTTCTTTTAATTTCTGGTTTTGAAAGAATTTAAAACTAACCAGTCTATGTGGATTCGACCCTACTTGTCACGACTACAAAATCTTAGGAAGTATGTATTTATTTTTGATGGATTCGACACTCATCAACCCCCTCCCCGACAATTCCAAGCTACAGACCACCCTCCAATCTTACGATGGAACGGGTGATCCGATCACCCACCTAACAATATTCGATCAATTATGTTTCTCAACAGCAGTACTAACTTCATCCTATGCCGAGCTTTTCTCACCTTCCTGGAAAAGGCTGACTGCTATGGTTCTCCACCCTTTCGACAAGTTCCGCGCACACCTTTTAGTCTCAAAGGCATTCGTTAACCAATTTTTCTCGTCTCAGATCTACTCCAAGACCGAGGACACTAAATCAAGCAGGGGCAAAATGAGTCATTGCAGGAATACCTAAAGAGGTTCAACACCCACTACTAGAAACTTCGTCTTCAGCAACGGCTATCAGCGACGGCCGCTCAAGCCGTTGCTATTTGCAACGGCATTCTTACGGCCGCTTGAGCCGTTGCAGAAAACTGTATCTGCAACGGTTTTCTAACAGAAAACCGAGCCGTTGCTGATTATTTTAATTATCAGCAACGGCTTTCGGACGGAAAGGCGAGCCGTTGCTGATATTTTAATTTTCAGCAACGGCTTTCTAACGGATAAGTGAGCCGTTGCTGATGATAACTTATCAGCAACGGCGTTCTAACGGGCGAGTGAGCCGTTGCTGATAAGTTTATATAGGGCACGCTCTCGCGCCCGACCCTTCTTCCTCCCGCTGCTGCCGCCACTCCTGCCGACGCCACTCGCCGCCGCTGCCGCTGCTGCCGCTGCTGCCGACGCCGACCGCTGCTTCTGACTTGTTCAGGTATGTCTCCTCCCTGCGGCCGTCTCTTCCCTGCGGCCGGCGGGAATCACCCGACCGAAACCCTATTTCTAGGGTTTCGGCCGGCGGCGGTCGGCCGATGGCCGCCGCCGGACCTTCTGCAGTGGCCGGACAGTGTGTCCGGCCACTGTACGCCGGCGCCGGAGGGTGGACTCCGGCGCCGGAATTTATAATTTATATATATAATTTATATTATGTTATAATTGTTAATTAATTATTTTATAATTGTTAATTAATTGTTTAGATTAATTATTACGGTTTAGATTAATTTCGGACGCGCGCCGGAATCGTCCACTTCGGACGCGCGCCGGAATCGTCCATTTCGGACGCGCGCCGGTATCATCCAATTCGGACTCGCGCCGGAATCGTCCACTTCGGACGCGCGCCGGAATCGTGCAATTCGGACTCGCGCCGGAATCGTCCACTTCGGACTCGCGCCGGAATCGTCCACTTCGGACGCGCCCCGAAATCGTCCAATATGGACTCGAACTGTCTCGAAACATTTAGAAAATAATCATCCTCCGACGAGTTGATATGTTTCACGTACGCATCGATGATCGGATATGATTTAGCAAAACCTTAGATCCGTTCGGGAATTGTATGTTCGTGTAAAAGAAGTAGATGATCTTTTATACGACGTACAATTCTTGAATTGTCCCTGATTGGACAATTTGGGAATATAGTTATTTGTACTGCACTTACGTTTTTATTTTAACTGTTAACTAATTATTCTAAATTTTGGCAACATCTCTCTTGTTCTCCGATACGCGCCCAGATGATATGCGTATTCGGAGAACTGTAGGGAGATGCTGTCGAAATTTAGAATAATTAGTTAACAGTTAAAATAAAAACGTAAGTGCAGTACGAATAACATAAATCTCGAATGGAATAGGACAATCTCACCTAAAGACATTAACCAAAGAAATTGTCATTGATTGACAGAATCATGTCGGCTGATCGAAGTTGGATGTACCGACGTCTTGATCGTGGAGCTTTAACGAATGAGTTTCGATTAGGCGTAACGTACTTCCTCAATTTCGCCTATTCGAACCAAAATTTCGTTAGCATGGGTGATCAAATCCGATGTCCATGCCGCATTTGTTCAAATGGACGATTTTTCGATCGAGAGACTGTCACTCTGCATCTATATACCAAAGGATTTGCACCAAGATATTTTCTATGGACTTGTCACGGGGAGTCACGCGAAGTCGGGACGTCGAGCAATCCTGTCGTTCAGACATATGGTGAATCTTCCTCTGCTGGTGCTTCTTCATCCAGTCAATGTAGGGGGTCAAATCCCTATAGAACTATGATACTTGATAGTCTTGGGGGTCAATTCCACCTGAATGATACTGTTGATCGGCCAGTTCTTCAGACATCAGTCCCACCAGATACTACAGCGGTTGATATCATAGAAGTAGGGGCTGCGGTAGAGATTGAATTACCGAATAAAGAAGCTGCAGAATTTTACGAGATGTTGAAAGCTGCCGATGAACCTTTGTATGAGAATTGTTCTAAATACACTAGGTTTTCAGCAATGACACAGCTCTTAAGCATCAAGGCCGATTGTAATATCAGCGGAGTTGCGTATGATCGGATTGCTGGATTGATTAATGGAATGTTGCCTACTGATAACAAGTTTGAGCCTACTTTTTATAAGACTAAAAAGCTAATGAGAAAATTGGGGCTTGGGTACGAAAAAATACACGCGTGCCAAAATAATTGCATTTTATATTATAAAGAAAATATGCAGTTGGATAAATGCCCTGTATGTCAACACCCTCGTTACAAGGAGAAGAAATCGGTCCGACAGAAAAATATCCCGTTTAAGGTGCTTCGGTATTTTCCACTAACACCGAGGCTTCAAAGGTTATTCATGTCGGAAAAGACAGCCCCCTACATGAGTTGACATGCAAGAAGTCGTGATGATACAGTAATGACTCATCCATCTGACAGTGAAGCATGGAAACATTTGGATACATGTTATCCTTCATTTGCTAGGGATACTAGAAATATCAGATTGGGATTGTGCACAGATGGTTTTAATCCGTTTGGACATTCTGCAACTCCTTATTCAGTTTGGCCAGTGCTGCTGACAGTTTATAATTTGCCACCGTCAATGTGCATGAAAGATGAATTTATTTATCTTTCGATGATTATTCCGGGTCCTAAGGGTCCGCGAAAAGAAATTGACATATTTCTCAGACCCTTGATAGATGAATTGAAAACATTGTGGACTGAGGGAGCTGTCACTTATGATTGTCATCGGAAGCAAAACTTCAATTTAAAGGCCGCGGTCTTGTGGACAATCAATGATTTCCCGGCGTACGGCATGTTGTCGGGTTGGAGCACTCACGGCCGACTCTCTTGTCCGTATTGTATGGAACACTCTAAATCAATCAGTCTTCAAAACGGACGAAAAATCTCATTCTTTGATTGTCATCGTCGATTCCTACCGGTTAATCACCAGTATCGAAGGAATCGTAATAAATTTACTAAGGGCAGAGTCGAAAGAGATGGGCCACCACCGATGTTGTCTGGTGAACAAATGTTAGCACGTGTTTCAGCACTTCCAGATATAGTATTTGGTCGCAATGAAAGAGTGTCAGGTTTTGGCCAAACACACAACTGGGTGAAAAAAAGTATCTTTTGGGAATTGCCCTATTGGAGTTCATTATTGATTCGACATAATTTAGATGTCATGCACATTGAAAAAAATGTGTTTGATAATATTTTCAACACTGTGATGGATATTTCTGGAAAAACTAAAGATAATGTCAAAGCCCGACATGATCTGAAAATACTTTGTAAAAGACCAGAGTTGGAGTTACAAGAGGTCAACGGACGATATCTGAAACCGAAGGCCCTATATGTGTTAAATAAACAACAGATCAAAGATGTTTGTCAATGGGTAAAAGAACTCAGATTACCCGATGGATATGCTTCAAACTTATCTCGATGTGTGAACGTCGATGATTGCAAAATATCAGGGATGAAGAGCCATGATTGTCATGTATTCATGCAGAGATTACTTCTGATCGCATTTCGAGATCTTCTACCTGATAATATTTGGGGTCCGTTGACTGAATTAAGTATGTTTTTTAGAAGCATCTGTGCAAATGTCCTTCGAGTCGAAGATATGTCAACACTTGAAAATAATATTGTTGAAATCATATGCAAGCTGGAGCAATTTTTCCCTCCTGAATTTTTTGACTCGATGGAGCATCTACCGATACACTTGGCAAACGAGGCACGAGTTGGTGGCCCCGTTCAATATCGTTGGATGTACTTATTTGAAAGATACATGAATCGTCTGAAGAAAAAAGTAAAGAACACCGCAGCTGTTGAAGGATCAATATCTGAATCGTATATCATCCAAGAAATTTCAACATTCTGCTCATTTTACTTTGAATCGACAGTACATACAAGATTTGATCGTCTTCCACGTAACGACGACGGGGGTGTTCGACATTCAGATGGACGTTTAAATATATTTTGTCACTCTGGTCGTGCTTTTGGTTCTCGTCCATCTCGACACTTAAGCGATGAAGAGTATCATTTGGCACACTTGTATGTATTACTCAATTGTCCAGAGATTGAACAATTCATTGAAATATTTGACATTGAGATGGTGCAAAAATACTCTATTCACAACGATCAAGAATTGGAGAGATTACGGAATCGTGATTTCCCTACTTGGATTCAGACTTACAGCAAAGATCACAGAGCTGAAATAGATGAAAGAATATTTGAGTTTGTTAGTGGACCGTCGCGACTTGTGTTGTGCTATAGCGGATATTTTGTTAACGGGTATAAATTTCACACACTTGAATATTCATCTACAAAAAAGACGATGAATGCTGGGGTCTGCGTGAAAGGGACAACCTATGTTGAATGTGATATGGATTTTTATGGACTGGTGGAAGAAGTGATAGAGTTGCACTACTTCGGCTTGAAATCAGTGATCCTATTTAGATGTCATTGGTTCGATACAACAGAAAGGGGCATGAAAGTTCATCCAAAATACAAACTTGTTGAGGTCAATTACAAATCGAAATTGGCAGCAAATGAGCCTTTTATATTGGCATCACAAGCCGAACAAGTATATTACGCGAAGTATCCGGCTCGAAATAAAGATAGAGCGGATTGGCGTGTAGTCTGTAAGACAAAAGGTAGAGGAAAAATTGATCCGATAGTAGGAGAAAATGATCCTCCTGGTTTCTATCAAGAAGATGATCTTCCTGCTGTGGATCGTATTATTCCAATACTCGAGGATGCAGACACAACGTCAATTCAATTAGAAGTTGAATATGCTGATGATGACGATCATGAAATTGAGGAAGCTGGAGATGAAGAAGATGAAGAAGAGGAAGAAGAGGAAGAAGAAGAAGAATTCGAAGACTATTATTCAGATGATGAAGAATAATTGTAAAGTATATATTTTATTAAATATATCTCTACTATTTATACAATAATCTGATTATATGTCTGTTCGACAAATATGTCTGGTCGTGGTTATCGACGCAGGAGAGTTTCGGAGTCTCCGATCGGTGAGACTCCAGCACTTACTCATGCTGCTGATCCACCTATTGCTGATCCTCATTCCGATGATACTGCCGAGGCTAGTACATCCAGACGTAGGCGGCCACGCGGGCCGAACAGGTGGCAGCCTCCACCAGCCACAGAATCACGTAGATTGATTAGCGTGATTGGGGAGCGGTAATATATCATGAATTATGAATCATTACAAATTCATTATATCATAATATAATATTAAAATTTATTTTTGTTGTGCAGGTTCGAGCAAGAAAAAGTGCCGAGGAGCATTTCTTCTACTATTCGACGATACATGCACGGGGCATGGCCTACGTGGTCTCACGTGCCTAGCGAGCACGTCGACATGTTATGGCGCGAGTTTGAGGCACGTATTATTATTTTTTTTTACATGCATGATGATATATTAATATTGGTACTGATATTATTATTTTGCAGGCTCGCTATACATGAGCCGAGGACCAGAGGCCCTTCATTTACGCTGCCTGGGAGGCTATTTCCCGGGCAAGGTACAACGGGCAGCTGGGGCAGGCTCGGTCCCAAGCGATGGCCCGAGCTGGGACCACTAACATCGCGGAGACTCGGGGATACGGCCCCAGTTGGATTACTCCGGATATATGGGACCAGCTCGTGGGGATATGGTCGACGGATCGATGGCATGAGGTTTCTCGGAATGCGGCTAGAAATCTCATGTCGGGAGGAGCAGCGCGTCACACCGGCGGCTCTGTTGCATTTGCAGTGCACGCAATCCGTATGGTAAGTATATCTTTTAATTATATATTTTATTTGTTATTATGTGTACTAATTAATGTATTTGTTTTGTAAATGTAGACGACGGTGTCGGATGACGGGAGTGTCCAGCGACCCTCCCCGATGGCGGTGTTTGAGCGGACTCACCGTCGAGCACATGGGACGGGGGAGTACATCCACAACCGCGCTGCATACATTATGGTAATTATATATTTGTTTAAATTATTCATTATATATTTATAATTTAAGTTTTATGATAAATATTAAACAAAAAATCAAACTCGAGTAGGAGACCTACAGCCAGACGGTGGTGCAGCGCGGGGGTACCCCCGAGGACTTTGACGCAGCATCGTGGGTCGAGGCCGCAGGTGGCTGGGACCATGGCCGCGTATATGGCTTTGCAGATAGTGGTCATGCGCGAGCCGTACTAGGGCCACTTGGGGCACCGACCCCTCCGGTCGCTGGTGAGCGGCCGTCCACCTCTAGATCCAGTTATGATCATAGTAACAGAATAAGGACTCTAGAGGAGACGGTCGCGCGTCAGACTGAGATGATGGAGCGCCAGAGTCAGATGATGGCAGATATACAATCTATGCTACGCAACATGTCAGGTCATCCCGAAGCAGGCATCTCTTCGGCATCATCTAATCCGTCGTCCTCGAGTCAGTCTACGCCGGTGTACACTTAAGCGCTCCAGACCCCGCCATATAATCCAGACCATCCTCCATCTTGATCGTGAGATTTTTTGTTTGGATATTGAACTTGTTTAACTTATTTTGTTTGGATATTGATACTTCAATTTTGCATTTGAATTGTTTTTATACTATCGTGGATAATTATCAATATAAGTATAATTGTTTTGATGTATATATGTTGGTGTGTTTGTGATGTGTGAATGAATGTGTATGAGGTGTTTGTGATGTGTGAATGAATGTGTGTATGATGGTATGGGTGTGTGAGTTATGTATCAGATAAATGTATCAATGTATCAATGGAAATTTGAAATTTTCAAATTTTCTAGTTGCAGGTATTGGTCATCAGCAACGGCTTTCCCACGGGTATCCGTGGGAAAGCCGTTGCTAAAAGTGTATCGAAAGCCGTTGCTGATGACCTACAGCAACGGCTTAGCGACGGCGTTTTACTAACGGCGTTGCTACGAACTCAGCGGCCGTTGCTATTAATGTTATCAGCAACGGCTCCGGGTCTGTGGCAAACCCGTTGCTGATAATAGTTTTAGCGACGGCCCGAGCGGCCGTTGCTGATAATGTTTTGAGCGACGGCCCGAGCGGCCGTTGCTGATCCGTTGCGAAGTCATCGGCAACGCGACTTTCTGTCACGGCTCTATTGCAACGGCTCAGCCGTTGCTGATGACCATTTTTCTAGTAGTGACCATAGCCATGGAGATCCTCAACCTCGACCCTCACGTTGAGTTGTACTCTATCAAGCACGGTTTGAAGCCCGAATAATTCGCGGATCAGATAGTTTTATCCAAACCAAAAACTATGACTGAGTTCCGAGAACGAGCAGTATATATGCCACATGGAGATCGAAGAGCTCAGAGAGCCTAAAAAAGCTGATAGGCAGACTAACAATAGCACCGAAGACAAAAAAACAAAGCGCGCAATAAGAAGGTAATGGTTCACCGATGTTTGAAAAATATAATCTCACACCAGAACATAAGGTGTTGTTTGGTTAGCAAAAATTATTTTCTGATTTGGTTTCAGTGAAACTGAAAATTTGGTTTCGAAAACTTGATTTTGGTTTCTAGTTTTCAATTTTCTGAAAACGTGTTTGGTTAATGAAAACAACATTAGTTTTAGTTAGTTGAAATCAGTGAATATTTATTTGGCTATAAAAAATAATATTAATTTTTCTTGAACATTTTTAGTAGTAATTAAATGTTTAGTTAGTTTACAAAATTAAATATTTGCTAATATGATTATAAAATATTTGTAACATTTAATTAACTAAGTTATTGGTGGTTTAAGATTTTTTTGTTCAATTAGATATAAAAATTAATTAATAGTTATTATAATATTTCTAAAAAAAATAAGTCCAGTAGTCTAAAATTAGTTTTGATTAATTATAAATAGATTAACTTTATGAAAATTGAGTTATTTTAAAATTTGGATTTTAGTCAATTAGATATAAATTAGTTTAATTAATTTGTAAATTTAAGATAATAGTTTGAGTTGACAATGATGATTTTTATTTTTATTTTTAAAAAAAATAAATATAGTTTGATTTATTTTTAAATTAATTAATTTTATAAAAAAATATTTATAATTACAAAGTTGCTACGACATTTTGATAACGAAACCGACAGTCTCGAAACCACAAAAAAATAACATTCTAGTATTTTCATTTTTATTAAGAAAACTAGTTTCGTTTTCATTCTGGTTTCGATTCAGTTTCATGAAAACGCTGAACCAAATACGTTTTCGTAAGCAGTTTTGGTTACAGTGAGACCAAAATAAAAAAAATAGACTTGATTTCGCTAACCAAACAGGCCCTGACTGTTTACGTTTACACTTATATATTATAGTTAATAATTGAGTGTTTAGAATATAATAATGATCATGTGAATGATTACAAAAAAGTCTTAATATATAAAACTTAAGAAGACTAAATTGATTAAAAATTAAAATTAATTAACCTCACCAAATAAGGTTGGTGTTAAATTTATTTTAATTATTTACAACTTGGATACTAGCATCCTTTAACTAATGCTAATTTTCTAATCTATTCACTATCGACTTTCTGCAATTCTGCATATATTAATTCCTTCACCTATTTTCAATTGATTTTTTTAGTGAAGTTGGCCTTAATTTGCTTCATCCATTACAAGCGACGCAATCACGCAAGCAACCGTTTGTTCTATTCAAACCTAGCTTGAGGATAAATTCCAAGATAACACCAGCAGTATATTATTATTCATTTCTAAAGAGAAATGATTATGCTAACAATTCAAATCAAAGACAATATATCAGAGAAACCAGCATACAAATCAGTCACAAACTATTTTAGGTTTTAACCAATAAGAAATGAATGCAAATGCATGCACGCAGCTGCAGTACAGATTTCTTTCTTCTCCGGCCGGCTTGGATCGATATCAAAGCTCACGAGTGTGACTGTGAAGGGTCTTGCAGAGGCACCTTTGAAAAATATCCTTATATGTCAGCAAATTTTTGGCGCATTTACTTGGTGTAGCAGTTGCAGTACCGGCCTTGCCATTTTGGTGATCATAAACGTTGAAGGTGTTGCACATGGCACTGCATCTGCCAGCTCTGATTTCAGCTTCGATGGCCTCGCAGCAGTGTTGGGTGGCGGTGCCTCTTTTGCAGTCATCCAAACTGTAGGAATGCGCCGGTCGGATCGCTGCCTCATTGAGGAGTAACGCCAGGAGAAGGCACCGGAGGAGGATGCCGGAAAAAGTGATACTGCTCGCCATGAGTACTTAATGAAGAAGAAGAAGAAGAAGAAGAAGAAGAAGAACTCCACCAAAGCTGCTGGGATAGAGATGGGCGTCGATTGCTATATACAGGTTTATATAATAGGAATAAGTGAGTAAATGGATAGCGATGATGAGATGATGACCCACAAAATGCAAGTCAATATTAAATACAGGTCAACGACGGATTAATTCTTCCGTTTATCCGCTTGTCATGATGTGAGGTTGCCTTTGTATGAGTGATGATGCAGCATAAAAAAAGATTTCTCATATATATATTTATTATTGACTTGTATTTATATATATGCTCCAAGTCAATGCATGGGATGATCACTCCGCAAGTTGACTTGGTTGCATTTTTCACATTGATTAATGCCTTTGTTTTTGACTTTTTGGATCCAGCCACGTACAAACGACATGCATGATATACATATATAAATATTTTTCAGCAATTTCTTAAATCCGAATTTTAAGGTAAACATTCTCGGATTTGAAACGTAAGGGCGCGTTTGTTTATGAAAATTTAGAAGCAATTTTTGTTTCGTGAAAATTGAAATGAATTTTCGAGTTTCAAGTTTTTGGTTTCGATTTCTGTGTTTGACGAAAACATGTTTGTTTGACATATCTTATTTTCATGTTTCGCGAAACGAAAATAACGAAAACTCGTTTGTTGTGTGTTATTTTCGATGACTATTTTCAAGACGAAAATTGAAACTGCGTTTGTTTATCAAATATAGTATCTGTTTTTAGATTTTACTTGAAATTTTTTAACTCAAATTTTAAAAATATGTTTAGTAATATTAATTATGTTAATTAGTAAATAAATATTATTTTATTAATTAATATAAATGTAAAAATATAAAAATATGTTATTTTTATTTTTTAATTTAAAAAATATTACTATACTAAAAAATAAAAAATAGTATAAATATAAAAATATTATTATTTAGTAAATAAATATTATTTTATTAATTAATAAAAATATAAAAATATAAAAATATGTTCTATTGTTCTAACATGAACAATGAGATCTTGTTAACCATATTTTTAAGCCCTTTACTGCTTATTTCTTTTTGGACTAGTACACCTAATTTTCCTATTTACCTTCTATTTATGTAAGTTGAGAATAATATATTAAACGAAAAATTCAACGCTGTTACTGTTTATTTCACTAGTACAACTTGAGATCAGCTGCTCCTGAATTGCTATTTATACGTTACAGAGTTGATTTGAAGACTTGCTGAGTTTTGTAGATTAACGTTGTTAACTACAGAGTTGTTTGAGAAATTATTTACACATCTTGATTTTTTTGAACAAAATAAGTAACTAAATAAATTTAAGGTCGACGCTTATGATATAAGTGAAAGACAATGTAAACTTTGAATTCCACGATATAACTCATAATTGCTTCAAATCTTTAACATAATCTTTAGGTTGCTTATAGTGACCCATTGATCAATTTTAGAATTTTTTTATGTGTATAAAAATATACAAATGTACAACAAAAATTAAAAACAAACTTATGTAATGAATTTAAATACATCCAATTGAATTCTAATCCGGTGAATTCAAATATTTTTGGTAGCACAAGTAAACCTCAGCTCGCTCGAAAATAGACGGCCTGATTCTACCACCTCCAGTAGCACCGAGTTGGAGAAGAAGATGAATGATTAATATAAATGCGTATTTGGCATCAGAATTATATAAATGTAGGACTATGAAGGAAAATGCGTATCACCATTAGTTGGTGACCGCCTCCAATTCATAGTCCACCAAAAATAGGTTTGCTCATTATTTAATAACCACACAATTATAAAATCAGTACAGCCACACAAGAATAAAATCAGCACAACCACACAAGGATAAAATCAGCACAACCACGCAATAACATCAAAATCCTAGATCGAAAAATAAATAATATAATAATGAGCAATATTATTTTACGACTTTAGGAGGAAAGTGCGCATAACCATTAATTGGTTATCGCCTCCAATTCCTCGCCGATGAAAATAAATTAAAAAATATAAAATAACAGCACAACAGCCTATAATTACGGCATCACAGTAGCAATATATCCAAAATATGATATCATCACAGCATATATACACCCAGCAGCAATATATCAAAAAACACTATCAAAATAACATCTTACTTATACAAAAATACAATAGCAATAACAATAAGTACTAGTAACCCCTTGAATCCCATATCAAGAAGCTTATCAATTTTTGTCTCTATTTGATGAAACGGTTGATGGAAGCTTTGGTTCACTTCTTCTTCCCCGTCGCGTATGGTTGATGCAATGAGAGTGATCCATTGAAAGAATCCACAACCTTTGGGGCTTGAAGAGCAAGCCGCAAATAAACGGCCAGGATTCTTTGAAGTTTCACTTATTCGTACTACAACTTTTATACCGCAATAACATATTATGTTCTGGTATCGCAATTATGTTATATTTTCACTTATGCGACTTGAGGAAGCTGTCATACTATTCTGTTATGATATCGCAAGTATGTTAGTATATTATTGGTACTATGCACTAACAAAATTAATAAATTCAAAGCATCATGAAAATAACATCATTGTATCTATTAACATAAAAAATAAAAATACATCAGCGGCGATGCGCCCAAAGTTGATTAGCGATACCCTCACGAATACCATGCATTACATTTTGGCTAGAAGAAGGTTCACCTATTGATGATGTAGGTTCATTATCATCATCAATAATAACTTCTTCATTGTTCCAAATTTCTACTAATTCATCAAAAAATTTATATTTAATAATAAAGTTGTGAATTGCACAACAAGCCAATACAATACTTCCTTGTCTTGAAACCCCGTAGTTCGGCATCATCTTTAGGATCGGAAAATGTGCTTTTAAGAGTCCAAAGCATCGTTCGATAATATTCCGACAAGATGAATGTCGTTGGTTGAACAATTCTCTTTTAGACGTTGGGCCTCGACTACGATAATCTGACCGATGATATCTTTCACCTCGATAAGGTGCCAAAAATCCAAGTACATTAGGATATCCGGCATCGACCAAATAATATTCATCTATCAATACAATGTATAAAATGTATTAGTAATAAAACCAATACAAGAATATGATTATGGTTCATGAATTTTACCTCCGTTTGGCATCGGAAAATCCGTGTTAGGAGAGTATATTGTATGTGCAAAAATCCGCGAGTCATTTACGATTCCCTCCCAACCCGCCTTCACATATGGAACTGCATGTTATGGGCGCAGGCCGCCATCACATTTTGTGTTGTTGTTCCCTTACGGCCACGATATAAAGATAATTTGTTGGCGGGAATGAAAACGGAGACATAAGTCCCATCAATTGCCCCTATGCAATTCTACAAAACCATGCTTCGATTAGTAAGACCCCTTAAGGCTAAAATAATGTGCCTAAGTGTTGTACATTACCTTAAAATAAGGAAACCACCGTGGATTTCCATGAATCTCCGGTTGAATTGTTCGCGGTTCACGAGGTTGTATAAGTTCGGTTCCCAACCTTAGAACCGCTTTAATTAAGTACATACTTGAATCATTTGTGACATGTTTGAGTTGAGTGTTGGTATCGCTCTGCAACTACTCGAACTCGTTCATTGTGACAAATTGTATACATGAACATAGCGACAGCTTCTTCCACATAAATATTTTTATCCTTTACGCCTAATCTCCTAATTTCACCACATAATCTTAGGAAGAGAGATGGCTCCATACGAAGATTTTCGTAGCATCTAATTGGACTATGTATCAACTCTTGGACGTAGTCAGCACCTCTCAACATTGAAGTGCATACTGCTCTTCGTGGAGGAGCATTTAGTTGGTTGTCTAATGATTTCATTATATCCAACATTATTACTAATATAACATCATCACAATATTGCTCTTCATCACTATCTGATTCATGTGATGTATTTGGTGGATGATTCATTCTACGACAACATAGAGAAAGAAATCATCACACAAATATGTAATTCATCTTAAACTTAAATAAGCAAATATTCTTTTATTCTAAACCGAAATAAGTATCCGAAACAAGTAAAGTAACAACACTGAAAAAGTATCCGAAATAAATAAAGTAATAAGACTGTATGCAAAGGTGCACATACAAGGGTGCACAAAGTGTTTAGTTCAAATTACACAAATGACAGTCCACTCACTCACTCCAAAGTATCCAAGAAGTTCTTTAGTTTGTCATCTTGCAACGTCATAATAAGTATCCGAGATTCCGCATTAGCAAGCATAAAATGGCAAGTCTTTGCATGAGTTTCTGTAGATAGCCCCTACAAATTACTAATGCGCTCAACGTAATTTGCTAGGCTATATGGATCTGCGGGTGGGGGTGTAGTACACACTGATGTTGCCTCACTTCGAACACGACGAGCTACAAAGTGTTCACTAATGAGTTCATACATCTTTTGCCTCTCTTGTTCTAGAGATGTTCTCGCTGATGATTTACCTCGTTTCTTACTGCGGCTACGGCTTGAAGAAACAGATGGACGTCGAGGGATTTCATGGTCGTTATTCCCCGTGTCCTCCTCTTCCCCTTCCTCTTCCACAAGAGGCTCCTTACCGCGTTCATTATGCCCCAATAATTCCTCATCTAACTGACGCTCCACCAGTTGCCAATTGATTTTAGAAAATTAATTCCAACAATGTGTAGTTGGCAGGTGGCCCATTCTTAAACTATTTGAAACACTCTTTTTTTCCTCCTCTCTGCACACAAAATAAACTCTATTAAAATGTTACCCAACATACAACCTTACTCTATTACGAAAATCCTTACCGTGCAATTCCACACCGTTTCATCAGCCTCAATCCTCCCTGTGTCGGGATTCCAAGTGACCCCGGTGTGATTAATCAACTCTTGGAAGTCTTTAAACATACGATGAAGGCGATTCTTCTTTCCCTTACACTGATCGACCCTGTATCTAGTGCCACATTTTTCTAGAAGCCTATTGCTAATTTCTTTCCATACAGGCTTGTCAAAATTCAAAGTATCTAATTTTGTTTGTTTATTATGCAATATAAACAAAAAATCCTCCGTAGCATTTTTGGACCAATTTTTCGACTTCTCCGTCGAATTATGATGGAGACCCATATATAATTATATCTATTAAAAAATAACATGAATTATAATACAAGCAACAGTCAATAGAAAAATAACAGTCAACAACTTGCGTGAATATTAAATATTCATGAACTATAACATGAATTAAATACAAGCAATATGAATATATACACATGCAAATAAAATTAATTCTTATTTTACCCTCGACCAAGCATGAACATGACTGATACTATTATATGAAGCAGCATGAAGCATGAATAAGAACAAGACTAATAATACAAGCAGCTTGAAGCATGAAGCATGAACAAGACTGAACAGACTGAAACAAACAGCATGAAGCATGAACAAGACTAAACAGACTAAAACAAGCAACATGAATATAATACAAGCAACATGACTGAACATGACTAAAACAAGCAACATTTTGGCTAGAACAAGACTGAACAGAAGTAATAATCAGCATGAAGCATTAACATGACTAAAAAAAGCAGCATGAAGCATGAACAAGACTGAACAGACTGAGCAACATGAAGCATGAACAAGACTGAACAGACTGTGCAACATGAAGCATGAACATGACTAGCTAGTACAACCAGCATGAAGCATGAACAGAAACTGAACAGACTGAGCCAAGACTAAACATTATAATACAAGCAACATGAATATATACACATGAATTGAAACTATTATATGAAGCAACATGAAGCATGAATAAGAACAAGACTAATAATACAAGCAGCTTAAAGCATGAAGCATGAACAAGACTGAACAGACTAAAACAAGCAACATGAATATAATACAAGCAACATGACTGAACATGACTAAAACAAGTAGCATTTTGGCATGAACAAAACTGAACATGAAGCATGAACATGACTAATACAACCAGCATGAAGCATGAATAGAAACTGAACAGACTGAGCCAAGACTGAACATTATAATACAAGCAACATGAATATATATACATGAACTAAAACTATTATATGAAGCAGCATGAAGCATATATGAAGCATGAACAAGAACTAATATGTGATTCTGACTTTTCTACATCTATCATTATTGTTGACAAGCTATCGAAAGTACACTACTAGAAATTGAGTCTTCAGCAACGGCTATCAGCAACGGTCGCTCAAGCTGTTGTTATTTGCAACGACATTCTTACGGCCGCTCAAGCCGTTGCAGATATGTTGTATCTGCAACGGTTTTCTAACGGACACGCGAGCCATTGCTGATGATTTTAATTATCAGCAATGGCTTTCTAACGGACAAGTGGGTCATTGCTGATGATAACTTATTAGCAACGGCTTTCTAACGGGCGAGTGAGTCATTGCTGATAACTTTATATAGGTCGTAGATCGCGCCCGCCCCTTCTTCCTCCTGCTGCTGCCGCCGCGTTCTCCTCTCGCCTCTCGCCGCCTCTCGCCGCCGCTGCCGAAGCCGACGCTGCCGTCCGTTCTTGACTGCCGATTTCAGGTATTCATCGCCGCCCGGCCATCTCTTCCCGTTGCGGTCGGCGGGAAATCATCCAAAGTTGTCCTCAGTGGAAATCGTCCAATAGTTAGATTAATATTTAATAATGGTAGGTTAATTATTTAAATTAATGAAAATGATGTAGGTTAATATTAATTAATTAGTTAAAATATTGTTAATTAGTCCAAAGTTGTCCTCAGTGGACTCGCGTCGAAATTGTCCACTTCGACATTGTGCCGGAATCGTCCACTTCGGACGCGCGCCGGAATCGTCCACTTCGGACGCGCGCCGGAATAGTTCATTTTGGACTCCTGCCGGAATCGTCTAATTTGGACTCGTGTCGGAATTGTCCAATATGGACTCGAACTGACTCGAAACATTTAAAAAATAATCATCCATCCGATTGTCACACTTGTATGTATTACTCAATTGTCCAAAGATTGAACAATTCATTGAAATATTTGACATTGAGATGGTGCAAAAATACTCTATTCACAACGATGAATAATTGGAGAGATTACAGAATCGTGATTTCTCTACTTGGATTCAGATTTATAGCAAAGATCACAGAGCTGAAATAGATGAAAGAATATTTGAGTTTGTTAGTGGACCATCGCGACTTGTGTCGTGCTATAGCGGATATTTTGTTAATGGGTATAAATTTCACACAGTTGAATATGCATTTACAAAGAAGACGATGAATGCTGGGGTCTGTGTGAAAGGGATAACCTATGTTGAATGTGATATGGATTTTTATGGACTGGTGGAAGAAGTGATAAAGTTGCACTACTTCGGCTTGAAATCAGTTATTCTATTTAGATGTCATTGGTTCGATACAACAGAAAGGGGCATGAAAGTTCATCAAAAATACAAACTTGTTGAGGTTAATTAAAAAATCTAAATTGGCAGCAAATGAGCCTTTTATATTGGCATCACAAGCCGAACAAGTATATTACGCGAAGTATCCGACTCGAAATAAAGATAGAGCAGATTGACGTGTAGTCTGTAAGACAAAAGGTAGAGGAAAAATTGATCCGATAGTAGGAGAAAATGAGCTGATACCTGATATGACAGATGGTTTCTATCAAGAAGATGATCCTCCTACTGTAGATCGTATTATTCCAATACTCGAGGATGCAGACACAACGTCAATTCAATTAGAAGTTGAATATGCTGATGATGACGATCATGAAATTGAGGAAGCTGGAGATGAAGAAGATGAAGAAGAGGAAGAAGAGGAAGAATTCGAAGACTATTATTCGGATGATGAGGAATAATTGTAAAGTATATATTTTATTAAATATATCTCTACTATTTATACAATAATCTGATTATATGTCTATTCGACAGATATGTCTGGTCGTGGTTATCGTCGCAGGAGAGCTTCGGAGTCTCCGATCGGTGAGACTCCTACACTTACTCATGCTGCTGATCCTCCTATTGCTGATCCTCATGCCGATGATACTGCCGAGGCTAGTACATCCAAACGCAGGCGGCCACGCGGGCTGAACAGGTGGCAGCCTCCACCAGCCACAGAGTCGCGTAGATTTATTAGCGTGATTGGGGAGCGGTAATATATCATGAATTATGAATCATTACAAATTTATTATATCATAATATAATATTAAAATTTATTTTTGTTGTGCAGGTTCGAGCAAGAAGAAGTGCCAATGAGCATTTCTTCTACTATTCGACGATACATGCACGGGGCATGGCCTACGTGGTCTCACGTGCCTAGCGAGCACGTCGACATGTTATGGCGCGAGTTTAAGGCACATTTTTTTTTTTACATGCATGATGATTAATATTGGTACTGATATTATTATTCTACAGGCTCGCTATACATGGGCTGAGGACCAAAGGCCCTTCATTTACGCTGCCTGGGAGGCTATGTCCCAGGCAAGGTACAACGGGCAGCTGGGGCAGGCCCGATCCCAGGCGATGGCACGAGCTGAGACTACTAACATCGCGGAGACTCGGGGATACGGCCCCGATTGGATTACTCCAAATATATGGGACCAGCTCGTGGGAATATGGTCGATGGATCAATGACATGAGGTTTCTAGGAATGCGGCTAGAAATCGCATGTCGGGGGAGCAGCGTGTCACACCTGCGGCTCTATTGCATTTGCAGTGCATGCGAACCGTATGATAAGTATACCTTTTAATTATATATTTTATTTGTTACTATGTGTACAAATTAATGTATTTGTTTTGTAAATGTAGACGGCGGTGTCGGATGACGGGACTGTCCAGCGACCCTCCCCGATGGCGGTGTTTGAGCGGACTCACCGTCGAGCACATGGGACGGGGGAGTACATCGACAACCGCGCTGCATACATTATGGTAACTATATATTTGTTTAAATTATTCATTATATATTTATAATTTAAGTTTTATGATAAATATTAAACAAAAAATTAAACTCGAGTAGGAGACCTACAACCAGATGATGGTGCAGCGCGGGGGCACCCCCGAGGACTTTGACGCAGCAACGTGGGTCGAGGCCGCAGGTGGCTGGGACCATAGTCGCGTATATGGCTTTGCAGATAGTGATCATGCGCGAGCCGTACTAGGGCCACTTGGGGCACCGACCCCTCCGGTCGCTGGTGAGCGGCCATCCACCTCTAGATCCAGTTATGATCATAGTAACAGAATAAGGACTCTAGAGGAGACGGTCGCGCGTCAGACTGAGATGATGGAGCGCCAGAGTCAGAGGATGGCAGAGATGCATGCTATGCTACACAACATGTCAGGTCATCCCGAAGCAGGCATCTCTTCTGCATCATCTCATCCATCGTCCTTGAGTCAATCCACGCCGGTGTACACTCAAGCACTCCAGACCCCGCCAAATGATCCAAGCCATCCTCCATCGTTATCGTGAGATTTTTTTTATATTGACTTTGTTACTGAGATATTATACTTGTTTAATTTATTTTGTTTGGATATTGATACTTCAATTTTGCATTTGAATAGTTTTTATACTATTGTGGATAATTATAAATATAAATATAATTATTTTGATGTATATCTTGGTGTATTTGTTATGTGTGAATGAATGTGTGTATGAGTGTGTGAGTTATGTATCAGATAATGTATCAATGTATCAATGAAAATTTGAAATTTTAATTTTTTTCGTTACCAGGTTCACATCATCAGCAACGGCTTTCCCATGGCCGTCCGTGGGAAAGTCGTTGCTAAAAGTTTATCGAAAGCCGTTGCTGATGGCCTACAGCAACGACTTAGCAACAGGCTTTTACTAACGGTGTTGCTACGGGATCACCAGCCGTTGCTATTAATGTTATCAGCAACGGCTCCGCGTCTGTGGCAAAACCGTTGCTGATAATATTTTTAGCAACGGCCCGAGCGGCCGTTGATGATCCGTTGCTAAGTTATCAGCAACGCGATTTTCTGCCACAGCTCCATTGCAACGGCGCCAGCCGTTGCTGATGATTTTCAGTAACGGCTGTGATGCCGTTGTTGATGCCCATTTTTCTAGTAGTGGTATGTACATCAATCACTTTTAGCATTTGAATTATCTCTAGCTAGTCTTCTTATTAAAACAAACTAAAAATTTGTTTAACCAAATCTAAAAAATAATAATAATGCAATCTTTTTTTATAGAAACCTTACTCTAATTCAACCAATCATTTTCACAATCAATTTTAATATAAAATATAGCATAACCAAGAAATGTATATAAGTTCCTTCTGTCAAAACGTGAAATCATTTTCACAGTCAATTATAAGTTCCTTCTGTCGTACTCAAGAACTCGGAAGAACAAGCAAATACAAAGTGTCTGTAAACTATATTCACACTCAAGAACTCGGAAGAATAAGCAAATACAAACCCTAGGTCGAACAAACCCTAGATCAAAACCCAAGGTAGTACCACAGGAAAACAAGCAAATACAAATAAACCCTAGCATCAAAACCCGAACATCACATCTCGGAAGAACATCAAAATCAACTCGAACAAACCTTAGGACAAAACCCTAGATTAAAACCCGAACATCACAACCATAGATCGCGAAAACAATTCCGGCAACATCACAACCATAGATCGGGGAAACAATACAACATAGATTGGAAAAATAGTATCAAATATTATAAAACATCGAAAAAATAGCATCAAAGAATATCAAAGACCGGCAACGATCAATGTGAAAACCCTATATCGGGTAGACAATAAAAAATAAAAACAAAAATTCAAAACCCCAGATCAAACTTCAAAACCCTAGATCTAACATCAAAACCCTAGATCCGAAAATCAAAACCCTAGATCGGGTTATCATTAAAACCGTAGAGCTAAAAACCGAAAACCCTAGATCGGGTAATATCATAACCCTAGATCGGGTAACATGACAACCATAGATCAAAAAAGATTGACTGAATGTGGAAACCCTAGATGAAATCACGAACCTGAAGGTAAGGAAAGCAAGAAACCGGTGATGTTGTAGCCGAAGGTGAAGAAAGCAAGAGGTCGGGGATCGATTTGGACCGACAACGATCAATTTCAACAGACGGCGATAAGTTTTCGCCTGTCGCCAGCAGCAGCCGAAGAAGGGTGTTGAGGGGTCGAGGGGTGGAGTGGGTGAGCCCTAACGGGCGAAACATTCGGTTTTGTTCGTGTTTTCGGGTGAAACGGGCGAAACGAGTGGATATTACAAGTATGCCACCGCGCAATTTCGCAAGTTTCGTGAAAATAAGGAAAACATGTCCAAGTCGTTTTCCCGATCCAGTATATTTGCGTGTTTCGCGAAAATTCATTTTCGCGAAATCGAAAAATGAAAACAATCTTGTTTCGATCAACAAATAAGATTTCAAACCGTTTTTGTTTTCGATCGAAAATAAAAA
Organism: Canna indica; assembly: GCA_034359265.1. Lineage (NCBI taxonomy): Eukaryota > Viridiplantae > Streptophyta > Magnoliopsida > Zingiberales > Cannaceae > Canna > Canna indica. Next base: position 21,689,865 of record CP136897.1, read on the forward strand.
CCCAAAACATGCCCTAACAAACAGGCCCTAAAGTTTTACATTTTCTTTTGTTGTCATCCAAATTATGGGAATACGCTGGTTGGATCGTTATCGCATTGTCAGGATCGAGCGACCTTGCCTTTGCTCGAGCTCGTTTAAACTCGATTAAGTTCGACTCGGATTTATGGTCGCGATCGACTGATCTGAAATATTAATATTTAGGAAAATCATAGTTTTGGTCCCTACAATTTTCTCCAATTTTGGTTTTAGTCCCTATAGTTTCAAAATTTTGATTTTAGTCCTCATACTTTACTTCCGTTTAGGATTTGGTCACTACCATCAAATAAGGTTTAAATGGTGCTAACGTGGATAATATGTGCTGATTGGACAATGCTGACGTGGAGCCTGCAGGAACCAACTTTGTAAACTATAGGGACTAAAATCAAATTTTAATTAATTATTTTTCCTAATAAATATAAAAAATTACATGATATTTTTTTAATTTATTTATAAATAACTATAATATTTAAAAATATTAAAATTGATCAAACTTTTTACCGATTAAGGTGATTTATTTTGGATTTTGTTTTAAAAAGAGCAATATCATATTTATATATTTAGTAGGGGTGAGCATAGGTCGGGACGTCCCGACCATCCCGGTCCGGCCCGACCCAAAAAGTCGGGACAAATCCCGTCCCGGTTCAAAATCGGGACGTGACCGGGACAATACAAAAAAAATTGGGATTGTCTCATCCGAGCCCGGTTTATAATATAAGTAATATTAAATATATAATATTATTTTTTTAGAAAAAAATATTAATTATTTTAACAGAGATATTATTTTTATGGGTAAATTACACTGACCTCCCCTGAGGTTTAGTGAAATTACACTAACCTCCCCTCTATTTGTAATTTTATCTTATAACCCCCCTGAGTTTTGTAAAAGATTACACAAACCTCTCCTATTACGAAATAAGATTACACAAATCTTTCCAGAGTTTTGTAAAATATTACACAAACCTCCCCTAAAAAAATTACTCAAAGATTACTCAGGGGAGGTGATTGTAACCTGAACAAATAGAGGGGGGGTCAGTGTAATTTCACTAAACCTCAGGGAAGGTCAGTGTAATTTATTTTATAAAAAACCAATATTAATAAATTCGGGACGTCCCGGTCCAGTCTCGAATTTTTCGGAGCGGGACAAAATCGGGGTGCTTCGTATTCGGGCCCGGAACCGGGACACATATTTGCGTCCCGACTCAAAACTGGGACGGGACCAAGACTAGGGGCGGCAAAAATAGGCACGGCACGAGCACGGCACGATAACTGCGGGCCGGGCCAAAAAATTTGGCCCGATAAGTTTATCGGGCCGGCCCGGCCCGTTTGGCCCGCTAAACATATATAAAAAAATTTGATGCTTATTTAGTCTCTTAAATATTTTAAATTATTTTTTTTACAATTTTTTAAGAATTTTTTTAGTTAATAAGAGGACTTGCGGGCCGTGCCGGGCAGCCCGCAAAATATTGCGGGCCGAGAATTTCCGGCCCACTGAGTTAGTGGGCCAGGCCGGGCTGGCACGCCACCTTATCGTGTCGGGTCGGCCCGGCCCGTTAACTGCGGCCCGGCCCGTTTTGCCACCCCTAACCAGGACGGGATCGGGACATACCAAATCCCGGCCCGTTCCGATCCCGAATACGAAGCATCCTGATTTTGTCCCGCTCCAAAAAATTCGGGACCGGACTGGGACGTCCCGAATTTATTAATATTGATTTTTTATAAAATAAAAACAATATCTCCGTTAAAATATTTAATATTTTTTTTGTATTGTCCCGGTCCCGTCTCGGTTTTTAATTGGGACAGACATATTTGTCCCAGTCTCGTCCCGATTTTGAACCGGGATGAGATTTGTCCCGACTTTTCGGGTCGGGCTGGACTGGGACGTCCCGACCCGTGCTCACCCCTACTAAATATATAAACATGTCATCGCTCTTTTCAAAATAAAATCCAAAATAAATTACCTTAATCGGTAAAAAGTTTGATCAATTTTAATATTTTTAAATAATATAGTTATTTATAAATAAATTTAAAAAATATCATGTAATTTTTTATATTTATTGAGAAAAATAATTAATTAAATTTTAGTTTTACTCCCTATAGTTTACAAATTTTGGTTTTAGTCCTCATAATTTATAAAATTTTGGTTTTAGTCCTTTTAGTTTACAAAGTTGGTCCTTGCAGGCTCCACGTCAGCATTGTCCAATCAGCACATATTATCCACGTCAGCACCGTTTAAACCTTATTTGACGGTAGGAACCAAATCTTAAACGGAAGTAAAGTATGAGAACTAAAATTAAAATTTTGAAACTATAGGGACTAAAATCAAAATTGGAAGAAACTGTGAGGACCAAAACTATAATTTTCCCTAATATATATATAATTATATAAGTTCAATTAGGCTCGATTGAGCTCACGAGCCACTCGAGTCGAGTATTAGTTAGTTCGAGCTCGACGCGATCGTATGTAAAGCTCGGCTCCATCATTCAACAATATTTTAATGTTTAATTCTACATCATATATATCTCACTTAATTAATTTTAGTTTCGTTTCACTATATATATAAGACGTAACGTCATCACTGCTTATTAGAATATGAGGTGTGTATCACTTTTTTTTTTCGGGTTGGGATATATATGATGTAGGGATTAAACATTAAATTAATTATTGTTGGTTGACAATTAAATTAATGGACCTTATTTTGTCGGTCAATCATTTTGACTTTTGGAATTTCTTCCATCTTTATAAAGTTGATAATTTTCTCCTAAAATTCGGTCACATCTATGGGCTCGATAAGGAAGATTTGGTTGGCGAAATGCCCAAATTTTAGCCCGTGTTGAATGTAGAAGAGCTTAATCTGTGGGTCGAGGTTGGAAATTTTAACCGCTGCGACTTAAAACCTATTCAGGTATTCTCTCATGGGTTCATGTTGCCCTTATTTGATGTAGTGGAGGGCGGCTGCTAAGGGTGGAAATAGGTCAGGCGGCCTGCTAAGGGCCTATGGCCTGGCCTGTGTTTGGACTGGCCTGGCCTGACCTATTTAAAAAAACAAACTCAGGCTTTAAAATAGACATATTTTTCTTATCAGGTCAGACCTAGACTCAATTTAAAGTTTATTGAGTTTGACAGACCGATCTGGGCCTGTTAAGGTGGTGCATATATAAATATATAATAAATATATAATATTATTATAAATATGTTTTATATTAGAAGTAAGTTTTATAAACAAGTTTTATATTGAAAGCATGATTCATAAACAGGCCACAGGCCAGGCCCATGCTAATTTTTTAATATACAGGCCTGACCTGTTAAGACGAACGCCTGGTCTGGCGCGCCTGGCCTGTTTCCACCCCTAGCGGTTGTCGTCTTGTGATATACTCGTGACATGGTGAAACGACTAAGGATGATGCAAGAGAGGTCTTCGAAAGAGTGAATAGATTCCGACGTGAGGGAAGCAAACCACAATAGGGTGATTTCTCCAACACTACTAAAAACTTCGCCATCTGCAACGGCATAAGCCGTCGCAGAAGAGAAATTGCGACCACACAAGCGGTCGCAACGAGTCCGTCGCGGATAGGCTCGTCGATCACAGAATTTATGTGATCGCCACGTCACCATCGCCAAAGATATAGGTATTGCGACCGCAGTTTCTCGTCGCAAAGGTGTCGTCGCAAAAATGCCGTCGCTTATAGCATGATTTCTAGTAGTGCAAGGAAAGTCAGAAAAGCACTACGGAGTGCATAGTCGGTTGCTCCATGATAGAGCATCGTAGTTCGAAATGTCGTTAAGTGTAGCGCGGGATCGCCTGTATCGTTTGTAGGGTGGTAGGGTTTAGGTAACTCGCTCCTCGGTAAGAGGCGGGTTGTCATGATACGCTTGGCGAAGGGTCTCGCGTCAAGAGGGGGGTTGTTCCGCCCTGTCTGGTTTTGGGACTGTCACGCCCCAACTCAGGGTCGCGTGACTAGCCAGGGTATACGTGTCTATACCCCGAAGCCTAAACCATGCACATATCAAATCAAATAATGTGGCGGAAAGAAATAATAAGTTTTATTTTAAAGAAAAAGCAAACCAATATCAAGTTTAGTTTAATAGCTCAAGAAAAATGCGGAATAACGACTAAGTTCAACAGTTCAAAAGTTCAGACAAAATAAAAATTGAAATAAATGACATAAATGTCCTCAGGGCTACAACTCCAAAACAAGCTAATACAAGTGCATGACTACTACCAAAAGACTCGACTACGACCCTAACTAGGACTGCTATGAGATCATGCGACTCCTCTGCCCTCCAGCGGCGCCAAGTGCGTCCAACCCACCTCACCGATCAGTCTTTGCAAAATAGAAATCAACGACAATGGGTGATTTCAAAGAACTCAGCGAGCGGTTTTGCCCACCCTCACAAAAAAATACAGAGATAACATGAATAAATTCTATCTCTAAAAAGGCAATGTCACAAAGGTGTGACTAGCTATCAGGCCAACAGGCCATCCATGCCCACGGCTAGGGATGTCAACGGGACGGGTTCGGGGTGGATAGTGTCATATCCGCACGCGCACCCGTTTACTAAACTCGTCTCCCGTACCCGCACCCGCACCCGCACCCGCGATGGGTATCTGTCACCCACACCCTCGCGGGTAATTGATACCCATTTAATATATGACAAGAATTTTTATTTTATTATAATAGTATACCACCAATGATTCTCATTTCACCAGTATTAATAACTTGATTGAGAAACATTAATCCATAAAATAAACTACGTAACAATTAATTCTAAACCATAAAATTATCTTAAGAAATAGCAAAAATCATTTATGCAACATTAAATTTAAAACCAAGGTACTTTCAATTAAAATTGAAAATTGATATCCCTAAAAATATATTATATTTAGATGTATTTTTAAATTTTCCATTAAATATTAATATATAAAATTATAAATTTAATTTTTCATATATATTGACGGGTAGCGGGTATCCGCGGGTGTGGATAGTATAGTATCCATACCCGTACCCGTTTATTATATAGGTAAAAATTTATACACGTACCTGTACCCGTGGGTATAATATGTTTACCATACCCGACCCGTGTCGAGTAAATATTCGCGGGTATCCGCGGGTATGGGTAATATTATTATCCCTACCCATTGCATCTAACTCTCCAAAGAAGTGCATCAGGCCGAAGCCCACCATGTCCAAAGGCAACAATACATACTAGGATAATCGGAAAGGCCCTCCGAACTTATCCTAGTAGACAAAAACTCGGGAGCAATCGGGGAAGACCCTCCAAACTTGCTCGACAAGACGCACAGGGACAATCGGGATTCACCCATCTGAACTTGCCCCTCTAAGATATTATAGGAGTAATCGGGAAATGCTCTCCGAACTTACTCCTAAAGGATATCACAGGAATAATCGAGAAATGCCCTCCGAACTTATTCCTTAACACCACCTCGGGGATAATCGGGAAAGGCTCTCCGACCTTATCCCACGAAGCTGAACCAGAACAATCAGGAAATGCCCTCCGAAATTATTCTGCAGGGTGGGAATTTAGCATCCAACCACCCAGGCGTAGCCCGTAACCCAGCTCCAAATTGAGCCGCTCCGCCATTCTCAAGGATATGGGGCATCAAGACATAAGTCAAGATTCTCCTATAGTGTCTTAGGGGTGATCCTATTGGAAAGTGTCTCAATACTCCAAACCCGACCCCAACTCCTAGACCCGTAATATCATGAACCCGTATGGTTTTATTTCATGCATACTTTACAAGTTGATTCATAACAGAATATGCTCTCCCTTTAACTCAATTTTAATTATAGAATTAAAATTTAGATCATCTCAATTATGGTTTTATTTTAGGGTTTTGTTTTAGGTACTGTTCTATCCAGAACTGCTGTGTCTAACCCGAATCTAGTCTCCAAAGTGTGTCCAATATTTCCAAACTATATTTTCTGGTTGAAACGATAGATTACACGATTATGTTCAGAGATCTAATCACATAATAACATAGTAAACAAGAATCAGCCCAGATTCAACAAACAACATATAAATTTCAGAAAAGCTAAAATTTTCAGCACATCATGAAATAAAAATCCGAATTTTATAGAATTAAATCCCTAAATTTCCAACATCACATATTCATGTTATAATGCCAATCATGCATACAATCTCATAATTTTTATTAAATAAAAGCTAGCATATATATCAAGAATTCATTAATCAAGAATCAAAGAAATTAATTAATCTATAGCATCAAGAACATCTAGAACTCCAAGATGAGGTTGCATCCAAGATTCACAAGATTAAATTATGAAAATCACATATCTTCCATTAAACATATGCCCCATGATATAAGATCTAAATTTAAAATCTAAGCATGACATGAAAATCAAGAAAAGTCTCAAGAACATAAAAAGGATCATCAAGATCATGAAATCTTCAAGGCGGCTTCAAAAAAATTCGAAGAAAACCCGAAGAGGAGGGATAAAATCACTCACCTAATTAAAGAAGGGATTGGAGACGAAAATCCAATCGACGGCCTCCGATTTCGGCTTCGAAATCCGGTGGCTCAACCCCAAAGAAGAGGAAGCATGGGCGGCGGCTCACTCCAAGCCGCTGGCTTGGAGAGAGGGAGAGAGAGGAAGAAGAAGGTGGCTCGGCTAGCTCCTCTTGGCTTGCCTTCAAAGTGAAAGAAGAGAGGAAGAGGGGAGGAAGGAGAAGGCTTCTTGGCTCGGCTGGCTTGGCTTCACAGGCGGCGGCTCCAAGGGGAAGAGGGGAGCCGGCTGGCTCTCCTCTCTCAAACTTGGGTGGCTCCAACAATTGGAGCCACAACCTAGGGGATGAGGTTTTATATCTCCTCCTCAACCCTAACCCTTCTAACTTAAGTCCAAACCCGCATCCACTTAAGCCAAGTCCAACCCGCTAATCCGATAGACTTAATTAAATTAATTAGGCTTGATTAAACACAAAATTAAATCATAAGCATTTAATTAATGCACATAAATGAGCATAATTAATAATTATACACACACCACAACAACTAAAATAATTTCAACCACTCAAGCCTAATTTCATAAATTCAAAAATTTATATCCTACTTACCCGAGCTAGCAAGTTCGCTCTGGACCATGAGTCGACTCAGCTCAACCATGAACTAGTCCACTAGGCTGGCAAACACATGCAACAGAAAAATAATAAATTAAATATCCAGGATATTACAGGGACCATCATCTTTTCCCGGGCGATGGGTGTTGAAGATCTTGTCGTGGAAAACATGAATCGGTTGCTTCCTATTGGAGTGGTTGCTCTCCACGTTCTGAGTGGCGGCGCTCGCGTTGAGCTGGGGGTTGTCCCTAAGATTGTGTTAGCATCTCGATCCAGGCTATTAGCCATTGAATTTTAGCCTCCAAATCATATATTCGTCATTGAGGGTCTTCGGGGCAAGGATTGGTAGGTACCAGAGCATGTCGAGCGGGTCGAGAACGAATTTTTTCGGGCTGGGTCGGGCACGAATTTTTTTAGGCCGGATCGGGCACGAATTTTTTTGGGTCAGGATGAGCCGGGCCAGGTAATATCATATAATTTTTTATATTTATTAGGAAAAATAATTACTTAAATTTTGGTTTTTGTCCCTATAGTTTACAAAATTTTGATTTTAGTCCTCATAGTTTATAAAATTTTGATTTTAGTCCCTATAGTTTACAAAGTTGGTCATGCAGGCTCTACGTTAGTATTGTCCAGTCAGCACATGTTATCCACGTCAGCACCGTTTAAAACTTATTTAATGGTAGGGATCAAATCCTAAACGGAAGTAAAATGTGAGAACTAAAACCAAAAATTTGAAATTATATGGACCAAAATCAAAATTGGAGTAAACTATGAGGACCAAAAGTATAGTTTTTCCTAAATAATATCTAGGGCCGAATCATTATAATATTTTAGACTTTTTATAATATTTAATAATAGTGTTATACCGGAAAGCTATGTTAAATGATGCTAAAATTAAAGCGACATAATTCCAATCTCTGATCAATTTCTAAAACGAAGTCTCCCTCTTTTTTTTCGTCGAAAAAAAAAAGCCCGACGAAAAAAAAAGCCCGTGTGTGTGCTCGCTAGCTCCCTTTTTTCTCCCTCGGCCGACAAAAGCCTCAACCCGCGCGTTTGTACACACTCCCCCTTCTTTTCCTCGGGCAACAAAAACCTATTCCTCCTGCTCATCGATCGTTGTCGCTGCTCCAGCCTCAACCCTAGCCGTCGCCGGAGGAAGACATCGACAAAGATGGGAGATTAAGGTCTGAAGGATTCCCTCGAAGCAGCGGATAAATAGGGGATTCGCCAAGGCGGTTGCAGATTACCTCAAATCCAATTGCTCCTCTATTGGAATCCCCGTCGCTCGATTCATCGCCTTCTCCTACTGCCTATTTTTCTTCTTCCACAGGTCCAATCTTTTTGTTCTACCCTTCCGTTGATCAAGAATTTTTGCCTTCGCCTGCTGCGAATCCCCTTCATGCAAATCTTTTTCTTCTACCCTTCCTGCGAGATGCAGGTGGAATAGCTGGAACCATTTCCAGTGCAACATCAACGCGATCTAGAATCATTTCCATGTGGATTGATGAAAGCCTCGAGATTCTAGATTTCAAAATCGAAAAATCAGTGTGGTGACGCAAGAGGGCTTGGGCAACGCGATCTAGAAGCAAAGAACTCTTCATGAGATGACTGATCAAGGTAAACCTACATATTCCTTATAATTACTACTATTTTTGAATTTTTGCAGTGTCAAATTATTTCCTTTGTCTCAAATATGTACCTTCTTCCTTAGTCTAGGTATAAATACTGTTTGTCTGATGTTAGAGATTGACTCAAATTGGGTTCGAACCGAATCCAACGAGTTCGATCGGATCCAAATCGGAGTTGATTTGATCAAGATGTGCTTGAACCGATTTGCCAATTTGATTGAACCATGTTGAATCGGACTCGATCAAAATAAACCATGATTTTATAATCATGGGCATGGGAGCCCAGCCCACTATCTTCTCAAGATACCCAAGCCAATGTTGTAGCAGCACACGTAAAAGTTTTCAAATTGATGATAACTTCAGAAGTTTTCAAATTGATGATGTGGAAATTAAATATTTCTTTTGACTAGTCAAAGGGAGAAAAAAGTGGAGGCATCACGTGAACCCATCAAGCATTTTGAAAGTTTCTTTGGTCAAAAAAAGCATTTCAGCCATCTGATTAAATCAGATGGAGCAGCAAATTCCTTGGAGATTTTTTCTCTACTAAAGTAGGCATGAATCGGCTCTCCCCCTCTATTATAAATAGGAGTTTAATATGCAGTTCTAAGATAATCTCACACCAAGAGAAAATCCCCCCACATGTGAGAGTTTCATAGATCCAGAAAATTAAGAGTGCCGCTACAACTCTTTTTCCTAAGGAGTGCTCCTTCTCAGTTTCTGACATACAGTAGCAGGAGTTCAGTTTCAAGGCAGATCTTGCAGAGATAGTGCCTCTACTCTGTACCAGTTTTAGATCCTGCAGGAAATTACCCCAAATTTCCTAATAGTTGGTATCAGAGCCTACTTCCCCAACCATGGCGAGCACCAAATTTGATATTGAGAGTTAGATCACAATGTCAACTATGCACTTTGGTCAATGAAGATGAAAGCGATCTTAACTATGGAGAAAATACTTGATGCTATTCTTGGTAAGGATAAGATGCAGGGAACCGAGGAGGAGAAAGAATATAACGAGCAAAAGACAATTGCAGTTTTGTACCTAAGCCTGTCAAATGAAGCACTTCGAGAAATTGTATCCCAAAAGACAGCTAAAGGTATTTGGGACAAGCTCGCATCCTTGTATAAGGACAAAACTCTCACCGGCAAGATGGCTTTGAAGCAGAAGCTTCATTTCCTACGTATGGCAGAAGGAACATTGGTCAAAGAGCATATCAATACTTTTCAAACAATCATCATGGACCTGGAGAATATGGATGTCAAAATTGAAGAGGAAGATAAGGCTTTATTCTTTTTATGTTCACTTCCTACTTCTTTTAAAAAATTTCGTGAAACTATGCTTTTTGGAAAGACTACTATTACTCTAGAACAGGTGATCACTGCTCTTGTGTCAAGGAGCTTATGGACACACATCTTACAGCAAATTCCTCTAGTGGAGGGAAAGAAGAAGCTCTCTACTCTAATGAAGCAGGAGGAGGTAACAAATCAAATGTCACTTGTTATTACTGCAAGAAACGAGGTCACATCAAGTCAGGATGTCGCAGTATTAAGAAAAAGTTGCAGCAGCAAAATAAGGCTCAAGACGCACATGTGGAGGCCTCTTACGCAGATTTTGAGAAAGTTGAGGTACTGGTCGTGACAGATGGCACACGCACTGCTAAGATACGCCGTGGGCGACGATGCTCTCGTCGGCGACAACACACCTCAGGTCAAAATTCCTCTTCCTCTTTTTTTGATATGTTTGATCATGCAACATGCAATCCAAGTCAGCAGGCGAACAGGTCAACCACCAATAGCGTTGATGAGTGGTTCCTGGATTCTGGGTGTTCCTATCACATGACTCCACACCGGACGACCTTTGTGGATTATCGACGTACCAATGGTGGAGTAGTTCGTGTTGGCAACAACGTACTTTGCAAAGTTGTCGGATTCGAAACAGTGAAATTAAAATTGCATGATGGCTCGACAAAGATCCTAGCAAATGTTTGGCATGTCTCGAAGCTCGGAAGGAATCTAGTGTTTCTTGGAGTTCTTGACACTAAGGGCTATATGACTTTCTCTGCAGGAGGAGTCTTGGAGGTACACGATGGAGCCACGACGGTACTGAAGGCTCTAAGGACATCGAACAATTTGTACAAGGTGGATGGATGTCTTTCGTGAAGCAGTCCAAATTCAGAGGCAAAACACGGTAAAACCAGACACCGGGTTAGGTATAAATTTTGCTTTCAGGGCAATCCCTTCTCAGAGATGCACAATGAAGGAGGAGACTTGGAGGACTATGTGGGTTCCTAAGTCGAACCAGGAAGCTGACTTGGCCCACTTGAGTACTGATTCGACGTAGGTCCTATACAGGCCTTGTGGGAGAGGAGGACGAGTTTTTTGAGGATTGCATCAGCCCCAATTTTCATCAAAGGAGGAATTGTTAGAGATTGACTCAAATTGGGTTCGAACCGAATCCAACGAGTTCGACCGGATCCAAATCGGAGTTGATTTGATCAAGATGTGCTTGAACCGATTTGCCAATTTGATTGAACCATGTTGAATCGGACTCGATCAAAATAAACCATGATTTTATAATCATGGGCATGGGAGCCCCGCCCACCATCTTCTCAAGATACCCAAGCCAATGTTGTAGCAGCACACGTAAAAGTTTTCAAATTGATGATAACTTCAGAAGTTTTCAAATTAATGATGTGGAAATCAAATATTGTTTTTGACTAGTCAAAGGAAGAAAAAGGTGGAGGCATCACGTGAAGCCACCAAGCATTTTGAAAGTTTCTTTGGTCGAAAGAAGCATTTCAGCCATCCGATTAAATCAGACGGAGCAGCAAATTCCTTGGAGACTTTTTCTCCACTAAAGTAGGCATGAATCGGCTCTCCCCCTCTATTATAAATAGGGGTCTAATATGCAGTTCTAAGATAATCTCACACCAAGAGAAAATCCCCCAACATGTGAGAGTTTCATAGATCCAAAAAATTAAGAGTGCCGCTACAACCCTTTTTCCTAAGGAGTGCTCCTTCTCAGTTTCTGACATACAGCAGCAGGAGTTCAATTTCAAGGTAGATCTTGAAGAGACAGTGCCTCTACTCCGTACCAGTTTCAAATCCTGCAGGAAATTATCCCAAATTTCCTAACAGCTGATGTTCTTTATGTTGAGAAATAATGTGTAAGATGAATGACCTTCTTGTTTCTTTATAACATGTTTTCCAACATGTTGGACTTTTAAGCAACTATCAATTTCTTTGATTTCTTTACCGGAGGTGCTTTCCACTAAGAAGACTACTGCAAAAGTATCTAAAGCTCAACGCAATCTTAAAGAAAGTGCTACAACAAAATCTGGAAAGAAGTGTGGTCATGGTGCCAAAGAGGTGTATACATATAGATTTTTTTTATTCTATTTTTTGATTAAAAAGGAAACAATTGAAGTAGAATAATAAATAAATGAGTATAATTTGGTATCACATGGTTCTGCACGGTTCTTTTATTGCTTTCCTTGCAGACTAAAGTTATTGAGAAGTTGCTTTAACACTTAACTCTGTAGCACCATTTCATTCTGCGGTGTGAGCACACTGCAAAATCTTGTGACAAAAGAATAATTGGCATTCTTATGGATGCATTTTGATATATCCATGCTAATTTGTAAATTACTAACTATGTTTGCTGGTTGCATTTCCTTGTGCTTAATCTTTTTTAAACATAGTTGGTGGGAGTAGTTAGGAGAGAGTGTTAAGTTGGTGTCTAATTGTTTTGAAGTCCATTGCTACTAGTTAGTGTGCAGACCTTGGAACTAGGTCTAGAGTGCACGGATAACCATTATTTAGTTTACCATATAACTCTTCATTGACTAATTGGGTCAACTCAACAGATTGGACTGGAGATTGGTTCTTGATGCAACTGCTAATTAAGTCATCCAATAGGTGCTTAGGATTTGTTGTATATCCCAATTGATTGGAATTGATCTTCCATTGGTTTTGGAATGACAAATGCCTCCAACAAAGAGTGTCAACTGTCAAGCAATTGGACGATGATGTATAATTATTTTTATATGTGCTTTCCTCACCTGATAAATTAGTACCCTCCTTTATATTGTCTATTTTTGTTTTTCTTTTTAATGGTAGTATGTGTTGTTTTGTGCTTGTTGGATGGATATTCACTCTGTCTCGATTTTCTGATTGGCTTGCCAGATCTTGTAATTTCGCTGCATTCAATTGAGGTTTTGACTAAAATATTGTCTTTGGCTAAGTTGACAGGCTTCGTTATGAGAATTGATTGTTTAACATGATTTAAAATTGTTGTTTGTAATTATCTCTGAGTCCGGACCTGCATTTGTGCTGGTATCTGAAGTTGTGTTTTTTTAGCTGATGCTACTATGTCTTTAGAGAGCAAGTTATGTTCTTTCTTATTAATCACTCGGTTTATATTTTTTGTTGGGAAGAGAATAGGTAAGAAAATAAATAATGGAAAAAGAAACTTGATAAAACTATTGTATACCATGGAAAATAAGAAAAGGATTTGGGGTCTGTAGCACGTTATGAGTTCTAGTCCAAGTTCGAATTGATAGTTTTGTACCTATGAAGACCATATCAGCTTCTCTTAATGGATTATTTTCATTTGCCATTGAAAAAATGATTTGATATTAGAGGTATTGGATAGTGTAGTGCTGTGACTAACCTATAACACATTTTCTTGTATTTATCTACAGGAGCATGATATAATTCTATCATTCCTGATGCACCTGATGCAGAATCGCATAAGTTAACAAGAGATTTAGGAGAAAAAGTTGGTAATTGGTAGACCAATATCTTGATGCTACGAAAAAGGTGGTTGTGTGTTTCTGTTGTTTTCTAATCAAATTATGGGACATGCATATTGTTTTACTAAAAGTTGCAATTTGATTAGTTATGTTTGAAACTGGTCATGATAAATGACATTCTTGTTATATGATAGGTAAGATTAAAGCATGGTTTGAAGACTGCAATGAGCATATCTACTGAAGGAAATGCATATCTACAAGTAGGTCCCATTTGTTTTTCTTTATCCATAAGTAGATAGTACTTATTGTCATGCTAAATCTGCTATGAATATGTGATGTAGGAGAGCCAATTTTGGAAGCTTTATAAAGAAGGCCCACCTTCTTGTTCCATTGTGATAAAGGCATCAGCTGGTCTTGTCTACCTTCTTGCAACTTTACTGGAATCATTTATGCCTTCTTTCTCTAAAGAAGTAAGTTCCCTAATACCTGCTGTTTTGAATTGTTTCTTAGAATTTGTGTCCTAAGAACCCTCTGCAGAAAGATGAAGATGTAGAATATTTAAAGTTTCCTTACAAGCTACATATCTCTTGATAGCTATTTGGGTGTTTTTTCTCCTAAAGTTTTCTTACAAGCTAAAGTTTCCTCTTATAATAAACTTATATCCTAATGTTTTTTTTTGGTGTCATTTACGTAATTTGTCTATTGTTGCCATGCAAATTGGTATGTGTCCTCAAGTATCTCTCAGCATTCAATTGAAACTATCTGATACTCATTTATCTGTTACCTACTTTCATGCCTCCTATGGTGATCCTTCCAACTTGTCTAGATCTATTGCATCGTTAAAAAGATTGATATTTCCAATTAAACTTCTTACTGATCCCTTTAATAATTTTTTTTTATTCAGACCATGAGCGAGAAGATAAAGAAATTGGAAAATGTTTTGGATTCAAAGGATAAGGTGTCCTAATTTACTTAGTACCAAATGTTCTTTTGTTTCCGTAGAGACCTTAATATCATACTCTATTCTTTGAGCAAAAATTGGTTGGTTTGCAAGATCTTTACAATTCTCAGCAATTGCTAAGTGCCAATTTAAATGATAAACTAGAAAGAACTCAGGTAATATCTTTTTGTCTGTATTGCATTAGAAGACCATATATATAAACTACATGGATATATATGTTCTATGACCGAGTATCATTCTACTCATTTACTAGGCAAAATTTATTAGTAATGCTTGTCTGTTTATTTTTTTAATAGTTCATATCAGTATTCTATTACATAAATGCTAATTCATAAGACATCAATTAGGTCATGTAAATGAGTCATGTCCATCATGCACACAAACCTATTTGTCATTTTGTTGTATGATTTTGATCAAGATCCAAAATACTTGTATTGCAAGCCTGGATCAAGAACATTGGAGGACTTGGCATATGATAATTTGCTAGGATCGAATATTACAGGACTTAGCATATGCCATAAGAGGACATTGTATGTTTGCCTCCATTTATCAGATAAGATCTTAGCCTACTAAACTTTATCTACCTACTGAATTATTTTAGTTGGAATTTACTTAGCATGCTTCCAACATTCAAATGCTTTCAAACATTGATATATGCCCTTTCTTTAACTTTAAACAAAAGTTAAGACTGTCCGAGCTAGTGCTGCT
Source organism: Canna indica (assembly GCA_034359265.1). Classification (NCBI taxonomy): domain Eukaryota; kingdom Viridiplantae; phylum Streptophyta; class Magnoliopsida; order Zingiberales; family Cannaceae; genus Canna; species Canna indica. The sequence goes on from CP136897.1 coordinate 21,705,050, forward strand.
GATAGAACTAGTACTATGGAAAGGAAAATGTCAAATGCTCATGATTTTACATGTTCTATAAAAGAACAATGGAAAACATTCATGGAAGAGACTAAAAAGCACTATCTTGAGGATACTGCAGCAGTTGAAAGCAACAGAAATGACATGGGAGAAGCTTTAAAGAGTTGGTAAGTTTGAACAGGGGGCTATTTGCCTTGAGAACTTCTGTGCTAAGGTGTCCTTTTGCATCACTATTTTTTTTAGCCTAATTTTTATGATGGTGTTTTCTATAATGGCAGCATGACAAAAGCGAATTGGTATCCAACAATGTTAGGATGCTCAAAATTCCTTGTTGATGCCTGATAAAGAAAATATACAATCTATCATGGTGTCTTATGATTGTGTCTTCCATTTTTTTTATTAGAAGATAATATTGATCTATGTTTTATTACACAATATTTAATCTACTTTTGTTGATATTTATTAAGTTTGGATTAATGTTATATTTTAGTAGTTTGAATTTATGTAATGTACTTTTGATTTAATATAAAAATATTCTTTAAATATTGATCTATGTTAATATTTCAGTACGACAAGCATAGAACCTACTTTTGTGACAAGTTGAGATTAAACTTACTTTTGTATGATAATTTTAAAATGCTCTCTTTAGTATCAGATCATGATTTGAAAAAACTATATAAGTATATATGATAATTAAACAATATTGCTATTGTAAAAACAAGTAATAATAAGTCAAGTATGCTATAACAAATTAATAATAACGATTTGAAAATGTTATATATATATATGATAACTAACTATTATTGTTATTGTAGAAAGAAGTAATAGTAGGTTATGGATGCGATAATAAACTAATCATAACGGATAAAAAATATTATAAAATAACATTCATATAACATTCACAATTGCATTTTTGAAACGCTATTGTAATTTCTTTACATAAAATAACGTGCAATTTGACAGCGTTTTGTATAATATTATACATTACCTATGATAACATTTATGGTATGTTATTAATGACGATTATTATTATAATGAATCAAGCCCTAAGTTTGAAGGCCCAACTCCAACTTCTGTTTGTTCGAAGAGTGAGAAAGTACTGTCTTGGTCAACGGATGTTAAATTTATTTTAATCATTTACAACTTGGATACTGGTACTCTATTAGTCTATTACTAATATATTCAGTACCTACTTTCTGCATATATTAGTTCCTTCACATAAAAAAGGATCAAATTTTTAATTCCTTCACATATTAAGCGCTGATTTTTTTAGTGAATTAGTTGGCCTTTGCTTCATCAATTACAAGTGACGCGAGCAACCATCGTTATAAAATAAATGACATCTATTAACAAAAAATATTACTAGCGGTAAGAGAATTTATTAGTAAATATAATTTTTACAAACAAAAAATAATGGTCGTTGCTGAAAGTCATACCATATACCAAAGCTTTGTCTGTTGGTATAAAGCAGATTAATGCTAATAGATTATGCATCTGTTGGTAAGTTGCTCATAAATTTTATGGGTCGTTAGTTAAACATATTTTATAGTAACAAATTTTATGGGTTATTAGTAAAGTTGCTAACAAAGTTGCATTCGTTAATGAAACATCTTCTATGCTAATGAATGGGTCTGGTTAATCGAACCGAAATCGAATTAACCAAACAAATTTGTCTAATTGATTTTTTGGTTTGGTTAATAGTTAAAAATTTAAAAAAATTTAATTTTCGATTCGGTTCGGCAAATTAACAATTCGGTTAATTTACTGAATTTACCAAAATATAGTTTAAGTAAATAAAAATAAAAATAAGTATCACGTGGTATAGCTTGCTTGCGTGGTTAAGATGAAATATTTCTCTTCCACCAACTCAAGTTTAAATCTTGAAATGGTCACATGACCATTAATGACTTATATTAATAAATTTGTTCTAACAATGTCAATAATTGTTAGTATATGGTGCTCTATACCAACAAATTTTTCTTCTAACGATATCAATAAACGTTAGTATAGATGTTTCTATACTAATGGTAGGTCTCTACTAACAATGTTATTAATTGTCCGTTAGAATATGTGCATTACTATACCAACAATCTCAACATCGGTTGGTACAAGTTTATATCATCACGATTTCTACCAACGGGTGCATATGTTGTTGGTATAGAATATACTAACGGTTTTTGTGTAGGTAGTAACAGAAATAGCTTATTAGTAAATGATGTTTTAGCTTGTAGTGCGTTTCTTCCTTCTATTGAAACCTTGGGTATAAATTCCAAGATAACACCAAGCAGATCCACTTCTACGAGATAGAAAGAAAGGCCAGCAGTAGATCATCATTCATTTCGAAAAAGAAATGAAGACACCAGCAGATCTACTTCTACAAGACAAAAAGAATTAAAGGCCACCATTATTATGCTAGCAATTCAAATCAAAGACAACCACAGAGAAACCAGCATACAAATCAGTCATATATATATATCAGAGCCCAGCACGCCGCATGCATGCAGCTGCAGTACAGATTTCTTCCTTCTCCGGCCGGCCGGCCGGCTTGGATCGATATCAAAGCTCACCGTGAAGGGTCTCGCATAGGCACCTTTGGAAAATATCCTTCTTTTTCTTGAAACTTGCTGCGCATTTACTTGGTGTAGCAGTTGCAGTACCGGGCCTACGATTTTGGCGATCATAAACGTTGAAGGTGTTGCACATGTCTCTGCATCTGCCAGCTTTTATTTGAGCTCTGATTGCCTTGCAGCAGTCTTTGGTGGGGGTGCCTATTTTGCAGTCATCCAAACTGTAGGAATGCGCTGGCCGGATCGCTGCCGCACTGACGAGTAACGCCAGGAGCAGCCACCGGAGGAGGATGCCGGAAAAAGTGATACTGCTCGCCATGAGTTAATGAAGGAGAAGAAGAAGATAGAGATGTGCGTCGATTGCTACAGGTTTATATAATAGCTAGGAACAAGTGATCGAGTAAATGGATAGCGATGATGACCCAAGAAATGCAAGTCAATAATAAATACTGGTCAACGCCGGATTAATTAATTTTCATGTGCATGTCAGCATGGGATGATTACTCCGCAAGTTGACTTCGTTGATGCATTTGTTCTTGGATCCAGCTACAAACGACATGCATGATATATATATACACGAGTAACTTCTCAAATCAGGATTTTGAGGTCAAAATTTCCAAACCAGATTATAAAATTCCGGATTGTCATTTTACTCCGGCCAAAGTCTTTAAATAGGCATTTGGTTGCCCGCCAGCAAATGCTGTAACTTTAGTTGCAATATTAATTTAAATAAAAAATTTATTTGGTTGATAGTAAATTTTTTTTCAGTATTTAGTAGTTACAATTTGTGTTTCTAATATCATTTGTGCAAATGAAATTGCAGCCCAAAAAATCCACAATATAATATTGTGAACCGCAAATACAATAATTTAAATATTATAAATAATTAATTTGGACGATTTAGAATTATCGGATTGAGACGGGATAAATATCAAAGTTGTAGGTTTTCGAACAATGAACATGATGATAGTGTCAGATTTTAGATATGATGTCGTTTGATAGATTTTTTAAATATTTTTTCAGTATTATATAGTGATTAAAAATTATTAATTTATTTTGATAAATAGTTAAATAATATAAAATATATTTTACTAAACTAAATGGTAATATATTTAGAGTATAAAATAATATTATTTTGGGTTGAATTGATTCTGTTGTAGCCAATCAATTATTGTTGAATGTAAAATGACATATTTATCATTTTACCTCTATTTAACTAACATATTCGTGTCTCCAATGGGTCGTGCTCGAATCAGCCCAATCCCGAGCCCGATCAAGCATGTTGCCAAACATGGCGTGTCTAGCACGACCCGAATTCCCAGAGAGGCGACCTAGCTCGGCATGGGGTCGTCGCTTCGAGCTCAGGTCGGGCTCGGATCGGCCCTAAGCTGAGCTAGGGCGCGCTAGTGCAGTGCTAGGCCTAGCTTGGCGCAGTAGTGCCAGGCTAGCTAGGCCTGGGCTTAGTCCAGCCGGTGTGTTGACCAACGTAGTCTACGTCGGGCTGGTCTACCGGTTAATTATTAAGCTACAAGATTGGGTCGAACTTAATTATATCCCCTGCCCGACATGATAATGGATGGTCCGAGCATGATTTTATCGTGTTGGGCTATCAGACTGCGCCTTTTTTGCAGTCATCCGAACTATAGGAATGCGCTGGAGCCAGGAGAAGCCACCGGAGGAGAGTGATGGAAAAAGTGATATTGCATATGCTCGCCATGAGTTAGAGATAGTTAATGAAGAAGTACTCCACCAAAGCTGAGATAGAGATGGGCGTCGGTTGCATGCACATGAAGCAGTTGCAACTAATTAATTAATTAAAATAAGCTCCATTACTTTAATTGTCATCCAACAATATTTTAATTAAAATTAATTAAGTGAGATATATATGATGGAGGGATTAAACATTTAACTATTGTTGGTTGACAATTAAACTAATGGAACTTATTTTAATTAATTAATTAGTTGCACCTGCTTCATGTGCATGCATGGAACCTCTACGTGTTCAATTCTATTGGATCATTAATGCATTATAATGTGCAGATGGTACATTGAATATTTAGGTTGAATTAGTGATCAATATTTCCTGTGCATGTATATGATGTAGAGTATGTTTATTACTCTTTTAAGTAATAACTTCATGTTAGAGTATTAAGACTAAAATGGGCACAGGAAATTCAACATCAACTACAGAGGGATGATGCTTATAATTAAATGGTTAACGAAAAGCCTGTATTTTATCTTTGCCTTGTTATTCTCCATCTTAGTCATGTCATAAGGGTAAGTACTCAAGCTATGGAGATTGGAGAAATGTCTACGACTTGTTATTGAGGAAACAAAAGAAGAATGGAAAAGTCTAGTTAGCTGCCAATAGCTTAACGGATGTTCTACTAAAGTTTATTACAAAAACAATATTTGTGTATATTTAAATATGAAGCGGGGATAGCTCAGTTGGGAGAGCGTTAGACTGAAGATCTGAAGGTCGCGTGTTCGATCCACGCTCACCGCAATTTTTGTAGATTTAAATAAATTCTCTTATGGTTGCGTACTTTGGTGTCGCAATTTTTAGTATAGATTGACTAAAGCAAAATTGATAAAACTCGAAATAAAAGCGGGGATAGCTCAGTTGGGAGAGCGTCAGACTGAAGATCTGAAGGTCGCGTGTTCGATCCACGCTCACCGCAATTTTTGTAGATTTAAATAAATTCTATCTTATGGTTGCGTACTTTGGTGTCGCAATTTTTAGTATAGATTGACTAAAGTAAAATTGATAAAACTCGAAATAAAAGCGGGGATAGCTCAGTTGGGAGAGCGTCAGACTGAAGATCTGAAGGTCGCGTGTTCGATCCACGCTCACCGCACAATTTTTGAAGATTAAATAAAATTCCATCTTATGGTTGCTTACTTTAGTATTGTAATTAATCAAGATTTGATAAATCTTGAGTTAAAAGGTGGGATAGTTCAGTCGGGAGAGCGTCAGAGTGACCTTCTGAAGGTCGCGCGTTCGATCCACATTCACCGTAAATTTTTGAGAAATGTATCGCTCGTCTTCCCTTTTATATAGAACGTCAGAACGACACGTTAAATACTCGCATTAAAGCCCCAAACCCTCCTTTCTCTCTCTCTACCTTCGTCGTCCTTTGATCGCTCCCATTTTCCTTTCCCTGTTCGAATCGCTGTCGACTCGTTTGTTCCTACTTATCCCCGCTCTTCCATGGGTCGGCCGCTCTGCAACCCACCGGCGCCTAAGGCGCAGTCCCCTCGCGTCTCAAGATCATCCGAGGAGGTAATCTACTCTGCTTTTTGTCTCCGCTAACCCCCTCGTTACGGGGGTTACGATTTCTTGCCGATCGTGTTTTTTTTCCTGATGTGTCTATCAAGTCGTTTAGTATTTTCTCCCTGGAAAGATTTCGTCCTGTAGATGCCGTCTGTAGCGATGTGATTTCTGTCGAAATTGGGTATAGCTGGTCATAGTGTCCGTTGTCTTGAAAGGTAAAGAAAATACTATCTTTTGGATAAATAGTTGTTGTTTTTGGTAATTCGTGCCTGGAAATGAGTACAGGGGTTTTAGAATTACTACAAGACATGCTGGGAATATTCTGCTGTAAGGACCTACAAGACATGCTTATTTTTCATGTTGTAAATACCTTTCCACTGAATTTAGGGAAAGAGCAAAGACACAAAGCTCAATCGAACTGATTTTTCTTGTTGTTATTTTTCATGTGACTTCATATATATCCGCATGGCAAAGTTTGATAGAATATGTAGATATTAGCATATTATTCTTGTATACAGAGCTTGATGCACTTTTTCCTTTGTCCCTTTTGTTTCTTTGGATAATGCAGAATGGGTTGATGCAGCCAACCCAAATTAACGAGCAGAAACCTCAAGGGGTTGAAGTTGGTTCTTCACCTGTTGTTTCAGAAGATGTTATTGTTGCAGATTCAAGTCTAAGTGATGCACCAGAAAGCTCGGGCTTGCCCAAAGGTTCCATTATTTATCAATTAAATATAGAACTTCCCATCCACAACATGCTTTATTTGTGATGTTTATGGCCTATTATAGAATTGTATTATAAAATGTGACTGATTTTTCTTTTTCTTGAGAATTATTTTACTCTGTGGTTTCTATTTACCTTCATTCAGAGGTATTCATGTGGGTAGAAGTGTAGTACATGATTGGTTTTCACTAAGATAAAGCAAAACCTTATGCACCTTGAGCTATAGCATGTGAGTAACTGAATATCTTGCTTACAACAACACAAAAATATTTGGAATCCTTAAAATATAATCAGAACCGATTCTTGAATTGACAAACTTTTGTTCACTGTGGATCATGATTTGACTGAGAGCAACTGATATTATCATCTTAAACCTGTAATATAATGATTATGTGGTCACCCATTTGAAATCCTTAAAATATAATCAGAACCAACTCTTGAATTGACAAACTTTTGTTCAGGATCATGATTTGACTGAGAGTAATTTATATTATCATCTTTAACCTGTAATATAATGATACGTGGTCAGCAACATTCAATAAAAATGATAGCACATCATATGAAAACTTTGTTTAAAATTAAATTAATCACATATTGTTGTTTCTCTCGTAAGAGTTAAAATTTGTTTCTTTTGGTTTAGAATTTGTTTTTTTCCTTATTTGAACACTGACTTCAATGTCTATACGGACCTTTCTGACATTATACTATGTAGACAAATCCATTTGTTTGACTACTTAAAGTACTTTCTAGTTTCACATAAGACATATCTCAATACCATTTCTTGGAAATATATTATTTTTGTTATGTTGGCCTCTCATTTTCTTTTCCATGTTAGCACACTTCTGATGAAGACTTACAGTCTTTGTTATGTTCCATAAATATTTCAGAAACTGAAGAAAAGATGATGGAAACAAGAGAGCTCGAGTTTGAAGCCAAATCATCGAGAGATGAAGCTTGGTATATATTTGAAGAGTCTACTTTAGATTATGTACAAGTGACAACTGCAAATTATCTGTTTTCCTTTTCCATGGATTCCATTAAGAATGATGTGTTGCCTCTTTGTCCTGTATTAGGTTCTTCATTCTTTCAACATTAGTTAGAGAATCATGGAACATTTTGGCCCATTCCGTCCAGTGGTTCTTTCTTGATTTCTTTCTTTATTACTTTCATGATTTACCAGGGTCAACTGTATCAATCTTTATCTCTTATCTCTTTTAAATTCTGTTTTTTGCCTTCATATTGACAACAAGAACCTTTCATACCAAGTTCTTGGAGGAAGTTATTTATGCAATACCAATCATAATGCTGGAAGATTCCCAAGAACTTTATAACAGTAGCAACTTACCGTATGCCATAAAATTCGTTTTTATGGATGGCTACAATACATGAACATGCTGCAACTCTTGTGATGGTATGGGAATAACCTTGGTGGTTGTCATCATTATTATGGTAAAGTTGAAATTCATTGAATCTGGACGATATTGCTTATCAAGGATGCAAATTTATGGAGTAGACAATAAGTACTGGTATACTTGAAGACAATCTATGACATCGGCTGTGATAAGGTAGTGCGGGAAGTCTAATAACCTTGATGTCACACTATAGTTTATAATGACCAACAGGGAGATCATGGCAGATGGCGAATCCAGCATAACATCTCAAATGCTTGTTCAGATACGCCTGTAGATGGTCTTTTAGATGTAAACTAAATTTTTTGTTGGAAACTTGCACTAATAAGTCAATGCTAGTTCAATCAAGGCAAATATTAAATTTTATATTAAAAAACTAATATATGTACATATGTTAATGTCATCAAGACATTTTCAATACATGGTGTGAACTAAAATAATCATGTTGGAAGTCCTTGCTCTTAGCACGCTGCTAATGCTTTTGTGACGTATTAGTTGTATCTTTTCCCACACTACATGCACATATGACGTTTGTTTTCCCTGCAGGTATGATGTTGCTATGTTCCTGGCTCACAGAGTTCTCAGTTCTGGTGAACTTGTAAGGATTTTCCTCTAATCTTTATTGTTAATATATAGTTTTATACTTGATTTAGATATTGTTGATTCAGGAGGATCCGTGCATGTGATCACTAGTAGGTCCATGTTTAATTTAGTATGTTATTTTACTTCCATAGTTTTTATTTTTGAATTTTAGCTTTTAATTTCGAATTTGAATATGAGGAGACCATGCTTTTCTCCTAGTTTCTATTTTAGTTGGCTTTCTTTATTTTTTCTCCCTACTTTTCCTCTTAAATTTTCTCCTCATGTGATCCGTGCATGTGATCACTAGTAGGGTATAATAAGGCCTTGATTTTAGGATAATTAATGCCACTAGGGTTAAGAATTGTAGGTGAAATAATACTATTGTTCTCGTCTTCTCTCAATGCCCACTTTTTTCTCCTTTATTTTCTCTCTTTCTTACTTTCTCCCTCTCCTCTAGGGTGCTATATCAATTGGTATTAGAGCCAAATCTCTTTCCTATTTTCTCTTTCCCTCTTCTTCTCTATTGTTCTATTTATGTAATTTTTCTCTTCTTCTCTTTAATTCTCCCCTTCCTCTAGTTTACCCCTCATTAGTCATACTGAAAGAAAATATTGTTTAGAGAAGTAAAAAAAGAAAAAAAGAAAGACTTGAAAGAGTTACTTAGTGGTAGGACTTGAGGAAAAAAACTTAATTCTATAGAGTAGAGTAGTAAAAAAAGGTTAGTTTAATGTCCCCCCTTCCCTTTGCTACAATTCCCTCTCAACATCCACCATCAACCATTATATCCCTCACTCTCCACCACTTGTTGGCCTTCATAGCACCGCACGTTCTTCTTGCATTGCATTGCTTTCACAGTCCTGTCAGATCTTCCTCCTATGGCCACCCATCCTTTGTTGCTTACATCCCAGCGCGAAAGCTCCTGCACGTCGTTGCCTCCCATCTGCAGCACCCTCTCACCGACACCATCTTCCTCACCATGCCTCCATCTTCCCTGTCCTTGTTCACCACATTAAGAAGAGCCTACACCTTCCACAGTCCTGTCAGATCTTCCTCCTATGGCCACCCATCCTTTGTTGCTTGCATCCCAGCGCGAAAGCTCCTGCACGTCATTGCCTCCCATCTGCAGCACCCTCTCACCGACGCCATCTTCCTAACCATGCCTCCATCTTCCCTGTCCTTGTTCACCACATTAAGAAGAGCCTACACCTTCCACTGTACACTGTCTCCTTTATATCTACCCTCTCACCTTGTTACAATTCCTCCAATAAACCTCTACCCCCTGCTTGCAAATAACTGCTGCCATTTCCTGTTTCAATACTTAACCATCTCAAACAGTCCAATCGAGTTCACACCCGAAATAGCTACATGTAAATTCGAGTAAATTTTTGCTACTTTGGGTAATCACATCCATAACAATTCCACCATGTAGGATTCTTTTTCTTTCTTTCTACCGTAGCAGGTTTAGTTCTAAATAATCTAGTTGCTTTCTTGAATTGCTCAATTTTGCACATCAAATAGACTGCTCTTCGAGTTTGGGTACCATTCTCAACAAGAATTTGTAAAACCATACATAACTTCAGAATTCGTTTTTAAATAATAATTGGTAATCTGACTCGGTTGCATGCAAAGGCCCATGAAGTTGAATATCTCACCTGTCATCAATTTTTTTCCACATGGGCTCATATCTATATATACAAAAAAAAAAAAAATTAGAAATCAAATAAATAGTCAAAGTGAAACAATGCTATTTAAAATAAATTTGTAAGACTCTTTTTGACATTGTTGAAATTTAATTGAATCTTCTCCTTTGCTCAATCCATCTGCTTATAAAGAAATCTCATGGCTGGTTCATCTGAATCTGGTAACTAAAGAGCTTTGACTCAAGGAAGTGTAGCTCTCAGACAACTCAAAACATCTTACCAAAATGCACTGTCCAAAATCATATGATGTATCTTTTCCCCTCTGTAGCTGCAATTTTAGTAGCCTTCCATTGAACAAATGTTAGTGAACCTTTTGAATTATTAAGGGTTTAAGGCACCCCAAGGTCAAATAAGAAGTGGTAAACTGAGTCATAGCAGGCTTGACTAAATTCCTTCCCTTTGTAAAGGGCCTTAGCATCGTGATAAGTGTAGCTCCGGTGTAAATTAATGTAGGGATCTTCTTCCCCTTTGTTGTAAGATGATGAACAGGTAACTTCTTCTCAAAATCCTCTTAACATCAAATCAACACTATGTGCAGTGTATAGAGTCCAATACAATTGTTGCCTCTTTCTCATTAACATCTCTCCTACTGCTTTGTAATTTGCTACTTTATCTGTTATCACTAGAACAACATTCTGTTCGCCAACCTTTTCTACAATATCATCATAACTTTTCAGTTGTTTTTGAAATGTCAAATGTGTCCGCATATGACACAATGATAGTCCCTAAAAGAATATTGTTCAAGAAGTTGCAAATTGATCTTCTTTTCTGCAGTCCACCCATCTCACATAATTGAGCAACTAACCTTTTGACTTTCTTCTTCAATAATGCTTATTTAATCTCGTGAGGTAGGAGGTTTGAAACCACAACTTTTTGCAAGTTCAGGAAGTTTGACAGAGTTGAAGTGAGTGGCATGTGTATTAAAAAATCTAGCAATTTCTTTGCATGGTTCATCTCATAGATGTTTCTTTGTGACTTGACGGCTGAACCATAGATTTCTTAATGAAAAAATCCATAATAGTCTACCCCTTTTTAGGTTTTTCTGAAAGTTTCATTACCTTTGCCAACACTTGAATCATTCCTTTTTTACATTTCAGGCACACTTTTACAAGTAGGAGTGTGCATTTGGTTAATATTGTACTGAATTAGCCGAATTAACTGAGTTATTTATTTTAAAAACTTATATTTTTTATTACCTTATAACATAAGTTTATTAATTTAATCAGTTAATGTTATAATAGATGTATAATTTTAATGTAATGGTATATGCCTATATGAGACATCTATATATGCTATACATATACATATATATTATTTATTTATTTATTCATTAAATATAACCTACCTGATTCCATCAGGTCAGACGGGGTCCTTGGGTTGTAGTTCTACACAATCTTATGGCCCACGGTTGTGATTTCGACAATATTGCTTGTAATGGGGTCATACAGCTTGGTGCACTTGATGTTTTCCTTTTTTCTGTTATTTTCTAGTAATAGCATATGTCCCTACCTGTTTGATAGGGTTATACTTTATCAATCCAACCACACTCTTGTAATTGGGTCATATAGCTTGGTAGACCACATTTTTTTTCCTTTTTTTCTTTTTCTTTTCCAGTAAAGCATACTCCCATACTATGTCATCAATTTATTAGTGAACTTATATTGTTATTTATTAATCTGTATCGTTAAACATTTTGTTAGGTACTTCAACAATTTATGTATACTATTTCTAAGTTGTGCCTTGGGTACTACTTGTCAATACTCACTTTTGGTGTAAAGAAATGCTGCTGCTAGTTATTCTAGTAGTTACATGCTGAGCTTAAATGGTCAACTTATGTGGTATGCATCTATAAGCTTACAAGCATGAGGATTATTATTTCGTTCACTAATAAACATTCATGTCCATTTCTGTTTTCTTCATTGATTTTCGTTTAATCTATATACTGAATTAAATTTTCTGTTGTGTAATATCTTTTTAGCTAACAAAATGATTCATTTATGAAGTCACTTTGCATGCACTCTTTCTAATGACATTGTTCTATTCATATAAGCCATTTCTTGGAATTATAAATGGAAGAGAGCTAATGACCATTATCTGTTTTTGCCAGACAAGTTCTGGCTTCATCTAGCAGTAAACTAAGATGTACTTTGAAGAATGATTTAAGGTTACTAAGCTCATGCTCATTTCAGTGATTAAGTTTTTTACTATTTTTGGCTTTATTTTGGTCTTCTATAGGAAGTTCGGGTGAGGTATCAAGGTTTTGGAGCTGAGGAGGATGAATGGGTGAATGTCAAGAAAGCAGTCAGGGAACGTTCAATTCCCCTTGAGTCCTCAGACTGTAAGAAGGTTTCTGTGGGAGATCTTGTCCTTTGTTTCCGGGTATTGTATATTCTCTGATCACCAACATAATGGTTTCTGCTATCGGTGATAGCTCACATTTCTTGATTGCTATTACAGGAGAGCAGTGATCAGGCAACATACTTTGATGCACATGTTATGGAAATCGAAAGGAAGCTGCATGATATAAGGGGCTGTCGCTGTCGTTTCTTGATTCATTACGATCATGACCAAACCGAGGTGCCTATAGCCTAATCCTTATTTTCCTATGTCAGCTTCTGGTGTGCTGTTTATGCTTAGCTCTGAATATTCACATTCTCATTCTTCTGATTAAAATTCAGGAGAAAGTACACTCGCGAAGATTGTGCCGCAGACCAGCCCAGTGATTTCGCTTAGCTAAGGAAAGTATTTGTGTCCCAAAATCTTTTTGGTTTCTCCAGGCAAAGTAACATGGCAAAATGTCTTAGAGAGTTATCACTGATCAACCCCTTTTATATACATTTGGCTTGTTAGTTTCAATTATAATTTTATTCTGTTGCCTTTCGAGAGATCTGCTGTCGAAATTTGACCTTCATTTGTAGAAAACGAACCTCTTTTACGGAAAGAGAGTTAAGGCTATATAAATATCCTTTGGCTTATATTATAGTTTATGCACCTGAACTGAGTTGAATAAAAACTGCAGCCATTTGTGGTTTACAAATTTATATCTCCTTTTTTTCTATTTGCATCCCTCTAGACTACCCACACTTAATTGCCTCGTCCCTGCCTCGGTGCCGATGTTGTTCGTATCCAAAATCATTATCATTCACATCAACAATTTTTAGCCAGATCTTGATTGTATTATTCTTGGACTCTTGATTCAAGCCTATAGTTATTTAGGCTAAATTGATTCAGGATTGATGCAATTGAGAACGATGCAGACAATTGTTGGTGTGAGTGTCTAGCTAGGGATATAAGGGTATAAAAGTTTCTTCTAAAGAAAATAAATAGATAATATTTTAAATGTTTTGGTTGCATACAAATTATTTTTAAATGTATTTAAAGATATTGATTGAACTTTTGACCAATATTTGTAGTGCCTTTTAGCATGCTTACGTACAAATTGACGACTGCAAGACGATAAGACATACTTAAAATAAATTAAAAGTATGAGAATTTTATTGGTAGAAATAAAAGGTTGGAATAGATTTTGAAAAATCATTCTAATCCTTTTAAACAAGGTTTGTTAATGTGTTATTTTTATTATTTTTAAATATATTAAAGGATATGAGTAATTTCTTAAATTCATAATAATAATGGATGAAACTTTTAGATCGATAATAATGAATTAAATTTTTTAAAATTTATTGTATACTTGACTGACGAGTCAAGTATCGTATATCTTCTCCATCTATATATGAAGAAGAAGGAAAGCCTTTTTTTTGGACTGGAGCGCGGAACGTGACCCTCCAAGGAAAATGCCATGTGAGCTGGAACACTGTCATCTTGAGTAAGATCGACGAGGGACTTGGTATTCTCAACTTACGACAACATAACAAAGCCAGATTAGGTGGTTGGCTATGGAAACTCATCAGCAAAAAATGGATGATTTGACCCTCCTTATATATATCCAACACTTAATAACCTAAGTGTTCTACCTAGAGACAATCTTTCTGTTATTTGGAGACGGATTATGGAAGGCCACAACTCCTTCAGAGTTGCTCTACGTTATCACGTGGGATCAGGTGCCTTGACCTGACTATTAATGGATACTTGGCTAAATGGAAGCAGACTCAATAAAAAATATCCTATATTTTTCCACCTATCCACCTCTCCTTCTGCACTTATCATTGACTCCAAAGAGCTTGGTGATCGAGGTGAGATCTTGGGCTGAAATATTTTATTCAATAACTATGTCGAGGTTACTTCACTTGCTAGACTGGCTTCCGACTCTGCTCCCATCTTGTTGAAGAGTGGTGAAGACCACATATCTTGAAAATGGACCTCAACATGACTATTCAACACTAGCTCTCTCTATAGGATTCTAACCTACCAAGGTATCATTGACCCCTCAGCTAAGTTTGTTTGGAATAAAGTGTCATCAAGGAATCTCCATCACCAATTGGTTAATCAACAAAAAGAAGTTGCCTACCAAGGATCGCCTGATCGCGGGGCATTTACAACTACAACCTTGTTGTGGCTCTGTTCCACAACAGATGAATCGCACGAGCACCTGTTTTTAGATTGTGATTATGTTAAAAAAGGTTGGACATCCATGCTCAATCTTTGCAAGATACCTCATTTCCCACTCAGATATCATCTGTGGCTTCCCAATCCGATGTGAAAGATAGTCTCAACAATAAATTAATCAAACATCGAACATTCATGATTTGGTACTGGAAGATCTGGCATGAGCGAAACAATCACTGTTTTGACCAAACTTCTAAGTCTTTCCCGGAGATTGCATTTGAAGGGGTAAACTTTACTAAATTGTGCTTGTGATTTTTGTATTATCTGTTTTGGGTGATCTATTCACCCTCTCCCTCCATCTACTTGTATCATTCAAGCCTTTTGATAAATACAAATTTTCTATTTAAAAAAAAAACAAAGTATAGGTATAGATACGATGCCTTGGGAAATGTCAAGTATCACGCGAGACAAACCATACGAGCATGTTTGCTCCATGGGATAAAGGAGGATAGGATAATGTGTGAATTTGAATCTCTTATTTGTTTGGTGCTTGGATTAGAAGAATGTAGGATTTAAAAAATATAAAAGAATATCAGTTTGATGCCTGGTAAAGATAAAAATGCCCAAGTGAGACTATGAAATCCTTTTCGGGTCGAAACACTAGATTGAGGTTGTGAGACTCCTTTGAGATCGTGACTCGCCATTGAAGTCATGAAAACCACTTCAAGGTTCAAACTATCAACTGAGGTTCTTAAACATGATTAATGTATGAATAGTGATTGAATGTACTTAAATACAATCAAAGATCTAACTGAGGTTCTTAAATACAGTTTAAAAGCTCAAACTGATAAATCTTAACATTTAAATAGGAACTAAACTCAAAAAACAAATTGAACAAACCTTCTAAGGTGTAGGGGTGAGCACGCGACCCGGCCCGGTTTATGATATAAATAATATATATATATATTATGTTGGTACACGATGATTTTCCATTTTATAGGTTTGTCTTTTGATTCTTATTCAACTCACTAGATAGAATTGCAATTTCTAAAAGAAAATTGATTTTATTATTTTGTAGTTGATTTCGGTAATTTGTTTTTTCCCTGAACGTGTATATGTTTCTTTACATTTATCTCTTTGTCTCAACTAAACTACTGGCTCCAAATACAGAATGCACTTAGATTTCCACGTCTACTGCAACATCATCTACAATTAGTTGTAAATCATGGTTGTTACTTTAAACTGTTCATGATGTGTTAATTATTTAACGTAGATACTATTTTTATTTTATAAGAAAAAAACAACATTAACAAATTCTGCTCATATGGGAAAACAAATTATAATTAATAAAAATAGAATATAATTAAAATACTAATC
The DNA here is from genome assembly GCA_034359265.1 of Canna indica. Taxonomy (NCBI): domain Eukaryota; kingdom Viridiplantae; phylum Streptophyta; class Magnoliopsida; order Zingiberales; family Cannaceae; genus Canna; species Canna indica. The sequence goes on from CP136897.1 coordinate 21,721,188, forward strand.
ATAAATTTAATACAAAATTATTAAATATTGTGTCTCGGTCCCATCCCAAAAAATCTGAGACAGGACAAAATCGAATGCTTCATACATATTCGGGACCGGGATATATTAAATCCCGGCCGGTACCCACCCTTACTAAGGTGTTGATGTATTAATAGGATTGTGCTCATAGTATTGCATTTCAGGTGAAGGGGGGGGAGGAACTTCCAAACTCGGCGGGTGGCATTTAGGCCTCAAAAGTGAGATATTAATTGGTGGATGGAGATGATGCTGCAGTAAAAGTAAGGCGTGTTTTTTTTTATATATAACAAAGATAGAAAATCACAATAGGTGATCATACTAGGATTTGAATCCTAGATCTCTAAAAAATACACAATGTGTTTTCACCAATTGTGCTACTCAAAGTTGGCATTAAACACGGCATGTTTGCTTTGCCATTTGCCACTAAACTAAATGGCAAATTGAGGTTGAAGTTGTTGTCCAGTTTATGACAGCCGTGTGCAATACCAAAACCATGTAGTAGTTGATCGAATTCAACAGCATAGATTAGGACCTGCAACTTGTGACCCTTCACGAGCTTCCATTCCAAATTACAATACTGGGCTTCACCAGGTTACAGTGGGCTTCCAATTATCCAGATTATGTGAGCTTCCAATCCTTCATGAGCTTCTCAAATTATAGGTTAAGATTGTGGTTGTTAAAGTCATTCAACTTATTATATATCGCTGCCGGTAGAAATCATTATTGTTGATAAACAAATGGGAAAATTATACTTTTGGTTCCAACAGTTTACCCTATATTTTAGTCTCCATAATTTTAAAATTTTGGTTTTAGTCCCCGCACTTTATTTTCGTTTAGGATTTGGTCTCTACCGTCATATGAGATTTAAACGGAACTGACGTGGATAATAGGTGCCGACTGGACATTGCTGACGTGGAACCTACAAGGATCAACTTTGTAAACTATAGGGACTAAAACCAAAATTTTGTAAACTATAATGACTAAAACCAAAATTCGAGTAAACTATGATGATCAAGTTTTGAGCTCGAATGTCTCCTTCACCACTTACCTGTTCAGAAATAAAATTAAGGAGATTGTTGTATAGTGAAGATTATAACTCACATTTTTTTTTATTGTCAACTTAGCTTGAATAGTATTTTATCAAAAGAAAACAAATTGAATGATTTGCAGAAATATTGAATGATATTTCATTGTATATTATATAATTATAACAACTGGCTGTCTATTGGCGGCAGCTTACACCTTACTCTGGGTGTCTACCATGGTGGGGCAGGTGAGGTTTACTCGGCCCCACGATGTGCGACAAATGTTCTTGCATGAAGTCGGGGGGTGCTACAAGCCTCTGTGTTTCCTGGTCCAGCGCGGGTCCGGTGGTGACCTGCAAAGACACTTCGACGCTCAAGTGATAGCGAATTTCAGATTGTGGATATGAAATTAAAACAAATAATATACTTGAAGTGTGTCGTGTCTATTTTATGAGGCAGGTTTAGGAATACGACGAGGACATATCCTGGAATTTCACGGGGATATGCCCTGAATGGGGTCAATGTTTATCCTCACTACAAGAAAAATGAGAATCGGTGACGAAAATTTTGTGACGGCTAAAATCCGTCACAAACTATGACAGATTTGTGACGGATTTGTCATGGCGTGAAATGAACTTTTTTCTTTCCAAAATAGTGACAGATTTGTGACAAAAAATTCGACACAAGACGATTCCGTCACAAATCAGTTACAAAATTTTTGATCAATTTGGCCTAGAATTTTTAATAAATAACATCAGTGACAGAAGAGTGATGGATTTCATTTCCGACACTAATCTGTCATTGAATTTTTTTCTTCATATCTGTCACTGATCCGTCACTGAGCCACCACATAACAGTGACAGATTAGTGACGAAAATAAAATTTCGACACAAAATTAAACTAAATATTAGTAAAATAAATTTTATCATGTTTAGTCTCACATGGGTTAAAAATGGTTGTTTACTTATTTTTAACCATTATAAAAATAATTTTTTTAGTCCCATATGGATCAATTTTTTTTCTCTCCTAATTTTCTTAAATTTTAAAAATTGACACCTCATGAGACCAAAAAGTTTATTATCATGCTATCTTTTATAAATTTATTAAAAATATTATAAAAGTATAAATAATAATATAATGTAATATCATTATTGATTATTATAATATATTATAATATATTATACTATATTATTATATTATTATAATATACTATTATATTATAAAAATCTATAATATAATATAGTTGATATATTTTTATTAATAAAAATTATAATCAATATCATAATTAGTGACGAAAAAATTATTTTCGGTCATCGACATCAGTGACGGAAATTTTTTCGTCACAGATTTTTGTGACGGACACATCCGTCACAGAAGAGCAAATGAAGCATTAGCCACGAGACTTTCTGCGACGAAATTTGTGACGGAAATTTCCGTCACTGATACCCTTCAATGATGGATTTTCAAGCATCAATGACGGATTTTTTCGTTACTAATGCTTGTTTTTCTTGTGGTGGCTCTTGATTGCAGATTCATTATTGCCTAATCCCTAGTGATAAATGCAAGATGTTGTATTCTTGTTTGGTCGGATGGAACCCCTGATTTAAGTTATAACTGGTCAAATTTGGGTCGAGTTCATGAGTTGAGGTGCTTCCGTGACCAATTTGACCGGGCTCAAAGAGCCAATCCAATTCATATTATATTCGATATATTGTACCAATTCAAATCATACTTTTCATCTCCACAGTTTACTCGGATTTTGGTTTTAGTCCTCATAGTTTTAAAATTTTAGTTTTAGTCCCCACACTTTATTTCCAGTTAGGATTTGATCCCTACCGTCACATGAGGCCTAAACGGAGCTGACGTGGATAACAAATGCTGACTGAACATTGCTGACGTGGACCTGCAGGGACCAACTTTGTAAACTATGGGGACTAAAACCAAAATTTTGTAAACTATAGGGACCAAAATTATTATTTTTCTTAATATATATATATATATATAATCATAATATATTTTTAAATTTATTTTTAAATAATTATAATATTTAAAAATATTAAAATTGAGCACGCTATAATAATTTATGTTAATTTGAGTGAATTTAAATTGACGTCGTCATTAGATGCCAATTTTTATCCGTTAATTAGCCTAATTTAGCGTGAATTTCATAGTGGTTGCAGAATTTGAAAACATCATCTCTTTACTGATCACCTCCTCGCCTCCATTTTGATCCTAAGTTTAGTGCATTCAAAGCGGTTTAAATTAGATTTCGAACGTCAAAAAACGTTGATTTTCACTCTAATAAATTTCAATTTTCCATGAATATCCCTTAATAGTGCCCACGAAATCATAGCAATAACCTTGTATTACGGTGTTGCCACTACAACAAATGGATGGATCAAAATGGATAAAAATTGATATTTATTATAGTGAAAATCAACACTTAAACCATTTTGGATTCGCTAAACTTAGGATCAAAATGGAGGTGAGAATGTGATCAGTGAAGAGATTAGCAGATCGAGAGAGCAGGTTTTCGAATTCTGCAACCACTACAGAATTCACGCTAAATTAGGATAATTAACGAATAAAAAATTGATGCCTAATGACGACGTCAGTTTAAATCTATCCAAATTAACGTGAATTACTGTGGTGTGCTCAATTTTAATATTTTTAAACATTATAATTATATAAAAAATAAATTTAAAAATATCTTGTGATTTTTTTATATTTTTTTAAGAAAAATAATAATTTTTGTCCCTATAGTTTACTTGAATTTTAATTTTAGTCCTCATAGTTTACAAAGTTGGTCCCTACATGTCCACATCAGCAATGTTCAGTCAACATTTGTCATCCACGTCAGCTCCGTTTAGATCTCATGTGACGGTATGGACCAAATCCTAAACGAAAATAAAGTGTGGGGACTAAAACCAAAATTTTAAAACTATGATGACTAAAACTAAAATTCGAGCAAACAGTGGATACAAAAGTATGATTTTTCCATATATTATATAATAATAACAACTTAATTATATTTATATTATATTATATTAATGTCCCAATTCAATTATGCTAAAATATCTAGAAATTTAACTTTTTCTAAAAGACTACACAGTGAGATAAGAGATAATAATGTCCTTATGCAAGCATGTTTTAGGACAAGCATCTTTTAATTTTTCAAACTTGAGCGACAAGAGAATGATAAGTTGTTTTATGCCTAGGTAATATTTCTGTTCAGTCAATAGACCATGTCAACACAAAACAAACACAAAGACAAGGATTGTCTACTCTTGTACAGCTCAAATTTTTGTGAAACAAATTAACATATATATATCCACAAGAGATAAAAATTAAGCTTCATGGATTCATTACATAATTAATTAGTGTTGAAACATTACATAACGGAGATGATCGAAGAAAGATGAAGAAGAAGCACGAGCCGCCATGCTTTTGGCAACTGGAAGCAGCATGCATTTAGATCAGTGAATCTGTGATTGCTTCAGGCTGACATCCAACCTCGGACCGCAGCTCATGGTCCTCACAAATGCGTTGTTGGATAATCCATGGTTGATCAACCTGCGCTCGGAGATCTTCCTCGCAATATCCTTCATGGAGACCGCCAAGGAAAGCTTGGGGTTGAGCCTGATGGTCTTGTTGAAGCTCTTGCTGAGGGACGTGTGGGACTCCAGGGCCTCGTCCATGGTGAGCTCCGGCGCTCGCCTCATCTTCTCCTTGACGGCCTCCGAGCACAGCCCGCAGATCCACCGCCCGTAAAAGAACTCCTTCGTTTGACTTGCGTAGGTGGGAGTGCAGTCCTCCGACATTCCGCAGGACTCGCACTCGACGCTCTCCACTTCATCATTTGCATTCATCTCCACTTATTTAATCTCCTTCGCTATATATGTGGCTGTGGATAATGTGGATGAGAAGTTGAGAACTGCACTCCTCCTCCCTCCCCTTTTATAGGTGCTGAGAAGTTTCAAGTTGGGAATTAGAACCAAAAGCAATAGGAAACCTGTGTTTGCAAGTGGATCGAGTTATAGTTCGACTTTTTCTTTCTTAGTCACAAGTCACTACAAGAAAAAAAAAAAAAAGCAGACAAAAATTTTATAACTCCTCCAGAAAAACCAAAAGCACCAAAGCAATAAGAAATTCATATGTGTTAGTTTGCAAGTGGGGTTGTAGTTCAACTTTTTCTTTCTCTTTGAACCACAAGTCACTTTAACGAAAAAAATTTAACGGCTAAAATTCATCACAAACTTAAGCGACGGAAATTTTATGATGGCTAATTTAATCCGTCACAAATTGCGATGGATTTGTGTCGGCCGGATTAGTGATAATGTGAAATGAACTTTCTGAACAGTGACGGATCACTTGTAATGTGAAATCTGACACGTACAGGATAATTCTGTTACAAAATTTGTGACTAATTTGGCCTAAAATTTTTAGAACAATGATCGAGTTTGTTTATGTCACTAATATTTCGACACTAATCTGTAATTAAAAATATTTCTCCATGTTCATCAGGGATTCTTCACTGAGCCGTCATATAATATAGTGACAGATCAATGACGAAAGTAGAAATCTTTCGTGGGAAGTTTCAAGTTGGGAAGAACCAAAAGTACTAGAGAAATAGGAAATCCGTCACTACTTAAGGTTTGAAAGTAAGGTTGTAGTTCAACTTTTTCTACAAGTCACTACGTTCAAGAAAAATCGAGTATAAATGACGAAAATTTTATGACGGCTAAAATTCGTCACAAACTTAAGTGACATAAATTTTATGACGGCTAAAATCCGTCACAAACTGTGACATATTTGTGTCGATCGAATTAGTGACGACGTGAAATGAACTTAATTTTTTCTTTCTAGAACAGTGACTAAACACTTATGACATGAAATCCGACATAGGACAATTATGTCACAATTGTGACCAATTTGGCCTAAATTTTTTAGAATAGTGATCAATTTTGTTTCTGTCACTAATATTTCGACACTCATCCATAACTAAAAACTTTCTCTATGTCCATCACGGATCCGTCACTGAACCGCTATATAACGTGATGTATCAATGACGAATTTATTATTATTTTGTTTAGTCTCACGTGGGTTAAATTTATTTGTTATTTATTCTTAATTATTATAAATATAATTTTTTTAATCTCATATGGATTAATTTTTTTATAAATTGATACCTCATGAGATCTAAAATATTACTATCATATTATCTTTTATATTTTTTAAAATATATATATAAAAATATAAATAATATTACATTATATTATAATAATATATAGTATAATAATATAATTGATAAAATCAGTCAAATTTACTGACGAAATTAATCAAATTTTATCTGTCACAATGAAACACAATTCTGTCATAAAAAATATATTTTTGATCGTAGATATCAGTGACAAATTATGTAACAAAAACTTTTTCCGTCACAAATTTTTATGATGAACACGTCTGTCACAGGAGAGCGAATCGAGCATCAACGAGAAGGTTGATATCCTTCGGTGACGAATTTTCGAACATTTGTGAAGAATTTTTTCGTCACTAATTATATTTGTTTTTCTTACTGGTCCAATTTTTTTCAATTATAGAAACTAACATTATTGATCAAAAGTTCCAAACTTTTGGGAGACCATCAAAGTATACATAATCAGTATAATAATAAAGGCAGACCAAAGTGCTTGACATTGACAGCTCCCATGCCTAAGTAAAAAGTTGATCGGATTGAAGCAGACAAGACAGTGAAGCTTCTTCTATAATCTAGAGAGATGAAGAGTTTGTTTCAAGCTAAGGGGGGGTTGCATGCAGTAATTAATGGCCAAAAGTTTGCAGTGTTCAGATTAAATTTAATGGATATATATATCTTCTTCACTTTTGATTGCCAAGTTGCCATTAAATTAATAAAGAGGTTGCGGATGAGGTTAATTGCAAGGCTGGTGGTTGAAGATGATCAGCGATGTGTCAAAATTAAAACCTTGAAGTATATATATGAAGGAATTCATCCTAATTAATGGAGTAATTAAACTGTTGTCGGTCGAGATCATAACTCGTGATCCCTCACGAGCAGTTGGTATATATATCTTATATCTTGATCACTTTTGATTGCTAAATCATCATCTCGAGGCAACTTTTAAGGATGCATTTGGATAATGAAATCCGGAAGTTAAAAAAGATAATGTGTAATATTCTAATTTAGTTTCACATCGGGAGTATATTAAACATATTGTTGGTTTAAAATATTTGATCAGTACGTATATTATCATCAACTTCAACTTAATCAATAAAAAAATTATAAAAAATAAGTGGATTCCACGGAATAGATAAACATGATGAATAGATGAAAGTTTGTTCCTTTTACTATATTGTCCATCAAATTTTACAAAAGTTACATCCCGTGAGTAAATAATACTATGACTTATTGATTATAAATGAAAAAAATATAGGGTTATTAGATAAAAATGGCCCAAACTTTCGTGAATTTCTCAATTTTGATCAATTATTTGATTGATCTTAATTGTATATAAAAAGTTTAACATTGGTTTCAATAATGACCCTATATATATATATCATCAAACACCACACTGCACACTAAGGTGCTGTTTGGTTAGCGAAAATTATTTTCTGGTTTGGTTTCAGTGAAACTGAAAACTTGGTTTTGGTTTCTAATTTTCAGTTTTCTGAAAACGCGTTTGGTTAATAAAAACAACATCAGTTTTAGTTAGTTGAAACCAGTAAATATTTATTTGATTATAAAAAATAATATTAATTTTCCTTGAACATTTTTAGTAGTAATTAAATATTTAGTTAGTTTACAAAATTAAATATTTGTTAATATGATTACAAAATATTTAAATGATTTAATTAATTAAGTTATTGGTAATTTAAGATTTTTTTGTTCAATTAGATATAAAAATTAATTAATAGTTATTATAAAATTTCAACAAAAAAATAAGTCCAATGATCTAAAATTAGGTTTGATTAAATTATAAATAGACAAACTTTAAGAAAATTGAGTTATTTAAAATTTGGGTTTGAGTCAATTAGATATAAATTGGTTTAATTATTTTATAAATTTAAGATAAAAGTTTGAGTTAAAAATGATGATTTTTATTTTTATTTTTAAAAATTCGATATAGTTTGATTTATTTTTAAATTAATTAATTTTATAAAAAAAATATTTATAATTACAAAGTTGTCACAACATTTTGATAACGAAACCGACAGTCTCGAAACCACAGAAAATAACATTCTGTTGTTTTCATTTTTATTAAGAAAACTGGTTTCGTTTTCATTCTGGTTTCGATTCAGTTTCACGAAAACACTAAACCAAACACGTTTTCGTAAGCAGTTTTGGTTTTAGTGAAACTGAAACCATAAAAACAGACTTGATTTCGCTAACCAAACAGGCCCTAATATATTTGTACCTTCAAATACCACAGTAATATATATGTACTATCAACATCATACTGATATATATTGTTGGTCTAAGGTTTTCTACCTTGGTCTTAATATCGGTTTTGATGATAACAAACATGGAATTAATGCTTCATTGAGAAATCCTTCAGGTTCCAAGTCGATTAGCGCACGACGTCTCCGATCGAAGAAATCGGAGAAATCGGCAAGCACACTCGTCAATGCTCGGGATTCTTCGGGAAGTTAGAGTTTAGGTTTAGGGTGTCTAGCATGTGTTGTAATCCTCTTTTATGATGCAAAGAATCCAAAAACCAAACCCGAACCCTAAAACATGAAAAATCCAAAAATCACCCTGAAATTCACTAAGCCTGGGGAGCTCCTTGGAGGGCTATATGACCTAGACATTTTCTTGACACAAAAATGACGGTAATTGTTCCTTGGGTTAAAATTAGATAACGATATTATTTTTGATATTATTTTTAAGGATTTTTTGGAAACCTTTTAACCTACCCATATTTGACCCGGGAGATTAGAGAATTTTCGTTTTTCGAAAATTTGTACTAGACCCCAAAAACTATATTTTGATTCTTAAGAATTTTGATTTTTAGATATTTTTATTGAATCCAAATGTGGGATAATCCTTATATAACATTTATGTTTTAAAGTTAGTAAATATTATATAGGTAGACTTAGCAAAAACAGAACCCAAACGAGCATAAAATCCAGCCTAACCAAACTGCCCTGCCCAAGTTCGGTCGATCGACTGATCGACCGGCGGCATTTCGATCGATCGAACATTGCCCAGAATGGGCAGAATGCTCCGGTCGCTCGGGCGGTCGCTTGGTCGGTCGATCGATGATTGACCGGACAAGCGACCGACGGGCTGTAACGGGCAAAAAAATCACCCGTTGAGAAGAGAGAGCTCTCTCTTCTCTTCATGACTTATAAATAGGAAGCCATGGGAGCCTTCCTTCATACTTTTGATCACTCATAATCTTCTTGAGTCATCTTGTGATCATTCACAAGCTTTATTGAGCCAATTCTTGTGGAAATCCTAGTTTTGATCTTTCATCTCTTTGATTGAGTCTTACCTTCATTGTTTCATCATCAAAGGCATCAAGAGGAAGCTAGGAATCTTATTGTGAAGCTAAGTACTTTATTGTTTGATTTATTGCTTTATTTATTATTGTATTTTATTATTTATTTTATTATAATTGAACTTGTGTAAACCTAGAGTGCTAGGTTGATTGAGTTGGTAGTTGCCTTTGTATTAAGGCTTAAATCCACCATTGTAAACTTAGTTTACTAGAATTTGTTGAGTTGTCCCTTAGGTTGAGGTGAGAGAGTGCTCTCGGTAGGAAGGCGGGATACTTCTGAGTGTGAAAGTGTCTTCGGTTTGAGAGCAGAGACTTTCCGGTATAAAGTCATCTTTGTAAGGGAAACAATATAATCTAGTAAAGCTAAGTTTGCAAATACTAAGCGGAATTCTTAGGTAGTAGAGTAGGCATTGGGGCCGAACCACTATAAATACTTGTGTTAACATTATTTTTCTTTGTGTATCGCATTGCTTATTTTTATTACTCGCTTCCGCATTTAGTCGTCAATTGTGAATTGTCTAAATAATCAAAAAAATAATTAAAATCGAATTTAGGCTAATTGATTAGTTAACACACTATTTATTCCCCCATCTAGTGTGGTCATTTCACCAACATATATGTACCATCAAACACCACACTGCACACACAGCAATATCAGAAAGAAAAAGAACACTTCAATATGATAACATCAAATACACCATCAAAAATATTGAAAACATCATACTATACTGAAACATACACCACAAAAATACAACACTATACTGGTGTTATCAATATGATATATCACTTTCAAAAGATACTTCATTTTTTTATAGTACGGTGTTATTAGTATTGATATATATCAGTATGGTGTTTGATAGTATGATTTTATCAGTATGATATATCTGTTTCGAAAGATACTTTATTTTTATGGTGTTTGATAGTATTTGATGATTTTATCAGATTGAAGTGTTCTTTTTCTTTTTGATACTATTGATATCAATATAGTGCAATGTGATGTATATATCAGTTTGCACTGTGGTGATTGATGGTACATATATATTAGTATGTAGTGTGATATTTGATGGTACATATATATGGGGTCATTATTGGAACCAATGTTAAACTTCTTATATACAATTGTGACCAATCAAAGAATTAGTCAAGATTAAAAAATTTGTGAAAGTTAGAGCAATTTTCGTTTAATAACCCTTAAATCTACGCGGATCCCTTTTGACGTGGTGATATTTAAAAATTATTTTTTGATCACCACGTCAACAAGTTAACGGGTGACATTACGGCTAGCTAACGGGAGGTTATTATTGGAACTAATGTTAAACTTCATATATACAATTGTGATCGTTCAAAAAATATGCCAAAATTAAAAAATTTGCGAAAATTAAGACTATTTTCGTCTAATAACCCAAAAATATATTAACTATCAACTATCAAGTTAAATCATACCTGCAAAATTTATTTTTTGTCTCCAAAACATCATTCTACGATGCAAGCACAAAAAGTATATATGCATCATTTTTTTTTTTTAATGACACGATTAGAGTTTAATACTATTTTACATTAATTCAAAATTTTATTACGACGGTACTAATTACAACAAACTACTATACAAAGTATTATTCCAAACAAGTATATTCAATATTATTAAGAATGATATATATTTGATCATTTTTCTCTTTATTTCTTATATTATTTTTTATGCTAATCAAATAAGATAATTTTATTCGTGTTTTATTCTTATGTCAATCAAATAAGATAATATTATTCTTTGACTATTTTATTTCTTATGTATTCATATTTCTTATTCGGTCCTATTATCTATTATTTCATTCCATCACAAAAGACCATGAAACTATTGTTTTGAGGTTCTACTTTTCTTAAATCTAAGCCATTTAATTAAGTAGCCAACGGGTCAAAATGTCTATAAATAGAAAATGGGCCTTAATTGGGCCTGTTCCAAGTTTGATTGATCTGAGCATCTTGATCCATCAAACTTGTTAGCACAAACCCAAATAAGTGCAAATTTCTAATCAAAGTAATTGAATTATAAAATTAGACAGTTTCAATTTCAAAACTTCAGTTCATAAATATAAAAATTTAATTAATTATTTTTTCTAATAAATATAAAAATTTACCTGATATTTTTAAAAATTATTTATAAATATTTATAATATTTAAAAATATTAAAATTGAACAAACTTTTTACCGATTAAGGTGATTTATTTTAAATTTTATTTTGAAAACAGTGATGACATATTTATATATTTAGTAAGGGTGAGCACGGGTCGAGACGTCCCGGTCGTCCTGATCCGGCACGACCTGAAAAGTCGGGATAAATCTCGTCTCGATTCAAAATCGGGACGGGATCGGGACAAATATATCTGTCCCGATTAAAAATCGGGACGGGACCGGGACGATACAAAAAAAATAGGGATTGTCCCGTCCCAGGTCGGTTTATAATATAAGTAATATTAAATATATAATATTATTTTTTTAGAAAAAAAAATTAATTATTTTAACAGAGATATTTTTTTTTATAAAAAACCAATATTAATAAATTCAGGACATCCCGGTTCGGTCCCGGTCCGATCCCGAATTTTTCGGAGCGGGACAAAATCGAGATGCTTCGTATTCGGGACCGGTACCGGGACGCATATTTGCGTCCCGACTCAAAATCGGGACGGGACCGGGACATACCAAATCTCGGCCCGTTCTGGTCCCGAATACGAAGCATCCCGATTTTATCCCACTCCGAAAAATTCAAGATCGAACCAGGACCGGATCGGGACGTCCCAAAGTTTTTAATATTGGTTTTTTTATAGAATAAAAATAATATCTCCGTTAAAATAATTAATATTTTTTTTCTAAAAAATAATATTTATATATTTAATATTACTTATATTATAAATCGAGCTGGGATGGGACAATCCCAATTTTTTTTGTATCGTCCCGGTCCCGTCCCCGTTTTTAATCGGGATGGACATATTTGTCCCGGTCTCGTCCCGATTTTGAACTGGGACGGGATTTGTCCCGACTTTTCGAGTGGGGACGGGACGTCCCAACCCGTGCTCACCCCTACTAAATATATAAATATGTCATCGATCTTTTCAAAATAAATCATCTAAAAAGTTTGCTCAATTTTAATATTTTTAAATATTATATTTATTTATAAATAAATAAATAAATATTATATAATTTTTTATATTTAGTATGAAAAATAATTAATTAAAATTTGATTTTAGTCCCTATAATTTATAAAATTTTAGTTTTAGTCCTCATAGTTTATAAAATTTTGATTTTAATCTTTATAGTTTACAAAGTTGGTCCCTACAGGCTCCACGTCAACATTGTCCAGTGAGCACATATTATCCACGTCAGCACCGTTTAAATCGTATTTGACGATATGGATCAAATCCTAAACGGAAGTAAAGTGTGTAGACTAAAATTAAAAATTAAAAATTATAGGGACTAAAACCAAAATTAGAGAAAACCGTGGGAACCAAAACTATGGTTTTTATTTAGCCGACTTAAAAAGACAAATACACCCACGTTTATACCGATAAGGACAGTCAATTGGGTTAGGGGCCAACTTTAATAGATAAGAGAACACCAACACGTGCTCCTCATGTGACCCACTTTAAAAGCTTAAGAAAAGAAGTAGAAATTCCTAATTCCCTACCGCTTCAAGCAACGTCAAAAGGTAAAAAACCATAACCGCATCAAGACCGTCAACATCGGCTCCATCAAACCGCACGATTCTCGAAGCATGACTCGCGTTGAAGATACATTGACGTGAAGAATTCGGGGTTAGGAAACGGTCTCACCGTCCAGGACGCCACGTGGGTCCGCGTGGTCCGTCGGATGGCCCTGTAACCGAGCAGTAACCGTCGTGCTCGGTGCTGAGCTGCGGAAATTTTTAATTGGAGGTGGTGGTAAAGTCAGGAGAATCAAAATTAATTAACTAATTAATTAGCGAGGAAGAAAGAGAATATTTTTTATTAAAATAGATAAATAAAAATATAAGGAGAGGAATCCGGCTGTAAACCTGGACGTTAATGGTTGGGACAAACACTGTGGATCGATTCCTCAGGAGGAGGGTTGAATTGAAATGTGAATTAGAATTTCAATTTCAATTTAATTTCTTTTTAATTCTTAACCCCTAATCCACTCACTAAACTCTTTTAACGTTAATTCTGCTATTAATTAATCGAATGGATAAACGGCGCGATTAAAACACTTTTCCACTTCATTAATTACCCGGTCTGGTCTTGAGATATTTGTAGAACTCCGTAACTACCCTCGTGGTGGAAACCGACGCGTGTAATTTTATCCGTTATTTATTTGGAAGTCGCGAGGACCGAGCCGGTCAGCTAACGGAATTGACGGAAACTGAAACCTCGGGTCGGAACGAGGTTATGCATCCACCTAGCACGAACGCGATTGGTGGAGAGGGGTATGAACGTAAATAGAGGTGGGTGATCGGGGCTTTTGGGTAACGAAGTGGTGCGCGTATATGAGGAGGTTCTTCGAGGGAGGTAAATAAGTGCGCTGTTCTCACCCCCCGTGTGAATTATTCGTTTTAACCTCGTCTTTTGCGTTAATTACCCGATCAGTCTCTCCCCTGCGACGGTCACCACCTACAAATAACATCGTCTCTCTCCCTTCTCCTTTCTCTCTTCGCCACCACTTTTGTGGCTTCCACTCACTTACCGCAAACCCTAACTCGGACGACGAACGTACAAGGCCGGGAATGGAGGCGCCGGAGTACTTCTCCAACGACTTCTGCCGCGGCGGGAACCAGCATTGCGCGCCGGAGAAGAAAGGAGGAGGGGACCAATTCATCGTGGAGGATCTGCTCGACTTCTCTAACGAGGAGGAGGAGGACGAGGTTGGGTGGGTCGTCGGCGGCAGCAGCGGCGGCGACGAGGGCGGATCCGATGGTGCCGCCGGGAACTCGACGGATTCGTCCACGGTCACGGCCGTGGATAGCTGCAGTAACTCCTTCTCCGGCCTCGACCCGCATTTCCCCAGCGACCTCGTCTGCCGGAACCTCGCCGACTCCATCCACTCCGGCGAGCTCTGCGAACCGGTAACCGGTCTTCCTTCCCGAGTCAAATCCTGAATCCTTCTCTACCACCATGAAATCAATTTTACCCTTTTTAGAAGTATATATGTCCTCAATTTGAAATTAATTTTACCCTTTTTGAAGTATAAATGTCCTTAATTTTCTTCCTCTGTTCGAGTTACCTAATTTCTAATTTTTTAAAGGAAATTAATTCGAGGATTTTTGCTATAATTAATACCAATTTCTGTAATTTTGATTATCCAAATTTCAAATGCTTCGATCTAGAAAAAGGAAGTAATTCATCAAAAAATGATGTAGGAAAAGGAAGAGAGAATATTAATGCTTGTTGCCTCTTCAACTCCATTTTGGTGGATTTACTTCTTACAATAAATGAAACAGCAATTATGTTTCGATATTTTTGAATTAGGCGGATTGCTTTGTATTTGGAGTTAATTTTGTTTCGGTTCTTTTCAAGATTAACTGATGAAATGAGAGAGAGAGAAAACGGAAACGCCATCAGTCATTCACTCAATGCACTTCACACTCATGAACAGAATTTTTGAATCCGAATGGGAAGCCGAGAGGAAGGAGAAGCTGGTCAATTCTCAATTAAAGATCTAATATTTGCCTTGATTTTGTTTCTATTTTTGGATGCAGCAATACGACGAGATCGCGGAGCTCGAATGGCTGTCCAATTTCGTCGAGGAATCATTCTCCAGTGAAGACCTCCACAAGCTCCACCTCATCAACGGCGTCAGCTCCTCATCGTCCTCCTCCTCCACGGTCGCCCCGAAAGGAGCGGAGGTCTCCGCTGCTGCTGCCGCCTGCCGCGTAGACCAGGTGGCTTCCTTCCGCCCCGAGGCCCCTGTTCCCGGCAAGGCGCGCAGCAAGCGCTCCCGCGCGGCCCCCTGCAACTGGTCCTCCCGGCTGCTCGTGCTCTCCCCGCCCCCGTCGGCTGCCTCCTCCCCGGACTCGGAGCTCATCGTACCCCCCAACGCCTCCGCCTCCGCCGGGAGCAGCAGCGGCGGCAAGAAGACGGCGTCCAAGAAGAAGGATCCCTCCGCGGGGCCCGCCCTCGTGGCCGCGCCGGACGGGCGCAAGTGCCTCCACTGCCAAACCGACAAGACGCCGCAGTGGCGGACGGGGCCGATGGGCCCGAAGACTCTCTGCAACGCGTGCGGCGTCCGCTACAAGTCCGGCCGCCTCGTCCCCGAGTACCGCCCCGCCGCCAGCCCCACCTTCGTCTTCTCCCAGCACTCCAACTCCCACCGCAAGGTGCTCGAGCTCCGCCGCCAGAAGGAACTCCAGCTGCAGCAACAGCAGCAGCACCTCCACACCCCCGGGCCCGGGCCCCTCTACGATGCTCAGCCACCGGTCTCCGCTGCCGGCTTCCTGCTCCACGCCCCCGACATGCAACATCTCATCTAATCCTCATTTCTCCGGATTACCAGAAAATTAATTTTCGTAGAAATTAATTTGAAGAATTTTAGGCTCCTTTTTCTCTGCTTTCTCCAACTTTTTTCACTTGAAGCAGTTCATTTTTCTGTTGTAATTTTTTTCCTTTTTCCCTGACCTCAAAAGTTAATTCTAGATGAGTTAATTTGTAGCACATTTTAATTCTTCTTCTTTTAGAACAACAAAAAAAAATCATGCAAGTCTCGAGATAAATTTCTAATTCCCCGTAATTTCTTCCATATTTGTAATTTCTTTCATTAAATTTAGACATTTGATGAGTTAATTTGTAGCACATTTTAATTCTTCTTCTTTTATAACAACAAAAAAAAAAATCATGCAATTCTTGAGACAATTCTTCCATATTTGTGATTTCTTACGTCAAATTTAGACATTTGATTTTGTTCCAAATAGTTAGGTCCAATTCAATATCTCTCTAAGTCAGGTGTAACTCCAACGGATGACCTACAAAAGATTTTCTGACATTCAAGTTAGTGAAATTTCAATGTGGAGATAATAAAAAATGGAATTACGGTTACTTAAGGCATGTTATGTTTATATTCATTGCAAGTGGGGATGATGATGTCACTCGACAATCTCGCGGGGATATTGCTCAGAATAGGTCGAAGCTGATTCCGAAGATAGCAGGTCTGTAAATGACGTTTCTCTCATGATAAAAAAGGACGTGGATGTTCTTATATGATCGAGCGAAGCCTCCGGATAGAGTCATTTGGTCTGGCTCGAGTCAAGTTTGAGAGTATGGCTAGGCGGAACCCCCGAACAAAGTCATATGGTTTGGTTCGAATTGGTTTGTAGGACATTGTTAAGTCTAATTCGATCGATTCCAATAATATTAGTTCAGTCCATGTTCCATTATGCACGTGCCGTAAAGTCTCTAACCACCTCAGTATTTTTTTTTATACCAAAACTAAACATAGATTACTTAACTAATCTGATGCTGAGCATCATTATACAAAATGTTATCTAGCTCGGGAGGTCGTATGGACGTCTAAACAATGGATTCCTTACGTTTCCTAGCATACTTTGCTGCCCAATGGGCAGCTTCATTCACTGTTTTCTTTATAAAATTACAAGAAAAATGATCAAAGCACTTAATACGATTACAAATGAGATTAAAGATATTCTTATTCCGCCAAGGGGGAGAAGATTTCCCATTAATCATGTCCACCAGAATTTTGCTATCCGTCTCAACAATGATATGATCCAGATTTATTGAAGCTGCCCAACAAATAGCATTCAAAATAGCAGTACCTTCCGAAAATAGAACTGAAGAATATTTAGATATATATACAGTTACCTTCATCATTTCTTACTACAAAACTAGCACCACCTTCTAGATTTATAAAAACACCATCGCAATTGATTTTATGTCATCCAGAAGGAGGAAGAGACCATTTCATAACATTAATGATATTTGAAATATTGCCCTCAGGAGAAATATAGAGCTTGTTGTTCATAGAAAATGTTAAGATTCTTATAACAGCAGTTGATATAGCAGACCGTCCTTCACCATGAGTCATACTATTTCTAAAATACCAAATATACCATAAGGCATTGGCAACAATAGCTTTATTCTCTAAACTCAATTTTGAGTTCACATGAGGCTTAAGCCACCTACCCAAGTGCCATCCATTTCTAATAGAAGATTTTGACCCAAAGAAGACCAGATATTCGAAACATAAGGACATTCAAGGAAAAGATGCAAAATGGTTTCCACATCATTATTACAGAAAACACATAAAGAATTTGTTGATAAATCAAAACTCAATAATCTGAATTTAGTAAGCAATCTGCCATGAAAAAGTTTCCATAAAAACAATTTAGTTTTTGGAGCAATAGGAAGATTTCAGGTCAAACTCCAAATTGGATTAATACTATCAGAAAGCATGTTATTTGATTTCAGAAATAAGTACGCTGATGATGCGGTTGTCATACTATTGTCATTAGCTGTCCAAACTATAGTATCATCATTGGGATAATCCACAATCTCAATGTTAGAAATGGTCTCCCACAATTCAGCACTGCAAAAAGATAAACCCAGAAAGCCAGACCAAGTATAATTATACATTAAATGATTAACTTAAGTGACAGAGTTAATAAGATTTATATTAATGAAAGTAGGTTTCAAAGCTAAGGGAATGTCAAGAATCCAAAAGTCATTGAGAATAGAGATATTATTTTCATTATCAATGATATTTTTGAAACCAAGAAACAATTTGGAGTAGACTTCACGGAATAATTTCCAACTCCAAGAGGACTTTGAGGGAGGGAGAAGATTTGAGGAGGAAATTAAAAGGTACTTTGCTTTAACAATTTTTACCTACATGGAATTGAAATTGTTTAGGTAAGCATGCACTCTTTTTGCCCGAAGGGCAATATTTTTTGATGAAATATCTTGAATACCTAGACTCCCTAGTTTCTTTGGAAGGATAACAGTATCCTAAACGAGGAGATGAATATTATTTTTGTGGAAGAGTCGTGGTTTCAAAAACAGTTTCTAATAGATTTATCAACCCAAAGGCAAAAACCCAGAAGAATTCTACGTCCCCCATGTCATAAAGACTTGAACTACTCTCGGCTCGGAAACTTAAGCTGGGCGACCAACCAGGGATTCACATGGCAATCAAAATACCTACGTAATCACACGTAAATAAATTACGTTGATATTCGTGCTTCCTCGTGATCCCAGACACCTGCAGATATTCTAGATAATGTATTGGATGATATGCACCTACAAATTTACAATTTGTCTGTATATATATATTTATTTATTTAACAAAGGGGGGGGAATAATTAATTGGGAGTAATATAAATAAGTAAACGGTGGTCACATGGCTGGGTAATAATGCGAGAAAAATTAGTGGGGCTCACGTCGGGAGCACGTGCGGACACGTGGTAGGTCGTGGGAAGCCACTTCCCGTGCGTGATTCGTATGCGGTCGTTGGTCTTCTTCAGTCGTACGGAGTGAGTGTAGTTTACTAGCACATACGACTGCGTGCATGGTTTGAATAAAAAGGTCGGGGAGCATGTGGAGATCTGCTGATCCATGGGCTGGCATATGTATATATCATGCGTCGTGTTCTATTATTATTATTATAGGGATAGGTGGATGGAACATTACGTTATTTTTATTAGGTTTAGTTTTATATTTGCATTATTTTTTTCAAAACCTCTCGTGTTAAAGAATAATTGGTCAATAATTTGATTTTTTTTTCCAAAAAAAAACTATATTAGGCTATTAGCCAGTAGAAAAAGAGTCATACAATATATCCTCTTGATCAATTAATTAGCAAGTACTATGATCATTGTTAAAATCAAGTGTGTATATATATGATAAAAATATAATTTATTTACTAAAATAAAAATAACCAAACGTTAAGTAAATATAATTTAAATGAAGATTAAATAAAATGAAGGTAAAAAAGATTTTAAAAAATAAAGAGGTATTCGACGTGTATCACTCGACTATAGTATTAGTAATCCCACCTAAACATCCATTAGTTTTGTCATATAGTATATGTGTGTAATTGGTTTAATTAACTTTCTCAAAACAAATGAAATCTTGAAGATTAAATCAAAATTAATTTAAAAAATAATTTTTTTGAATATATACTAAATAATATAAATAATAGTAAGTTAATTTATATACATTAATATATAATATATTCATATAAAGAAAAATGGTACATGCTTTAAAAAATAATAATCATAAGTTAATTTGATAAATTGAAAGCTATAGGCAACTTTATGTATTAGACATACATATGGACTAGACTAGTATTATTGGGTCCAGCCGGATCAGGCCCAGCAGAGCCTTGCTCTCCTGAATTTGACTTGAGCTAGACCGAACGACTTTGTCCGGGGGCTCCACTCGGCTAGGGGTGTAATCGAGCCGAGCCGAGCCGAGCTTGCATGTGCTCAAGCTTGGCTCGTTTAAGAAATGTTGAGCTCGAGCTCGAACTCGAGCTGGATCGAGCTTCAATATCCAAGCTCGAGATCGGCTCGAGCTTGACTCAAGTAACTCGAGCTCGGCTCGTTTAAGCTCGTGTAGGATCGTTTATTTTTCTCAAGCGTGACCGAGCTCATTCAAACTCGATTAAGCTCGGCTCGGGTCGGGTCGACTCGGGTTTATGCTCAACCTCATATGAAATATTAATATTTATATAATTATATATAAATATATGAAGCTCGATTAGGCTCGTGAGCCTCTCGAGTCAAGTATTAGTTAGGTCGAGCTCAAGATTTCATCGAGTCGATCTTGAGTAGCTCACGAGCTGCTCGGCTCACTTACACCCCTACACTCGGTCATATAAGGACATCAACGTCATCTTTAATTACAAGAGATACGCCATTACGAGTCTGTTATTTTCAGAATCAGCATCGACCTATTTCGAGCAATATCCTTGCGAGATTGTCGAGCAGCATCATCACTTTCACCTGCAATAAATACAAATATGACACGCATCATGTAACCTAATCAAGTTCAAATTTCATTACCTCCATCTCGAATACCTATTAACTTGAGTGTCTGAGTATCTTTTGCAGGTACCCCTCCCGTCGAAGTTGCACCTGACCAGGAGAGACACCGAACTAAAACAGACTACTCCGATCCTCATGCATGAACAACATATAATATAATAATAATAATAATTAACTTATTATATATTAGATATTTAATGCTACAAATATATGCATATTCTATTTTTTGAGATATGCAAATGTCGAAACCACGTTAAGAAAAAAGTTAACTATTTAATAAATAATATAAACAATAATATACGTGTATTATAAATTATTAATACCAAAATATAAATTAAAATAAAGTTGGTTATATATATATATATATATAACAAATTTGTAAGATTAAATTTTAAAATATTTTAATGTAAATTTAATTAAATGTTAGATTTTTTATTAATTAGATTTGAGCAAGATGGTGTATCTCGAGCCACCACCATCATCACTAAGTTTTTTTTTGGGCCATGGTAGTCATGGACCCACATGCCAAGGCACTTTCAAGACATTATACGGGAGGACTTCGCAGTATATTATATATTTTCTTTTTTAATTTAATTAATATTTTTTGAGTAATATAATTTGATTAATAGTTAAATTGATAGTGATAAACTAATTTTTGTTTTGTAAGCGAGGTAGATTCGGAAATTTGTCATTTATATCTCAGATGAAGGACATTCGGGAGACATTCGAAGAAATTATTCAAGGATATTCTTCACCGAACTTGACATGAGGCAAAGGAAACAATATGGAGGAACAAATACATGTCTATTCTTTTGACAAATAGACATAGACCCACCAAGATGTCGACGGACATATGGAACCAATTGGTTGACATATGTGCTAATGTGCCTTTGCCGGCCAACTAATGAAAGACATCTCAAACGATTGATCATAACACGATAATGTTGATTGAGGGATCCTAGGTTGACATACCAATGGATCCATTCCCTTCACATGACAATTTAATTATAAATATTGAAATATAATAATATATAATTTCATTGCAGGGGATGCGGGAAGAACAGAATGGGCTGACACCAGCTCCATTGATACAGGTGTTTAAAGCTACACACCAATATCAGCACAACTCTCGTTGGTAAGAGTATAATAGTAGTCATAGGATGCGAGACTATTTTGGTAAGTAATTTTCAATTCCTGAGCTGCATCAGAATTTTTTTTCAACACTTAATGCATTACAATGTTGATTGCTAATTTATTTTATTTTGAAAGCAACCTACACAGAGATGGTCATGCGGCGAGGAGGAGATCCTATGTAGCATGAGTTATATATTGACGAGTGGATATAAGTAGTTGGTAGCGAGCACGACTGAGTATGTATATATATGGTATATGAACTACTCCTATGACACGACTTTGTTGCAACCTACCTCCACATTAGCTGTAGGACCATATATCTAGCTCGTGCACATCAGCAATGGCTATGCTGTTTCATTGGTCGAATTGAATTTTATTGATCGCCCCATACATATCAATCGTCACAAATGACTGCGATAATTTTTATGAAATATCAGCAATGACATCGGTATTGCATATAATATTTTTTACAATATAGTTGTGTTTGCCATCGCAAATTATCTGTGAGTGACTCATTAATTTGCATCGAACTTTAGTAACGACCTTTAGCCATGACCTTCATCGGTAGTTAATTTGGCGTAGGTAAAGAATGTTGCAAAATTAATGTATTTTTTTTTAAAAAAAGTAGTGTAATGAAGTATATAACATAAAAATTAACTTAAAAGAATCTTGAAATTACATCCACCTAAAAGGTCTCAATCAATGACAAAGAAACAAACAATATTATAGGGCCAGTGTGACAGTGTCCCTCCCAATAGATGCAATTTAGGACTATTTTTTTCACCAAGTTAAATCTGATCACTGTGCAATTAATGCACATGACTGTTCTTAATGGATAAATGAATGCCGCCAATAGTTGGAGGACGAAGGGTCACATCGAAATCAAGTCATAAACTACAAGGATCAAAATTATATAATTAATTAAAATAATACAGATTAAATTAATAAAAATATATATACAACTCTAGATCAAACTAAAATTAGTCCAAATAAATATCTGATTTGACTAGTAACTGCATAAGTAAATCTAATTAAATCTGATTAAGTTTTAGGATTCGCTTTGTTTCCCATGTTTTTTAGGTACAGGTAGAGTACTGAACAACAACGTTTCAACATTGCTCGTTTGCGAAAAAGTATTTAATTATTTTTTTATTACTCTAATTTAAAGTAACAAGTTCTTATTATTTTAGTACAATATCTTTGATTTCTCTAATATTTAATTTTTTAGTCAATATTTCTCCTAGCAATAATTCTGACATAAATTATTATTATTATTATTATTATTATTATTATTATTATTATTATTATTATTATTATTATTATATAATTTTATCCGATGTACTTCCTACAATAAAATGGTATGTCAACTCGTCTTGCCTATGTTGTGATAATGCAAAATAAATATAGGATGATATTATATTTGATGTCCAGTGTCACAAGAAATGAACATAAAATTTATATTATCTTGCATAATTTTATACTATACTAATTAATTTTGTACTGATTTGCAACACGAAGGTATGCTCAGCCAAAAAAAGGCCATAAATAAGGTTTAATCTAGTCGATGGGCATCACTACCAACATGAAAAATGGACACTTGCACCCAATTGTACGAGTAGTACTAAAATTGTCGCCTACCTCCTCATTTTGTGGTCCAATCCATATTTCTTTTAACATCCCAAAAAGTAGCCCGCACTTCATAATTATTGTGACAGACAAGCATAATTAAAATATTTATATGTTGAAGGATTGGGCAGCATATGTCGCTTATCTTCTTCTATTGCCTACCCAATCCTTGTCGATGCATGAGAGTGTGCATATGATAAAGGCATGGTAGTTGAATGGTTAATGATTTACAAATGTAAGTAAATAGTTTTTATTCTCATTTTGGTCCAGAGTAACTTTGAGAAATTAATTATTTTCCTTCTCAGAATGAGATTGAGGTGAGTTGACTTCACTTGAATTTCCAAAAAAAATGAAAATCTTAAGATGGTGTTTGGTACTGAAGTCTGAGTAGGATCAGGAATCATGACTTGATGAAGAATGAACCCACGTTATTGACCCAATATCTCGGCAAACCAAACACAACATGCTATCGGGAACTGACTTGATCATCAAAGGTGTTCTCGAAGGCTCACTCCCAAGATGACATTTCTACATGTGCCGATCGAAAAAGACATCAACTCAACTCAGACTAATCGTTTCAATCAAGCCAAACGCTCCCTAGACCGTAGTGAAAATCAGACTTCACCGGTCTTTGATTTGTGATCATCTTGCAATAGTATTGATACTTTTGCCAATAAAAATTAAATTATCCTTTTTGATTGCAAATACAATGATAGTATAGATAATTTCATGAATCTCTCCTTCACAAATTCAATCTTCTTTTAATTTTTTGGATAATTTTGCTAGCCTCACTATTTCACACATTCAAGGTGTTTACGTCTTTTTATAATTTTAAAATTACACATGTTATATTATTTTGTAATCTTTTGAATTAATTATTCTAAAACTAGTTATGATTAGTTATATACTCATTAGTATCAGTCGGTGACGGGTAAGATCTCCAGGATTTCCCTTCCTAGTTTACCCCTTGATGATTGTTGGATTTGGTGATCTGAAAAATTTGATCTTATTTGTACAAAGTCTGCTTACAAGTTCATTGCAGCTTTAAATTATACTAATCCTTGTAATCAGCTGGAGTGGGTTTTATTGTGGAAAACTAAGGTCGATCCTCGGATTAAAAATTTCATTTGAAAATTATTTCATCATAAGCTACCTACTCCGGATCGATTACATTGCTTTGGTATCATTAATTCCTCCAGTTGTGTTCTTTGCGACAACCTTCTAGAAGACATTTCTCATTATCTTTTGGAGTGTGAGGTAGCTATGACTCGGTGAAAAGTAATGGACTGTCAATTTAACGGTGTTGGTTTGTTGGCTCGAATTTTTTATGGAAATAGTATTGTCCATCAGGATATGTTTAAATCATTCTCACCAATCTTAGCGGCAATCTGTTTCAACACTCTTTATATTCTCTGGTTAGTTCGGAATAAAGCAGTCTTTGAACAAATAAGATCTTTTTATAACTCTTTGTTTGCTAAAGTCATCGCTCTTACGGTTGACTATGCTGATATCAATACATCCGAGGGAACAAAAAAGTCTAAAAGCTCTGGTTATCTTTGGTCTCCGCCAAGGGATGGTTTCCTTAAATGGAATGTTGATGCATCAATTTCCATTGATAGCAATTTAAATTTTTATGCTGCAGTTTGTAGGAATAGTAATGGTGATTTATGCTTTGCTATTGCTAGAATCAACTTTAATTGTTCTGTCTTGAAAAATGACGCTTTTGCTATTAAGCTTCCTATTGATCAAGCCACTATTCTGAACCATAAGAAAATCACTATCGAATCTGATTCAAAATTAGTGATAGATATGTGTAATAAAACTTCTGCATTAGATTGACACATCAAATATACTATTAACGATATTTGGTTAAATGCAAGTAATTTCGAGGAGCTTTCGATTGTTTATATTGGTAGAGATGCCAACAAACCTGCTGATTGGCTAGCGTGTTACGCTAGAAGAATGGAACGAAACTTCAATTGGGAGCATAATTGGCCGCTAGATTTTTTTCATATTATTCTTAGAGATGTTTTTTTGTATTGTAACTCTAGTAGTTGAGTAATTTTTTTCTTCTTTGGAACAAAAATAGTATCAGAATTAATTAGGGAATTTAGTTTTTGCATTCATGGTAATCTAGTTATTTTATTTAGAGAAAATTGACAAATCTAACCCATACTTTGACGAAATTAATAAATCTAACTAATCTTTTAATTTGCATCAATTATAACTTGTACTTATGAATTTATATCAATTCTAACATTCTGTCTACTTGCTGTTAATCGCCCCGTTAGTTGCTGACGTGGCATCCTAGTCAGCAACTTAATTTATATTTTTTTAATCTGAACTTGCCACGTCACCCTATTTTAAAAAGAAAATTGATAGATCTAACCCATACTTTGACGAAATTGATAAATCTAACCCATACTTTGACGAAATTAACAAATCTAACCCACCTTTTAATTTGCATCAACTATAACTCGTACTTACGAATTTACATCAATTCTAACCTCCCGTCTACTTGTTGTTAATCGCCTCGTTAGTTATTGACGTGGCTTGTGCAGGAGGCGGACCTAGGCCGCCTAATGTACCTCCGGTGCATCGTCAGGGAGACCTTTCGCATGCACCCGACGGGCCTGTTCATCATCCCCCACGAATCCATGAGGGCCACCAAGGTCATGAGGGACGACATCCCCACCAAGACGCTAGTATTCATTAACACGCACGCGTTGGGGAGGAACATGCGCAACGCCGACATTGACGAGTTTTGACCGGAGCGACACCTATTGCCGACGAAGGGTGAAGGCGAGCAGTAGAGAATGGAAATAAGCCACGAGTCTGACTTCAAGATCTTGCCCTTCAGCGTCGGGAAGCGAAAGTGCCACGACGCACCGCTGGGGGTGGTCATGGTGTTGGTGGCTCTGGCCATGCACCAATAGGCTGACGTGACAAGTTCGGATTAAAAAAAAATCAACTTAGTTTATATTTTTTTATTCTTTTAGAATAGGCTGACGTGGCAAGTTCAGGTTAAAAACATATAAACTAAGTTGTTGATTAGGATGTCACATCAACAACTAACGGGACGATTAATAGTTGTAGACAGAAGGTTAGAATTGATGTAAATTCGTAAGTACGGGTTATAATTGATGCAAATTAAAAGGTGTGTTAGATTTGTTAATTTTGTTAAAGTATGGATTAGATTTGTCAATTTTCTTTTTAAAATAGGATGACATGGCAAGTTCAGATTAAAAAATATAAATTAAGTTGCTGACTAGGATGCCACGTCAGCAACTAACGGGACGATTAATAGCTAGTAGACGGAAGGTTAGAATTGATATAAATTCATAAGTACAAGTTATAATTGATGCAAATTAAAAGGTGTGTTAGATTTGTTAATTTCGTCAAAGTATGTGTTAGATTTGTCAATTTTCCCTTTTATTTATTAATGTACCTATTTATATTATTAATATTATTTACACCGGCATTATAAAGTATATGCATTTATAATGCATGAAACTTGGCGTGCAAAAGTGTAACTAGTTTACATAGGGATGACAACGGTTCGGTTAATCGTATTTTTGTGATTAACCGTAATCAAAACTGAATTAAAAATTCATTAACAAAAATCGAAACTAAAACTAAAACTATTCGATTTCAAAAACAAGTATCCGAAGCCGAAATCGATTAGTTCAGTTCGAATAGAACCGGTTATCCATTTACTAATCAGTTAACCAATTAGTAAATGGATAATCGATTAGTAAACTAGATTTTAGAATATCTAAAAATTATCAAAATGGTTAGTTATAGAGATTTCAGATCCGGTTACCTGCGAATAATCGGTAACCAAAATCAAAATATATAATTGGTTATCCGCGAACCAATAACCAAAACCCGAAACAAATTTAATCAATTTTTCATATTCTCTAACTGAAACCGAAGCACAAATTCACTATTCGAAATCGATTTTGCTGTTCGATTAACCGATTAACTACGGTTAATCAGTTTCAATTGACACCCCTAAATTTACAATTGATATTCTATTTGTATGGTAATTTCGATTATCTTATAATATTACTGGTAATACCCGACCCGGTCAGGTATTAACCCGAAATTTTCAAAAAAAATATACCCGACCCGACCCGATTTTTTAATCGGGGCCCAACCCGAATAACCCAAAAAAATCGGGTCCCGACCCGAATAACCCAAAAAAATCGGGTCCCGATCCGATTAACCCAAATTCAGTTTAGAAAAAAAAAAAAAATCATCTTGAAAATGGCCTGCCCTTTGGTTCGCCTTTTCACATAATTAGGCAATCTCCGTGAAGAGCCATAAAAGACAGCCCTAGTGTCTGCGTCTGTTTCCGAATTAACTAAAACAACTAAGGTTGACGCGCTTTGCGTGAATCTGTCGCCCTTCCCCATCCTTCACCCTTGGCATGTCATCAACAAAAGGCCAAGTCTTCGCCAGGCCAGTTCAATCTAAGCCTAATTGTTAACATTGAGCCGGGAAACTACACTCAAAAAAACCGGCGACAGCTTCTTTCCATTTTGGTAGAGAATGTCGGCCTCAAACGCCTAATTCGATTCCATTACCGCGTAGTGGGACGAGGAGCGGAAACAAGACCAAAAGGATCACCAAGGGGTTTCCCTAGTACTCCCTAGAGTCAATTCCTTCTAATCTGAATCCCGAACACTACTTAGATAGATGTATGTCAATTTCAGGAATCAAATCAAACGATCGGTCGAATCCCTCAAAGCTTTATAAAAGAAACGCTTGTTACAGGCTGCGTCAATGCCCTTCTCGATGATTATTGAGTTGGAGCAGCCTCCTGTTACCTTGTTTCAAAGCTAGCGCCCCCGCTTTTTTGATGAGTTGGCTACTCCGTTGTACGCTAACTTTCTCTTCACCCCTGGCCACCCCTAGTTTAGTTCCTTTCTGCTTTTGGTCTTATTGAATCCCTGTTAGGGAATCCAAGAAGGGGAGGGTACTTGATACGAGTTTCATTTATGTAAATAGATGAGAGTGAGAAAGAATTCCTTCCTTTCTTGTCTGGAATCATTCCACAAAAGCTTCACCTGCACAAGCACACGTAACTAAAACCGTAAGAACGTGGAACCACATGATGAAAGGAAATGCAAGAATGTCGTCCGCCCTGCGCCTGCTGACTACGCTGCCCGGAGTGAAACTGATTCACCTGAGCATTCTTATACTGATAGGTGTAGAGGCTATTGGCTTCTTCAATAAAATCAGAGGATTTCACATTCAAACCAAAGCCCTTTGTCTTCTACTAGGCTGTTCGCCTCCCTTATAAATAGTGAACAATTGTATTAAAATTATAAATTCAAATGGAACTTGAACTCAAGACCTCCTAAACTTTATCTCAATCCTTCCAACCACAAAGTCAACACCATCTTTTATTAATATATATAACATAAGCATCTATTTAACTTAAAATCGGATCGGGTCGGGTTAAACATGGTTTTCACCCAAACCCGACCCGATCCGAAATAGTAGATGAAAATTTTAAAATTGTAACCCGATCCAATCCGATATTAGCCGAATAACCCGATCCAAATGAACTTTTTAGATTTTTTGGGTCGAATCAAATTTTGCTCAGCCCTAGGTAATACACTAGGTGCAAGGTAGATAATGTATGTGCTACAATTTTCTGAGCATATCACATTTTCTTTTCATTTCTTTTCATTTTGCATTCACAATTTTTTCCACAGATTTAATTATTAAATTTACAGATTTTTTTGTTACAGTTTTCTTAACTTTTTTTGAAATTTAAAATTAAATAATATTGTTAATTGTTAATATTTTATAAATTAGTATGAACTAGTGATGTGCGAAATGTAATTTGTTAGTTGCGTGATTAATAATTCAAATGTTCGAAAATATTTGAATAAAGTAAATCAAAAAGAAATGTTAAGGATCCGGTTATTTTGGCATGGTGGATATTAAGTTGAGTTGAATTCAGTCAAATTGGAGTATATCTAAGACTACAAATAATATATATCCAAAAATTAATTACAATAAATTAAAAAATTTATGTTATAAAAGAGTTCAGTGTTCTTGAACTATGATTACACCAATATGTGAAACATGAAGGACCATCTGAACGAAACTGGTCAGATTGATGCAAGGAAGAGGCGTTTTTTTTAACCAACCATTTATAAATGCTACTTATTTTTATATTTGATAATAATTTATAACAAAAAATTTGAATTGCTATCAACAGTTCCTCACAAAAAAACAATATAGCATTATACTGAAGAATTGGTTGCCCAACAGCGCACTAGTCCTGATTTCTGTAGAGCCTGCATTTATAAAACCTCCCAAAAAAGAATCATGCAAAGAATTCAAATTGAATTGTTATCTTTCACGGTGGCAGGTCGAGGGTGATGACGTCGCGAACCTGATTTTTTATCCCTTCCGCGCTTTGTCGGTATCCTCCCCGGCAGCTTCCTTGACGGTGGAGCTTTTGCAAGCCGGTAAGGACGACTAACTGGAATTGCTTTTTCAGATGATTCATTAGTCACCACAACAGATGGGGGATAAGCTGCGGCCACGAGTGCTTTCCGTTGTTCTAACAAGTCTTTGTGGTATGCCTGCAAAACATAAAAAGTCATGATTTAGAAGCAAATTGATTGACCAAAATGATATGCAGTTAATTATCTTTCCTAGGAATGTCACAGATTGCATTACAAGTTTATAGACTCTAGTTTACGGACATTTCCTTAGTACTATAATAAGTTCAGAGGCATATATATATATATATATTCCAGTTTGGTTAATCCAATCTGTCTTTTAAGACAATCTGGTATTTCTAGCTTTGAATATCATCTTCCAGTGAATGCCATTTGACATACAGTAACAATGCAGTTAGGTTAAAATACCTGAACAACAAAGTTGCGTCTTTCGCAGTCCATGAACATATTAACAGTCCAATTCACTTGAGACATTATCTTATCCCTCACGGTGCTGAAGCTAATTTGATCTCTAGAAGTAAAATGGTCAACTTCATTGAACCACAGACAAGTGAATAGATTGGTAATAGGTATGTGCTCTTTGATGATTACACATCCCTCAGGAACATCTATGATTTATAATTAAAATTAGAGGCCATTAGGAAGGATATTTACAAATGAATGCACAATAAGATAGCCTTAGTACAAAGGGTTAATGCTCACCACTGGTAATAGGAAGCTTTGATAAAGAATAATGCGTCAGGCCCTCTTTCTTATAAAACTCAATTTGATAATCTATGGATGCATTGTCATACTTTCCAGCAGCTTTATTAGCCTCTGCTTCCTCAAAAACATCAAATCGCCTGTAATGCCTGGAGATTGCGAAGCTGTAGTTCTTCCTCCACAAAAATCTGAAATCCAATTGAATTCATACTTGTTTATGCATGACGTAAATAAAGTCAAATTGTATGGTTCAGTGAAAGAGTAAATTATGATTTTGAACATCAGAATAACAAACAACTTTAACCCAGAGTTTTTCAGGTTAGAAAAGACATAAGTCGAACAAAGGCCTTCTCAAGCCAAGAAAAAAGATTAGTGATGATTGCTAGTAAAACAAACATTTTGTCCATATTTGCAGCCAAGCCAAAAGGATGAAGAATGCATCATTTGATCAGCTTACTACTTCGCCCACAAAACAAAGATATTCTGCCATGATATCATTCTCTTACTGATTAGTTACAACTTACAACTATGTGTGTAACTAGGGGCTCTACTGAATTGATTCCAATCGGCCAACTAATTCCATTTATTTACTAGGAAAAACTATTTAACTTAACCCTTGGCGCAAATGATTAATGTTACCAACTGATCACAAATCATAATATCTACAAGCTATCTTGAATCAGCCCAGAATTATTTAACTATAATACTCTCAGAAAGAAAAGTTGAATCAGATTGTAACAATAGTTGCAGGATAAAGTTATACAAAGTCGGAAAATGTAAGATACACTTGTGATTCAATAAATAGAAGTGTGCAAAGCTTAGACAATCTTCTTGCTTAGTTTCGATGGAGTGCAACTTAAGGTGAAAGAATAGAAAAGGCTATCAGGCAAGAAGAATGCCCTAGACTTCTTTTTTCTGAAATGAAGTGCCCTAGACTTAACACATGATATGCTCTTCATGCACGATGCTAAATATGGATAAAAAAGCAAACCCTTCAACTCAGAATACCTCTCCAGAACTTGATAAGGATCCACAACAAGCTCAAGTTTTCCATCAATCCAAAGAGAATATCGGACATTTGGAAAAAGCCTATGAAGCAGAAGTTTTGGGACCTGATACAAATAAATAGTCAGAAACCATATATAGAATACCACAAGGATTACAGAACTAAATTATGAAAAGTTTAATTGCCAGAAGAATTTCATTGAAAAAGAAAATAGAAACTAAACCAAGAAGTAATTGACACATTTTTTAACAGTTTTCATTAAAAAGTTATAGATAACAATTTGTTGTGCTACAATAGGGGAATATCCAAAGGATAAAGGTCAAATCACATAAAAGAATATGCAGTAGCACGAAGCCTGGACGTTTCAGATCTAATCAAACTTATTCTTAGAACCATTAGTCAAATGACTATGGTGTAAAACATACTATCTGACTGAGTTTTGTGTCTACTACACATTCCAAAGCTAGAAACTTATGGAAGGTGTGAAAGACTTGGAATCACAAAAGATTATCAATTGTTTTAGTCGAACATGAAAACACCACAATGAAACATTCTACCAGTTGACGAACTCTCCACACTGATAAAAAATGTAAAATTTAATAAGGAGAGGAGGATCTCTATCCTCCTCATTTACTTAAGCTCAATTAAAGGCTTAAAGCCTTAAAGTTTCTTTTTGAAGTTTCTTTTTGATTGGTAACCCACCACTGTTTCCCAAGTGTCAATCACAACATTTGAGAATAACCCAATCCCAATCCAAAATAATTACCTCAGCTCACCTCTATAGATTTGTCTAGAAATATCAATGTAGAAAAATGCATCAACAAAGTATACGAAACACAGTGGGAAAAAATGTGCATGAAAAACAGTTGGTAATATCCACCATTAAGGACATCAAGGTATTTTAAGTGCTCAACTACTATTGATGGTTTGATTCCCTCCAATAAGGAACTTAAACCAAGAAATTCAGGAGCACAAACTATGAATATAAAATGGATTGTAGAAAATTGTAGGATATTTACTTTTAATCAAAAGATACAAAATGAAGACAATAATATTTGCTTATAGATATAATGCAAAGGACAAAAGGGACAGAAGCATAAGTGAAGTTGTTTTGCCAGTTATAACCAAATATCACTCATTGCATAGGAATTAAGGTTAAACAGCAAATGCAGTGCTTCTACCTATAATTTATATCAATGTTTATCTACTTGTTCAACTTTTGAATTTTCAAGTAATTCCTCCCATCAAGAACCAACTTAGTTTCTCTTTACATGTTTTTCCCTCTACATAGACAAATGAAGCTTCCAACTCATAGGATTCGTAAATATAAAAAGAAAATATTTTATTCTCCTTAGAAAACAATAGATGAAACATTGTGGATAAAACTGGAGAGAAAAACTTAATAGATTCTTGACTATATAAATTGTTGCGACATTACCAAATGTTTACTGTAAAGGCACAGTTTTCCATTAACATGAACATCATGTTAAAACAACTCATATATAGATCTTTTGCATAGCCCATGTTCCACCTCTAGACCAAAAATTACAAGCAACAGATTTTGTAGGAGATGTGTTATACATGTGTCTGTTTCAGTGTTATTAATGGCGGATGGCGGCTCATGGCAGAAAGCCAAAAATCCGCCATACAGATATGGCGGATGGCGTTGCGGCCAATGGCGGAAGCATGGCGGCCCTGTATATATATATATATACATATAACTACAACTAAGCAACAAGCACTAATAAGAACATCAACATTTTCAGAAAAAAAATTTAAAACAGTTGAATGAGAAGCTCTCATTCAAATGATCAAATGAAAACTGAAATGAAAGAAACAGAATAAAAAACATAAGTAGAAAAATGAAACTGAAATGATCAAATGATCAAATGATCAAATGAAAGAAAAAAAACAGGAGAAAAAAATATACCCACTGAAGTAAAAAAAGAATGAAGAAAACTACAGAAGTAAAAAAACAGAAATGAATAAATGAATAAAATGAAAGAAAGAAACAAAAACAGAAGTATAGAACTAAAAAACAGAAGAGAAACAGGAAAAAAAGAAAAGTATGAAAGAAAGAAACAGAAAGAAAAAAAAACAGACGTGAAAAAAAAGAATTGAACAAAAGTAAAAAAAACAGGAGCCGCAAATAAGAAAGAAAGAAAAAAAAACATAAGTAAAAAAAGAAAAGTAGAAAACAGAATAGAAAGAGGAAAAAAAAGAAAACAAGAAAAAAAAGAAAACAGAAACAAGAAAAAAGAAAAGAAAACAGAAGTAAAATCGAAAGAAACCGGAAAAAAAAAATCTGCACATATGTATGGGAGAGAAAAGAGAGAGGAAATAACCTAAAAAACAAGAAAAAATTAATGATATGAAGAAGAGAAGTGAATGGGAGAGAAATACCTTAAAAACATTAAAAATTGTTATTTTGCCACCGGAGCTCATTGCCGGATTTCATCGCCGGAATGGAGCAGCCGTGGGTGGAAAATTTTTAAGTGGGAGCAGCCTCCAGCCACATGAAGAAGTTTAGGATTTTAATTTTAACCCTTCTAAAAAAATTACACAAACACCCTTTTAAAAAAAAATTAAAAAAAAAGGTGAAGTAGCGCCATTTCCGCCATGGCGGATGGCGGGCGCCACACAGCGCCATACAGAAACCGCAACATTGCGATTTCTGTGTGGCGGATTTAGCAAAATCCGCCACGCCATGGCCGCTATTTGACAACACTGGTCTGTTTAGATGAAACTCACCTACACAAGCTACTAGAAAGCAATGGAGACATCTTGGCAAACTAAATTTAAATGAACAAGTGCATATAGCATTTAAAGTATTTCAATGAGGGCAAAATGGTAAATTGTCTTGTAAAGCTTTCTAAAAGCTATTATAAACGTTATGTAGGATCTTCAATATTTGAAAGATTTTTAAAGTGGTAAAGCTTGGAGTTGCCGAAATGTCAAATGTGTCATGCTCATGGCTTAAGGTTGTTGGCAAAAAAAACTTTTTTTTCAAGCTTATCATACTGAATTAAATCAATAGATGTTTTTAGTAAAAAATGAAATTAAAAAATTACGCCTTCTATGACGCAATAGATATTGCACCTTTCATTATGTTTACAATGTGGCACAAACCTAACTAAGCACAAGTCTGGAACTTCTATTTGTTATTCTTCCGAGTTCCGACATTTCTCCAAAATCATTATAAACATCGTACTTGACAACACACATCTAACTTCAATGCAAATTGCAATACTTTGTCTAAACATTATTAAAGACTGGCATTAAATTAAAAATTTAAAGACAATATAGCATTCATTGTCAACAAGTAATTGTATTTTTGTACGTAAAGCATTTCAACTCCAATATAAATGGAAGGAGCTTCCTGAAGACCCACTATAATCTAGAATTTTGTACCATGCTACTCTTCACTAATATTTCCTTCTTCTACCAACATACTTTGTATGAAAATGTGCACATATTGGATCAAGACATACCTTCATACAAAATATTAGCCTGATCACTTATGTTTTTGGCCAAATGGTATAACTTATTCTTGGATGTTAATACTTCAAATGCACTATATTTGCATTCTTTTACCTAACTTTGCTTTCATATTGAGCTTCGGTTTCTTAGTCCTAAAGCTTGTTTTTGTCACTAGTCGAGGGACAACGGACCTTAGGAAGTAAATTTTGGCTTTAGGAACTCCCACGCCCCTATATAGCCTTTCAGTATATGTGTCAATTGAAGATGACTTAATAATCTTCTTGTTTTACCAATCATATAATCTTGAAAGGGTGAGACATCAATAGATGCTTTGCCAAGCTGTTGGAACAATGAACTTATTGCGATAACAACCAGTGCTTATTTGTCATTGTGGTAGATACAAGCAACTCAAGTAGTTTAGGTGATCAGCATTTACTCTTATTTCCACTAAAATATTTTATTAAGATAATGAAAAGTTTCAGAAACAGAAATAATAAATGACTGGTAAATGAATAAATGAAAGTTGAATGAACTACTATCTAATGGGGGAAAAGATTAAGTATGTCATCCTCCAAATGGTAGACAAGGCTAACCAAAAACTAGAGTTTAAAATTTTTTAAATAATATTATAAGAAAATTGTACCTTCCCATTGCGCCTTGCATCTTCATAAGGAAGGTTTCGAACTACCACAACTCTCCAAAGACCAACTCTTTTTGTGTCAACTAGCCCACTAGAGTTTTTTATGTACGCTTCAGTTTCCTCATCAACAAACATATAAAAGCACGCATTCCTTTTTGCATATTCACTTATATTCCTAGGTTGCTGCATTATGTCATAATTTCCTGATCAGAGATATAAACAAAAGTGAATCCATGAGCTAGGGAAACCAATGGCTTAAGGGTAGACAAAAAAAACAAACAATTAGCGAATTGATACCAAAAATAGCAGAGGCTACAACAACATCATGGCATTCCTCCATTTCAAGAAGATCTGCATTATCTATGTCAAACCCAGTCTCCATACCAGGTTTCTTTCCCTTGGCAAATCTGGTGAAGAATAGTTAACATGGATTTAGACAATAATAGCAGTTAAATGATCTCCAATCAACTTATATAAGAACATCCATACACAAAAATAAGAGCTATCAAAAAGAAGTTTCAGCCAATAAAATACATCAATATTCAGTAGACTTGAAAAGGAAATTGAATGGTCAAGGAGTGAGCCATACCCACAGTATACTGTCATTGATTCTTTTATATTGAAAGATTCATTCCTCTGCAGCAACGATGGATGTCCTCCAAAGATGGAACCTCCATTTGACTCATTTGCAATTAAGTTGTCTTCTAAAACATAGTTTAAATTCTTAAGGATGGGTGATTCTGATGGTGAAGGTGGCCTAAGAAGCATAGCATGCTCCACAGGAACATAGCAAACAGGACATGCTGCAAAAAAGAGATATCAGATGGTGTGAAAGTTAAACCCAAAGTATTTTTGTTGTCCAAATCAAGACTTAGACAATAACTAAGAACTTACGACGTGGACCAGTGCGCTTCTTATCAGCCGGTGGTGGAGGAAGAGTGAAACTTTCACAAGGATGTGGTGGAGGAGGAACAGTAGGAACAGCAATCTTAGTTACATTTTGAGTTATTTCAGATTCATGGATAGACTTGGAAGTGATATCAACATTTGCTTCCTTTTCGGGAATCATCGGGGGAGGTCTGATATTATTTAATAATGGCCTACTGGGATTTACAAAATTTTTGACATGATCTGTGAAACCCATGTGGGAGTCAGGGCTAGCTGATGCATCTTCATCTGAAATATCAAGGAAATAAATTGTTATATGCTAATCTTGACAACCAACAGAACCAGTAACAGGTATCAAAATAAGTAGACGTTTGGCAAAGTTGGTCGTCACACATATTACATTTGCAGTATATCCTTTTGTGGTTTCAGTATTTCAGAGGCATTTATTATAAGCACACTAATCTCTAGTCAGACTTGTTACTTGGTGGAAATTTGTCCACTAATTCAAGCAGTAGGAACTCATTCAAACAAAATGACTCTGTTATGTTCCTAGTTCAGTCTACCTTATGGCTATCTCCAACGTAACCCAGTTAAAAATTTCAGTTATGACTTGATCAGCGATAAGTCATTGCTTGAAACAATAGATGTTATCAGAAACAATGACCTATTCTGGAATCAGATACTATTGCTTCAAATTTAATCAATGTGGTTGAGACTTTCTCAGTGGACCACATCAAACTGATGATTTCTCCAATCCTAGTGAGAAAAAAAAAAAACTCATGTTCGACTAACATTGACAATTAGCTACGGCGTCTGATCATTTAATAGTTATATGAATCCACAGTCACTGGATTTGGCTCATATCATCATCTAGACAATGCAAAGGAGAGCAAAGCAAATATTCTGGAACTAGACATAAGACCAGAATATTGAGGTAGTTACACCAATAAAAACTTACAGGCATTGAGAAGAATAATCAGTAAATGTTGGAATAATCCACATTTAAACAAGTGAAGATACAACCAGCAGTCGATGCATTGGCATTACTAGACATAATTCGTGGAAGATAGTGTATATACAAAGGCAATAAAAGGAAGAAAGACCAAAACCTTTACTGACAACTGAAATGAACGAGAGTACAGCAACGGAGGCCACGAGCAAGAGCAACATCCCGACCTTCCTCCTCCCTGCAAACTTGAAGATCCTAGGCAAGATCCTCTCCTTTTCTCTCGATCCAGAAAGGGACATTTTGGAAGGCTTGCGGACTGACAGCGGAGGCGACTGATTCGACAAAACAGCACCGTTCTGCAGCTGTGGCTGCAGTGATCCATAACTACCCGATCGTAGACCCAATGACCCTCCAGTCATTGTCCCTCCCAACCCACGGGCCGCCCTCTCATCTCCCTTCCCCTTTAGAGAACCCTCTCATCCAACCCTATGATGAACCAAAACACCCACCGAAATAAGGAATCAGCACCTCCACCGCACTCCCTCCAATGAACAGACCCAAAAAAACACCAAATACAAGAAGATCTGCGTGCTACCGACGAACCTACTCCAGTTTTTGAAAGAAGACTGGCTAAAATCCAACTTCGAACAATCGCGTCCGCTTGAATCCGCAAAAACGCGTCTTTTACGGGAAATCACGAGATGACTCTCCCAAATCTACAAACGCATCGATCGTTTTCCCAAACGGAACAAAATATCTTACAGATCGATCTCCCTCGTCATTACCCCACGTGCTCGAACTACGGGAATGCTGATGCGAATGGACACAACCAAGGAAAAGGAAGGGAACGGATCGGGCGGGAGGGAGGGATCACGAGCTGGGGATCTCGCCGCTTCTAAGCTAGAATTCCCGTGACGCAGTCGTGGATTTTTGCTTCCGCTGCTGAATCGCCGATCCGAACCCTTGTGCTCGTCTTCGAGCGTCAGATTTGTTGCAGGCCCGCAGTGGTTAATAATAGCAAGGGAGGGAGAAGGAAGACGGGGAGAAACAAAACCAGCATAAATATAAATTAAATTAAATTATTATTTCCATATCCTAAATAACATATTATTCTGCTAATACATTTATTAGCGTGTATTAATTGCTATTACAAGACAAATTTCTATCGGCGGTCAACCAATTAGTCTCACCATTCAGTATTTCACCCTTTAGTATACCTTATTTATATGAGTGAATGTGTTGGGTCCCATGTACGAACTCCAGTTAAAAGGCAGCTATAAACTTAGTAAGAGTAAAACAGTAGCCAGTGGAAGACGATGACAGCAAGCAGGGGTTACGGCCTTACGAATTAGTCACGATGACGCCTCTCACCATCTGCACCGTTCGATATACCTTGCAATCCGTGCTAATGCGAATCTCGATCACGTTGGACGGTGGTCATGGCCTTGCATCAACCACGACGATTCTAGGACGACGTTCGATGCTATCGTCGGTATCACGTCACCATCCAACGGGATCTGTTCAATGGTGGTTAATCTATAAATAAGTGATGTTAAAATTATTAGTTAACTCAAACAAGAATATATTATTATGAATTGTATATAAAGAAAATAGAAACTTTTCTAAACCCCAATATGAACCTTCTAAATTCTTCCAAACCTAATATAGTCTTCTAAATTTTTAAAATCATAATCGAATTTAAAAAATTCTCAATATTACATTGAAATTCTTGAAATATTTCAATAATTTTAAATGAAATTCTTGAAAGTGACATTTTGATCATAAAAATACATCTCAAAATTTTAAAAGAATCATAATTATTTTTTAAAAGTTTTTAGAATGCATTTTCACGATTAAATGATAACTTTCACGAGTTTCACCAAAACTCTTAAAATACTTTAAGAATTTAAAAGTAGTCATTTGACCATTAAAATATATTTTAAAATATTAAAAAATCATAAAAATATTTCATTCATAATTTTAGAATTTTTTTGTGATTTTTTAAGATTTTAAGATGTATTTTCATAATTAAATGGTCATTGTTGAAACATTTCAAGAGTTTTGGTGAAATTCTTAAAAGTGCTCATTTTATCATGAAAATAT
Source organism: Canna indica (assembly GCA_034359265.1). NCBI lineage: Eukaryota > Viridiplantae > Streptophyta > Magnoliopsida > Zingiberales > Cannaceae > Canna > Canna indica. The sequence continues at coordinate 21,760,780 of CP136897.1, forward strand.
ATTTTAAAAAAATCACAAAAATCCTAAGAGAAATCTACAACTTGGAGCTGCTCAGATATTCCAACGACGCCGAGAAGCAAAAGATCTCATCTAATGCCGACAAAAATAAGAAGTGTGATTTCAGTCGCACTTAATACCGACAAAAGTAAAAAGTACTCGGGTATTCAAACTAGTCCAAGTGAAAGAATCATTTTCTACTATTTAAGGCTCTTGTTGGATACTTGGATTTGAGTTGACCTCAATACATTTAATATTTTTTTATTTTTGTAATTTATATGATATGTTATTAACTAAATCATATAATCTTGACAAATTATGCTAATCTTACTTAGTACTTAATTACCTAACTTCCCACTATGTTATAATGTGTCAATTTTCATTGTGGACAGAGAATATTTGACTAAACACCATACATGGTGTATGGAGTAATTAATAATTAATGGTTGTAAATGATGTCAGTTAATTTCCAAGTTATGATAATTTCACCAAATGCGTGTTTTTATCAGTACAGTTAAAAATAGTCCTAACATATTCAAATAAGTGGAAGCAAGGGTGTAATATTTGTGATGACGTCCGCGACTCCTCTTGCAACGTGAATGGCGACTTCACGGACGCTCCCATTGATCGCCATCGACGATGGCGACCCAACCCCTCCCGACGACTCCTCCCCCTCTGCGCAGCAACCCCCCACCGACGAGGACATCCCCATGGCGGAACCCACCTCCCTACTCCATCCTACGACGACTCAAAGAAATCCAAATCTGTCTCCACCAATGAAGAACTTAGGACCTCCGACCGCCAAGGCTCCCTCCAGTCCGGATTCGACCGACGACACCTTGATGACAGATTCTACACTCTTGCCAACAGTATCCCCAAATGGCCGAAACCCTTTTTTGGCCGGCACTGTCCAAAATTTGGGGGTTCATCTCAATGAACCCCCTAATATGGCTGCCTCGCCTTTCCTGCATCCATCCGACACTCAAATGATGGAATCCCCCCCTCCCCCGAGATGGTCAATATGGGCTGAAACCCTAGTTCTTCAAAACCAGATCAATTGTTGGGGATTCAGGCCCCTGCTCCTCTCCCGACTGGTAATTTCATTCCCTCTTCATCATTTAACCATACTAACACACATCTTCTCCACAGGGACTTAAATCCTATTTTTGAGGATAACAAAAAATCAAAACTTGTGCACCCTCCATCTGCTACCTCTGGCCTACAGAACACTGCTACCTCGGCGATTCAAGCCCCTCAAACCTGGGCACAAATCCTGCGAGGATCTCATTCTAAGGAACCAAACAAATACTGTGAGTCTTCTACCCTTGCCAAAATTACAAATAATTGCTCTGGTAAAGTTTCATTCATGCATGAACAAGTTTCTACTTGGCAATCTCAATGGCAAAATAGCCTGGTTGGTAAGTTCCTTGGCCGACCCCCGCCCCTTTACATTGTATCTTGTCGGGCTTCTAAACTATGGTCTGAATACGGTTTATGCAATGTCATGGATCTTGAGGAAGGGTTTTTTATTTTTAAATTTAATGAAAAATATAATGTCACCACTGTTCTTACGGGTGGCCCTTGGTCTTATAGAGGAGACATCATCCGATTAGTGCCATGGAAACCTTTTTTCAGGCTATGGCTGGAAGATTTCTCCTCTGCTCCTGTTTGGTTAAGATTGCATGCTCTTCCCCTTGAATTATGGAACGATACATCTGTCACTATGATTGCAAACTGTATTGGTAAACTTATCTCTATAGATTCTAAATTTTTTGAATTCCAAAGAGGTAAGTACATTAGAGTTTGTGTAGAAATAGACTTATCTAAATCTATTATGCAAGGCATTTGGATTTTTGTTCCAGGAAATAATTTTTTTCAACCGGTTATATATGAAAATCTGCCTTCTGTATGCTTTCTCTGTGGTTTGGTTGGACATAGGGAAAATTATTGCAAAAAGCATTCTGATAATATGCATACAAATAATCTGAAAAACCCCCCTTCCAAACCTAGTGATAGAACCATTCCTACTACTCCTAGCCCCCCCCAGGTGCCAAGGAGCCTCAGACACCTAGTGTTGAGGAACCGATGTGTGGTCCTTGGATTCAAGTTAGAAGAAAAATGGATCGTAGAAATCTCACTAAACAGCAGACCCATTCCGCTCCAATGCAAAATCCCCCTCAATCTAACTTGAATCAAGTAAATCATGAGGACATGCACAATGATGCCTCCACTAGGTACTCTGATGGCAACCTTACCCCTAACCTTAGCAATAACTTCTCTAAATCTAAAAATAAACCACCAAACATTCCTAAAACAAATAACTCTAAGGGTTACATCCCTGTCAATGAGGCCAAACCTGCCCCCTCAAAACAGAAACCTTCTACTACAAAAATAAATGACTCAAAAATCCTCCCTAAAAATGCCCAACACACTAGTAAACAGAAGGAACAACCTCCCCTTCCTTACAAATCTTCTACCTTCCTTAAAAAACCCTTTGATGATTTAGTTAAAGAGGTTTCACTAATCTTCAATTCTGAATTCTCTACAACTGAACCATCTCCCTCTAAGGCTTCCAATAAGAAAGGCAAAGCTCTCACGACCTCTAAAAGCAATAAGTCTAAACCAAACTACTCTACTCCCCCCTCCTTATTTGTATTCATTAGGGCAAAGTAGTGGTAAAAGACTTAGAAATGAACCTCCTATTGAAGAAATCCCTGATTCTAATGATCAACCCATGACTACCTCTGATGTTAACTCATTAATATCACATCTTGGAATGTTAGAGAGGTGCTAAGGCCTCAAATCCTTAGCCGCATACATTCCTTAAGTAAAGCCTGTAATGTTAAAATCTTTACTTTGCAAGAAACTCATGTGGATAACTTTAATGCCTCTCTCTTTATCTCTCATATTGGTCGTAATTGGAGTGGTTTTTCTTTTCCTTCAAATGGTGTCTCAGGTGGTTTAATCCTTGCTTGAAATTCTTTACATGTCAAAACTAATATTATTTATGCTAAAAAAAACATCATCCATGCTGTGGTTTTCATAAATGATGACACACCCTTTCTCTTTTTTAACATTTATGCAAACACAAATCCTGCCATTGGAAACCTCCTTTGGCATTCTTTATCCAAATTAGACCTTTTCTCCTTCCCTTGATTCCTCACTGGAGACTTTAATTGTATTTTGAATGATACAAATAAGAAGGGATGCCTACCTTTCAAAGTGACTCCCCACATTAGGAACTTTAGATCTTCCATCATTAATTCAAGCCTTGTTGATTTAGGGTTTAGTAGGCCTAAGTACACATGGTGTAATAATAGAAAGGATGACAAGAAAATTCTTATTAGACTTGATCGTGCCTTTGCCAACCCTGCTTGGCTGCACTATTTTGGCACTTCTAGAGTCAAGCACCTCCTAAGGTTTGGTTCAGACCACTGTCTCATTCTCTTAGAAATTAACCCTAAAGCTAATGTCAGATCTAAACTTTTCAAATTCCAAAATTTTTGGACTGAGTATCCTGAATCCACCAACATTATTCAGGAAGCTTGGTCTACTTCTCCTCCAAATCTCATTCCTCAATCCAACTTTGCCCTTAATTTGGCTCATACTAGAAAAGCTCTCTCCAACTAAAACAAAAATCAAATTGGAAACCTAGAAACAAACCTTAAGCTTACCAAAACTGCTACTCAACACCTTGAGGAAAAAGAAACAGACACTGGCTTAACATCCCATGAACAATCAAATCTAGACTCCCTCTACATCCAAATAAATAACCTTCAACATCAAATTAGCCTGAAATGGTGGACTAAGACCAAAATTAAATGGCTCCTCGATGGTGACAAGAACACAGCCTATTTTCATAGGATTGTTACCTCGCGTAGGAGAGTTAATTTCATAAGCAAAATTATTCATGACACTGGGGCTTCTCTCACTGGGGATGTTGACATTCTTAAGACCTTTGCAGGTCATTATCAAAAACTTTGGCAGCCCACTCACTTAAACCCCTTTACCATTGAACTATGGCCTAGATTTCCCACCAGTTCTCCTTCTATGAAAAACAACTTAACCAAACCGTTCACTAAAGAGGAATTATGGGACACTGTGAAGTCAATGGCTAATGGTAAAAGCCCTGACCTTGATGGCTTCACAGCTGAGTTCTATAAACAATATTGGTCCATCATTCAGGATGACCTCTTCAATTGCATTCTAAACTTTCAAAATTCAATCTTTCTTCCTTACTCCTGGAACCAAACAGTTTTAACTTTTATTCATAAAAGCAAAACCCCTACTAGAGTTAAGGATTATAAGCCCATATCCCTCTGCAATTTGAATTACTGTATCCTTTCTAAGATGTTAGCCAATAGAATGAAGGAAACCTTACCTAGTCTTATCTCTCATGAGAAATTTATCTTTATCAAAGGTAGGAACATTCATGAAAATATCCTCCTTGCTCAAGAGATGACTCACACTATATATAAGTCCAAGAGTAGGAAACCATTCATTATAGTCAAGCTTGATTTAGAAAAAGCCTTTGACTCCATCTCTTTTGGAACTCACTGGTTTCCCTTTAACCTTTATTAATTGGACCTCCTCCTGCTTAACTACCACATCATTCTCTTGTTTGGTAAATGATAGTCTCTCGGGTTTCTTCCAATCTAGTAGAGGAATTAGATAAGGTGAACCCATATCCCCTTTCCTCTACATTTTGGTTGCCCAAACTCTATCTCTTCTTATTAAAAATATTGTCCAAGAAAAAAATCTCATTCCTCTTAGCTTCAAAAACAACTTTCAACTTAGTCACATTCTCTTTGCTGATGATATCATGCTCTGTTTCAGAGCTGATAACAAAAGCTTGGATTCCATCAAGTCTATCTTTGAACATTATTATTCTTTAACTGAGCAAAAAGCTAACCCCTCAAGTCTAGCATTTTCTTTCCCAAGAATACCCCCCTCACATTAAAACCTCCATCTGTCAGTCCTTAGGCATGACTAAAGGTTCCTTAATTCCCCTTTAAATACTTAGTTATCATGATCTCCCCTAGGAGACCCCCTGAAAATGCTTATGACTATCTCTTTGAATCCATCAATAACAAGCTTGGTTCCTGGCAATCAAATTACCTCTCTCAAGTCGGTAAACTCACCTTAGTTAATTCTGTTTTAACTTTTATCCCCTTGCATACTCTTTCTATTGCTTGGTTATCCACGAAAACCATGCTAAAACTTAACAAAATTATCAACAATTTCTTCTGGGGTTCCACCAATGATTCTCATAAACTTCACCTTATTTCTTGGGACCAAATTACTCTCCCTAAAGAACATGGTGGGCTGGTCCATAATATCTTTCTCCAAATCTTATCTCTTAATCCTAAAAGAGTAGAAGCTTACTTGAGAAGAAATGACAACATCTGGGTAAACCTGATTCTCAATAAATATCCTCCCCTTAGTGTTTCTAACATCATCTCCTCTACTCACTGTTCTTGGGCTTGGAGGCTCTTTATTAAAGCTTTTAAGCATCTCAGTTGTGATTTTCATTTTGTTATTAGATCTGGTAACAGTACTTCCCTACTTAATGATACTTGGCTTCTCGATTTACCCCTCTGCATTAAGCCAACTTATGTTAATGTTGAGAACATTCATCCGGATGCTAAAGTGGCTACTACTATTAGCGATCAAAGTTGGAATTCTAACATGTGTAATTCTTTGTTTTCGGCTGAGATTGATGATTCCATTTATGTGATTGGGCTTCCTTTAACTCTCTGTGATGATTTTATTGTTTGGAATGAAAGCACTGTGGAAAATATTACTACTGTGTCAACGTACTCTTTTCTCCTTAAGCACAACATTAATTTGCCGGATTTTTCTTATAATTGGTCTTCTATTTGGTCTTTAAATGTTTCGAAAAAAATTAAACTCTTTCTTTGGAAACTTATGCATGGTAGACTGCTTACTCACACTCGGCTTTTCCAATTAAATTTATCTGCTGATAAATTGTGTCTTTTATGTGGTTTAGAAGATGAAAACTTTGAGCATCTTTTCTGTCATTGCTCTTTTTCCAAGATGATTTGGAATTTACTTCAATTACATTTACATGTTGTGCTGCCAGATATTAGCACCTGGATCCGTGGTAGCGACTTAATTATCTTGAGTGACAACTCTGTTCGTTGCTTGATAAAAGAGTTGGTTGTCGTTTCCTGATGGTTTATTTGGTTCAGGAGAAATGAAACGCTGCACCAGGTGCGGTAGCTTTTCTCGTCGTGCCTAATGAAAAAAATTATCTCTTATGTCGGTATGCTCGATTCTATAAAAAAATCTAAGGGAAATCCTAAAGTGAAACATCCTACTTCTCATAAATGGATTCCACCAATCTTTAGCTACATTAAAATAAATTGTGATGCCTCTTATTCTTTGAATGATTCAAGTATTGGTATTATTGCTAGAAACCACTTAGGTGAGATCATTTATGCTGAATGTGCTTATGTTAAAGCTCCTTCTATTTTGTATGCTGAAGCGCTTGCGGTTAGGCAAGTTTTAGTTATTGTTTTGCAGGAATATTTTAACCAAGTGATTATTGAGTCTGACTCTAAGATTCTTATGGACGGCATTCAAAAAAGGAAATGCCCGAATTGGAGAATTCAACCAGTCTTTGATGACATTTGCTCATTTTCTTTGGCCTGTATTGAACTCTCTTTTAATTTTATGTACAAACAATGTAATCAAGTAGCTCACTGGACTACAAAAGTTGCATATCGTATTTCTGGTAATTCGCAGGTTTGGTTGACGTACAACCACCCGAATTACTAAACATTGTTGTAAGGGACCTTGTCGGTCCTAGTTATCTTCGTTAATTAAAAGTTTTTTATTTTTTTAAAAAGGGTGTAATGTTTGTGCAAAGTGGATAAATTTTTTGGCTTGCCACTTTTTGATGGAGCCCCGTGGAAAGAATTAATATTGGAATAAGGTTATTTAAAAACTTGAATTCTCATTTGACCATCATCCGGGCATGAGAGAAAACTGTAAGTGCATATTTGCTTCATAGCATAAGAAAGAATATTACAAGAGATTTATTAATATGTATTATTTATTTAGTGTATAGATTAGAAAAAAATGAGTATAAGATTGATATCATATCCGGTGTATACCGGATTTAAAAAATCTATATTCAATCCACTCTCATTTTTTATTCAATCATGTCATATCCTATTCAATGAAGCAAACTTACCATATTATGTATATATACGATTAAATTTACTTATTATTTCTTGATTAATACTAAGTTAAGATAATGCAATAATAAAATATATAATAAAATAAATAATAGAATATCAATTTAGAACATAAAGAGCAATGCTAAAATAATAATTTTTATAGTGATTTTATTTCTAATTAAGCTTAAGTTCACTACCTAAACATTCTGCCAATAACAGCAACCTAGCAAATACAAATTTAGATTTGTACATAATCAGTAAGACTACTAAATAAAAACAAGAGCAACCTAGCTAGGACTCGTAACGTTTACAATACAAAATAATCAAAAAATAAATATAAAAAATTAACAAATAAAGATGTGGAAATTGCTTAGGGCCTATTTGTTTCCACCCGTTTCGGATTTTGGTTTTGTTTGAAATCGAAACTCGCGCCCGAAACAGCGTTTGTTGATTAAAACTGGTCAAAAATTTCAAATCTATTTCGCGAAATTGACTTTTTGTGAAACATTCTTTTGTACATGAAACCGAATTCTACTCCGAGTAGAATTCGAGTTTTCGTGAAAAGTATCCAAAACGGGCAGTGACATACTTGTAATTAAAACCAAGTATTCGCCTGTTTCGTGGAAAGTGAACAAAACCCGCGATCACTCGAGTTAGAGCATCCCACCCCCGACTAATCGCGTGAGCCCCTCTCTTCGGCGACAACAGGCGACAAGTTGTCGCCAACTTCATTCCATCCTCTCCTTCGCCGACGGATCTCTTTCTTTCCACTTCGCCGATAGATACTTCTCCTTCTCCTTCCAATCTACTAAATACAACACCACTGTTCACTGTTCACTGTTCGTTTATTCACTGTTCGAGAAGGTATGTTTTCCTTCTTTTATTCATCATTTGTTCATTGTTCGTCCGAACTAGGGTTTCCTTTTCCTTTTCGATGGTCTGTTGCTTTCGGTTCCATGTGCTTTCATTTTCGTCACCGCTCTTTCTTAGATCTAGATCTACGGTTTCCTTTTTCTCCGATTCCATATGCTTCCATTTTCAAACTTCTTGATCTAGGGTTCAAAGTTGTGTGAACATTCTTCTCTGATGTTGCTCGATCTACGATTTTTTGCCCGATCTAGGGTTTTTTTACCCGATCTAGGGTTTCCATATTTTCATGTTGCTTTGATGTTCTTCTACTAGTTGCTTTGATTATTGATGTAGCTTTATTTATTGCCCAATCTAGGGTTTTGGATATTTTTTGTTTTGCATTTATGTTGCTTTTATCAAGAGTTTCATTGATGATGCATTGGTCTAGGGTTTCGCTAATGTTGCATTCATCTACGACTTCATTGATGTTGCATTGATCTAGGGTTTCATTAGCTATGTTGCTCATTATCAGTGAAAATTGAATTTTTTTATTAAATGTAGGGTTTCATTAGCTATGTTACTGATTTGATTGTGTTCATGCATGGAAGGTTGCTCACTATTTTTAAATCTTGATTGTGTTGCAGTTTGTATTTATCTACTATTGATATATATTGATACTATAATATTATTTCTATGTATGCTGATACTGTTTCTATTTTATTACCATGCTGATACTATGAAATTGATAGTATATATCTATACTTATCAGTTTACTTATCACTTTGCATGTTATTAATTTGTTAAGTGTATACATCTTATTAGTTTGTGTTGGTGAATATGTATTGTTGCTGCTTATTATGGCTAGTCTATGATTTTGTTATATTGTTGTTGTTCAATTTCAAGTTGTGTTTATAATATGGTATTGATATTGATATTTTCTATTGATATGGTTTAGTTGTGTTTAGTTGTGTTTATCGGTTGTTATTATTTACTATTATGTTGTTGTTCATATTGTATGCTTACTCTTGTTATCAGTTTCTATCAGTTGTGTTTATCAGTTGCTATCAGTTGCTCACTATTGTCATTAGTTTCTTGTATGTTGTTCATGTTGTTGTTGTTCATATTATTATTGTTGTTTCTCTATTTCTGTTTTATTATATTGTTGTTGTTCAATTTCAAGTTGTGTTTATGATATGGTATTGATATGGTTTAGTTGTGTTTATCAGTTGTTATTATTTACTGTTATGTTGTTGTTCATATTGTATGCTAACTCTTGTTATCAGTTGCTATCAGTTGCTCACTTTTGTTATCAGTTTGTTGTATGTTGTTCATATTATTGTTGTTCATATTATTTTTAGTTTCTTGTTATCAGTAACTTACCAATATTTTTCTAAGTAGATATAATAAATTGAACATATGGGTGGCCATCAGAATTCGACGAAAAAGTCAGAGTTTTGGCCAAAGAATATCATAGAAGAATTTTTGTACCTATTGCATAATAGACAAGTTGAATTAGACAATCTCAATTTTGATAAGACTGTATGATAATATATTAGTAAAAAATTGGAGGAGAAGTGTGAGACTAATTACGGGGTGGAGAAATGTAAGCCCAAAAAAATATGACTTCTTCGTTTATATAAGCATTTCCAAGAGTTGATTAATGTAATATCCTAGATATTTAATCTTTTTTTTTCTTTTATGATTTGTGTTTGCCAGCCTAGCGGACTAGTTCGAGGTCGAGCTGATTCGACTCATGGTCCGATGCGAGCTTGCGAGCTCGGGTAAGTAGGATATAAATTATGTGAATTTTGCTTGCATAAATAGATTTATTTAACTTTATGTTATGTTGCATGATTGTTTAATTATGTGCATGTATTGGTTGATTATGTGGAGAATAGGATTAACTAAGTAATTTAAGTTAGCGGGTTCGGGTTCGACTTGAGACGGATGCGGGTTGGATTAGAAGGGTTTGGATTTGAGGAGGGAGTATAAAACCCCTCCCCTTGGCTTGTGGCTCCCTATTTGGAGCCACACAAAATTTTGAGAAGATGAGCCAACCGACAGCCAAGCCGCCAGTCGGCCCTTCCTTCTCTTTGGAGCTGCCTGCATCGCTTGGAGCCGCCTGAGCCGCCAACCCTCTTCCCTTTCCCTTCCCTGTGGAGCTGAGCTGAGGAAGCCGCCAACAAGCCAGCTGCCCCCTCTTGCTCTCTTTCCTTTTTTTCCCCTTGGAGCCGGCGGCTTGGGAGGAGCTGTCGTCTGTCCTTCATCTTCTTTGGGTTGAACCGTCGGATTTTGGAGCCGAAATCGGAGGCCGCCGATTGGATTTTCTTCTCCAATCCTTTCCTTAATTAGGTGAGTGGTTTTTACCCCTCCTTCTCGAGTTTCTTCATCGTGTTTTTTAGCCTATTCGGCTCATGTTCTTATTGGATTATTTTTTTGTTGAAACTCGTGTTTTAGCCATCGAATCTTGCGTGGTTTTGTGAGAGGGAACTCCGGGGACTCCCCTAGGTATTAGGGGTGCTCGGCCAAGGTGGAGATTAGGGTGCCCTCAAGGTGTTCGACGAAATGCCTAAGTGACGATTTCGGGTTTCTCTTGATTTTCATGTTATGCTTAGATTATTAATTTAGATCTTATATCATGGGACGTGTGTTAATGGAAGATATGTGATTTCTTTGGATTTAATCTTGTGGAATCTTGATTGTAACATCATCTTGGAATTTTAGATGTTCTTGACGATATAATCTAGTTGTTACCTTGATTATTGATTAAGAAAATCTTGATGTGTATGCTAGTTTTTAATGAGTAAAAATTATGAGACTATATGTGTGATGTGATGATATGAATCTATGATGTTATAAATTTAGAGATTTAATTCTGCAAAATTCGAATTTTATTTTATGTTGTGCTGAAAATTCCAACTTGCTGAAATTTATATGTTGTTTGTTGAATCCGGATTGATTTTTATTTTCACTGTTATGATGTGATTAGATTTCTAAATATAGTCATATAACATATCGTTTCGACCAGAAAACATAGTTTGGAAACATAGGACACACTCTTGAGATCAGATTTGGGTTAGATACCTCAGTTTCGGGCAGAACAGTAAGCTAAAACAAAATCCTAAAACAAAACTCTAATTGTGGTGAACTGAATTTTAATTGCATAATTAAAATTGGGTAAAATGGTCAGCATAATCTGTTATGAACTAACACATAAAATTTGCATGAAATAAAATCACACGGGTTCATGACATTACGGGTCTAGGAGGTGGGGTTGGATTTTGGAGTGTTAAGACGCTTCTTAATAAGGACATCCCTAAAACACCGTAGGAAAGTCTTGACTTGGGTCACATTGCGCCAAATCTTTTTGAATGGTGGAGCGGCTCGCTTAGGAGCCGAATTGCAGGCTTGGCCCGGAAGGTTGGATGGCAAATTCCCAACCTATGGAACAAGTTCGGAGGGCCTTTCCCGATTGTTCCGGTTTGGCCTCGCGGGATAAGTTCAGAGGGCCTACCCGATTATCCCGAGGTGATTTTTAAGATGAATAAGTTTGGAGAGCCTACCCAATTATTCCTGTGATTTCTTTATAGAGTAAGTTCGGAGGGCCTACCCGATTACTCTTGTGATATCACGTCTTGAAGAGCAAGTTCGGAGGGCCTTCTTGATTGCCCCCAAGTTCCTTTATACTATGATAAGTTCGGAGGGTCTTCCCAATTATCCTAGTATGTGTTGTTGCCTTCGGGCATGATAGGCTTCGGCCTTAGGGGTGTGCATTGGTTCGGTTCGGTTAATAACCGAACCGAATCATCGGTTAACCGAATCAAACCAAGAGAAATTTTTTAATTGTTTACCGAATTGAGAAAATTCGGTTAACCAAATTTTCGGTTCAGTTCGGTTAACCAAATTTTTGGTTCAGTTCGGTTAATTTGATTCGGTTAACCTAAAATATTGGGAAAAAAAAAACCAAAAAAAATATTTGCCAAGAATTGAAACCCTACAAGTAGAAATACCAAACTTTAACTTCATAAGTCACTAACCATCTTAGTAAATTTCATTACCAATTTATATCTAACTAACAGATATTATATATATAATCGAATATAAAATAAATAATAATAAACATGCACTAGGAATCAAACTTGGGCGAGCGGGAGGGTTAAAATTTCACTTAACCACCAAGATAAATATCAATACATGATATAAATTTTATTATACATATATATATTCGGTAAATTCAGTTAAAACCAATTTTTTCGATAAATTCACCGAACCAAACCGAAAAACTGAAATCCCAAAAAAATTAACCGAAAACCAAACCGAAAAAATTTAGTTCGGTCGATTTTGGGTTCGGTTCGATTCGATCAGTTTTGGTTCGATTTTGATAAATCGGGGAATCTTGCTCACCCCTATTCGACCTGATGTACTCCACTCTTGGAGGGTTGGATGCCTTGGGGCATGTGTGGCCAGTTGGCCTGTTAGATAATCACACATTCGTGACTTTATCTCTTGTAGAGATAGATGTTATTCTCGCTTATCTCTGTGCTGTTTATTTGTGAGAGTTGGTAGAACCGCTCCCTGAGTTCTTTGAACTCACCCGTTGTCGTTTGATTTCTGTTTTGCAGAGCCCGACCGGTGAGGTGGCTTGGAGGACTTGGCACCGCTAGATGGCAGAGGAGCTGCATGGTCTCATAGCAGTCCTAGTTAGGGTCGTAGTCGAGTCCTTTAGTAGTGTGTCATGCGCTTTTGTTGGTCTTTTTGAGTTGTAGCCCTTGAGGGCATTTATGTCATTTTATTCAGATTTTATTGTATTTGGTATGTTAGACTTGATGTATTATTTCCGCATTTATTTCATTTGTTAAAACTAGAGGTGGCAATGGGATGTGCCTGGGCCGGTCCAAGCCCAGGCCCGGCCACATTTCGGGCCGTGCTTAGCACGGCTCGATGGTGCTGGGGCAAGCCTAGCCCGGGCCCAAGCCCGCCCAGTCGGACTCGGGCCGGGCCAAAAATTAAATTTTTAATTTAAATTTTTAAATATAAATTTTAAAAGGTTTAAAATTTAATTTTAAAAATTAATGTTTACGTGTGAGTTTTGAACTTAGACCTCTAATTTTATTTGAGATAGCTTAACCATTGTACTAAGCTTTATTATATATTTTTATATGTAACATTGTAATATTGTAATGCAATACAAATTAATAATAAGATTTTTTTAAAATCAAATATTATAATAGACCGCACCTTAAAAGATTGCCTACGTACCTTCTATAGCTAAACTTGTACTCCTCAATGATTAACTATAGAAGGATCAGGTTTACGTAGTTCTTTTTACATTTTTAATCACCCGTAGTCCCGGTGATTTAGCTTGTACTTGGACCAGCAGCACCAGCTTCGCTTGTTTGAGCTTTCTCCTCTCCCGATGATGAAGTGTCATGTCATCCCTTATCTTGTAATCTATCTTCAGCATCCAACTAGTCTTTTAAGCAAATGCACATTTCAACCATTTCTGCACTCATTCGGCTCCTTCTTTCGTCGAGAATTCTATTTTCTGCACTAAAACAAGACTCGGAAGCTACTGTAGACACATGAACAATTAGTATATCACGTGCCATGGTGGAAACAATATGATACACATTTTCTTATTTTTTCCACCATGCTAAAATCTCATTATCATCTATTTCTTCGGAATGATTATGATCTAGAAAAAAAAAAGTAATTCACTAAAATTAGTAGATTTAGTTTTTTTTATCCTACGACCAAGTTGAGAATTAATATTATTTCCACTATCATCTCTTAATCTAGAAAAGAAGATGTTGTCTTATTTGTAATTGTATCACTAAATTTTGAAGCGTAAAATACAAACATAGAAATCATTAAATTCAAAATTTTAATTTTTTTCCTTCAACATTATCTAATTCCATAATAATCATCTAACAACATATTTAAATCATCAATTTTCATTCTAGAATCTAAACATATTGCTAAACAAAATAAAGTAGGTATATCTGATCAATACTTTTTAAATTTAGATTCCATTAAAGAAATAATTTGTGTAAATAAAGGATGATGTCTATATGAAGAAAATACTTCACTAATACGAACTATATGTGAAAGAGTTAAATTACATGTAGGATAATAAACACCATAAAGTTGTTCGGTAGCTTTATTAAAAAGCTCTAAAATTTGAGGAATATGCCCAGCAACTAACCAATCATTATCATTAATTGGATCACCAGACATATTTTCATTATAAAACATTGTAAGGATATCTTGATATCTTGTAGTAGACATAAGCATGTGATATGTTGAATTCCATCTAGTAATAACATCACCATTAAAAATTTTAAATGGTTTTTTAAATTCTTGTATTCTTGCTTTTGAAGAACACATATATCTAATAACATCTCTTATTTTTTCTACATGTATATTTACTAGTTTTAAACCATCATGTACACATAAATTAAGAACATGACAAACACAACGAACATGAAATAATTCACCATCTAATATTGGCTTAAATAACTGTATAAGGGGAGGAATAACAACATCATTATTACTAGCATTATCATTACTAGCATTATTAAAACTAATCGAAATTATTTTATCATTTATATTATAGAAAGATGTTATAAATCTAATTAGGGGTGTCTATTCAGGTCAACCCGAACCGAACCGAACCGAATTTCTTAAAACTGATTTTTTTTTTTGAATACCCGAACCCGAACCCGAACCGAATTACCCAAAAATCGAATAAACCCGAACCGAAATAATTCGGTTCGATTCGATTCCTACCCGGAAAAACCAAAATTTTATTTACACGAAGATATACGGAAAAATTAATCGGGTCCAAGTGAAACATCGGGTTCAGGTGTATTAATTATTAAGTTAAAAATTAAAAAAAAAATTAAATTAGTTCGGTTTTTGGTTCGGGTCGGTTCCCGAATTTCGAGAATCGAATCCGAACCGAATATCAATGTTCGGGTTAGGTTCGGGTCAAGAACCGAACCCAGCAGTGTCCAAATCGAACCAAACCAAAAATTTCGGTTCGATTTTTTGGTTCGGTTCGATGTAAACCGAATTTTGGACACCCCTAAATCTAATAGCAGAAAAAATGGCAACAGAAGTGTGTGGATATTCAAAAACTTTAAAACTAATTATTCTTTTTTACAAAATAAAATTTTAATCAATCCAATGCGTAGTAATACAATGTAAGAATTAGTAGTATGTTGACTAGACCAAACATCAGATGTTAAAGAAATTTTTGATTTATTATTTTGAAAACTAGTCATTATATTTTCTCTCTATATATAAAATAATTTTAAAGCATCACTTTTCATTGTATTTCAATTATTTTTTTTATATTTTGTTTGTAAAGTATTTTGAATCAAACTAGAAAATCTTGGTTGATAACAAAACTAAAAAGAGATTCACTTTGAACAATTAATTTTGCAAGTTCTCGACGTTGAAAATCATGATCATACGAAAAAGTTGTTAAACCAGAAGAAGATAAATTAAGAATTTGTTGAGCTTGTGCAACCTTATTGTCATGACCCTTTGCATGACGTAATAAATGACCAGTTCCTCTAGTTGTTGAAACCGAAAGAATTTTTTGACATTTTTTGCACCGGGCTGTTGTTATTGTGCCATCAGCTTCAATAATTTTCTCAAAATATTCTCATACTATACTTTTTTTTCTACTTGCTGGACATAAATTAATAGATGGACTTATCTCTATGTTTTGATTTTGTTGAGTGGTAGGAGTGGTAGGAGTGGTAGGAGTAGCAGGAGATATTTCTTCTAACATATTTGATCCAGTTTGTGGAGTATAACTTGAAAAATTTCTATCCGCCATTAGTAAAAATTAAAAATATAAAAAGTATAAATATTATACTAATTAATGAAACAAATTGAAGAGATTAAAAAAAATTGACAGCAATCTTGAATCCTTGTCTTCTTGATGAACTTAAAATATTGTTAAGAATAATTGTAAATGAACTTAGATGGTTGAGAGTATGAGAGTTGAGAGTTGAGAATTGAGAGTCGAGAGTTGAGAAAAAGAGTTGAAGATGAAGATAGAAGAAATGAAGATAGAAGAAATGAAGAAGAAGATGGATATTTATAGAAAAAAATATTTTTTAAAAACTTTATCAGTCCACCCGAGCCAAGTTTGGCTCAGGCCGACCTACGTCTGGCGCACGCCAGACCAGGCCTGGCGCGCGCCAGGCCTACCACGTGCTCGGCCCGCGTGCCGTGCCGAGCACGATTCGACTGCGGGCCGTGCCTAGCACGGCCCGCGTGCCCAGGAGGCGAGCTCGGCCCGTCTCTTGGGCACAGCCGTGTCGGGCCAGGCCCGGCCCAAAACCGGTTTTGATTCTGTTTTGATTCTAGATGAAATAAAAACTTGTTGATTTTTTTCCGCTACTGTTTATTCTTATGATGTTGGCATGTGCATGAGTTAGGCTGCAGGGTGCAAGCGCATATACCCTGGCCGATCACGTGATCCTGTATTTGGGGCGTGACAATTAACCACACTGGGGTCGCATGGAATGCTGACGAAAAAAAAATTATGGCTGGCCCGGCCCGGCCCGAAAAAATTCGTGCCCGACCCGATCCAAAAAAATTCGTGCCAAGCTCGGCCCAAAAAAATTCTTGCCAGGCCCAGCCCGAAAAAATTTGTGTCAAGCTCGGCTCGAAAAAATTCATGCCAGGCCTCGCTCGAAAAAATTTGTGCCAAACCCGGCCTGAAAAATTTCGTGCCCGACCTGACCCGACAAATTTTGTGCTGGCCCGGCCCGAAAATTTTTATGGCAGAACCGAAAAAAATTGTTCCCGACCCGGCTCGAAAAAATTTGTGCCCAACTTGGCTCGTAAAACATCGTGACAGGCTTGGCCCGAAAAAATTCGTGCCCGGCCCGGCCTGAACTAAAAAATTCATGCGCGGCTCGGCCCGTCCCGGCCGGGATCTACGGATCCGAAAAAATTTATGCCCAACCCGGCTCAAAAAAATTCATGCCCGGCCCTGCCCAACCAGGAACAATTCGGGCTCAGACCAGCCCTGCTTAGCCCGGCCCGAAAAAATTCTTGCCCGACCCGGTCCGAAAATAATTTTTGCCCAGCCTAGTCCTACTCGGAAATATTTATGCACATTCCGGGCCGACTAGAAAAAATTCATGACTGACCCGACTCAAAAAATTTCATGCCCGACCCGGCCCGAAAAAATTCATGCCCGGCCTGACATGAAAAATTCGTGCCTGACCCGGCCCGAAAAAATTCGTGCCCTTCACGAAAAAATTCATTTCAGGCCTCGCCCGAAAAAATTCGTAAGATGCAAGTTGCAAATGTAATTACAACTTCTATTTGCGGCCAACCAAATGCTTGCAAATAGAATTTTTTCAACCTGGGTCGGGCACGAATTTTTTCGGGTTGGGCAAAGCTGTGCTAGGCCGGGACGGCCCGTGCCGGATCTTGCACGAAATTTTTCGAGCTGAGCACGAACTTTTTTGAGCCGGACCGAGCATGAATTTTTTCGAGTCGGGCCGAGCCGGGCTGGGCCGGGCATGAATTTTTTTGGGCCGGGTCGGGCACAAATTTTTTCATGTCGGGCTTAGCCGGGATGGGTCGTGCACGAATTTTTTCGGGCAAGTTGCGCCGGGCACAAATTTTTTTGGGTCGTGCTGAGTAGGATCGTGGACGAATTTTTTTGGACCGGGCACAAACTTTTTCAAGCAGGACCAGGCACGAATTTCCTCAGGGTTGGGTCGAGCCGGGCTGGGCCATGCAGGAATTTTTTCGGGCCCGATCAAGCATGAATTTTTTCAGGTCGGGGCTGGGCACTGATTGTTTTGGGTCGAGTTGAGCCGGGCTGGGCTGTGCACGAATTTTTTCATGCTGGGCACGAATTTTTTCATGCTGGGCACGAATTTTTTCTGGTCGGGCCGGGCACAAATTTTTTTGGGCTGGGTCGGGAACGATTTTTTCGTGTCTGGCTGAGCTGAGCTGGGCAATGCACGAATTTTTTCAGGCCGGGCACGAATTTTTTTAGGCTGGGCCGTGAATGAATTTTTTCGGGCCGAGCTGGACAAGAATTTTTTCTGGTCGAACCGGGCACAAATTTTTTTGGGTCTGGCCGAGCCGGGCCAGGATAGGCCAAGCTGGATCGTGCACGAATTTATTTCGCCTGGGCGGGGCATGAATTTTTTCCTTTCGGGTGGAGTCGAGCCGAGCTGTGCATGAATTATTTTGAGTCGGGCAGGAATTTTTTGGGGCCGGGTCGATCACGAATTATTTCAGGTCCGACCGACCCAAGGCGGGACAGGCCAGGTTGTGCAAGAGTTTTTTTGGACCGTGCCGCCCGACACGAATTTTTTCGGGGCGGCCCGGGTAGAGCACAAACTTTTTCGTGCATGGCCGCACATGAATTTCTCCAGGCCAGGTCGGGCATGAATTTTTTCGAGCCGACCGGATCGTGTACGAATTTTTCGGGCCAGGCACGAAATTTTTTGAGCTGGACCAGGCATGAATTTTCTCGGGTCAGGCTGAGCCAGGCTGGGGCATGCACTAATTTTTTCAGGCCGGATCGAGCACAAATTTTTTCAGGTCGAGCCGAGTCGGGACGGGTCGTGCATGAATTTTTTCGGGAAGGTTGTTCCGGGCACGAATTTTTTCGGGCCGGGTCGAACACTATTTTTTTCTTGCCGGGCCGCGCACGAATTTTTTCGAGCCGGGACGGGCACTAATTGTTTCGAGTCGGCCGAGCCAGGCTGGGTCGTGCACTAATTTTTTCAGGCCGGGCACAATTTTTTTTGGGTCTGGCCGGGCATGAATTTTTTGGGTAGGGCCGGGCACGAATTATTTTTGGGCAGGCCCGACACAAGTTTTTTGACGGGGCTGGGCACGAAACTTTTCTGGTCAGGCCGAGCGAGGCCGGGCCATATACGAATTTTTTTGGGTCAGGCCGAGCTGGGCCGGGATGGGCCAAGCCGGATCGTGCATGAATTTTTTCGGGCCGGGTCGGGCACTAATTTTTTTGGGTTGGGCCGGGCACGAATTTTTTCAAGTCGAGCGGAGCCGGGCTGAGCTATGCATGAATTTTTTCGAGCCGGGCTGAGCCGAGCATGAATTTTTCGGGTCGGGTCGGTCACGAATTTTCGGGTCCGGTCAAGCCAGATCGGGCCGGGCTGTGCATGATTTTTTCGGACTGTGCCATGCACGAATTTGTCCGGGCCGGGCCGGGCCAGGCATAAATTTTTCGGATCGGACCGGGCCATGTACTTATTTTTTCGGGCTGGGCCTGACACAATTTTTTTTGGCCGGACCAAAAACTTAGGCCCGACACGATTTGCCAAACCTAGTTTGATAAATTAATAATTTTTAATTTGTATAATACTAAAAATATATTAAAAAATCTATCAATCGGCATCAGATCTAAAATTTGACACTATCATCGCGTTCAGCGCTCGAAAACTTATAACTTTGATATTTATCATGTCTGCATCCAACAACTCTAAGTCACCAAAATTAATTATTTTATAAAACTTAAATTATTGCATTTGCAGCCCGCAATCTTATATTGTAGGCTTTTTGGGCTACAATTGCATTTGCGGCAAATACAAGTTGCAACTAGTTAATGATGTAAAATATTTTTGCAGCCAACCAAACATATTTATTATCTAAATATTGCAACTAATATTATAGTATTTGTATTTGCGGGCAATCAAACGCCCGAAATTGCACTTTGGAAGATGATTACCATGATGCATATGGTGCTTTGTCTTTGTCTATTGATCTGATTTCTTTATGCAAATCTTTTGTTCTTCTTGAATTATTTAATCCACTCCTTATCAGAAATTCAAGTTAATCCACTCCTTATCAGAAATTCAAGTCAATTCTATAATGGACATTTTAGTGCTTTTAACTACAATTTGTATGGGCTGACTATTCTCTGTGCTCACCGCATTAAGTGTTTCTCAGTAAGAAATATAGATGCATATATCTCATAAGTCATAAAAACCATTTCTCATATATAGTTACTACCATATATTTCTTTCTTTATTAATAGTAGCTTCTGTCTATATGTCTATATTTATTAGGTCTCGTTTAATTGACATGAGAGATAATTTTTTAAAAAAAATTATAATTCACGTGAATTAACTTTCTATATATATTTTTCAGAAAATATCTAAAAAATATTTGATTGATAAAAAATTAATTCATAGAAAGTGCAACTTTCCCACTATAACATGTATGATTGATATGAGTACTTCCTATAAAGTACATATCAAATATCAAATGATCAATATACTCTTTTTAAAATCTCTTTATAAGCATTAGTACATATACGGGAAAAAAAATTATTTATAAATTTATATATATATATATTAGATTTAATTATGTTTTTGGTCCCCCAAAATATCGTATTTTTTTTCGTTTGGTCCCTCATTTTTAAAAACTTTCCGTTGAGTCCCTCAAAAAATATTTTTATTTTCATTTGGTCCCTCATTTTAAAAAAAAAATCGTTTAGTCCCTTAAAAATTATTTTGTTTCCATTTGGACCATACGTTAACTTTTCGTTAATTTTTGATGTTAAGTGCCAAC
Source organism: Canna indica (assembly GCA_034359265.1). Lineage (NCBI taxonomy): Eukaryota > Viridiplantae > Streptophyta > Magnoliopsida > Zingiberales > Cannaceae > Canna > Canna indica. The sequence continues at coordinate 21,781,422 of CP136897.1, forward strand.
ATGGAATGCTGACATGGACTTAAAAAGAGACTAAACGAAAAAAAAATAAGATATTTTAAGAGACTAGATTAAAGAAAATTAATAATCTAAAATATAATTATATTATTATTTTTTATGTTATTAAAATATATATTGTTATGTTTTAGGTTATTAAAATATATATTTTTTCCATCTAGTCCCTTAAAATATTTTATTTTTCCGGTTTGGTCCCTCTTTAAGTCCATGTCAGCATTCCATGTTGGCACTTAACATCAAAAGTTAACGAAAAATTAACGGAGGGACCAAACGGAAATAAAAATAATTTTTGATGAACTAAACGAAAAGTTTTTTAAAATGATGGACCAAACGAAAATAAAAATATTTTTTGAGAGACTAAACGAAAAGTTTTTTAAAATGAGGGACCAAACGAAAAAAAACACGATATTTTAGGGGATCAAAAACATAATTAAACATATATTTTATTATATATGAAAAATTAATTTTTATTTATAGTTAATATGAAAAAATAAATTGAATTAAAATAAATATGTGAAGAATTCAAGGATTATCTAATTTATAATATTGTGAATATAAATTATAAATTCTGTACTAAATGAAAATATGATGATAAAATTAATTTTTTTTCTTCAAATACAATGCAGAAAATACAACTTATCTAGAGGAGCTTAGGTAAGTTACTTTCTGCATTTTGTAGAAAGTTACATTTACTTAGAAAGTTGTATTTTTTGTAAAATACAGAAAATATGTCAATCAAACATGAGTACTATTTTTTATTTTTTGGAAATGAGAAATATAATTTTTTGCAAAAAAATAGTATTAAACTAACGAGGTCTTAGTTTGTTGATCTGTGCCTGACTATGGCTTGGTATACTGCCAATATATGCACCAGTCTAATTAAAGACCCATGTGGCTATAGACTGTAAGACTTCAAAAATTGCCTCTCTATCTGTTGCATGCTGCTTATTTACACCTTGACTGTTAGCATGCCTTGATTCTGTGGGTGTCACAGTGAATATATACTTAAACCTTGACTGTTAGCATTGTCATTTTCTTCCTCACATATTCTGTTTTGCTCCTTGAGTTTTCTGTCTTCATATTTTATATTGTTAATATATCTCTTTGATTATGAACAAAAGCAAATCAAAATTGCTGATGGGTAATATATCTCCGAACTAATTTGCTGACGTGAAATTCCCAATAATAGACCAACATTAGTAATTTGATAAAGACCTAGAATTGCAACTAGTGACGAAAAGTATCATTTAATACAATTATACATATTATTTAATTATCCAGAGATTAAATAATTCATTAAAATATTTCACGTCCAGATGATAGAAAAATACTTCATTTATAACAATGAGAAATTGGAGAGATAATACAATCGTGATTTCCTTACTTGGTTTCAGTCTTACATCACAGAATACAAAGCCGAAATAGATGAGGAAATATTTGAGTTTGTAGTGGACCATCGCGACTAGTATCCTGTTATAGCGATTCTTTTATTAATGGGTATAAATTTCACATGGTTGAATATGTGTTTACAAAGAAGACTATGAATGCCGAGGTCCGCGTGAAAGGGACAACATATGTTGAATGTGATATGAATTTTTACGAATTATTTGCAGAAATGAAAGAATTGCACTCCTTCAGCTCAAAATCAGTTGTCCTATATAAATATCATTGGTTCGATACAACCGATAGGGCCATGAGAGTTCATGCAAATTAAATACAAACTTGTCGAGGTTAATTATAAATCAAAATTGGCAGCAAATAAATATTTTATATTGGCATCACAAATCCAACAAGTATATTATGCGAAGTATTCGTCTCGAAATAAAAATAGAGCAGATTGGCGTGTAGTCTGTAAGACTAAATCTAGAGGAAGAATTGATCTAATAGCAGGAGAGAATAGGTCGATACCTGATGTGACAGATGACTTCTATTAAGAACAAGATCCTCCCGTAGTAGACCGTATAAGTCGAATACTCGAGGATGAGGATACAAAGTTAGTCCTATTAGAAGTTGAATATGCTGATGACAACGATCATGAAGATGAAGAAGATGAATTTGAAGAAGATGATAAAGAACAAGAAGAAGACTATTACTCAAATGATGATTATACCGAGAAAAAATAATTGTAAATGAATAATATATCTTCTATTAAATCTATTTGTAATATATATAATCTAATTATATGCTTATTTGACAGCTATGATGGGTCGAGGTTATAGTCGCAGCAGCTCAGTCTGACTTTCACAGCCACCCAATCCTCCAATCGACGAGACTCCATATTTTGCTCCAGTCGCACTTCCTCCTGCCGCCGAGGCTAGTTCATTGGATGTAGGCGACCATGCGGACCGAACAGGATTCGGCCTCCGCCAATCGCGGAGGCATGTAGATTGATTTGTGTGCAAGGACAGAGATAATGTATTATTGATTATTATTTATATAATTCAATATATCATAATATATCATTGTACTTTATTTGTGTTGTGCATGTTCGAGCAGGAGGACGTCCCCCGCACTATAGTGGGGACAATCAGGCGATACATGCATGGGGCATGGCGGGGGCATGGCCCACGTGGTCTCACGTGCCTCGTGAGCACGTCGACATGATCTAGTGCGAGTTTGAGGTACGTATTAAAAAATTTTATATAAATGATAATTATAAATATTTGTACTCACATTATTGTTTTATTTTGCAGGCTCGCTACACTTGGCCAAAGGACCAGAGGCCCTTCATAAAGAGTGTATAGACACGATTTCTCGTGTTCGCCTAAGGTTTTCAACATTTGTCTTAATCTCAGTTTTGATGATAACAAATATGAAACTAATGTTTTTATGGAGAAATATTTTCAGGTTCCATATCGGTTTGCGTGTGATGTTCTCGATCGAAAATATCAAAAAATCGATGAATCGGAAAGACGTTGATCGACGTGCTCGAATTCGTCGGAAGAATAAAGTTTAGGTTTAGGGTGTCTAGAATAATTGTATTAATCCTCATTATGATGCAAAGACCCCTAAAGAACCAAACCCGAAACTGAAACCAAAAGAAATAGGGATGTTGTCAAGAGTTTCTAAGTCATAAATAATATTCCAGGTGAGATGTTGTAACAACCTAGAATAACCCAAATATATATTTTGGAATAGTCTGAAAAGTACCGGTACTACTGCAGTATTTTAGCAGAATTCACAGAATGCCCCCGACGACTCTATTTTGAATTTCTACCCATTGAGCTTGTTGAAAACCGAGCACCTACCTTTGGGATCTCTATATAAGACCCCAAATCCGCCTTCCAAGCCATCCAACACTTCTTGAGACATATTTTGATCACCATTGAGCTTGATTGAGCCATCGTTTGTGCAAACCCTTAATTTTGCCTTCAATCTTCAATTGTTTCATCATCAAGGCATCAAGATGAACTAGGACTTCTTGGTCGAGAGCTAAGTTTGTATTATTTATTATTGAGTTATTTACCCTATATATCCCTAATTTTGGATCTTTTCCCAATTCTATCACAGGTTTTTATTTGTTTCAATAGTTTACTCAAATTTTAATTTTATTTCAATTATATCCCACTGTGAATCAGATGTTAGATTCACTATTAACAAACTGACGTAGCGCTGTTAATGTGGTTCAGCAGCCCAATCAGCGCATTAAAAAATATAAAAATCATTCTTTCTCCTCCGCCTACAATGGCATCCTTCTCCTCCCTCCTGCCCAGCGTGGTTCATCGTCTGTTGTCTTGATGCCTTCTGCATTCCTTCTCTCGCCGGCTCAATGACATCCTCTCTCCTCCCTCTCGTCTTCTTCTCCCTCCTCTGCACCGCTTCCGCCTACAACCACGACCACTAGCACCGTCGCGGGGCCTCTCTCCCCAACCCCAAGGCAGACGCCTCCTCTATCGCTGTACGTAGCCATCAAGCAAGCCTGCAGCGCCTCCCTCTACCCCGAACTCTGCAAGTCAACTTTTTCCAATACGGCACCTCCTTCCCAGCTAAATCTTCCACTATCGATCTCATACTTGTTACCTTTTCCGCCTCTTCCCACGGCCTCTAGACCGCCCGCACCAACGCCCACGCCATCCTCGATGCATCCACCTCCAACCTCAACCGCTCCATCGCCGCCTGCAACTACCTCGAGTTCCTCTCCCTCGTCGAACACTGCCTTGCCGCCACCACCAATGCGCTCCCCGCCGGGAAGCTTCCTGACGCCCGCCTTTTCGCTGGTGCCACCGAGCTCTACCAATACGACTACTGGTCCGCGCTCAAGTACGTTAATGGCACCCAGCAGGTGGCCAACGCCATGACCTTAATGTACACCCTCGCTAATGTCACCAGCAGCGCCACAGCGATGGTCGCCGCCTTGCAACGCTACGGCAGCGACACCTCTCGCTGGGACCCATCACAGATCGAGTGTGACGGCTATTGGCTGGACGTCAGCACCACGAAAATAGTCGAGGGTGTGTATGAGTCAACCAAGGACGACGATGATGGCGGCGACATATGCTGGTTGCGATTCTGGGTGTGTAGCATCGGGGACTCGGGTCGGGTACTCTTGTAATATGGATGGGGATGGGACCCAGTTTACTTAAATAATTTAATATATTTTATTTTTTAAAATATTTTTTAATGTGCTGACTAGGTTGCTAAACCACATCAGCAGCGCCACGTCAGTGTGTTAACGATGAATCTAACATTTGTTTCATGGCGGGATGTAATTGAAATAAAATTAAAATTTGAGTATATTATTGAAACAAATAAAAATCTAGGATAGGATTGGATAAAGATCCAAAGTTGGGGATATATAGTATAATTAACCCTTTATTATTGCTCTCATTTACTTGTATTTTCTTATTTGTTGATCACTTGTGTTTGTAAGAATGTGTGGGTGACACATCTTGGGTTCACTTATTTGTAACTTTAGGATTCCTTAGGTTTGAGGTAGAGACACTCTCTAGCGTGAGAGATAAGGCCTTGGTAGATCCTCATTAGAAGGAAAGGAAAGTTAATACAAGTGGTTGTGAAATCTTTGGTGATGAGACAAGGTAGTGCAATAGGCATTGGGGCCGAACCACTATAAATCAACTTGTTAGCATTGCTTGATTTTGTGTGATTCTCATTCACTTGTATTGCTTCCGAATTTAGAGTAAAATTTAAAGTGATGATATGATCTAGACTCATACTATTCACCCCCCTCTAGTGTGCCTTAACACCCGATATTTGGTATCAGAGCAGGTCGTAGCTAGTTTGAGATTTCACCATCTCTACTACCTCTAGTTTTGATCCGAGAATGTCACTAGAGTTGGTTATGTCTACACCACATAGGTTTGATGAGTCCAACTTTGGTGTTTAAAAGAGTAGAATGTATGATTTCCTCAAACACACGAAGTATAGATATATGGTGCATGCTAAAAAATGAATATGTTGAACCCACCATTGATATTAATTCATGGACTCTAGAAGGTGGTGATGACAATGGTTATCCACCCACTACTAATGTCTCTTTTGATGTCCATAGCAATTCTAGCGAAATGAGTATAAGCAAGAATCGAAAATGAAAACTTAGGTGTTTCCTTTGCCAAGAGAAGGGACACAAGAAGAAAAATTGTCCCTTGATGAAAAAGAAATCAAAGAAAAAGAAGAAGACCTATATGACAACTTGGGATGAAAGTGAACCTTCATCAAGTGAGGAAGATTACGAAAATGAGAAGACAAATCTTTGCCTTATGACCTTAAAAAATGAGGTAATCCCTACCATTATTATATTTGACAAAGTCTATACACAAGATGAACTTGAAAATGAGCTTGATATGTTGCAAGATGAATTTAGGGCTATTAGAAAATCCTTTAAAGAACTTCAAAAGAAAAATGCTAAATTAGAGAATGAAAATGTCTCCTCGCTTTCATCGGGTCCCTTGAAAAGAAATTTGAGATTTTGAAAACTAGTTCTATTAATAATTTGAAAAGTAGTAATGAAAATTTAGAAATTGAGAATGATAAATTGCTAATTAATAATTTAAATTTTAGAAATAAAAATGAAAACTAAATTAAAAATGAAAATGATATTTTGAAATCTCAATTGCATGTTATCCATAAATCCATGAATGACTTAAAAATGAGGTTATATTCCTAAATAGGAAAGTTAGTGCTTTATCAAGTGTTTCATCTTTTAAAAACACTAGAATGAAAAATGCTTATGCAAAGAATGCTAATGTTCATCATCATTTTCATGCTAAACATTCTACACTTAAACCTCATATTCAAAAGAAAAAGTTTAATGGACATTGTTATTATTGTGGTATTTATAACCATGCTATTTATGATTGTGCATTCAAGAGAAATTCAAGTGTAGCTAGAACACTTTGGATTCCTAGGCCAACTAACCCCCAACGAACCAAAGTCATTTAGGTACTAAAAGTTTTATGCTCTTATGTAGGGGGAGCTACCACACAAGAATAACGAGAAGTGAATGTTGAAGTTGACCATAGAATTAAACGAAGAATCTTCTCTTGGTTGCAACTTCAAGCTACTTTGATGCCTTAAATCAATTGGCATAAAAAATGTACCTTAGTATCATTTCTCTTACTTTACTTGTCATATTAAAGTAGGAATTATGATATTTGTTTGAGTTGAGTTATTTTCCCCACTCATGATATGATTTCAAAATTGAATTTTGACTTTTGATTTTCGGTCTCTTCAGAGACCTATGTGTTGGTTAAATAAAACATTAGTTCCATATTTATTATCATCAAAACCGAGATGAAGACCAAGGTTAAAAACCTTAAGCCAACACTATGTAGCCTGTAACTGGCTCATGCGACCTTGCGGTTCTAAATCGTTGGCTTATTGTGGCTAGAGGTGGCAATTTTATCCGCACCCGCTAACTAAAAACTGCATCTGCACCGTATCCGATCCATATCCGCAAGTAAAAATGAATATGGATACAGATATAGATTTAGAAAATTTATATCTGCGCGGATATGGTGCGGATACGAATATGACTGTGGATCTGCACCGTATCCGCACCGCCTATCCGCGTCTTTGAATTATTATTTTGCCTATATAAGTTATTAATATATATAAGAACTCTATGGTAATTTCATGTCAAGATGAATTTTGAAGTATATTATATATTTGTTTTGGATCAATGAATTGGTAATTTATTGATTTTTTAATTAAATATATTATTTTAATATATTTTTTATTAAATACGGTGCAGATACGAATGCGTTATGGATATCCGCATTTGAAGCAGTGCGGATATGGATATCCATATTCACATCCGTAGCGGATACGGTGCGAATACGAATGTGCGAATATAGGGTGCGGTGCGAATACAGATAATGCAGTATTCGCACCGTATCCGATCCGTTGCCAGTCCTAATTGTGGTCTTTCGGTTTTCAACCAATAAGAAGGGTTAGAGATTAATTTTTTCAAATATTTCATATTTTGATATCTCTTTATTCATTTTGGTTTCATAATTGACCTTCTTTAAAATGAATTTTTACTAACTTAGCAAAGTAGGTGGTTGAAAATGATAATTGAAATTTCCTCTTTGCTATCTAGTCTTGTTATCTTGCTTGTAGCCATAAGTTCATTATGATACTAATGATGCTTGCTTGTAAAGTAAACTTAATTTTAATGGAAGGCTAAAGAACTCTGACAAAAAAAAAGGTGAAAATTTTGAAATTTCTCAAGGAATGATGTATGAGTTTCATTTTGGCAAAATTCTTGCATAACACCTCAATTTTTTTGATAAAATGATTTCTCTATGCTTATGAATGATTTTGCATGATAATTGATTGAAATCTCATAGGTAGATAAAATTTTGATACTTAGGCAATTTCATGATACTTTGATTGAATGAAATATGCACTAGGTAGAAATCTATCTTAGAGACTTCATTTTAAGTTGAAACTTGATGAACATGTTTGAGTGTACTCACGATTTTCTTCTATGTGGTTAAAATTGAAAAATCATGTGTAAATGGGAAAAATGATAACTAGCTCACCTTAGGAAACTCAAACTTAAAAAAGTTTGATCTAAGTCAACAATTTATCATAGAATTTTTTTTTTGAGCTCAAACTTTACAAACATGTTTAGATTTAATCATGTTAGGTATCTATGTGTTTAAATTTGAAAAACAATAAGTAAAGATTAAAATTTAATACTTAGCAATTTCATGATATCATGCTTGTTTTTGAATGAAATCATGCTAAGTTAAAATCTTGACAAAATGACATTATTTTTATCTCAAACTTGATAAACACGCTTTTCATGACTATATCTTGATATCTTGAAAGTTTGAATGAAAACTTAATACATTTGCAAAAATAACTGATATTTACGAAAATGTCATTGGAAAATTCAGCATGTTCAGTTATTTTTAGAAAAATATAAAAAAATCATTTTTGACTGATTCTTGAAACTACATCTTCATTGAAAAATTTACTTTATCCAGTAAAAATTTCAAAAAATTTCATGAATATTTTGATTTATCATAGATTTTCGAAGTTCGTTTTCAGAAATAAAAAATATTGTTTCAGTCAAGAACTCATTTCTCTGATACTTTGCTTTTTGTTCGAAATCTTCGAATGAGACTTCAAGTATGATATTAGAATTATGTTTTTGGTATCGAATTATATTTTGACCGATACTTGAAGATATCAATACTTGAGTTTATACATGATTTTCGTATTTGGATTTTAGTTATCATTCCTTGCTATCATGTATGTTTTAGTCTCATATTAGTCATTTGGTTTTCATCTCTTTGATTGAGATCTTCATGTTTCATGAAAAATATTTTAGAGTCTCAACTTTGATTATATGTTGACTTTTTTGTCATTTTTGATTGATGTCAAAACGGGGAGAAAAATATAGGTAAAAGGTGAAGAAAATATAGGAAATTCATGCATATAGATAGGGGGAGTAATTTTATCTAGATATATATGCATGTTGAATGGGAGAGAAATCCCATGCCTGACTTCCTTTATGCTTAAATAAAAATATTTTCTTAAGGTTGTTTGTCATCATCAAAAAAGGAGAGATTGTTGGCCTAAGGTTTTCAACCTTGGTCTTAATCTCAGTTTTGATGTAACAAACATGGAACTAATATTTTCAGGTTCTATATCGGTTTACGTGTGACGTTCTTAATTGGAAATATCGAAAAATTAGTGAATCAGAAGGACATTGATCGACGCACTCGGATTTGTCGGGAAGAATAGAGTTTAAGTTTAAGTTTAAGATGTCTAGAATGATTGTATTAATCCCCATTATGATGTAAATACCCCTAAAGAATCAAACCCGAAGCCCAAACCAAAAGAAAGAATCTTGTTGGTTCAGTTGACTAGACTTCAACCGGAATGTATCTATACTCTATAGTACCAAGAGTTTCCAAGTCACAAATAACATTCTGGATGAGATGTTGTAACAACCCAGAATAATCTGGATGGACATCCCAGAACAACTTGGATAGACAACTCAGAACAACCTGGAACAACCTAGATTGACATTTCGGAATAGCTTGGAAAGTACCGGTACACTGCAGTATTTTCAACAAAATTCCCAAAATGCCTGCAACGATTCTATTTTGAATTTCTACCCATTGAGCTTGTTGGAAATCGAGTACCTACCTTTGGAATCTTTATATAAGACCTCAAACCTGCCTTCCAAGCCATTCAACACTTCTTGAGATATATTTTGATCATCATTGAGCTTGATTGAGCCATCCTTTGTGCAAACCCTAGCTTGGAGACAAAAACCCTTGATCTTGCCTTCAACCTTCAATTGTTTCATCATCAAGGCATCAAGAGGAGTTATGACTTATTGGTTGAGAGATAAGTTTGTATTGTTTATTATTACTCTCATTTACTTGTATTTTCTTATTATTTTTTGATCACTTGTGTTTGTAAGAAGGTGTGGGTGACACACATTGGGTTCACTTGTTTGTAACTTTAGGGTTCCTTATATTTGAGGTAGAAGCACTTTCTAGTGTGAGAGTTAAGACCTTGGTAGACCCTCATTAGAAGGAAAAGAAAGTTAATACAAGTGGTTGTGAAATCCTTGGTGGTAAGCCAATGTAGTGGAGTAGGCATTAGTGCCGAACCACTATAAATCAATTTGTTAGGATTGCTTGATTTTGTGTGATTCTCATTCACTTATATTGCTTTCACATTTAGAGTAAAATTTAAAGTGAAGATAGAATCTAGACTCATACTATTCACCCCCTCTAGTGTGCCTTAACACCCAACATCCCGTGCTCGCTACAACGGATAGCTAAACCAAGGTCGGACCAAGGCGATGACCCGAGCTGGGACCACAAACATCGCGAATACTTGGGAATGTGACCCCGATTGGATTACTCCAGATGTGTGGGACTAGTTTGTCGAGCGATGGTCTTCCGAGCAATGGCAGGAGGTCTTCCGGACTGCGGCTAAAAATGGCATGTTCGGGAGGGGAGCGCGCCACACTGGCGGCTCAATTTCATTTGTGGTGCACGAGCGTCGTGTGGTAAGTGTTATACCTTAATTTTAATTAAATTATATATTATATTTGTTTCACGGTGTACTAATGTATTTATTTTGTAAATATAGATGATGGTCGAGGACTCACCATCGAGGCCATGTGGCGGGGGAACGTCAACAGCCGGGCTGCAGTCATCGTGGTAAGTATATTTATTTTAATTATGCCATCTTTATTTATAATTTAAGTTCGTAATTAGAAAAATTATCAAGCAAAATACAAACTCGTGTAGGAGACCTACACGAGGACCATGACCCAGCGTGGAGGCACCCCCGATCACTACTAGAAACTTCGTCTTCAGCAACGGCTATCAACGACGGCCGCTCAAGCCGTTGCTATTTGCAACGGCATTCTTACGGCCGCCCGAGCCGTTGCAGAAAACTGTATCTGCAACGGCGTTCTAACGGAAACCCGAGCCGTTGCTGATTATTTTAATTATCAGCAACGGCTTTCTGACGGAAAGGCGAGCCGTTGCTGATTTTTTAATCTTCAGCAACGGCTTGCTAACGGATAAGTGAGCCGTTGCTGATGATAACTTATCAGCAACGGTGTTCTAACGGGCGAGTGAGCCGTTGCTGATAAGTTTATATAGGGCACGCTCTCGCGCCCGACTCTTCTTCCTCCCGCTGCTCGCTGCTGCCGCCGCCGCTCCTGCCGACGCCACTCGCCGCCGCTGCCGCTGCTGCCGACGCCGACGACGCCGACGACGCCGACCGCTGCTGCCGACTTGTTCAGGTAAGTCTCCCCTGCTGCCGTCTCTTCCCTGCGGCCGGCGGAAATCACCCGACCGAAACCCTATTTCTAGGGTTTCGGCCGGCGGCGGTCGGCCGATGGCCGCCGCCGGACCTTCTGCAGTGGCCGGACATTGTGTCCGGCCACTGTACTCCGGCGCCGGAATTTAGTATATATATATATAGTTTATATTATTTTATATTTGTTAATTAATTATTTAATAATTATTAATTAATTGTTTAGATTAATTGTTTAATTTGTTAGATTAATTATTAGGGTTTAGATTAATTTCGGACGCGCGCCGGAATCGTTCACTTCGGATGCGCGCCGGTATCGTCCACTTCGGACGCGCGCCGGTATCGTCCAATTCGGACTCGCACCGGAATCGTCCACTTCGGACGCGCGCCGGAATCGTCCAATTCGGACTCGCGCCGGAATCGTCCACTTCGGACTCGCGCCAGAATCGTCCACTTCGGACGCGCGCCGAAATCGTCCAATATGGACTCGAACTGTCTCGAAACATTTAGAAAATAATCATCCTCCGACGAGTTGATATGTTTCACGTACGCATCGACGATCGGATATGATTTAGCAAAACCTTAGATCCGTTCGGGAATTGTATGTTCGTGTAAAAGAAGTAGATGATCTTTTATACGACGTACAATTCTTGAATTGTCCCTGATTGGACAATTTGGGAATATAGTTATTTGTACTGCACTTACGTTTTTATTTTAACTGTTAACTAATTATTCTAAATTTCGGCAACATCTCTCTTGTTCTCCGATACGCGCCCAGATGATATGCGTATTCGGAGAACTGTAGGGAGATGCTGTCGAAATTTAGAATAATTAGTTAACAGTTAAAATAAAAACGTAAGTGCAGTACGAATAACATAAATCCCGAATGGAATAGGACAATCTCACCTAAAGACATTAACCAAAGAAATTGTCATTGATTGACAGAATCATGTCGGCTGATCGAAGTTGGATGTACCGACGTCTTAATCGTGGAGCTTTAACGAATGAGTTTCGATTAGGCGTAACGTACTTCCTAAATTTCGCCTATTCGAATCTGAATTTCGTTAGCATGGATGATCAAATCCGATGTCTGTGCCGCATTTGTTCAAATGGACGATTTTTGGATCGGGAGACTGTCACTCTGCATCTATATACCAAAGGATTTGCACCGAGAAATTTTCTATGGACTTGTCACGGGGAGTCACGCGAAGTCGGGACGTCGAGCAATCCTGTCGTTCAGACATATGGTGAATCTTCCTCTGCTGGTGCTTCTTCATCCGGTCAATGTAATCCCTATAGAACTATGATACTTGATAGTCTTGGGGGTCAATTCCGCCTGAATGATAATGTTGATCGGCCAGTTCTTCAGACATCAGTCCCACCAGATACTACAGCGGTTGATATCACAGAAGTAGGGGCTGCGGTAGAGATTGAATTACCGAATAAAGAAGCTGCAGAATTTTACGAGATGTTGAAAGCTGCCGATGAACCTTTGTATGAGAATTGTCCTAAATACACTAGGTTTTCAGCAATGACACAGCTCTTAAGCATCAAGGCCGATTGTAATATCAGCGGAGTTGCGTATGATCGGATTGCTGGATTGATTAATGGAATGCTGCCTACTGATAACAAGTTTGAGCCTACTTTTTATAAGACTAAAAAGCTAATGAGAAAATTGGGGCTTGGGTACGAAAAAATACACGCGTGCCAAAATAACTGCATTTTATATTATAAAGAAAATGTGCAGTTGGATAAATACCCTGTATGTCAACACCCTCGTTACAAGGAGAAGAAATCGGTCCGACAGAAAAATATCCCGTTTAAGGTGCTTCGGTATTTTCCACTAACACCGAGGCTTCAAAGGTTATTCATGTCGGAAAAGACAGCCCCCTACATGAGTTAGCATGCAAGAAGTCGTGATGATACAGTAATGACTCATCCATCTGACAGTGAAGCATGGAAACATTTGGATACATGTTATCCTTCATTTGCTATGGATACTAGAAATATCATATTGGGATTGTGCACAGATGGTTTTAATCCGTTTGGACATTCTGCAACTCCTTATTCAGTTTGGCCAGTGCTGCTGACAGTTTATAATTTGCCACCGTCAATGTGCATGAAAGATGAATTTATTTATCTTTCGATGATTATTCCGGGTCCTAAGGGTCCGCGAAAAGAAATTGACATATTTCTCAGACCCTTGATAGATGAATTGAAAATATTGTGGACTGAGGGAGCTGTCACTTATGATTGTCATCGGAAGCAAAACTTCAATTTAAAGGCCGCGGTCTTGTGGACAATCAATGATTTCCCCGCGTACGGCATGTTGTCGGGTTGGAGCACTCACGGCCGACTCTCTTGCCCGTATTGTATGGAACACTCTAAATCAATCAGTCTTCAGAACGGACGAAAAATCTCATTCTTTGATTGTCATCGTCGATTCCTACCGGTTCATCACCAGTATCGAAGGAATCGTAATAAATTTACTAAGGGCAGAGTCGAAAGAGATGGGCCACCACCGATGTTGTCTGGTGAACAAATGTTAGCACGTGTTTCAGCACTTCCAGATATTGTATTCGGTCGCAATGAAAGAGTGTCAGGTTTTGGCCAAACACACAACTGGGTGAAAAAAAGTATCTTTTGGGAATTGCCCTATTGGAGTTCATTATTGATTCGACATAATTTAGATGTCATGCACATTGAAAAAAATGTGTTTGATAATATTTTCAACACTGTGATGGATATTTCTGGAAAAACTAAAGATAATGTCAAAGCCCGACATGATCTGAAAATACTTTGTAAAAGACCAGAGTTGGAGTTACAAGAGGTCAACGGACGATATCTGAAACCGAAGGCCCTATATGTGTTAAATAAACAACATATCAAAGATGTTTGTCAATGGGTAAAAGAACTCAGATTACCCGATGGATATGCTTCAAACTTATCTCGATGTGTGAACGTCGATGATTGCAAAATATCAGGGATGAAGAGCCATGATTGTCATGTATTCATGCAGAGATTACTTCCGATCGCATTTCGAGATCTTCTACCTGATAATATTTGGGGTCCGTTGACTGAATTAAGTATGTTTTTTAGAAGCATCTGTGCAAATGTCCTTCGAGTCGAAGATATGTCAACACTTGAAAATAATATTGTTGAAATCATATGCAAGCTGGAGCAATTTTTCCCTCCTGCATTTTTTGACTCGATGGAGCATCTACCGATACACTTGGCATACGAGGCACGAGTTGGTGGCCCCGTTCAATATCGTTGGATGTACTTATTTGAAAGATACATGAATCGTCTGAAGAAAAAAGTAAAGAACACCGCAGCTGTTGAAGGATCAATATCTGAATCGTATATCATCCAAGAAATTTCAACATTCTGCTCATTTTACTTTGAATCGACAGTACAGACAAGATTTGATCGTCTTCCACGTAACGACGACGGGGGTGTTCGACATTCAGATGGACGTTTAAATATATTTTGTCACTCTGGTCGTGCTTTTGGTTCTCGTCCATCTCGACACTTAAGCGATGAAGAGTATCATTTGGCACACTTGTATGTATTACTCAATTGCCCAGAGATTGAACAATTCATTGAAATATTTGACATTGAGATGGTGCAAAAATACTCTATTCACAACGATCAAGAATTGGAGACATTACGGAATCGTGATTTCCCTTCTTGGATTCAGACTTACAGCAAAGATCACAGAGCTGAAATAGATGAAAAAATATTTGAGTTTGTTAGTGGACCGTCGCGACTTGTGTCGTGCTATAGCGGATATTTTGTTAACGGGTATAAATTTCACACGGTTGAATATTCATCTACAAAAAAGACGATGAATGCTGGGGTCTGCGTGAAAGGGACAACCTATGTTGAATGTGATATGGATTTCTATGGACTAGTGGAAGAAGTGATAGAGTTGCACTACTTCGGCTTGAAATCAGTGTTCCTATTTAGATGTCATTGGTTCGATACAACAGAAAGGGGCATGAAAGTTCATCAAAAATACAAACTTGTTGAGGTTAATTACAAATCGAAATTGGCAGCAAATGAGCCATTTATATTGGCATCACAAGCCGAACAAGTATATTACGCGAAGTATCCGGCTCGAAATAAAGATAGAGCAGATTGGCGTGTAGTCTGTAAGACAAAAGGTAGAGGAAAAATTGATCCGATAGTAGGAGAAAATGATCCTCCTGGTTTCTATCAAGAAGATGATCTTCCTGCTGTGGATCGTATTATTCCAATACTCGAGGATGCAGACACAACGTCAATTCAATTAGAAGTTGAATATGCTGATGATGACGATCATGAAATTGAGGAAGCTGGAGATGAAGAAGATGACGAAGAGGAAGAAGAGGAAGAAGAAGAAGAATTCGAAGACTATTATTCAGATGATGAGGAATAATTGTAAAGTATATATATTTTATTAAATATATCTCTACTATTTATACAATAATCTGATTATATGTCTGTTCGACAGATATGTCTGGTCGTGGTTATCGACGCAGGAGAGCTTCGGAGTCTCCGATCGGTGAGACTCCAGCACTTACTCATGCTGCTGATCCTCCTGTTGCTGATCCTCATGAGGATGATACTGCCGAGGCTAGTACATCCAGACGCAGGCGGCCACGCGGGCCGAACAGGTGGCAGCCTCCACCAGCCACAGAGTCACGTAGATTGATCAGCGTGATTGGGGAGCGGTAATATATCATGAATTATGAATCATTACAAATTCATTATATCATAATATAATATTAAAATTTATTTTTGTTGTGCAGGTTCGAGCAAGAAGAAGTGCCGAGGAGCATTTCTTCTACTATTCGACGATACATGCACGGGGCATGGCCTACGTGGTCTCACGTGCCTAGCGAGCACGTCGACATGTTATGGCGCGAGTTTGAGGCACGTATTATTTTTTTTTTACATGCATGATGATATATTAAGAATTGGTACTGATATTATTATTTTGCAGGCTCGCTATACATGGGCCGAGGACCAGAGGTCCTTCATTTACGCTGCCTGGGAGTCTATTTCCCGGGCAAGGTACAACGGGCAGCTGGGGCAGGCTCGGTCCCGAGCGATGGCCCGAGCTGGGACCACTAACATCGCGGAGACTCGGGGATACGGCCCTAGCTAGTTGGATTACTCCGGATATATGGGACCAGCTCGTGGGGATATGGTCGACGGATCGATGGCAGGAGGTTTCTCAGAATGCGGCTAGAAATCGTATGTCGGGGGAGCAGCGCGTCACACCGGCGGCTCTGTTGCATTTGCAGTGCACGCAAACCGTATGGTAAGTATATCGTTTAATTATATATTTTATTTGTTATTATGTGTACTAATTAATGTATTTGTTTTGTAAATGTAGACGACGGTGTCGGATGACGGGACTGTCCAACGACCCTCCCCGATGGCGGTGTTTGAGCGGACTCACCGTCGAGCACATGGGACGGGGGAGTACATCGACAACCGCGCTGCATACATTGTGGTAATTATATATTTGTTTAAATTATTCATTATATATTTATAATTTAAGTTTTATGATAAATATTAAACAAAAAATCAAACTCGAGTAGGAGACGTACAACCGGAGGGTGGTGCAGCGCGGGGGTACCCCCGAGGACTTTGACGCAGCATCGTGGGTCGAGGCCGCAGGTGGCTGGGACCATGGCCGCGTATATGGCTTCGCAGATAGTGGTCATGCGCGAGCCGTACTAGGGCCACTTGGGGCACCGACCCCTCCGGTCGCTGGTGAGCGGCCGTCCACCTCTAGATCCAGTTATGATCATAGTAATAGGATAAGGACACTAGAGGAGACGATCGCGCGTCAGACTGAGATGATGGAGCGTCAGAGTCAGACGATGGCGAATATAGAAGCTATGCTACGCAACTTGTCGGGTCATCCCGAAGCAGACATCTCTTCGGCATCATCTAATCCATCATCCTCGAGTCAGTCCACGCCGGTGTACACTCAAGCACTCCAGACCCCGCCATATGATCCAGGCCATCCTCCATCGTCATCGTGAGATTTTGTTTATATTGACTTTGTTACTCAGATATTGAACTTGTTTAATTTATATTGACTATGTTATTGAGATGTTGATACTTCAATTTTACATTTGAATTGTGTTTATACTATCGTGGATAATTATGAATATAAATATAATTGTTTTGATGTATATCTTGGTGTGTTTGTGATGTGTGAATGAATGTGTGTATGAGGGTATGGGTGTGTGAGTTATGTATCAGATAAATGTATCAATGTATCAATGGAAATTTGAAATTTTCAAATTTTCTGGTTGCAGGCATAGGTTATCAGCAACGGCTTTCCCACGGGCGTCCGTGGGAAAGCCGTTGCTAAAAGTGTATCGAGAGCCGTTGCTGATGACCTACAGCAACGGCTTAGCGACGGAGTTTTACTAACGGTGTTGCTACGGACTCAGCGGCCGTTGCTATTAATGGTATCAGCAACGGCTCCGGGTCTGTGGCAAAATCGTTGCTGATAATATTTTTAGCGACGGCCCAGCGGCCGTTGCTGATAATGTTTTGAGCGACGGCCCGAGCGGCCGTTGCTGATCCGTTGCTAAGTCATCAGCAACGCGACTTTCTGTCACGGCGCTATTGCAACGGCTCAGCCGTTGCTGATGCTCTTCAGCAACGGCTCAGCAACGGCATCAGCCGTTGCTGATGACCATTTTTCTAGTAGTGGATGACTTTGATGCCCGAGAGTGGATCGATGTCGTCGGTGGTTGGGACCACGACCATGTTTATGACTTCGGAGACAGTGGCCATACGCAAAGTCGTGCTAGGGTCACTTGAGGCACCGCCCCCTCCACTTGCTGGTGAGCGACCCTCCACATAATGGTCTCTGTATAAGAGTTGAAGGAGATGCATGCGATGGAGGAAAAAACCATATCGTTAGTTTATTATTTCTTAAGGGTGTTTTGGTTGTATGGAATGGAATCATAAGGAATAAAAATATACAAGAAATAGGAATATAAAGAATGAAATAGACAATGAATATTATTAACTTATTTGGTTGACATAAGGAATGATATTATTTTATTTGCTTATAATAAGGAATATATAATGAATTGAGAGGAAAATGATTAAAATACACTTCTAAAAATATAAAAAAATATTTTTTAATTTATTTTAATTAATAACAATATAATAAAAATATGAATTAATGTAAAATAATATATTAACTTAAAATAATAAAAACTATTATTATTTTATTTTCAAAAAAAAATAATTCAATCATAAAAATAATTATTAAAATAATATTTAATAATAAATTAATAATTATCTAGTTAAGATATGCAATTATTAAAATTAATTTAAAAATTTAACTTTTATATTCTTATGTAATATTATAAATATTAAAGGACAATATAGAAAAATATAATAAAAATAAATAAAAAATACTATTCTTTATGTTAAGGTAAGAAATAATATTCACCATTCACGAGGAATAATATTTCTTAGGGGTGAGCATGGACCGGTTAACCGGTCCATTAACATTGGTTTTTGAAAATTATTAACCATAAATCGGTTTATTAACTCTGGTTTCAATTTTTTCGGTTGGGTTAATCAGTGATTTTCGATTAACCAATAATTTTTTTTTGTCAAAGATAGTAACCAATAAATTTTTTTAATTATAAAAATAATAATATTTTATAAATTTCAAAGTCTATTTCAATCGTTAAAAGTACTTTAAAATAAAAAATACAAATTAAACATAATACTTATAAATAAAAAGTCAAAAGAAGGGTAACATCCTTACAAATAATTACAATATGAATATATCAAAAAAAGAAGAAGATAACATTCTCACAAACAATTGCAATATGAATATGTTCAACATGAAATTAAAATATTTATTTAGTAAAAATATATATTATAATATTTTAGAGACTTGTATATATCATATTTAAAAAATATATATGATTGGTCAAGTTTTGGATAATGAAATATAATTTAAATATATTTTAATGTATTATTTTATATAAGTTTTAGAGACAAAATATAAAAAATTTGTGGTGTAAAAATAAAAATATTATATATATATATATATATATATATATATATGAAAGATGGGTTAAAAATTTGGATTGAGAAGTGAGTCATCGATTTATTCAAAGGGAAACACATTGTCTATAAAAGATTGGTTAAAAATTCTTGGTGTGGAAGCCAAGATAGTGGAGTAGGTGGTTGGTCGAACCACTATAATCTTTCGATTTTACATTACCTTATTTCTTGGTGCTTATAATTGCTTTTTATATTCGCTATCGCATATCATTTAGTCGCACTTAATTTGGGTTGAAGTTGGAATTGATTTAAAAGAAATTGAATATATATTAAAATTAACCCAATACTATTTAACCCTTCCCTTCTAGTATGGGAACTTAAACAACAATCTTAAATTTTTTTAAAAATTCATTGACTAATTTAGATTTTTTTGTGATTTTTTGAGAATTTTAAGATGTATTTTTATGGTAAAAAATGATCACTTTTGTGAAATTGGTGAAATGTTTAAATAGTTTCGAGAGTTTCACTTTAAAATGATAATTTGACCATAAAAATATATCATAAAATGTTCAAAAATCATATAAAAAAACCATCCATAATTTAAAATTATTATGGTTTTTTTTTAATATTTTAGGATACATTTTCATTGTCAAATGACAACTTTCATGAATCTTTTTAAACATTTCAACAATTTCACAAAAGTGATCATTTTAATCATGAAAATATATTTTAAAATATTAAAAAAAACATAATAATTCTCAATTAATTAATTAAAATTTTTCATTTTAAAAATATTTTTGATGTTTTTTCATTATCAAATGACCACTTTCATGAAACTCTTTAAATATTTCAATAGTTTTATAAAAGTAGTCATTTTGACCATGAAAATGCATTCTAAAATTTTTTAAAAAATAATCACAATAATTCTAAATTAGTCAACAATTTTTTAAATGATTTTTTTGAAAATTTTAGGATGAATTTTCTTGGTTAAATTATTACAACTCTTGAAATTATTTAAACATTTTAATCCTTTCACAAAAGTTACTATTTTAATCATGAAAATATATCGTAAAATCCTCAAAAATCATAAAAAATTTAAATAAGTGAATGAATTTTTTGTGATTCTTTTAGAGGTTTTAAAATGCATTTTCATAATCAAATGACCACTTTATTTGAAACTATTTAAATATTTTTCGTACAAGGATATTTTAAATATTTTTTTCAGGAATTTTCCAATATCGAATTTTTGGAAAGAAAAATTTCCAAATCCGAATTTTTGGGGTCAAAATTCTCAAATTCGAAATCTAGTGCTTTGGATACCTTTTTTATCCTTGGGCCAAAGTCTCTAACCGGTCAAAAATTTGGTATAATTTTTTTTATATATAATTTTTTTTAAAAAAATAATTTTAATTTTTAAAATATTTTTTATAATAAAAATGAGATATTAGAGGTAAAAAATATATTTTTAAATTTTCTAATGCATTAGAGATTTTTGGATAAAATTTATAAAATTAATTTAAATTAAAAATTATAAAATATTTTGATGAAAATATTATTTTGAATCACAACACATCTATTTTATTTTTTTAAAAAATATTTTATATTTTTTTAAAAAATATTTTATATTTTTTTAAAAAATATTTTATATTTTTTTTAAATTATAAAATTATTTTGATAGACTCTAGCACACCTTTTATACTATATATATATATATATATATAATTTTATTTTTTTATAATTATAAAATTATTATAAATAAAAGTATTTAATTTATTAAAAAAAATTGTGCAAAATTTATAATAATTTTATAATATAAAATATATATTTTAATCGATGATTTTTTTTTTAATAATACAAAAGATATATTATGATCCCAAAAAATATTTTACATTAAAATATTTCATAATTTTTAATTTATAAATTTGGTACAAAAGTCTATAATAGTTTAGTTTAATTTTAATTTTAATTTATAGATTTTTATCATAATTTTTTTATATAATTTTATATAATTTATATTATTTTTTTAAAATTCAATTTAAGAAATGGCTGTTTTTTGAATTTTAAGAATTTATATGGAAAAAAATCTTTATATATATATATAGCTCTAGAGCACATGGCAAATGTCCTTTAAAGAAAACCAAGGAAGGTACGACAGCACACACTGGTTCTCGATGCTGCAGGACTTTTTTCCTTTCCAATTATGGTGCTTGCAATCAACAGGCGAAGCAGCCGATCCCTCTATCCGTTCCCTACTCATGATTCCCTTTTCAAACCAAGGAAGAAACGTGGTCCATCCTTCACCCCGGTAACCCTAAGACCCCATGTTACCTTCCTCCTTACTCCGGCGTCCCAGTAATAAAACTCACGCAGTCACGCCCCCGCTTCTCCACCCACCTTTTAACCTTCCCCACGATGCCCATTAAATTAATCCCAGCTTCCAGAAATGCGCCCGTTAATCCACGCCTTCGTTACTAACTTTGGAAACTGATACGTTATCTTCCCATTTTATCACATGACAACGACTTAATTACTTGCCTATTTTTGCCCACAAACGTCACGTCCTCTCTCCCTCTCTCTCTCTCTCTCCCACGAAACTGGAATCGTAGTAGCCGTGCGCGCGTCGATCTACAACTCGGGAAAAGGAGACCGAAATATATGTGGGAATTTTTGAGGCGGAGAGAAGAGAAGGGGAGAGAGAGTGAGAGCGAGGGAGAGAGAAAGAGAGAGAGAGAGAGAGGGGAGAGAAAATAAAGCGCTATTAAAGCTGGGAATAATATGTGGCTCAGTTCTCAGGTTGGAGCAGCAGCAGCGGATCCTTATCTCTCTTTCTCTTTCTTACTTTCTCTCACTATTTCCTTCCTCTTGTTTGTTTCTTTCTTTCTCGAGCTTGTAGTGATGAGGAGGATCAAGTAAAGACGAAGCGCGAGAGGCGAAGTAATGTGCGGCACGGACAACGCGCCTGCAGGACCCAGCGGGAGCCCCCGGGGCACGTCCAGGGACGAGGACGCCGCGGAGGAGGACGAGGCAGCGGATCGGCAGCATGGCCGCCCGCCGGGCTCCCCCCCTCCGGATGAGGTGGTTGGGGCTGCTGCGGCGGCGGAGGGGGAGGTTAGCTTGCGGGAATGGGTCGACCAGCCCGGGAGGGCGGTGAACCTCCTACAGTGCCTGCACATCTTTCGGCAGATCGTTCAGGCAGTGGACGCGGCGCACGCGCAGGGCGTCGTCGTCGGAAGCGTCCGCCCCTCCTGCTTCGTCATGTCTTCCCTCGACCTCATCTCCTTCATCGAATCCGCTTCCTGCTCCTCCTCCGACGCCGACGATGATGCCCCGCGGGATGACTCTCCCCGGGGTGCTTCGGACCCGCCGGCGGTCCCGCAGGAGCCGAGGGAGGGCGGCGCGGGCGCGGAAGTCGACGCGACGGCGTTCCCGATGAGGAGGGTCTTGCAGATGGAGGCCGTGTGGTACACGAGCCCGGAGGAAGCCGCCGGGAAACCGGCTACATTTGCTTCGGATGTCTACCGATTGGGTGTTCTTCTTTTCGAGGTCGGGAGATATATCTGTCTTTTCTTCGTCCTTTTTCTTGCATTTGATGTTCTTGTTTCGGCGGCTGATTGAGATGGGCTTGCCATGTTTGCAGCTGTTCTACTCGTTCGACTCGTTGGATGAGAAGCTTATGTCGATGTCCAACTTGAGGCATCGAGTTCTTCCGCCACAGATACTGCTCAAGTGGCCCAAGGAAGCTTCCTGCTGCCTGTGGCTGTTGCATCCTCACCCGGACAGCCGGCCGAAGATGAGGTCTGTCTCCTGCTCTTTTGGAACCTCAGTTTCTGAATCTTTCCTCTTTTCAATTATTCTTAATATTTCAGTTGTTTTCTATTTATTTTTTAAAAAAATCTTAGGTCACTCTGATGTTGCAACACCTTTTGATTTTGGATTCTTCTGAAATCGTTCATGGCAATGTTCCTTTTTCATATAAAAAAATGTGTACTTGGAAGGTCGTCGTAAGTCTTCATGCTCCATATGACACATAATAATAGCTCAGGCAAAAAAATGACTAGGGGACTAATATATTGTATATGATTGATCATTGATCATGTCTCGAGTATACTGAGAAAGTGGAGGGTGTCTAGAGGATAGTACAATGACTCAATGAGGGAGGAAATGCTTCGTTTCATTCTCCAAAAGTAAAAAGTATAAAAATGCCTTTGAAACTTGCGAGGATCTAGGAGGAGTTCGAAGGGGGTACATAACAACATGGACTTCGGACCGAGTTCATTAAATGAGGTTTTCAGAAAATGACAAAATGTGGCTGGATTTGTAACTTTTACCAAATAAAAAAAGGAACAAGTGGGAGAAAAGTATTATACATATACATAGATATAAATGTGCTTATTTTTGCAACTTTGAGCATTGCTGCATATGTAGATCATTTTCATTCCATTCATTACATATGAATATACAGTTTAAGATTATTATTATTTTTTTTTTGAAGAAAGGACCACTTAATCTGCTTTAATTATTTTAATCCTTTCATTTGTTGGTATGTATGTTTAGTTACAATTTAAATATTTTGTTGTGTCCTTGCCCTACTACTTATTGCTACTCTCTTTTCTGTAGAAACATATTTTAAGTTGTGATTTCTTCAATCATTATACTCATTGTTCAGGTGACATACATCTGGCAATTAAGCATTTAATTGCTTTATTTCCCATTAGTTTGTGTATTCCAAGTTTCAGCATGCATGCTTAATTGAGATAGGATGCTTCAAATTAGTAATAATTTGGATGCAACATCACTTCAATATAAAATTTGACTTAATATAGCTTTCTTTTCAGTTGGCATAAGACTTGTGCTATTTGGCTTGAAGACTTTTCGAAGTTATATGATTGTGGAAGGCTTCTATAAAATAAATATGATTGTGAAAGGCCGATGTTAGATTTCTTGAACTTGAACTGAGATCTTGAATGAAAGAAGAAGAAGAGAAGAAGAATCGTAGTAAAGAACACAAGAAGAGAAGAAGAAGACTAAGAGAGAAGATGATTAAGAGAGAAAGAAAAGAGATCTTTATTTGAATAGATTCTTGCTTCACTTTTACATGACTCTATCTTCACCTTATATACCTATTTCAGTTACATCCGAAAATTACAATTAAACCCCTCACAAAAATGACAATAAACTCCTCACAATATTAGTTATTGCATCTCTACTTACAAAAGAGTAAAAAGTGAAAATGTAATAGGAAAGAAATGTTTATCTAGTAATGTAGATCCATAACATCCGACAAATAGAAGAATTGCAGAGATGGCATGCTTAATTAAGTGCTCTTGAAGTGCTTTGCGGTAGACAGATTGTTCCAAAAACATGGCAAGACTGGATTAATGCTCTAAAGGACCCAGGAATGTTCAGTGATTTGGGAACTTATGATTTTAGGGTACTTCTGAAGCATTGTGGATCAAATAATAACCTAGATTACAGTGGTATGGGTGGATAATGGGTGATCTAGTGATTTTGGATAGAGGAATTTGGTAGGGAGAGAGAAGGATGTAAGGGTAATGGAGCGATGCACCAATGTCTTGTTTGGTAGGCATGAAGGAAGGAAAGGGAGGGAGTGTCTTTTTTTTTCTATATACCATATTACCTTCTCCACTACTCTCTCTCCTTTTCTCTCCCTCCCCCTCACTAAGAAACTACCAAGGGCTTCCAAACAAAAATGTTCTTATCAGAATCACAATAAGGGAAAATTAATGAATCTAACCCAAACTATAGTGAAATTAACGAATCTAACCCAATTTTTAATTTGTATCAAATCTAACTTGAAGTTTCGAATTAATACCAATTATATCCCATCATCAAGTTGTTGTTAATGAATTTGTTAGGTGCTGACGTGGCATCCTAGTCAATAACTAATATATTAGTTGTTGTCAAGTCATATTAATAAGCAGATAGTAGGGGAGTTTGGGTGGGGATGGATGTCAAGTTAGGATTTTGTGTATTTTTTTTTAATTTTCGATTGTTGGCTTGTGTATATGAGTATTAAAAATCAATATATTAGTTGATAATTGGGATGCCACATCAGCAACTAACGGTTTCATTAATATCAACTTGACAATAGGATATAATTGGTGTTAATTCGAAACATCGGGTTAGATTTGATGCAAATTAAAAGTTGGGTTAGATTCGTTAATTTCGTTATAGTTTGGGTTAGATTCATTAATTTTCCCTCACAATAAACATAACCTGAGCAAGCCTACGGTAAAATGTGATACTGGATATTAATCTTCCATTTATGCTTCATGTGGTTCTGGGGAAGATTCTCATGGATAAGATGCGATGGTTTGGAGAGATAGATTAGATGGGCTTTTCTCTAAGTTTAGTTTGACTGGGTTTGGTGCAAAGCCCTCATTTGTTATTTTTGACATTAATAAAATCCTGCACCTAGGTACAACCAGCAGTTGGCAAATCAATTTTTCTATTAACAGTTATATTTGCCAATGCTATATGCGTGGTTCTTATTCATCCAACATATGGTGGTAGTTAATATTGAATTTGATTTAGAACTTTTTATAAGTCTTGACTGCATTTTCTTGTATGGAATTATTCAATTTTTGACCTTTTGCTGATGAAAATGTACAGTGGGGTGTTACAAAGTGAGTTCCTCAATCAACCAAAGGATAGTCTGGAGGAGCGAGATGCAGCGATGAAGTTAAGAGAAGAGATGGAGGATCAAGAATTATTACTGGATTTTCTTTTACATTTGCAACGAAAAAAGAAAGAAAATTGTGATCAGTTGCAGAATACTATCCAATTTCTTTCTGCTGACATAGAGGAGGTCCTACACAAACAATCAATCCTCAAAAAGAAGTCAGATCAAGAAATGGGAAAGGCTGAGCATTCAGCAAGAGGAATGTTAGATGAACCTCTACTGTGTTCTGTAAAGGATGAGCATTCATTCAACTTTGACTCTCGAAAACGCTTGAAATCTGACCATCTGAGTTATACACAAGACGAGCATTACAATGTTGATTCTGAATCTCAAAGATCAGAAGGTCAGCATAGTCAGGAAAATCCAATATCAAAGAGCTCAAGGTTGATGAAGAACTTTAGAAAGTTGGAGGCAGTTTATTTTTCTACAAGATGCAGGACAATTAAACCATCAGGGCTAGGAAACAAATCCATTCAAGTTATCAATGGTGGTAGAAGGTCAAGGGTGAGGACCGAGGGAAGTTCAGTTGATGATGGGAATTATAAGGAAGCAAATGTTGGTCGGAGAAGAAATGACTGGATAAGCCCTTTTCTTGAGGGCATGTGCAAATATCTAGCATTCAGTAAGTTGAAAGTTAGAGCTGACCTTAAGCAAGGTGATCTGCTGAATTCAATGAATTTAGTATGTTCCATGGGTTTTGACCGAGATAAAGAATTCTTTGCTACTGCTGGCGTAAACAAGAAAGTTAAGATTTTTGAATGTGACACGATTCGTAATGGAGATCGTGACATTCATTATCCAGTAGTCGAAATGACAAATACTTCAAAAATAAGCTGTATTTGTTGGAACAGTTATATCAAAAGCCATATAGCCTTGAGTGATTTTGAGGGTGTTGTACAGGTATTTCTTCTCGTTAATATAACAGTTATAACTCTTTTTCAATATTCTATGTAAAGCTAACTCAGTCATGTCAGGCGTGGGATGCTACAAGGAATCAAGTTTTTGCAGAAATGAGGGAGCATGAGAAACGGGTATGGTCTGTTGACTTTTCTGTGGCAGATCCTACAAAATTGGCTAGTGCTAGTGATGATGGTGCTGTGAAGATATGGAATATCAATCAGGCAATTCTATTCTTGCACTTGGTGTATGTCTGCTTTTGAACTACATATACCACAGTAATCAATTTGGTATTTGTGATGATGACTTTTTCATTTAATGCGTGCTAACTGATGTCTATCAAATTATTGTTCTTTCAGGCTGGAAGCATTTGTACTATCAGAACTAAGGCAAATGTCTGCTCTGTTCACTTCCAACCTAATTCTGCATATGCACTTGCAATTGGTTCAGCAGATCACAAGATCTACTGTTATGATCTCCGTAATCTGAGGCTACCTTGTTTTACACTAGATGACCACGCGAAGACAGTGAGCTATGTTAAGTACCTGGATCCATCAACTATTGTATCTGCCTCCACTGATAATACATTGAAGCTTTGGGACTTGTCAGCAAGTGCGTCAGGGATAATAAAAAATCCTCTTCAGACTTTCACAGGGCATGCGAACATAAAGGTAAACTATCTTGTTAAAATATTCCTAAGCATGCTCTGTGGCTTTTTTGTCGGCACTTTACATTTTTGATTCTTCCATATTTAAGGAGGTGTCGTGTCTTTATATATAGCTTTATTTATTGGCCTTAGAATAGGTTCTTCATTAGGATTTCACATCATAGTCAAAAATTCTTACTAAAGAGTTGCATATCCTGCATAGTGAAAGTTTTGAAACATTTTCTAATAGAATATCTTTTCCATCATAATTGAAATCTATAGAACATTATATTCGCAGCATCTGCCACCTTACTTGAATTCGCGGTTTTTAATTCTCATGTTGGCGCAGTATATACTTCTGCATATAGAATAATATATTTAACTTAGATACAGGATGGATTAGTCACCTGAAGCTGTGGCATTATTAGTTTGATCTCATTGCTGATACACTTAATTCGGATTTTATAAGATTTTGACTCATCAGAAAAAAATGCAGATTCTACAATGTTCTTTGAAGCGTGACAGCCTTGACTTTCCTCCATATTCTATTCCATGTTTAATCAGTTCTGCTACTCTTTTTTCCCAGAATTTTGTCGGCCTTTCTATTTCTGATGGATATATTGCTACCGGCTCCGAAACAAATGAGGTATGTGAATACCTTACTGAAGCTTAAAACCATGAGTTTTATTTTAGTATTTTTCTGATCTATAAACCAAGAGTCTGGAGCTTGAATGAAAACTGTCTGCATGATCACCATCAGTTCCGAATTAACAAATATGTTTGCCAGTGAGTTCAAGGAATTCAATTAGTGATGTCATTTTCATTCAACTGATATGGTATATAAAAGGATTAGTAATGTTGAATGGGAAACTCTGGATAACTTCTAGCCGCCATGATGAAGTGTCAATAGTAGAAGACTGCATAACTGGGTTTTTTTCAAGTTATTGTCATTTGTCTAAACTTGACAACTTATAAGAATGCGAGACTTGGTAGTAGCTCAAGGCCTTCAATACATGCTATAATTGGGATATTATCATTTAACCAAAAAAATATTATCTATGATTCGCTAGGTAAAAAGATGAAGTCTACTTTGGATGCCAAGTTCTTAATTAGTTTTTTGCTTTGTTTCTATGCTGTAATATATTAATCATCTTCTTTTATGACTTGAATCAGGTTTTTGTTTACTACAAAGCTTTTCCTATGCCGGTTTTGTCATACAAATTCAGCATCACAGACGTCATGACTGGAAAGGACGTCGATGACACATCGCAATTTATTTCATCTGTCTGCTGGCGAGGCCAGACTTCGACGTTGCTCGCTGCAAGTTCCAACGGGAACATTAAACTCTTGGAGATGGTTTAATATTTATTATCCATATCTAAGAATTTATATTCATCTCTTTGTGGAGAAGCACAAACAAAAATCATGGCTACCAAAGAGGGAGTGGTAGGAAGAACAAATTAAGCTACCAAAACTTGTGTATTTTAGATCTAGGAAGATGTTAATTAGCACATTAATTGTATCATAAAAGGAAAAGAAAGAAGGGAGAGACCAAGAGGGGGTGGTTTATGTACATCATCATTGTCTTGAGGAAAGTATAAATATATAGTCAATTATACAGCTTTTCAACATAATGTCTGCCCATGATTCAAAGTTTTCTTCTCAGTGCTAATCTGCAATTTGGTATTCTCTTTTTGAGAAACATTATGTTCACCAAATCATCAAATTGATTAAGGAGTTTTGACCAAAGTCATTAACAATTAATATAACAGCAATTAACACATAATTTGAGGTTTTTATATCTATATATCTATATATTTCATAAATACATTGAATGGGATATTTGCTATGTACTAAAATTGCACATATATATATATATATAAGTGCAGATTTGATCATATAAGTTTTTAATTTTTTGAACTTTGGTCCTATAAGTTTGCTCTGTAGTACAGATTTGGTTCTATCTGTGACGGTCCGTTAACTCTTCATCAATATGAATTAACGCCGTTCATACACGTTGACATATTTGGTCTTATAAGTTTCATTTTAAAATTTTTAGTCATATATGTTTGCCCCGTATAATAGATTTGGTCATATATGCTTGCCCCGTAGCGCAGATTTAGTCATATCCGCGACGGTCAATTAACTCTTCATCTATGAAAAAATAAACGACGTTATGTCCATGTTGACGGGGTTAATAGACCGTCATGGATATGACCAAATCGATATGACAGACCAAATAGATTTGCTCTGTAACATATATAAGTTTGCTTCGTAACATAGATTTGGTCCCATTCATGACGGTCTATTAACTCTGTCAATATAGACATAACGCCGTTTTTTTTTGTGGACGGAGAGTTAACGGACCATCACGAATATGATCAATTTGTTCTATGAGGCAAATATATAGGACAAAATCTGTGCTACGGGGCAAACATATATGACTGAAAATTTCGAAATGAAACTTATAAGACTAAATATGTTAACGTGTATGAACGGCGTTAGTCCACATTGATGGAAAATTAACGGACCGTCACAGATAAGACCAAATATGTACTACATAGTAAACTTACAGGACCGAAAAATACCAAAATGAAACTTATATGACCAAAGTCTAAAAAATTGAAAACTTATAGAACCAAATCTGCACTTCTCTATATATATACACACTTAGCAATTTTGATAAAAAGTCTCTAGCTCGCGATACAATCAATAGAGAATCAAAGCACTTATAATAATTTGATTTTTTATTTGATAACTAATTATTTTGTTAATTAATTTTAATAGAAAATATTAGGGATGTACATTCGGTTCAACCCAAATTGAACCGAACTGAATCGAAGTTAACCTAATCGAATTTTTTTTATACCGAAATTTCAACCAAAACCTGAACCGAATTATGCCTAAACTGATCTGACCCGAACCGAAATTATTCGGTTCGGTTCGGTTTCCAATCCAAAAACTAAAATTTTAATTAATTCAGTTAAAAATTAAAAATTATTTCCTAATACTCATTTAATTACCTAGATTAAAAATTAAAAATATATATTATTTTTTAATTATTCGATTTTTGATTCGGGTCGGTTCCCAAATTCTGATCACTGAACCGAACAATGAACCCCCTTAGAAAATATGCTCATTATCATTTTTTAACAATAATATGCATCAATTTACTATGCAAATGACCTAGGGACTTCTCACTAAAGTCTACCCGATTCAACAAAATGTGTCAAATTAGTAAACAAATTTGATTCTTAGAATTACTCTGAGTAATTGTCAAAAAAAAAAAATATATAGTTTTGTCGGATATCAATCTTATTTATAATTTTGCCAATTTCTCGTATAGTATTTATTATTTTACCAAATTTCTCCCTATTATTTATATTTTACCTTATTTCTTTAACCCAAATATTCTACAATGCAATCTCAATTTCACCAAACGATAACTACACCTGTACGCTGCTGCAGACAAACGAGCCGCGGATATGGCGGCGGTGGCGGCGAACTTCTCAGCTGCCGTACTCCCAGTCTCGAGCGGCCGCTCTACAACGACAATTCTCCGCCGGCTACTCGCATGCGCCGACCCTCTTCATTTCCTTCCGCCTTTTCCTCTCCTATCTCAGTCCCTATCCACGCGCAGAGGTCTCGCTCTTCCTCCTCCCCTTGCCTCCAACATCGAATCCGGGTCCATTTTGGTATTTGTAACGCTGAAATGGAACAAATCGCAGGGCTCTGCCAGGTTGTGCATGCCGTGAAGCCGGTCGGCGCGGATTCGGCGATCAAGGGGATTGGCGACAGAAATGTGGCCGAGGCCGTAAAGAATATTCTTGAAATGGTAATTTTTACCTCTTTCTGGGCCTAATCGGAAGTTGCAATACCTTATTCTATCATCTTGTCAGCCAAATTTAGGGTTTTTCTTATTGTAATTAACCTGATCATGTCTTCACCTCGCATCAAATCTATTTGGCGAAAACCTAATTTAGGGATTATACGTACTTGATAAGTTATTAACTTTCTTGGTCGACCAATAACTTCTAGTAATGTTTCTCATCATAATATTGATTGATCTCTGTTGTTGGTCACAACTCACAAGGCAAGACGGGCTTCAACTAGAAGAGAGGTTCTCCACACAGATTTTCTCACTCCACCTGTTCTAAAGGAGTCACTGCTTGCGCTGGAAAAGCTAGCTGATATCAAAGCAGTAGCTCAGGGTGGTTATCCAGAGGTGTTAGCAAGAAGATTGCGTCACTTTTCCTAAAGAAATGATTTTTTTTATATGACTTTTTCCTGCTCTTTGTAGGCTGAACGTTCCCGTCTCTCTGTTGGGCATCCAGATGTCATGACAAGTGACCCAGATGTTGTTGCAGCTTTGAGGTCCTTTGACCTCAGTTGTTTTTGCACCTTCATCCTTTATTTGGCTTTGCTGATATAAATGATATTTCCAGCATCACAGGTAACTTCGCATTTGATGGTTGCTCTCATGGTGACTTTCTAGGTTCAATTCTTGGGACAGGGATAGTAAGAGAAAAAGTTGGAGATATATTATTGCAGGTACAGTGTCAATGTGAATGGTTATAAGTCTACTTGGTAATATTGATAGATGGGGAACTTGGATAATATTATTCTGATGTTATTTTCAGGGAGAAAAGGGTGCTCAAGTCCTTGTTGTTCCAGAACTTACTGACTTTCTTACTTCAGCATTGGATAAGGTGCAAGATTCCTTCCTGGCTTCATCCCAGCAGTATTTCTCTTTGATGTCCTTGTTGTTATACGTAGGCGTTGAAATTCCACTGCACAATTGTTTCTCTTTTGCTGACCTTGTTGCCATTATGGGAAAATCACTTTGCCATAATACTTTGACAAGAACCATATGAAATTAAATTCCATAAAGCTATCAAGCATGCGTCTTTTTATTAGATTATGGGAAAATTCTAGCAAATAAGACATGGCTCTTAGACATCTTGCTTCTTATAGGTTGGTAATGTGCCGGTGACTTGCAAGCCAATACCATTGCTTGCTTTGGAATATGAGCCACCAAGGTTAGGGGTAACTGTCTTGTCCTATCAGTTCTATGTTTCTCACCATGGGTTCTAATGTTCTGTCCTGGGATCTTAACACCACCTGGGTGTTTCTTCTTATCCAATTGTAGGACTAAAACACTGAGAACTGTTGAAGCATCAGTGAGGGTTGATGCACTTGCTAGTGCAGGATTTAAGATATCCCGCTCAAAACTTGTTGACTTAATCAGGTAAAACCATAATTTTATTACAGGATCCTCCATAAGCTATCAATCATAGATCATATGATTTTTTTGAGTTAATTAACCTTCATTTGCTTAGCTGTTGAAGTCATTCAGTATTGGTTGTCAATTTGGGGAAGTGTATTTCTAATTTTTAACAAAGAAGTGGAACACAGGAGGTTTTCAACCTTTTTTTTCCCTGCAAGATACAAACTTCATCCTTTATGCATAAAAAGTTTACCTTTGAATATTTGGCATACATCTCGCATCCACTCATATGCAAAAAAAAATCTTGCGACTGCATGTGCATGCTCTTGCCTATGAACTTAACCATGTTCTTAATATTGGTTGGGATACTATTACAACCAACATGTAGATCAGTTGATGTTTATTTTTAAATGTTTATGAGAAAGATTGAGGTCGTCTATTGTTTCTTCCCAATTGGCTTAATCTTGTGTTCAAAACCATCCAAAATAGTTAGTTATGTAGCACAAACCCTAGAGGAGGCAGAAAGGGAGAAAGAGAAAATTGAAAGAGAAATCAATAATTATTCTATTGCAGGTTGCCCCCTAATGGCCCATGGGCCTACAAATATATAGCCTACAATTCCTAACCCTAATAGCAACATGGATAAAGGAATAAAGGAAACATCATACTAAAGGAAATGACATTAATTGTCCTAAAATTATGGTCTAAAATCAAGGCTTTATTAAACCTTAACATAACGAGAAAATAAAAGTAACTATATGTTCCCTTACTCGAGTTTTTTTGAGTGGGGGAGAATAACAACTGAAACTAAAAACATATAATTATCCATATTTCTCCTTTTGTTAGGTCAGTGAGACCTTGATTTTAGTCCATAATTTTAGGACAATTAATGTCACTTCCTTTAATTTAATGTTTCTTTTACTTTAATTCCTATTGCCATTAGGGCTAGAAATTGTAAGTTATATATTTGTAGCCACATGGGGCATTACAGGACATCTTACAATGAATTGAAATTATTGGTTTATTCTCTTCTCTCCTTCATTCTCTCTTCTCCTCTCTATTCTCCCTCTCTCTCTCTCTCTCTCTCTCTCTCTCTCTCTCTCCTCTAGGATTGGTGCTGCATCAATTGGCATAATGATAAAAGTTATTCCATTGGTAAATGATTGAATGTTACGCGACTATCAATTAACCAGCCTTGAAATGGGGGTCTTTATGTGAATAATTATTGATGAATAGATTCCATAAAACTTAAATTTCCCACAAACATTGGATAGTGTATTTTAAATCTTGATAAATGCATCTCTTAAATTCTCTCTTAAAATTTCACATTATATAGTAATATTATAATATTGCATATGTATTGATAATGTGGTTAATACAAGAGTTCCTTCTTTTAAAATAGTAACGGAGATGTGCGGGTTAACTGGTCAACAGTGATGAAAAATGGAACCATACTAAAGACGGGAGATGTTGTTTCTGTTAGCGGGAAAGGAAGGTTGAAGGTAACTTAGAGCTTTTCTTCCTTTTGTTCCCATATTTGATTAGATGCCCCTTTATCTGTCTGATAATTCATTGAGTTTTATGTATATTGGAGGGTCTCAATTGTGCATAAAAGAGTGTAGTTTAAAGAAAATTCAGTTCCTTTTTATATGGTGGGATATGGAATATAAGTCTTAAATATAGTTCTTTTCAAAGTATACAGTTCATCCTTATAAATCTTTTTGCCAATCTATTTATTATTAGTCTTTGTAGTTCTGAAATTTGAGAATGAATTGATTAAAGTGACAGGGTTCATCATAGATTCTTTGAGAGTTTTCTTACCTAGTACTGTGACTTCTCATTTGTAATGCTTCCTATAAATCAGTTCTGTTAAGGAATGCTGAACAATTTGGACTTCAGAGTTTAGAGTTTCTGAAACTTTAGATACTGGTATAGAGTAAAAGAAATTATCTCTTTTCTGAAATTCTACATCATATGACAGTTGGAGTAACTTGTTGCAGATTGGAGAGATAACACCAACAAGGAAAGGAAAATATGCAGTTGAGTTGATCCTTTATCTGTAGACTAGCATTGATTGACATGACTTTTGTCACTAAGTTCTATTGTTGGTCGAAAATATTTCACTAACACGGACCTGAAGAAGCAAAGACACATCAGGCAATCTTGGTTTCACTGTCTGGATAGTGCATCGAACAGCTTTCAACCACATAAACAGGTCAACCACAAACAGCTAAGCTATTGGTTCAGTTACTGTTTTCTCTTCCTAAGATTTTGCTTATGTTTGCTATTGTAATATGTGGTCTCATTCTTTTCTTTTTATAGAAATTGTGTATTGTTGAGTCAGTTGACAACACCTTATGTTACATGAGGTGCAAATCTTGAATATTTTACGTCCACCGAGTTACTTGCAGTTCCCGCCCTTCTAGTTTTTAGTGGATTTTGCTGTTTGATGTCTCTAGCACCTAAACCTAGCCTATTCAGGAAAACTATTTTATCCTCTATTAGAGTTAGCAGCCTCTCATTTTGTTTGTTATCTTTTTAGGGCCAAAATTTGGAAACCAAGGTGGAGATTCTTTTTTTCACGGAGGGTTTTTCAAATTGGAATAAGAAAAAAAGATTCAAAATTCATGTTAGAGGTCCAAATTATGGAATATCCAAATGTTGAACAACTTTCATGATTTGATGCAACAAAGACAACAAATTGAAATTACTTTGCATAAGTAGCCTGACCAATTTGGAAGCAATTATAGGACACATTTGATTGCATCAATTGATTGTATAAGATTTCCTTTGTCTCAGGGATTACTTTTTTACAGTCATGATGAATTTGAAGAAATTACAAATCAAGGTAATTTCCATGAACTTCTCAAATTTCTTGCGACCATAATGACACAATAAACAACATAATTCTAAAAAAATGCACCAAAAATTTGTAAGTTAATTTGTCTTGACATTCAAAAGGATATTGTGAATCCCGCAACTCATTAGACCATTGATGATAATTAATAAGCGTGGAGATGATTTTTTCATTATCATTAAAGACCTAGTCACGTGATATATCTAATAAGGAACAATTGCATTTTGTGGATGAGATTTGTAGTGTCAAAGAACAATTTCTTGTAATTGTTGATGTTTTTGACAATACTATGTCTTGTAATTTCTTGTAAAATCTTTGTTTTACAAATATGAGTTGAGTTTGTCCAGAATTCCTAGACAATGTTATGTTATGTTCTATGTTAGCAATGTGGTGAGATTCAAGTTGCTTCACTTTTCAATTTGCTTGTTAGTTTGTTGAATATTGTTACGAAAGCAACCGAAGGCTGCATACATTAATTCTCCCTAGAGCTTACAAAAGTGGGATTGTTTCGTGCACTAGTCACCCTTTTCTTTATGTTGGATATTGTTGAGAACTCATGTGCCTAGACATGATCTTAGAGAAATAAATTATTGAAGTCAAAGAAGCACCAAAGAATGAAGAAATTGAAAGTGATTGAGATTTAAATCAAGAAATTACTAAGTGATTGAGATTTAAATCAAGAAATTACTCTTAAACAATTTGTTGATACTCCTTAAAGGGCTCACATTATGGTACATTAATGAACGTAATAATTATGTTTCCTTGTGTTATTAATTTACTTGAAATTATAATTTTCATGTTTCATTATAATGATTAAGCATGTGAGTTATATTTTTATTTTTAGTATTAGTTTTAAAGATGCTCTATCTTTCTTTTAGTGAATGTCTTGCTCTACGTTTTAGAAAATTATGTTATTTTTCGTTATCTTTATATCATTAATTCAGAAGATATGAGTTTTCCCAGAGACATTCAAAGATGTCACAGTCCGCGCCACCTCCGGCGGGTAGCATTTTACTTATTTACAAATGTGTCATCTCTCCCAGGTAATATTAATGATTTTATTATTTAAAAAATCTACTTTTAAAATTTTAATTAAATTCAATCTTTTAATTAGTATTAATTACATTTTCTCTTAATCTAAAATACGTTTGTCATCTCTTAATTTAATTAAATGTGTCATCTCTTTTAATTTGTATTATTTGTCGTTACTAAGAACACTTTTGCGAAGTTTTCCTCTCTTAATTTAATTAAAGTTTTGGCTATTTCTCTCTCCTAATTATATTTTCGTCTATTTTTTTGCTTCTAATAAAAATTTCGGCTATTTGTCTCTCTTGACTCCTAGTTAAATTTTTGGATGATTTAATTTCTCTCTTAGTATTAATATAAATCAATTTCTCTCTCAGAATTAATACTGAAGTCTCTCTTTTAATTAAATTACTAGTTTAATTATCCCTGATGCACGAGTTTTTCGAATAGATGTAATATATATGATATGAAAAATTGGTATAAAAAAATTGAATGAACTCAAGTTGCAAATATAGAATACCTGAACATTAATATATTCATATACATTACATAAATTAGATAAAAGAAAAAATACTAAAAATAATTATCATTTATAATATTTGATTCTATGAAAGTTTTAATTATGAAGTTGGAAATTAATAAATAAAAATTAAACATTAAACAAGACTTAAATAGAGTCTCAAATTTGGAAAGTTGTTCTTATTAATTCTAAATAAACTATGTAATTAAATTGATTTGAACAAATTGGAAATTTTCCAATAATTAATAAGATCCTTAATGAATTGATTTCGAAATTAATATAAAATTTGAAAATTTGAACATTTGGACATTTGAACATTTGAAAATTAAACATTAAACAAGATTTAAATAGTAAAAAAATTAGAAATTTATTTTTATTAATAGAAAATTAAGTATCCTTAACTAAATGGATTTGAACAAATTAAAAAAATTTCAATAATTAATAAGATTCTTAATTAATTGATTTCGAAATTGATATGAAATTTGAAATTAAGTTATTAAATTCATAATATTTCTAAATTCAAAAATTTAGAAATTAAACATTAAATATGATTTAAATAGACTCTAAAATTTAGAAATTTTTACTTATTAATTAAAAAATAAGTATGTTTAGTTAAATGGATTTGAAAAAATTTGGAAATCAATAAAAATTAAAATTCAAAAGTAAGGAAATTAAGCAGGCATAGCAAAACTAAAATTAAAATTCAAAGTTCTATAAATAAAATTTGAAATTTTATAATCGTAGTCGAAAATTAGAAAATTAATTTTTGTTAAATTGAAA
Organism: Canna indica; assembly: GCA_034359265.1. Lineage (NCBI taxonomy): Eukaryota > Viridiplantae > Streptophyta > Magnoliopsida > Zingiberales > Cannaceae > Canna > Canna indica. The sequence goes on from CP136897.1 coordinate 21,819,401, forward strand.
ATATACGTTTCATTAAATGGATTTGAAAAAAAAATAGAAATTCATAAAATTGAAAATTCGGAATTAAGGATGTTTACATAACAAAAGTTAAAATTCAAATTTTAAAAAACAAAATTCTAAATATCATAATTAGAGTCGAAAATAAAATAAATTTGACATGCATAATTAAATAAAATCAGAAATTAAGAAATTAACGGTAATTAATTAGAATTTAAATTATCTTTAATTGAAAAATAACCTTAGTTAATTAAATGGATTTGGAGAATTAGAAATTTTAATATATATATATATATATATATATATATATATATATTTGTTGAAGCAATTTTTTTATTTTAATATATATAAATTTTTTTGAGTTTTTAATTAGAGTCAATTTTTTAAAATAAAATTAATGATGCTTAATTTTTAATTTTTCAAATTCATTTAATTAACTAAGCTTATTTTCCAATTAAGTCAGTTTAAATTTTATTTAATTATTTTTAATTTCTTAATTTTTTATTTTATTTAATTATGCATGTCAAATTTCATGTTTCCTAATATTCTACTCTAATTATGAAATTTTGAATTTTAATTTTAAGTTTGATTATGACTAATTGAACATACTTAATTTTTAATTTTTAATTTTATTAAATTTTATTTTTTTTCAAATTCATTTATTTAAGCATTCTTAATTCCCATTTAAGAAAAATTAATTTCCTAATGTTTGACTCTATGAAACTTCGAGTGTAATTTTTGAAATTTTGAAATTTAATTTCAAATTATGTTATTTATTCTTAACTAACATCCTTAATTTTTAATTTTATAAATCTCCAATTCTTTAAAAAAAATTCATTTAATTAAGTATACTTGATTTTCTATTAATAAGTATAATTTTCGAAATTTTAGACTCTATTTAAATTATATTTAATGTTTAATTTCTAAATTTTCAAATTTATAAATATTATAAAATTAATTACTTAATTTTGAATTTTATATTAATTTCGAAATTAATTAATTAAGAATCTTATTAAGTATTGAAAAAAAAAATCAATTTATTCAAATTCATTTAGTTAACAATACTTAATTTTTTAAAATTTTCACTCTATATAAAATATATTTAATGTTTAATTTTCAAAATTTTAAATTTTATATTAATTTTGAAATTAGTTTATTAAGAATATTGTTAATTATTGGAAAAAAAATTATTTGTTCAAATTCATTTGATTAAACATACTTAATTTAGAATTAATAAGAATAAATTTTCAAAATTTAGACTCTATTTAAGTGAAACATGATTACTTTCGATTGATTAATTTTCAACTTCATAATTACATTTTTTAAAGTTTTAATTTTGAATTTTAAGTTTTATTAATTTTGAATTTGTTCAAATTTATTTAATTAAGCATACTTAAATTCCAATTAAGAAGAATAGGTTTTTAAATTTTAGACTCTTTCTAAGTCATGTTTAATGTTTAATTTCCTTAATTTTAAATTAAAAAATATTATGAAATTAATTACTTAATTTTTGAATTTTATATTAATTTTAAAATTAATTAAAAATCTTATCAATTATTAAAAATTAATTTTAAAGTTTTTCAAATTTTCAATTGTCCATATAAGATTAGCTCAATGGTTATTAATTATATATTTAGATTTTTTTCTTCTCTTAGTCTTTCCGTTGTTTATTATTTTTTTCTTAGGTTCCCTACTATGTAATCAATTGGTAACGTTAATATTTTTATTATTATTATATTATTTCCTCACTTTGTTTCTAACATTATTGTATTAATTTTTTAACTGCAGTGCTTTTATAATTTTGGATTACTGTTTCTTTGTTTTTTGTTATATGTAATTTTGAACTTTTGCAGTATCAAATGTTATGAATGATAATTATTTTTAGTTTTTTTTTCTTTTATCTAATTTATGTAATATTAATATATATGTTCATGTATTCTATATATACATGCAACTTGAGTTTATTCAATTCTTTATATTATTTTTCATATCATATATATTATATCTATTTGAAAAATTCAGGGTAATTAAACTAGTTACTACTAAGAGAGAGAAATTAATTAGTATGAGTACTAAGAGAGAGAAATTGAGTGATAAATCAGTCGAAAATTTAATTGGGAGAGATAAATAGGTGAGAATTAAGTTAAGAGAGAATCTTCAGTATTAATACTAAGGGAGAGAAAAATAGTCGAAAATTTGATTATGTGTGTGAGGGAGAAATTAATTAGTATTAATACTAAGAGAGAGGGAAATTAAATCAGTCAAAAATTCTATTAGGAGTGAATTAATAGTAAGAGAGAGGAAAATTAATTTATCCTCGACATAGAAGCTGGAGTAGAAATTAGCCGGAGTATTTCTTCGTGCTTCCCTTCGCCGCCCCCAAAATTAATTATGAGAGAGAGAGAGGGACGTGGTAATAGAAAATTGTTTGTATAGAATTTTAGTTTAATACTAATTAAAAAGATAATACTAATTAGTAGTAATACTAAATTAAAAATATATTTTTTTCAGTATTACTACTATGAGAGAGAAATTAAATCAGTCGAAAATTTAATTAGGAGAGAAATAGGTGAAAATTAAGTTAAGAGAGTCCTCAGTATTAATACTAAGGGAGAGAAAAATAACCAAAAATTTAATTATGAGAGAGAGAAATTAATTAGTATTAATACTAAGAGATGGAAATTAAATCAACCGAAAATTTAATTTGGAGAGTGAATTAATACTAGGAGAGAGGGAGATTAATTTCTGTAGAGGCTAGAGTAAAAATTGGCCAGAGTATTTCTTTGAGGTGTTACGTCTCTCCTAGGGTCTCATTTAAGAAGCAGATATTGCCTAATATGATAACGTAATAAGAAATTAGGATGATATAATAGGATAAAAAATAATCCATAATCATATAAATTAAAATGCAGCGAAAATCTAAAGTTCAATAACGAAGAACAATTATAATTAAAGCATTCCAAATGAAATGTACATAATAGTAAAGGATTTCATCTAAATAGAAACAAGCTTCAAAAATGGGTCACAATGCTCCAATACGAGACCTGTACCAGAGCACTATACTAACTCTAACTCTAAAATAACTAGCTCCGAACGTGTCACAGATGTAGATCTGAGGCAAAAACAAGAGAAGCGTCAGCGGAAGGCCAAGTAGGATTCAACATCAATATGACAAGCACCAAGATAATAACTCAAAATGTCATGAACTATAATATACGCAAGTATAACTCTAAAATTAACTCTTTTAGCTCTACATGTATAATGTATTGATGCCACTTGTATGCATTTTAATAGTGAATTAAGAGCGGTATGGACAAGAGCTCCGTGAGTTTCCCCTTGCACTCTTCCACCCGAGAGTGGTTCTCCCTGTCTGCTCGTACAGGGAGAACGACTCTCCAAGGATAGCTCGCGGGCACTATGCAATGCCCCCACGTCGCAGCACATCTATTAAATACTAGTATTTCTTGACCGTAGACTCCCTTAGGTTCATTGGGCCGTAAAGTGTCCCCGCCCGAAGCACAATGCTAACGGGCCGCAAATAGATCATCATAATCAAAGAGCACTAATGAATGCAACAATATCATGTCAATATTGAAAACACTACTATAGCTCATGTCTCTAATGCATAAGAAATGTAGCACAGACCATTGTAACACATATGATAATAACTCTATGAGCACAAACTTAGCACATGACATGTCCAATATAATCAACACAATAATGTCGATATGATCATAAATATATCATCTAGATGAGCACTATATGTCATGATCCAAATAATTATGCAAGAAATTCCAAAGGATAATACCGAATCAAACACCAATAAATAATAATACAATAAGGAAAAATGTCACATATTGTAGGGTCCACGAGAGTCTATGAGAGGATCTACCGACAATTAACAACTTTAAGCTCTAATATCAAAATTCTAATAAAATATACTTAGCACGGAAAATGAAGCACTAAATTCCATATTGTTCGCATGATATAGATATCATTTAGAAAATCTAACTTCACCGATGAATCCAGAACATCGATTACATGAAAATTCATATATAATATGTCGAAATCCGAGTTACGGAAGCCCCTAAAATTAATTTTCTAAAAAGAACCTTAATCAACGTATAGGTAAAACATTATAACACATGTATTTTATTTATAGCAGTTTATAACACCGATATAAACTCATAACATATATACTTATCTCTATCCTTTATATCAATATCAAAACACTATTACATTAAATATATCATCTATCTTATTCAAAACATGGTTTAAGACTATATATCATTGTTACAATCAAATATATCACTATTACAATAATATATAACTGTTACAATCTAAATGTGGAAAAGTTAGGGTTTCCCCTCTTCATGCTTGAGCCAGCGGCGACGGCGGAGGCCGCCGCCCTCTCCCGCTCCCTCGAGCGGCGATCGTCGCCCGAAGGGTAGGTGGCCAGCTATCTCAACCTATATAGAGACGAAAGAGTTAAATCACAAATATTTTAAAAAATCTCAGATTATCACGTCAGCCAAAGTTCAGTACGAAAATATTATATATATATATATATATATATATATATATATATATATATATTGAAAATCTCTCTTATTATTAATTCACTCTCCAAATTATAATGATATCTTTCTTATCTAAAATTAATGATATAATATCATGTTAAGAACAAGTTACTTAATCCATGTCAAAATTATGAATGTTGTTAATTTTACAAGAGGAAAAGAATTCATCCAACAAATGATCTCATTCATTATTTAGGCGTTCATTAGATGTTCTAAATAATCTCACAGCAAGTGTGTTGTCTTCGTCTTTTTATAATGCTTGTGATAATTAATTAAATAGTCAAAGAAAAACAAATCTGACTATATTTAAGTGATGAAGTGGTAATATTAGAAACATGGACAATAGTAAGAAATTAAACCATTAATCAAAATGTCCCAGCCATCCCGGTCTAGTCCAATCCAAAAATTTGAGAAAAATCTCATCTCGTTTCAAAATCGGGACGGGACCGAGATGACATTAAAAAATTCGGGATTGTATCGGCCCGGCCCGATTTATGGTATAAGTAATATTAATTAGGATTAATTGACTAAAAAATTACAAAGTTTGAAAAAAAATTAAATTCTACCCGTGTTTTCAAAATTATCCTGTAAATGCACATACTTTTTATCCGTTGATGTCATCTATCAAATCGTCAAGTGTTGTCTCAAATAAGCTGACGTGGAGGAAAACGATGCTCACGTAGCTAATGGCTTAATACATGGTTGATGAGCCTATCTCTCTCTCTCTTTCTCTTCTAGGTGACCTCACATTTTGTTCTCTCTCATCTTCTTCCTCCCAATGATCCCACCTTTTTTCCCCTCTCCTTCTCCTACACCTCCACCTCCGCCGTCGTCGCTGTCTCAACTCCACCGCCCCCAACAACGACACCCCACAAGGATCCATGCTACTCCCACTCCTCCAGCTCACCCAGCCCGCTGTTGCTCCACATCGGTGGGCTCAGCAGCAACGCCTTCGCCAACTCCACCCACATCTTGGGTGAGTCCAGTTTGAGCTCGTCGTCCCCATCCACTCCAACAATGTCGGCGCCACCGCGGACGCCGTCCTGCACCGGAGTCACGACGTAATAATATACTTGTGGAGTAGTGGAACTTCATGCGTAATAATATATATTGTGGACATATAAAGATCATGGGCATGAGTGATGCTTAGTGGGGTTGCACAGTGTTGTTTATGCATTGGTGATATGCATTGATTGTGCATGGAGTATAAAAGAAGAGAGAGTGTGAGTTGTGATTTTGATCTACTCTCGTGTGCCAAAAAACGGTGTTGCTACTTTGATCAAGGAGAGATTTCATGTTGAGAGACTGTGGATCACGTGTAACAAATTCTACAATCTATTCTAAATCAAGTTGGAGATGAGCTGTTGAACTCGCTACAACATAAAGTTCATGTAGAGGACATGACTCTATGGTTGTGACATCGTAGAGAGGTAGGTGGTTTATAATTTATATTAACAAAGATATTTTGTTATTCTCGGTTCACTTTAGTACAAATAGTAAGATTTTTGGTGTGTAATATCCAGTATTGTAGCAGTACTTTGTTGATAGTAATTGAGTATTTATCTGGCGAGGGCCCCGTAGGTTAGGTGCTGCTAGCGTATGTGTCTGTGTTTTTATTTATAATTGCTTATCACTCTATTTTTAAGTCAGTTCCAGTATCAGTTGCAACACAATATGCAACTAATTCTTAGCAGCAAGTTTTCGTAGAGACGATCTTGACATGCATGAATAGGCTATTGATGAGATTGAATATTTTATAGTTTAGGAGGAAAAATTAAAGAGAGAATATTTATTGTTTGGGACCTTTTGGGTTGGTTTAGTCAATGTAAGTTTCTTTCGTAGGAAAAATATATACAATCCAATTGGGGCCAAGTCATACAATCTTGTCTCCTTGCTCAGATTTCCCTGTTCATGATCAATTTTTCTTAGCAAAAAGTCATACATTCCCCTCAATGGCTAGGTCAACTCGTTGACTTTCTTGAACTCGTGAGTCGTGACTGTCAATCTAGCTATCATCACTTGTTCATTCCATTCAGGGATAACCAAACCTCGCTTTATTTATTGAAGATTGCTTCAATGGAATGCAATCAATCAATGGTTGACTTATTTCTTAAAGGCCATCTAATCTTGGTTGACTTATTCATCCATGACACAAGCATATGAATAAATCCAATCAATGGGACATCAATCTAACGGATCATATCAATGAATCACATAAGGTCGGATTCATCTGAAATCGAAATTCTATCTTATCTAATCGTTTCTAAGAATTTGTTGGTTGTTGAAATAGACGAGAATGAAATATATAAATAGTAGAAGTAGTCAAGGAATAACAAAAGAGGAAATTGAATAATTATTTTTTTTGTTTGGTTGTCATTCTTGAACAAACCGATCAAATAGCTATTTTTTTATTGATTAGCATAAACAATAAAGACAAAATTACAAATAAATTTTTTTCAATAATATTAAATGTTTTATGTTTATATTAATTTATTTATACCGTGTATATTTTATTCTAATAATATTATAATATTTCACTTGAATTCTAATGATATTATAACAATATAAACTTTTGTTGTTGAATTTTTAAAAATAAAATATTAATTTAAAATATAACAAATATAATTATTTAATTGATTAAATACTTTTAATTAAATAGTTTTCAAATAAATATGATATTATTATAACATAATATGTTTAAAATTAATCAAAATTATTTTTATATTCACATTTGTTAAAAATATGATATATATAATATGTTATGTAATTAATATTAATTATAATGAAAAATATTGAAAAATATTACCAAAAATGACTACTATAATTTTTTAAATCCAACCAAACAAGATAATAGAAATACATAAGGAATAGTTATTCCTTTTAGGTCTTGTTTGTTTCATGATAGAGTATGGCTTATCATGGTATGATATGATTTAATTTTATGTTTCGGAAGGACTTTTATTTATCATTCTTGATCGACTTAGCTAAGACTCCGTTCTCCTCCATAGCTACTATCATCTAATCATATCATATCATATCATCCTTCCAAATAAGATAATAATTTTTACGGTATCATACCATATTATACATTACTAAACTATGTTTCACCTCATCCAAACAAGGCTATCGTCTATTTCGATAACCAAACATACCCTAAAACATAGATCTACTAAGTATGATCAAGTTATATTCGTGTACTTGTTATTTTAATTTGAGATTGTTGAATCGAATTACTTTTGAACTTATTTGCGGCTAGTGACGATAGTTTGCATTCAACCAAATAAATTCTTACTTGAATAAACATTTAAGTTATTCAAAATTTAGTAAAAAAATAGATAAAAGTGGAACCCTATTGCAATAGGCATGTAGTAAACCAGGTTTAGATCAAGCTGTTAGATTTTATACATTATGTTTTTTTATAACAAAAATAAAAAGTCACAATAGATGATCATAATAGAATTCGAATTTTAAATATCTAGACAACATATAATATGTTGTCATCAACTGTGTTACCCACGATTGGTTATTTTATGAATTATGTTTGCATAAATCTATTTAGTCTTTTGTATTCCCTAAAATTAAATAATTAGGTCAAGAATGCTATTGCCACAATCCCTAACAAACAAAGAAGTGTGAGGGACAGGATGATTGTCTTTCTCACGTCTCTGAGCACACAAAGTACACCCCCCCTCATCATGCAATCACCATGGTCACTTTTAAAGTCTCACACAGCTGAGAACCGAGCTACCATAGAGAAATGATCGACAAATAAAACAATGAAACTCAAAAAGACAAAAAGATAACACACCATTTATGTGGTTTGAAATAACGATGTGTTGTCCGTACATCCACGGCCAAAGAATGAGGAGATTTTCAATATTCATCAATTCACAACTACATGGAGAGAAAATCCTAGCCCCCAAAATACATAATGTCTCACATTTAACTAATTAACTGTGTTTTTTCTCTCCAACTCTATAAATACAAAATAACTCTAAATGGGTCGAGTTATAACATACATAACGGGTTGGATAGTTCGTACCTAACGGTCCTCCGCACCGGCTCCATGTTACAAATTCAAGACACATTTAACAAGTACCATGGACCAATCGATTCAATTAAGTCTGGTCCTAATCATGTTTCGATTCAACTTCAAATCGGTTCGATCATGAATTGGCTAGATCATGCAAAAACTGATGTTTCGATCGACGAATTTTGATTTAAAATGAGATTCATCAATGATCAATCAAGTCGGGTGGCCTAATTGATTATTTCTATTTTTTAGCATGATTCTTATTTTTACTCATATTAATAGGTACGAAGATAGGTAGAGGTAAACTTAGATCACGCCAAGAGAAATAGTTCCAAAGAATCTATATTTACTAGATACAGAGGTTTTTTCTTCTTCTAGCAATTCAATGCTTTAATTATCATTTGGATCTTCTTTAATTTACTCTGCAATTTTCACCCATACTCACAAAAGCAAGAATAAGAAAGGGGTGGAAAAACTCAAGAAATATTCATGGAAAAATTGATTTTAAACATATTTCTGATGTTCAAGAACATAAATTATATATATTTTAAGCCTTTCTTTGGCTTGAATTATTTTCTTTTCTGTGGTTTGCATGATCAGAGTGAGGTGAGAAGAGGAAGTGTAGAGAGATTGGAGAAGACGAGCTCAAAGTTTGCAATTCGAAAGCAAGGGAAAAGAATTAATGGTTTAATCTCAGTTTTTGTGGAGTAAATTGACAAGCAAATTAGGCATCAAGCAGAAGAACCAGCGGCCGAAGCGGATGACATCCTCGGCGAGGTAACAGGAAACAGCGGCAGCAGCCTCGGCGGCTCGGCCTCCCTCGCCGTGGTCCTCGGCGACGGGTGCAGGTAGAACCCTCTTTCCGCGATGGCCCGGTCCTCGGCTGTCACCGCCGGATCCGAATTCTGCTGCTGCGACCGGTTGAAGGGATCGGGGATCAGCGGCGTGACGGGGCTGAGCGCCAGCGAGGGGAAATCCAGCACGCTCGGCGACAAGATCTCCGGCAGCTGCTGCTGCTTTCGCGGCGGCGAGGAGCCGAGCAGGGTTGGTATGAGAGGTCCGATCATCTTGAGACTCTTGAGGCTGCCGCGGCGCTCGTAGAGCTTGAAAGTCGGCTTCTTGGGGCCGGCGGGCGCCTTGGCAGCCGGCTTCGTGTTCTTGGCGTGCTTCGCGGTGGTCTCTGCGGAGCCGGTGAGCATCTGGACGACTTGCTTGAAGGACGAGGTGTCGGCATGGATGAAGGTGGCGGCGGCGCCTGACGGGTTGGCATCCATGAATCTCGGCGTCGACTTTGGAGATGGAGCCGCCGCCGCCGCTGCTGTTGGTGTTCCGCCATTGTTGACGCTGTTGCTGGTGGAGTGGGGGTAATTGGACACAGTCGGCTGGTTCTCCATTGATGGATTCCTCCTCCTCTTCGTCCTCCTCCTTCTGCCTGAGATTGATGGGGGAAGGGGATCAATTATCGAGTCATGGAGACAGGCGGACGGAGGAAAAGGCCGAGAGACCGCATTGACTTGAGAAACGCTCGGCGGTGCAGTCTGCTGTAATTTATTACCAAGAAAATGGATTTTTTTCACATTTAGTCCTCGGAAAAATATTTAATCACAGTTGTCTCGGCATGCGTCGAATGTGCGATCGACGGCAGCACTAAGAAATGGAATTTTATTCATATTTAGTCCTCCGAAAGACAATTAATCACAGTTGTGTCCGCATGAGTCGAATGTACGATCGACGGTAGCAGTAACATAAATTTCCTTGACCGGAATCTTTGACTTTTGTTGCCTCTTTTCTGACTTGGTATTTGGAATTGCAAGATTTGCAAGCGTGAATTCTAATAAAACCAAACCAGATGGGACCCACTGATCCGGCTAATTACAATAATTTCTCCTTATTTTTTATATTACTTTAAAAAACTTCTCAAAATTCAGTCAACATTCCTTTTAAATTATGAAAAAAGAAGAAGTGAAATGAGAACAGATCATGGCTGTGCAAAATGACAAATAAAATAGCAGACGAATGACATTAAGACAAAGATTATTGCCTTGTTTATCAGGCGGCCTGTCGGGCCCGAGCCCTCGGCTTGACCTCTCTTTTTTTAAAAATCAGGTCTAAATTTATTTTTAAATTTTGTTTTTATCAGACTCATTATAAAATCTATTGAGCCGAATAAATTAGCCTGGCTATCAAGATAGTATATATAATATATAATAAATATATAATATTATTAGTTTATTATATATTTACATAATATATAATAAAATATATTTTTTAATTTAATAAAACAATAACTATTATTGTTATGAAGTAGGTTTTATAAATATATTTTAAATTTTAACCGACTTTATAAATAGGTCACAGGCCAGATAAACTTATGAACAAACCAGACTCATGTCGAAAAAATAACCTATAATAAGCCACATATTAGGCTCAGACCTATTTTTTACTATACATGTCTAACCTGTTAAGGTGAAGGCATGGTCTGATTACACCCCTAGTAACCACTAAGCTACTAGATAATCCATAATCCAATACAAACTTTTACTAGGTCGGCCCACTAAGAAGATAAAGCTCTCCTAACAATAATTTTCTTCAAATACCAAAACTACTTGTACCAACCACAGTTGGTATCACATAATTAATGTCTACTTAGGAATCGTAATGATATCGTTAATATATTAATGAATCTGTTGGACGATTTAATTAAATGAAAATTTGATAAATCGATTCTAAACTATAGACTAATTAATAAATATATCTTAATCTTTTATTTACACCATATTTATCTTAAACTTTCGAATTCATGTCAATTATATTATATTGTCAAATGTCCGTCAATATAATTATTATTTGCTGACATGATTGTCTAGTCAACATCAAAAATATATTTTTATTAAAGTTTACCACATCAGCAAATGTGATTTTTTTAAAAAAACAACCTCAGTATATGAGAACGCAATACGGAGGAGAAGGGGAAAAAAGTATTTAGAATTTTTTTACATTAGTATAAGTATATATGTGCTTATATTTGCTCACGTGGCAAACGTTAATTATATATAAAATTTTTGTTGATGTCAATTAGCAATTAACAATTACATTAATAAGCATCCGAATGTTTGATATAATTGATATGAATTTAAAAATTTAAAATAAATTAGATATAAATTAAAATATAAAATAGATTTATTAATTAGTCGATAATTTGGAATAGATCCACAATTTCCACTTAATTAAAATAAAGATATAAGTCTCTGTTTTATGTTCATGGTTGGGATTCTGCATTCAAATGCTTAATATATAGGTTAAATAAATCCAAGTTGCATGTGAATATTTATATTATTTTTTTGCATTAGATTATGTCTGATGACTTTGAAATAATCAAAGTAACACCGTGTTGTTACTTTGATTATAGTTTGGAATAGATTCATCATTTTTACTTAATTAAAAGAAAGATATATGTCTTCACTTAATCAAGTTGCATAAGAATTTATATTATTTTTTACATTAAATTATGTAATATGACTTTGAAATAATCAAAGTAACACAACAGCATTTGTTTGTGATGCCAATTGATTTTCAAATCATATGCATAGCTTTCATTTTTGTACCTTTATACGAGAAGTCAATTGATCCGTTTGACTTTGGAATAATGGACCACTTTCATATTTATAATCTTTTTATAAGATCTATATGTTTAATTGATGGGCACAAAAGTAAAAATTGAACCATCGGTTTACTTTAGAAAGAGTCCAACTTCTATAAACAACTCCTTAACACAAAATATGGATGATAAATGAGTGAACATGAATTTATATCGATTAATTCATATTCACTCATTCATTGTCCATGTTTATTCATTTAAAGCTCATGTTCATTTGTTCGTAATTTTTTTACGAAAAGATGGATCATATTAGTTTATACCCTTGTAGATATTTAGATGTTCTTTTTTAACTAAGTCTAGTCTTATTTAAGAGTAGACTTAGTTATTTTAGATTCCGCTTATCTTACGACTCGCCCCAGGCTCACATAGGTTCTCTTATCTTGCCTAGCAAGAATTAGATCATACTTTTGATACCATATGTTACGATCTGTTCGATGGGATAATTGGTCCATCAACTTGACATGCTTAAACTAATGACTTAATTAAAATATTTAAGTTGAAATTAAAATTGATAGTAGTACATTCATCAAATATTACAAGTCAACCTAACATCCAATATACTTCTACTGCGATACTAAACGGATATTGCAAAATCAAAAGAAAACTAGATTATTATTATTTTTGTTTTCATTTGTTTTAATTTGGATTTATTGAACCTACGAATGAAAGCAAATCGGATATATTGTAGATACTATATTATCTGCATATGCACTACATTTTAAATAAACTAATTTAATAAAACCTATAAACTATTTTGTAAAAATTAATAAAATATTATTAAATAAATAATACGTGGATCAATCACTTAATGCTATGAAAAACTTATGAAATTAGTTAATAGTACGTTTGCTTCGTTGAATATAATATGATAGGATTGGATAATAAATTAGAGATGATTTGATATGAAAATTTAAATTCGAAGTACATTAAATATAATATTAAATTTATATTTTTTTATTATCATTTTTTTCTAATTATATATATATATATATATATATATAATATAACTAGCTTGATGAGATAGTTGATCCATCAACTTCATAGACTAATTCATTGGTCTAATTAAAATACTTAAGCTAAAATTAATAATACTACACTCATCAAATCATATAAGTTAATATTATATTCAATATACTCCCGATGTGAGACTAAATCGAGGTATTACATACAATACGAATGTTGGTTGGATACGATGAAAAAATACAATCAACATCCATATTTGATCCATATCGGTGCATATACTAATTTTTTAAATTCATATTCTGTCCGTATCCATTTGTACAGTGTCGATGCCGGATGTGATTAGATACAGATACTATTTTTTATGAGAGATTTTTTATGAAATTGTCAACCCTAATTGGACAGGTCGATCATTTTAAATGGATGGACCAACAATTAAACCGGTTTAATATCTGATTTGAATTTTAGAATATTCTAAAATATTCTCCCACTCATCCAAATTCCAAAGTATTCTAAAGAAGCCCTAAAAAATTCAGACCCATCAGCCCAAAATACTCCCCAGATGACCCATTCAGAGCCCAAACATTGCTGATCTAGGGTTTCCAGGGCTCCTACTATATAAGGGGCGACGCAGGTGACCTTTTCTACACATCCAAGAGCGGCCGGCGACGATCGAAGTGTACTTTTTCCATCTCTCTTTTCTTAAGCATCTTCGAATTCTTCTCCGTTTTTCCTGCTTTCCGAAGTTTTTATTTGGTTCTCGTGATTTTATCTCGTGATATCATCATCAGAAGGAAGCAATGATGAAGGATTTTGGAAATTATAATGATCCAAATTGTATATGATTCTACAACTCAATCGCTACGTTCTTGCTGAGCCTTCCCTGATCTGTCTTCTTTTTTTATTCATAGCATTCCTTGCCTCTTGTTCTTCGATCTAAAGCTCTATTTCTCACTCTGTATTTATTTATTTATTTATTTTCTATTTTATTATTTGTTTCTGTTGTGAGAATAAAGTAATCAGTGATCATGATCACGAAAGGGTTAGCTTCTAGATCGTTTAATGCTGAATTTACTGTGTTTTTACGATTCAATATCCGAAATTTTATGGAAATGAAGGTTAAATAATTGTGTTAGCGATTGGCTTGAATATAAAGATTTTTTTTGAAGATGGCGGATATTATGCTGGTTAATTTGATTTTGAATATAAAGACTAATACGGTGATACAGAAATGATTAAAAGAAATATTTGTTTGCCTTATCGTCCTCTCTTTTCTTCCTGCTGCTGCCACCCCATCACCACCCCTGTTTCTTCTTGTTAATACTCAAAAAGCTAGTCAATGGCAACTTTGCCGAGGTTACCAAGGTACATTTGGTTTCCTTTTTTTCCCTGTTGCCTATATGTTTTGGCAATGTGTTTGAGTTCCATTAAACTTCTCTAGTGGTTAATGGCAAAACTATCTGCCTACATCCAATTACAAACTTTTCATTTGTACCCTTTGGCACTCTAACATCGATGTATTCATCTCCCACACTACCCACTTCGCAAAGAAGCTTCCTTCCCTTCTTCCTTGGCGGATTAGACACTGACGATCTCGGTGTCGCTTTACCAACATCATTCTGTCACGGTTAAGCCATGATTTGGGTTAAATTCTTTTTGACCCAAATTTATAAAAATTCTTCAAGGGCTAATGCCGATTTGATTTTATAAATTTTTAATTTTGGCATTTTCATTTCAGTAAATTTGATTTTTAGTTCAGATTTGATCTTATTTATGATGGTCTTTACGATGGTCTGCTAATTATCCATCAATGTGAATTAATGCTGTTTATACATGTTGATATACTTGGTTCTATAAGTTTTATTTTGAATTTTTCAGTTTTATATATTTATCCTGTAGCACAAATTTGATTTATATATTTGTTTTGTATCACATATTTGGTTCTATATATTTGTTCCGCATCGCAGATTTGATTTTATATATTTGTCTCGTAACATAAATTTGTTCGTGATAGTTCTTAACTTTTTGTTTATGAAAAAAATAAATGATGTTATATTTATATTAATTGAGTTAATAGATTGTCATAAATAAAATTAAATTTATGTTACAAAGTAAATTTTTACAGAGCAAATTCATGTTACATAGTTAAAATACCAACTTATAAATCCGGTTTGTCATATAAATTTGATCATGTCGTTTTATTAACTTGTCAATGTGGACATAATTTTCATTTTTTTTGGAAGTTAATAAAGGGGGCGTTTGGTTACCCGCAAATGTAAATACTGCAAAATCTATTTGCATGCAAAAGCAAATGCCCGCAAATAGATTTTGCAGCCTACCGTTTGGTTGCCCGCAAGTAGAGTTGCAACTTCTATTTGCAAGCGTTTGGTTGGCCGCAAATGGAAGTTGTAATTACACTTGCAACTTGCAACGTGCAGCTTGCATCTTACGAAATTTTTTGGGTCAGGTCGGGCACGAATTTTCTCAAGTCGGGCTGAGCCGGGCCGGGACGGGACGGGCCGAGTATGCATGAATTTATTCGGGCCGGGTACAAACTTTTTCGGGCAGGGCCAGGCATGAACTTTTCGGGTCGGGTCGTGCACAAATCTTTTTGGGCCGGGCCGGACACGAATTTTTTCGAGTCGGCCCGAGCCGGACCGGGACAGGTTGGGCAGTGCACGAATTTTTTCGGGCAAGGCTGGGCCGAACACAATTTTTTTTTCGGGCTGGGCACGAATTTTTTTTCTGATCAGGCCGGGCCGGGAAACGAATTTTTTGGGTTGGGCATGAATTTTTTCGGGCCGGGCCGGGGTACGAATTTTTTTGGGTAGGGCCGGGCCGACAGTGAATTTTTTCGAGCCAGGCTGAGCACGAATTTTTTCGGGCCTGGCCGAGCACAAATTTTTTCGGGCTAGGCCAGGCACGAAATTTTTGAGTCGGGCTGGGCACGAAATTTTTCAAGCCGGGTTGGGCACGAATTTTTTCGGACCGAGCCGGGCTGGGACGGGTCGTGCAGTGCATGAATTTTTTGGGTCGGGTCGGACACAAATTTTTTCGGGGCAGGACGGACACGAATTTTTTCGGGCCGGGTCGGGCACAAATTTTTTCGGGCCAGGTTGGACAGGAACTTTTTTGGGCCGGGTCGGGCATAAATTTTTTGGGTTGAGCCTAGGACAAATTTTTTCGGGCCAGGCTAAAAACTTAGGCCCGACACGATTTGTCTGACAAATTAATAATTTTTAATTTTTGTATAATGTTGAAAATATATTAAAAAATCCATCAAATGACATCAGATGTAAAATCTGACACTACCATCAGGTTCAGCACACAAAAACCTACAACTTTGATATTTATCTCGTCTTCATCCGACGACTCTACGTCGCCAAAATTAATTATTTTTTAATACTTAAATTATTGCATTTGCAGTCCGCAATCTTGTATTGTGGGCTTTTTGGGCTGCAATTCCATTTGCGGCCCGCAAATGATATTTGAAATACAAGTTGCAACTAGTAGATGCTGCAAAATGATTTTGCAGTCAACCAAACAAATTTATTATCTAAATGCTGCAACTAGAGTTGCAGCATTTGTACTTGCGGGCAACCAAACGCCCCCAAAGTGGCATGGATATAATTAAATTTGTGCTACAAGGTAAATATATATGATTAAATTTATTCTACGAGGTAAATATATATGATTAAATTTATTCTATATGTTAATGTGTATGAGGTGTTAGTCTACGGGAGAGTTAATTGATCATATTATAGTAAATTTATAGGTTCGAAAATTTTAATTTTAAAATAAAAACTTATAAGATTAAAATTTAAAAAATTAAAAATTTATAGAATTAAATATATTCAACCTAAACATACCAATGGTTAAATTTGGGAGATCAATTACTTTTGATTGTCGATCAACAGAGCAAACTCTTCAATTTGCAATTTTAGCAACCGATCAACTACATATTTCTTTTAGCAATATTAAGAACAGAAGCTACATCTTCAATTCTTATTTTTTACAAGAGTAATCTGCAATATTAAGAACAGAAGTAACATTTAATGAGTGGATCTCGTATCCAAATAAAGTAAATCAGGCTCAAGAAACTTATTGCGCTAAGAAAATAAATAAATAAATAAAAATACATCATATTTATACCGAGAGAGCCTGTGAAACGCGTTGACCAGAAATTGGCGCCAAAAGTGGCCGCTCGGTTTTTGGGGGAAGCTTCATTTGCTTGCTGGCGCGGAAATCTAGAAACATGTGCTA
This sequence comes from Canna indica, assembly GCA_034359265.1. Classification (NCBI taxonomy): domain Eukaryota; kingdom Viridiplantae; phylum Streptophyta; class Magnoliopsida; order Zingiberales; family Cannaceae; genus Canna; species Canna indica. The sequence continues at coordinate 21,836,892 of CP136897.1, forward strand.
ATTTCAAAAATTTTACTCTAATTTCTTTTAATGCTACTTAATAACTAAGATTTTAATCAATTAATTGAAATTAAAAAAAATTAATAATTTTTATTCTTAATCAACATTTAAATCATACAAAACCAGCAAGCAAATGATAATTAATAATGTTTGCCGAGTAGCATAATTGGAAACTTTAGTATAATCATGATTTTTTTATCTTTGTTATATAAAAAAAATGATTGTGAGGTACTCAAGACCCTGAAGTGATTCTCAGGAGAGATTTAATCATTTAAGCATGTTTCCATGCCCCTCCTTTCTTTTGTGGATTTGGGCATATGATTTCATTGGTTCATTTGTTAACAAGCTGGTTAACTCAGATGGTTCAATTTGTTATATCAACCGTACACAAAGAAATTGATCGAGTGGGGAGTAACTAAATTATAAATTTGAATTTGAGAACATTTTGGGGGCTTTTTATATGCTAATAGTAATAGCTATTAGTTATTTATCAAACAATTGATAAATTAACAAGTCATTTTTCGAGAAATCAACTAACAACTAACAATTAATGAAATTAGTTCTTATTACGCACAAGACTCTAGTCATGTAGCACTTGAGGTGTATTCAAGATGTTTTTGAATCAAGATGATAGGGGTCGAATATGGTGCAAATATTACATTTTTTGTTTGCAAACAAAGGTCGAAGTCAAAAAATCTTATTAACTAGGTAATTGGACCATGATGATAAATTGAAGTTCAGGAGGGCAGAGGAACATTGCAAGAAAAGATTTTTGGCTCACTCGCGATTTTGTTGCTACCCAATGGATAATTTTATTTGCTTGTCGATAAACAAAGTTGATACTATAATTAAAGTTTTTACATAGCATATCATGAACATTATCTATAATACATTTGATAGACCAAGGATTGTTATTAGTTTTCAAAAAGATATCAACAAGCGTCTTGTATTTAGTTTTAAAAATAGCTGAAGGGATAGAATGTTCATCAGTCCACCCAGCTTGTTGAAGTGCTATGACTTAAGCCTTTAGAACAGAAGTAGGCTCAATAGGAGAACCTTGCATAGTATTTAAGCAAGAGCTTTTTTCCCAATTGATCATATTGGAAAAGTCTAATCCAGTTGAAGTAGTTAAACAAAATCAAGCTGATTTGTAAAGGAGCAATTAAGAAAAAGATGGTTAATAGTTTCATAAAGCTATTGTAGGAAGTTTTTGGTGAAAAATTTTTATAAGAAAATTTTGACTTTAGGAAGAATATTAAGTTTCCAAAGACTTACCCAGTGATCAGATTTTTCCAAATCAGATTGATTACAATTTCTAAGGAAATGATATGCAGCTCGAGTGGAAACAATTTTACTGGGTTCACTAACCCAAATCCAAACATCATTCTTGGGTATTCTAGGCAACTCTAATGAGCAAATGAAATCCCTCCTGACATGATTAAAGTTGATACCAAAGTTATTAACATTCCAAACTTACATATAAAAGAACTAACAATAGTATTAACATCCTAATCAATAGAGATAAAAGTAGGTAGAAGAGACAAGTCAAACATCCTAGGTTCAGTCAAAACAGTAGTATTAAAGGTAGCCTTAATAACTTTGGAGAAATTAAATTGAAGTTCTTTGAAAGCTTTGAAACAAAGTATCCATGACCATGAAAAATTTCTAGGAACATAGTATTAAGAATTCTCCTACCGAAAAGAGAGGAGTTCATGAAATTGAGGTCTTTGATACTAAGCCCTCCAAGAGGTTTAGGGAGGATCATAGTGGACCAAGGAATTAAATAAATTTATTTTTTATTAAGGTTTTTAGTTTAGAAATTTTTTTTAATGATTGAAGTAAATTTTATTCATGCAATTTTGCGGAAATCAGGAAACAAACAGATTGTAAATGAGGGATATAATTGAGAATATATCTAATTAAGACTATTCTACCAGCTTCAGAGAGGTAGTTAGTATGCCAATTATCAAACTTTGATTGAATTTTAGAAATAATCAATTCGTGAGAACTAGGAGAAGGTAGCATATTTGCTTTTGCACTATATTTCACAAACACGTATGTACATATGCACTCCGTCCATATTTGAAACACATATAGATGCGAATATCTTTATTGCGTTAGCATAAACACTATTAAGTAAACAATCAGTAAATCTTAGATATTTTCGGATTATGCTTGGTAGGACTTAGATATTTTTGAATCATGCTAGACCCGACTCGACAGGTAATGGCCCTGGGCTTGCCTAGACATGATCAATTGCCACATCTAACTCAATATGTCTCTTCTTAGTGCATGCTATTAGGTTATTATACATGTTGTTTTAATTACTTCTAAAAATAAATTTTAAATACATTCATGTAAAACAACAGAAAAAAATGACAATTTTATTCAAATGAAATTAAATGCACATTAACTACTCCAACAAAGTGAATGTTAGTATAAGGAAAAAATCCAGGGATACATGATCTGTCAAGCACCAAACTAACTTCACTCCACTCCGTGACATCAATCGATCAAAAAACTGAACCAAATCTTCCTACAATCCGATCCATTTCACATGAGCAACCTCTTCCTGCATTTAAGAATCCTAAATTTGGAGCGGGACTTATATGGGCAGCTGCCCATATAGGTCTCTATGAACGAGATGATGAGATCGCGACACGTCATCCAATCCAAATCTCAAAGCATGTAGCGTTGCCGAGAGCCGCCCCAAACGTCCACGTAGTGCTCGTCCCTCGCCGGCGCGTACGCCGGCCTCGGCCGCGGCGGCCCGCCGCCGCAGCTCATCTCGACGACGACCCCGCCCGGCGCGAGCGCCTGGCCGTTGGTCGAGTGGCCGTGCCCCCGGGCGGAGACCGGGAACCTGCTGCGGGCGGAGCCGAAGGCCGAGCGGACGAGGGCCGCGACGTCGTCGGCGGAGCCGGGGCGCACGACGGCCATCGGTTCGGCCTCGGAGACGCCGGAGGGGTCGAGGATGAGCTGGCCCCGGCCACCGAGCTGGAGCAGCAGCTCGGCGGGCTCCACCGTGAGCCCGACGGTGGAGATGAGCCGCCATATGACGAACAGCAGCAGCAGCACCAGGTTGTGCGTCATGTCAACACTGCCATAATGCTTTGGGATTCGGACGGGATGACGTGTCGCGATCTCATATCCCGTCCATAGTGACTTATATGGGCAGGCTGCCCATAAGTCCCACTCCTAAATTTGCATCCATTAATTGGCGACGAGAGTTGTCATAATTAAAAGACACAGTCTGACTCCAGACTAGGAAGAAAAAAAGCCACCCAATTTATGACATTTTAATTCCATCACAGTCAATATACGCATCGATAATCGTGCTTAATTATATAACTTGTGAAAACTATATCTTCCTACGTGCTGAGAATTTGAAATGTGTCTCCTCCTCTGCATGCAAAATTTACTCGCCATGAATGCGATCAACTAACCATCTTCTCCATTTCTCTTTCTCTATTTATGATCATCTACAGTGCCATCAATCGAGCTCCCTTCTTTATCACTATATATAACGCTTGCTGCTTCTGCTATTTCCATAAGCAATTACCAGCGGCCTTCTTCTTCTTCTTCTTCTTTGAAGCGCCAGCTCGGAGAACATGGAGATCATGAAGAAGAAGGAGAGAGTTCTTGAATTCATGTGTCTTATGTTGACAATGCTGCTTTATCTTGAAGCTGTCACACCTGCCTTCGGTAGAAGTAATCCACGTAGAGTTCTCTCTCTCTCTCTCTCTCTCTCTCTCTACAATGCATGCATGCGTGTTGAACTCATGGCTGTATGAATTGTGGTGCATGCAGCTTACAATACTGCTTGCACACTGCCGGGACCGGGAGACGCCGAGGGTGGCAATGGCAGGGCACCGCCGGCTCACAGGTCGCCCACGCCGTCGCACGGTGGTGGTGGTGGGCGCGGAGGTTACTACGCTCCACCGCTGGTACCGAACCCGGAGATCGGTACCACCCCGCCGCCGCCGCCTTCACCTCTCGTCCCTCTCGTGCCACCGGCTCCGACGTACCCGGTGATCACCACGCCTCCGGCTGCGCCGATGATCCCTGTCGATCCCGGCAGTGTCTTTCCCTTTACCTGCGAGTAAGAATTGCTAATAATATTTTTAGAATTTAAATATTTTGGTTAATTAATGGTTTAATTTTACGTGGTTAATTTGGTAGTTACTGGAGGACTCATCCGGCGGCGATATGGGGCTTGATCGGGTACTGGGGCACCATCGGGCAGCTCTTCGGCGCACCGGCGGCGGGGGCGTTCGGGAGCGACCCGAGCTTGCAGGAGGCGCTGGCGAACACGCGGCGCGACGGGATGGGAGCGCTTTACCGGGAAGGGACGGCGTCTTTGCTGAACTCGTTGGCGAGCAAGAGCTTCGTCTTCAGCACGCAGCAAGTGAGGGATGCGTTCAACGCGGCGGTGGTCTCGTCGGACAAGGCCGCCGCGGCACAGGCGCGGGAGTTCAAGAAGGCCAACGAGGGCCGCCTCAAGCATTAATTATCAGGCTTTAAGTTCAGGAGATCTGCTTTATTTCTTGTTCGATTTTAGTGCATGCATGCATGCGTGCATTTATATGGTGGTTGTACTGAGTTGCTTGTCATGTGCCGGGGATGTGTTTGCGTTAATGTAGCAATGGGTTGGAGTTTGGAGGTTGGAGACTTGTGAGGGAAAGTAATGTAGTGGACTGAATGCAACTTGTGTGGAGCCCGGCTCCATATATTTTATATGGAGCCGGGCTCCACGAGTGAAACACTAATCTCAAAGTAATTTTTAAATTACTTTGAGATTTGTATTTCAAATATGCCGGCGAACATGCATGATTTTAGAGAAATACAACTTGTATGGAGCCCGGCTCCATAAGATTTGCCGTAGAGCCGGGCTCCATAGCAATTATTTCCAATTTTGGACAATTAGTATTGGATTTGTTTGACCCTCTTTAAATGAAAATATATAGGGTTTTAGAAAAGATTGCTAGAGCTATTTATTATATGAATATGAACTCAACTAACTCTCCGGTGCTCGCCAACGGTGGGTAGCACAGTTGGTGATAATATGTTGTATGTTGTCTAAAGATTTAGAGTTTAATTTCTAGTAATAAAGATAGAAAATCACAATAGATGATCATATTAGGACTCAAACCTTAAATCTATAGGCAACATATAAGATGTTACCAACAATTGTACTACTCACAGTTGACTTATCTCTTTTTTTTATTGATAACTCCTAAGCAAAAGAAATATATTTTTTTTCTCTTACCATCTCTCTTTCGGCCCTTCCTTTTTTTAAAAAAATATATAATGCAAATTAAGGCATTCAGATTACATTGTCAAAATTGATTCCGATTTTAATATTTTATTTCACAGTTCCAATTTTTATCATCACAGAACTTATTGTTTCGGATTTAGCAAATAGCTATACATTGTACATAAAGAAATTTGAGTAAATTGATGTGTAATTTCTAATAATCTTAGTGGTGTACTAAATATGTCAATTCTGATTCTGGAATTTCCCCTAATCGGATTAATTTTTTGGGAACCCAAAACCAAAATTGGGTCCTTGAAATTCACAAAACTAGAAAGCAATTAAAAAACCCCTCAAAATATCCTCTCATCCAGCTACTGTACGTTAACACCAGCTATTAACCCTATTAATAGCTGTCGTTCCACCTCCCCCGATGAGTTCTATATGCCATTTCGTATTATGTTTAATCCTAACTCTTGAATACGATTATTTCTTAGTAAAAATGTATAAAAAATTATTAAAAAATCATAATAATTCTTAAATAATGTAGTAAATAACTTGCACCACTTAAATCATCATTTATGATAGTGTACGAGTGTCTCACGGAAACTCTTGAATAATGCACCACTTGGATAAAAAAATTTCTCACTAAAAATGCATCATTTTTTTTTTACCAATTACCATAAAAACTACAATAACTCGAAAATAATGTAGTAAATGAGGTGCATAACTTGGATCATCATTTACGATAGGGTACAAGTGTCCTACCGAAACTCTTGAATATGAACATTTCTCACTAAAAATGCATCAAATAATTACTAAAAGACTAAAATATTTTTAAAAATAAAATAGTAAATGAGGTGCACCGCTTGGATCATCATATACGATAGCATACGAGTGTCCCATCGAAACTCTTGAATATGACCATTTTATCGCTTAAAATACATCAAAAAAATTATCAAAAAGCTAGAATAATTCCTAAATAATGTAGTAATGAGATACACCACTTGGATCATCAGGTACAATAGTTTACGAGTGTCCCACTAAATCTCTTGAATATGGTCATTTCTCACTAAAAATGCATTAAAAAGGGAAAATTAATGAAAATGACCCAAACTTTGACGTTTTTAACAAATATGACCCATTCTTCTATTTGAAATAAATATGTATTTCAACTTTTGAAATTATAACAATTGTATACGTACTACCGTTAGATCTCTGTTTATTTACCCGTTATTTGCTGACGTTGAACGCCAAGAAATATGATGGTAATTTATGGCTGCTCTTATTGTCTCACAGTTAACTTGGTTTTGAATAACTATAGCTGATCTGCCTATATTTGAAGCCCATTGTTATGATGTAATTCTGGTTTTATATTTCCCGGGGGCCATGGCCACTAGGAAAAGATACCTTTCCCGGGGGTCGCGGCCTCCATGAAAAGTTACATTTCCTGGGGGTCGTGGCCTCCATGAAAAGTTACATTTCCCGGGGGTCGCGGCCCCAAGAAAAGTTACATTTCTTGGAGGCCGCTCAATCACTAACCTTCGGTAAAGGTCAGATATACCTTTATCGAGATGTTTTTTCCTGGCGACATCTATGGGCCGTGAGGCCCTCGCTAATAGGCTTTACTGGGGGCCGTGGTTAGTTTTAATGGGGGTCGTGGCCCCCGGGAAATATAACAATTCTTGTAGCGACTCTCGTTAGATCTTTATTTATTTACTCGTTATTTGTTGACGTGAAACGCCACGTCAGCACATAAAAACCATTTTTTAAAATTCAGAATGTCATGTCATCATTATTCCTACGTGGCAGAATTTCTTTAAAAATATATTAAAAAACTAAAAACTAATCCATGTTAGCCACCAAAAATTAAATTTGAATCCTACTTGGATTAGTTTAAGTTTTTAATATTTTTTAAAAATTCTACCACATAGGATTAATGATAACATGGTATTCTGAATTTAAAAAATAGTTTTTATGTGCTGACGTGGCGTTCCAAGTCAGCAAATAACGGATAAATAAACAAATATCTAACGGGAGTCTACAATTGTTATAATTTCAAAAATTGGAATACATATTTGTTTCAAATAAAAGAATGAGTCATATTTGTTAAAAACGTCAATGTTCACGTCATTTTCATTAATTTTCCCTAAAAAAATTACCAAAAGATTATTATAATTCCAAATGCTGACGAAGGTGTCCCAAATGCTGGGCCCTCGACCGTCCTTGAGTGGCATGGCCTCCACCTAGTATGTTGACATCGCTATCCCGAGCATGAACCCCTCCGGGAAGGCCCCTTGGCTCAGCACACTACACTACTAGAAATTAGGTCTTCAGCAACAGCTATCAGCAACGGCCGCTCGAGCCGTTGCTATTTGCAACGGCATTCTTACGGCCGCCCGAGCCGTTGCAGATATTTGTATCTGCAATGGCGTTCTAACGGAAACCCGAGCCGTTGCTGATTATTTTAATTATCAGCAACGGCTTTCTGACGGAAAGGCGAGCCGTTGCTGATATTTTAATTATCAGCAACGGCTTGCTAACGGACAAGTGAGCCGTTGCTGATGATAACTTATTAGCAACGACTTTCTAACGGGCGAGTGAGCCATTGCTGATAAGTTTATATAGGGCACACTCTCGCGCCCGACCCTTCTTCCTCCCGCTGCTGCCGCCGCCGCTCCTGCCGACGCCTCTCGCCGCTCCTGCCGACGCCTCTCGCCGCCGCTGCCGCTGCTGCCGACGCCGACGACGCCGACGAAGCCGACGACGCCTCTTCCTCCTCCCGCTGCTGCCGACTTGTTCAGGTATGTTGATCGGCCGGCCGTCTCTTCCCTGCGGCCGGCGGGAATCAATCCGACCGAAACCCTATTTCTAGGGTTTCGGCCGACGGCGGGCGGCCGATGGCCGCCGCCGGACCTTCTACAGTGGCCGGACAGTGTGTCCGGCCACTGTACGCCGGCGCCGGAGGGTGGACTCCGGCGCCGGAATTTATAATTATATATATTTTTTATTTTGTTTGATAATTGTTAATTAATTGTTTAGATTAATTATTTAATTTGTTAGATTAATTATTAGGGTTTAGATTAATTTCGGACGCGCGCCGGAATCGTCCACTTCGGACGCGCGCCGAAATCGTCCACTTCGGACGCGCGCCGGAATCGTCCAATTCGGACTCGCGCCGGAATCGTCCACTTCGGACGCGCGCCGGAATCGTCCAATTCGGACTCGCGCCGGAATCGTCCACTTCGGACGCGCGCCAGAATCGTCCACTTCGAAAGCGCGCCGGAATCGTCCAATTCGGACTCGCGCCGGAATCGTCCACTTCGGACTCGCGCCGGAATCGTCCACTTCGGACACGCACCGAAATCGTCCAATATGGACTCGAACTGTCTCGAAACATTTAGAAAATAATCATCCATCCGACGAGTTGATATGTTTCACGTACGCATCGACGAATCGGATATGATTTAGCAAAACCTTAGATCCGTTCGGGAATTGTATGTTCGTGTAAAAGAAGTAGATGATCTTTTATACGACGTACAATTCTTGAATTGTCCCTGATTGGACAATTTGAGAATATAGTTATTTGTACTGCACTTACGTTTTTATTTTAACTGTTAACTAATTATTCTAAAATTCGGCAATATCTCTCTTGTTCTCCGATACGCGCCCAGATGATATGCGTATTCGGAGAACTGTAGGGAGATGCTGTCGAAATTTAGAATAATTAGTTAACAGTTAAAATAAAAATGTAAGTGCAGTACGAATAACATAAATCCCGAATGGAATAGGACAATCTCACCTAAAGACATTAACCAAAGAAATTGTCATTGATTGACAGAATCATGTCGGCTGATCGAAGTTGGATGTACCGACGTCTTGCTCGTGGAGCTTTAACGAATGAGTTTCGATTAGGCGTAACGTACTTCCTAAATTTCGCCTATTCGAATCGGAATTTCGTTAGCATGGGTGATCAAATCCGATGTCCGTGCCGCATTTGTTCAAATGGACGATATTTGGATCGGGAGACTATCACTCTGCATCTATATACCAAAGGATTTGCATCAAGATATTTTCTATGGACTTGTCACGGGGAGTCACGCGAAGTCGAGACGTCGAGCAATCCTGTCGTTCAGACATATGGTGAATCTTCCTCTGCTGGTGCTTCTTCATCCAGTCAATGTAATCCCTATAGAACTATGATACTTGATAGTCTTGGGGGTCAATTCCACCTGAATGATAATATTGATCGGCCAGATCTTCAGACATCAGTCCCACCAGATACTACAGCGGTTGATCACAGAAGTACAAACTGCGGTAGAGATTGAATTACCGAATAAAGAAGCTGCAGAATTTTACGAGATGTTGAAAGCTGCCGATGAACCTTTGTATGAGAATTGTCCTAAATACACTAGGTTTTCAGCAATGACACAGCTCTTAAACATCAAGGCCGATTGTAATATCAGCGGAGTTGCGTATGATCGGATTGCTGGATTGATTAATGGAATGCTGCCTACTGATAACAAGTTTGAGCCTACTTTTTATAAGACTAAAAAGCTAATGAGAAAATTGGGGCTTGGGTACGAAAAAATACACGCGTGCCAAAATAACTGCATTTTATATTATAAAGAAAATGTGCAGTTGGATAAATGCCCTGTATGTCAACACCCTCGTTACAAGGAGAAGAAATCGGTCCGACAGAAAAATATCCCGTTTAAGGTGCTTCGGTATTTTCCACTAACACCGAGGCTTCAAAGATTATTCATGTCGGAAAAGACAGCCCCCTACATGAGTTGGCATGCAAGAAGTCGTGATGATACAGTAATGACTCATCCATCTGACAGTGAAGCATGGAAACATTTGGATACATGTTATCCTTCATTTGCTATGGATACTAGAAATATCAGATTGTGATTGTGCACAGATGGTTTTAATCCGTTTGGACATTCTGCAACTCCTTATTCAGTTTGGCCAGTGCTGCTGACAGTTTATAATTTGCCACCGTCAATGTGCATGAAAGATGAATTTGTTTATCTTTCGATGATTATTCCGGGTCCTAAGGGTCTGCGAAAAGAAATTGACATATTTCTCAGACCCTTGATAGATGAATTGAAAACATTGTGGACTGAGGGAGCTGTCACTTATGATTGTCATCGGAAGCAAAACTTCAATTTAAAGGCCTCGGTCTTGTGGACAATCAATGATTTCCCCGCGTACGGCATGTTATCGGGTTGGAGCACTCACGGCCGACTCTCTTGCCCGTATTGTATGGAACACTCTAAATCAATCAGTCTTCAGAACGGACGAAAAATCTCATTCTTTGATTGTCATCGTCGATTCCTACCGGTTAATCACCAGTATCGAAGGAATCGTAATAAATTTACTAAGGGCAAAGTCGAAAGAGATGGGCCACCACCGATGTTGTCTGGTGAACAAATGTTAGCACGTGTTTCAGCACTTCCAGATATAGTATTTGGTCGCAATGAAAGAGTGTCAGGTTTTGGCTAAACACACAACTGGGTGAAAAAAAGTATCTTTTGGGAATTGCCCTATTGGAGTTCATTATTGATTCGACATAATTTAGATGTCATGCACATTGAAAAAAATGTGTTTGATAATATTTTCAACACTGTGATGGATATTTCTGGAAAAACTAAAGATAATGTCAAAGCCCGACATGATCTGAAAATACTTTGTAACAGACCAGAGTTGGAGTTACAAGAGGTCAACGGACGATATCTGAAACCGAAGGCCCTATATGTGTTAAATAAACAACAGATCAAAGATGTTTGTCAATGGGTAAAAGAACTCAGATTACCCGATGGATATGCTTCAAACTTATCTCGATGTGTGAACGTCGATGATTGCAAAATATCAGGGATGAAGAGCCATGATTGTCATGTATTCATGCAGAGATTACTTCCGATCGCATTTCGAGATCTTCTACCTGATAATATTTGGGGTCCGTTGACTGAATTAAGTATGTTTTTTAGAAGCATCTGTGCAAATGTCCTTCGAGTCGAAGATATGTCAACACTTGAAAATAATATTGTTGAAATCATATGCAAGCTGGAGCAGTTTTCCCTCCTGCATTTTTTGACTCGATGGAGCATCTACCGATACACTTGGCATACGAGGCACGAGTTGGTGGCCCCGTTCAATATCGTTGGATGTACTTATTTGAAAGATACATGAATCGTCTGAAGAAAAAAGTAAAGAACACCGCAGCTGTTGAAGGATCAATATCTGAATCGTATATCATCCAAGAAATTTCAACATTCTGCTCATTTTACTTTGAATCGACAGTACTGACAAGATTTGATCGTCTTCCACGTAACGACGACGGGGGTGTTCGACATTCAGATGGACGTTTAAATATATTTTGTCACTCTGGTCGTGCTTTTGGTTCTCGTCCATCTCGACACTTAAGCGATGAAGAGTATCATTTGGCACACTTGTATGTATTACTCAATTGTTCAGAGATTGAACAATTCATTGAAATATTTGACATTGAGATGATGCAAAAATACTCTATTCACAACGATCAAGAATTGGAGAGATTACGAAATCGTGATTTTCCTACTTGGATTCAGACTTACAGCAAAGATCACAGAGCTGAAATAGATGAAAGAATATTTGAGTTTGTTAGTGGACCGTCGCGACTTGTGTCGTGCTATAGCGGATATTTTGTTAACGGGTATAAATTTCACACGGTTGAATATTCATTTGCAAAGAAGACGATGAATGCTGGGGTCTGCGTGAAAGGGACAACCTATGTTGAATGTGATATGGATTTTTATGGACTGGTGGAAGAAGTGATAGAGTTGCACTACTTCGGCTTGAAATCAGTGATCCTATTTAGATGTCATTGGTTCGATACAACAGAAAGGGGCATGAAAGTTCATCCAAAATACAAACTTGTTGAGGTTAATTACAAATCGAAATTGGCAGCAAATGAGCCTTTTATATTGGCATCACAAGCCGAACAAGTATATTACGCGAAGTATCCGGCTCATAATAAAGATAGAGCAGATTGGCGTGTAGTCTGTAAGACAAAAGGTAGAGGAAAAATTGATCCGATAGTAGGAGAAAATGATCCTCCTGGTTTCTATCAAGAAGATGATCTTCCTGCTGTGGATCGTATTATTCCAATACTCGAGGATGCAGACACAACGTCAATTCAATTAGAAGTTGAATATGCTGATGATGACGATCATGAAATTGAGGAAGCTGGAGATGAAGAAGATGAAGAAGATGAAGAAGAGGAAGAAGAAGAAGAATTCGAAGACTATTATTCAGATGATGAAGAATAATTGTAAAGTATATATTTTATTAAATATATCTCTACTATTTATACAATAATCTGATTATATGTCTGTTCGAAATATATGTCTGATCGTGGTTATCGACGCAGGAGAGTTTCGGAGTCTCCGATCGGTGAGACTCCAGCACTTACTCATGCTGCTGATCCTCCTGTAGCTGATCCTCATGAGGATGATACTGCCGAGGCTAGTACATCCAGACATAGGCGGCCACGCGGGCCGAACAGGTGGCAGCCTCCACCAGCCACAAAGTCACGTAGATTGATTAGCGTGATTGGGCAGCGGTAATATATAATGAATTATGAATCATTACAAATTCATTATATCATAATATAATATTAAAATTTATTTTTGTTGTGCAGGTTCGAGCAAGAAGAAGTGCCGAGGAGCATTTCTTCTACTATTCGACGATACATGCACGGGGCATGGCCTACGTGGTCTCACGTGCCTAGCGAGCACGTCGACATGTTATGGCGCGAGTTTGAGGCACGTATTATTATTATTTTTTACATGCATGATGATATATTAATATTGGTACTGATATTATTATTTTGCAGGCTCGCTATACATGGGCCGAGGACCAGAGGCCCTTCATTTACGCTGCCTGGGAGGCTATTTCCCGGGCAAGGTACAACGGGCAGCTGGGGCAGGCTCGGTCCCAAGCGATGGCCCGAGCTGGGACCACTAACATCGCGGAGACTCGGGGATACGGCCCCAGTTGGATTACTCCGGATATATGGGACCAGCTCGTGGAGATATGGTCGACGGATCGATGGCAGGAGGTTTCTCGGAATGCGGCTAGAAATCGCATGTCGGGGGGAGCAGCGCGTCACACCGGCGGCTCTGTTGCATTTGTAGTGCACGCAAACCCTATGGTAAGTATATCTTTTAATTATATATTTTATTTGTTACTATGTGTACTAATTAATGTATTTGTTTTGTAAATGTAGACGACGGTGTCGGATGACGGGACTGTCCAGCGACCCTCCCCGATGGCGGTGTTTGAGCGGACTCACCGTCGAGCACATGGGACGGGGGAGTACATCCACAACCGCGCTGCATACATTATGGTAATTATATATTTGTTTAAATTATTCATTATATATTTATAATTTAAGTTTTATGATAAATATTAAACAAAAAATCAAACTCGAGTAGGAGACCTACAGCCAGACGGTGGTGCAGCGCGGGGGTACCCCCGAGGACTTTGACGCAACATCGTGGGTCGAGGCCGCAGGTGGCTGGGACCATGGCCGCGTATATGGCTTCGCAGATAGTGGTCATGCGTGAGCCGTACTAGGGCCACTTGGGGCACCGACCCCTCCGGTCGCTGGTGAGCGGCCATCCACCTCTAGATCCAGTTATGATCATAGTACCAGAATAAGGACTCTAGAGGACACGGTTACGCGTCAGACTGAGATAATGGCGCGCCAGAGTCAGATGATGGCGGATATACAAGCTATGCTACGTAACATGTCAGGTCATCCCGAAGCAGGCATCTCTTCGGTATCATCTAATCCATCGTCTTTGAGTCAGTCCACGCCGGTGTACACTCAAGCACTCCAGACCCCGCCATATGATCCAGGCCATCCTCCATCGTCATCGTGAGATTTTTTTTATATTGACTTTGTTACTGAGATATTGAACTTGTTTAACTTATTTTGTTTGGATATTGATACTTCAATTTTTCATTTGAATTGTTTTTATACTATCGTGGATAATTATCAATAGAAATATAATTGTTTTGATGTATATCTTGGTGTGTTTGTGATGTGTGAATGAATGTGTGAATGAATGTGTGTATGAGGATATGGGTGTGTGAGTTATGTATCAGATAATGTATCGATGTATCAATGGAAATTGGGGAAATTGGAAATATAAAATTTTCCTGTTTCCCAGTTGGCATCATCAGCAACGGCGTTCCCACGGCCATCCGTGGGAACGCCGTTGCTAAAAGTGTATCGAAAGCCGTTACTGATGACCTACAGCAACGGCTTAGCGACGGGGTTTTACTAACGGCGTTGCTACGGACTCATTGGCCGTTGCTATTAATGTTATCAGCAACGGCTCCGGGTCTGTGGCAAAACCGTTGCTGATAATAGTTTTAGCGACGGCCCGAGCGGCCGTTGCTGAACCGTTGCTAAGTTATCAGCAACGCGACTTTCTGTCACGGCGCTATTGCAACGGCGCGGCCGTTGCTGATGCGCTTCAGCAACGGCTCAGCAACGGCATCAGCCGTTGCTGATGCCCATTTTTCTAGTAGTGCTAGTATCCATCCACGGGTTGTTGTCGGGTGCCTCTGCCTTCTTCTCGTCAATGACGACGACAACGACGGTGCCAACGAGGAACAACAGCGCAAGGAGGGAGCTACACAAGCTCCTCATAGATAAGGAAAGCAGAGAGGAAGTGGATGAAGTGAAGAGAAGGAGCAAGTGATGGTGCAAATAAACTAGAGATTTCGCTAATTTCAGGAGGAAGGAGTTGGGCTTCGTGATTTTTTTTACAGATTGGTAGAAACATGCGCTTTATTTAGGCGCCATTTTCATTCAGATTAATCCCCTCTTCAATTGATTAAAATCGACACCCTACTAAGGCATTGGTTTTAATCTGGGGGTATTAAGTGGTTTTTTTTTAGTGGATGTTTGTTGGCACAATCGTTTAAAAGCCATGTATCAAGATACTCCTAGGATGATCAGCTACTTTTTATAGAATGCATGGTTGGGAAAAAATATGATCATAACATATATTGTCTAATAATGCTTGTGGATGCGCTTATAAGTTATTTTTGATTGTGTGTTTTCAACAAAAATATACAGTGCCATTCTCCGTAATTTTACCTTACAAAACAAGAATAGCCTTGGTCCAGTTGCAACATTTTGTTGGTTCATCTAGAGAGGAGGAGGCATGAAAGCTTGCCCTTGCTACTACCATCTACAATATTTATAGGGAAACAAACAAACAATTCCATGATGACCCTTAGCAAGAGACCACTTTGACATATTGATGTTGATGTTCAGAATAAAATGGTTGTACAATTTGGACACGATAGGGTTTCGGATAAAGATTGATCAAATATCGATCGATCGGCGCTACGATCGAAGAAAGTACCATTTTTTTGTTATTTACAAATGGTTATATCCGGACCGAATTGTGGGGTTTTTTGTGTAATGCCATTGTTACTAGGTTTTGGATCTTGTCTTGTTGATAAAAGGTAAGTATCAAGACTCTTTTTCCTACGGTGGTTTAGGGGTGGAAATTTTTGGCCCGAACTGATAGCCGACCCGGCTCAGCACGAAAAAATTGAGTTCGGGTCGGGTCTTATTGTGCTCGGGCCAGCCCGATAAAGCCTGACTGTTGGCCTAAGATTTTCAACCTTGGTCATCATCTTGATTTTGATGATAACAAACTTATTCTAATGAGTTTATCAAGTGTTTGACCTTAGGTTGAGCGATCGATGCGCACACGAAGTTCGTCAGAAAGTTACGAAAAAATCGCGAGATTCAAGTATCGACGACTTCGGACGCGATCGAGTCAGGAGTTAGGTTTAGAACTTTGAAATGATTGTAAAATTCTTCTAAGGCATTAAGTAAACTTGATTGTAATATTATCCAAGTCAAAACTTGGAACAGAACCCGAAAACGAAGTTCACGAGATAGAAAAGGCTGATTCCCAGGTTTGGTCGCAGGGGCAGTCGATCGACCGAGCCCAAAATGCACAGAGGGCTCTGGTCACTGGGGCGATCGCTCGGTCGGTCGACCAACCTTCGACCAGGTGGCGCCAATAGGGAAAAAAACGCTCATTAAGTGCCCTAGCCGAGTGAGGGGTTATAAATACCCCTCATAAACCTCCTCCCCAGCTTTTAAGAACTTCATTGGGCTCATCCTTAGAGATTTCAAGCCTAAAGGAGTTGACCTAAAGTCCTAATCTCCATTTTCATACTCTCAATCCCTCCTCACTTCATCAAGCTTGGTCTTCACCCAGAAATCCATACTTGAAGCCTTGAAGTACTCGGAGGAGACGCGTTGAAGCTTCAAAAAGTTTGTTTTACATTTAAGCTCCATTTATATTGTTTTCCAATTGCTTTGTATTGATTTTAAGGGTAGCTTGCAAGGTGTGCGTGTAAACACCTTGGTGTTTTGTAGATTATTGTTTTTGCTAGAGAATAGGTGTTGAAGCTCGCCTCTGGGGTTGAGGGATAAGTCCTCATTGTATTCTTAAAAAAACTATCAATCTATAAAGTGTTAAGGTTAGAAATCTTTGGTGATGAGCCAAGGTAGTGGAGTAGGCGGTGTTGGCCGAACCACTATATAGTTCGTGTTTGCATTGCTATCTTGATTGCTTAATTTGATTCTTGCTTGTGCTCGATATAATTGTAATTGCATCTAGTCGCACTAAGAATCAAGAAACTTGAATCAGGTAGTTGAGTTGATTAAAATCGGAAAATAATTTGATTAATTATGAAAGTAGATATATACTATTCACCCCCTTCTAGTGTGGGCATTCATCCAACACTTGGTATCAGAGCAAGGTTGTAAGCTTAGATTTAACCATCTTGTAATATCCTATATATCTAATTTATTATCTTTTTCTATTGCATGTGTTTGCCAGCCTAGCAGACTAGTTCGTGGTCGAGCCGAATCGACTCATGGTCCAGAGCGAGCTTACGAGCTTAGGTGAGTAGAATATAAATTTTTGAATTTTTGAATTTTTAGGCTTGAGTAATTGAGAGTATTTAATTTGGTGTTGTGTGTACATTATTGCTAATTATGTTCATATGAGTATTTTATTAATTATTTGTGATTTACTAGAATAAGATTAATTAAATTATTTAAGTCTATCGGATTAACGGATTTTGGTTTTGGCTTAAGGTGGATGCGGATTGTGAATTAAGGGTTTAAGAGATTAGGGTTGAGAAGGGTGTATAAAAACCCCCCTCATGGCTTGTGAAATAGGAGCCACCTAAAAAGTTGAGAAAAGGAGCCAGCCCCTAGCCCCCTTTCCCTTTTCTCCTTGGAGCCGCCACCCAGAGCCAAGCCAAGCCACTGCTTTTTCTTCCTCTTCCTCTTCCTCTCTTCCTTCTTTCTCTTTGGAGCCAAGCTGCTTGCTTCCTCTCCCTCTCTTCTTTCCCCTTGGAGCTATTTTTTTGGGTTGAGCCATCGACCTTTTGAAGCCGGATTCGAGAGCCGTTGTCCGAGATTTCTTTCCTAATATTTTTCCAAATTAAGGTGAGTGGTTTTATCCCTCCTCTTCGGGTTTCCTTCGAATTCTCTTGAGCCGCCTTGACGATTCTTGATCTTGAAGATGTTTATTTTTGTTCTTAAGATTTTCTTGGTTTCTATGTCATGTTTAGATCTTAAATTTTGATCTCATATCATGGGACTTATGTTTAAATAAAGATATGTGATTTTATAATTAAATCTTGTGAATCTTGGGTGCAAACCTCATCTTGGAGTTCTAGATGTTCTTGATGCTAAAGAATTAATTTAATCTCATTGATTATTGGTTTAGGGATTCTTGATATATATGCTAGTTTTTATTGAGTAAAAATTATGAGATTGTATGCATGATTGGCTTGATTATATGAATCTATGATGTTAGAAATCTAGGGATTTAATTCTATAAAATTCGGATTTTATTTCATGTTGCGCTGGAAATTTCAGCTTTCTGAAATTTATGTGATGTTTATTGAATCTGGACTGATTTTTTATTTCTCTGTTAATATATGATTAGATATCTAATTATAGTCGTGTAACCTATCGTTTTGACCAGAAAATATAGTTTAGAAATATAGGACATACTTTGAAGAGTAGATTCGGGGTATACACAACACTTCTGGGTAGAATAAAACCCTAAAATAAAACCCTAATTGAGATGATTTAAATTTTAATTCTATAATTAAAATTTGGTTTAAGGGTGAGCATAATCTGTTATGAACCAACTTACAAGGTATTCATAAAATAGAACCACACGAGTTCATGACATTACGGGTCTAAGGGATAGGGGTCAGATTTGGAGTGTTGAGACGCTTCATAATGAGGACACCCCTAGGACATCGTAGGAGAATCTTGACTTAGGTCTTGATGCGCCATATCCTTGGGAATGGCGGAGCGGCTCGATTAGGAGTCGGGGTTCGGGCTACGCCCGGATGGTTGGATGCTAAAATTTCCAACCTGCAGGATAAGTTCGGAGGGTCTTTCCCGAATATCCTAGTATGTGTTGTTGCCTTCGGCCCGATGCACTTCCCTAGTATGTGATGTTGCCTTTGGCATGGTGGGCTTCAGCCCGATGCACTTCCCTACTATGTGTTGTTGCCTTCGGCATGGTGGGCTTTGGCCCGATGCACTTTCCTAGTATGTGCTATTGCCATCGGCATGGTGGGCTTTGGTCCGATGCACGTTTTGTGGGTGATGTTGCCTTCGGGCATGGTAGAGCTTCAACTTGAATGCACCCCTGTGAGAGTCAGATACCGTGGGCATGGATGGCCTGTCGGCCTGGTAGCTAGTCACACTTTTGTGACGTGGCTTCTTTTTAGAGAGAGAATTTATTTATGTTATCTCTGTGTTTATTTGTGAGGGTGGATAAAATCGCTCGCTGAGTTCTTTGAACTCACCCATTATCGTGTGATTTTTATTTTGCAGAGCTTGACCGGTGAGGTGGGCTGGAGCATTTGGCACAGTTGGAGGGCAGAGGAGCCATATGATCTCATAGCAGTCCTAGTTAGGGGCTGTAGTCGAGTCTGTAGTAGATTGTCATGCACTTTTATTTTGGTATTTGGAGTTGTAGTCCCGTGGAGACATTCACGTTTTATTCAGTTTTATTTATTAAAAGAATTGTTGCTCTTCGATTTATTTTCGCACTTGAGATATGTATTTAAAACCTTGTTGTTTTGAAATGAAAATTTATTTTGGTTCTTTTATTATTAAAAGTTGTTATTTACTTGTTGTTTATGATGTTGGCATGTGCATGAGTTAGGCTGCGGGGTATAGGTACGTATACCCCGGCTGATCACGTGACCCTGCAATTGGGGCGTGACACATCTAACCTACACTTAAGGCTTCTAGTATCACACTAGGTCAAGGGTCAACTCATGCACCTCATCTTTTTGATGGAAACAATTATCCTTATTGGAAAACTAGGATGATTATTTTCTTACAATCCCTAGGATTAGATGCTTGGAAAACTATTCATGTTGATTATAAACTACCCTCCAAGAGCTCATTTCAAAAAAAAAAACTACCCTCCGAGAGCATGGATGACTGGTCTCAAAAAGAGATCAAATTGTGTAATTCAATAGCTGAAGCAATGAATGCATTACATTATGGTTTATCTATAAATGAATTTAATAGAATATCATGTTGCAAATCCGCTTTTGAAATTTGACATATTTTAGAGACTACTCATGAGGGAACTTCCCAAGTTACGAAGTCTAAAATTAATTTGCTTATGCATGATTATGAACTCTTTAAAATGCATGCACAAACGTGAACTCTTTAAAGATTATAATAATTCCAAATGTTGGGCCCTCGACCGTCTTTGAGTGTCTTGCCCTCCACCTAGTATGTTGATGACCCTATCCTGAACGTGAACCCCTTCCGGAAGGCCCCTCGGCTCAGCCCACTAGTATCCATCCACGGTTTGTTGTAGGGTGCTGCTACCTTCTTCTCTCCGATGACGACAACAGCGACGGTGCCAACGAGGAGCAACAATGCAAGGAGGGAGCTGCATAAGCTCCTCATGGATAAGGAGAGCATAGAGGAGGTGGAGGAAGTGAAGAGAAGGAGCAAGTGATGTGCAAATAAACTAGAGTTTTCGTTTGTTTTAGGAGGAAGGAGTTGGGCTTTTGTGATTTTTTTCAGATTGGTGGAAACATGCGCTCTATTTAGGCACCAGTTTCATTTAGATTAATCCCCTCTTCAATTGATTAAAACTGGTACCCTACTAAGGCGCTGGTTTCAATCCGCAGGTATTAAGTAGTTTTTTTTAGTCGATGTCTCACTACTAGAATTATGGTTGTCACCGACGGCTCAGACCATGGCTGAACCGTTGGTGACGACTATCTCGGACGATGCGAATCGTGACAAAACGCCATCACTAATCTGCACGTCGCAAATAAGTTGTGATGGTCGCCCTCAACCATCACTAATCATCAGTGACGGCCGCCCTCAGCCCGCTTGCGCTATCGCTGATTTAAACACATCAGTGATGACCCTAGGCGGCTGTCGCCGATTTAAACACATCAGCCACGGCTGAGAGCTATCGGTGATATTATTAGCAACCGTGATATTTGGTGCTACCCAGGCCATCAACTATTTACAATACGCTTTTCGCAACGGCGTAGTGACGGTCAGCCGTGGGTGAAGTTATATCTTGTAACTGAAAAAAAATTAAAAATTAAAAAATTCATGTATACAATGATATTTATACATTATAATCTATTTACAATCACATATTACAACCACAAAACATCATACACATCTATCAAAATATGATATATAAAGTATAAACATCTATCAAGTATCTAAGCCTCAAACGAAGGCTACCAAGTATCAAAATATAAATAAAATACAATAAACCAAAATCTCACGGTTGCGGTGGAGGCGGTGGAGTCGACAACGACCGGGTTGGGAGCGTCGATTGGGTCGAGGAGGACAACGGTTGCGACATCATCGGTAGAAGGCTCGAGTGAGATGCAATCTTAGTGAGGAAGGCCTGCATGTTCTGCATCGTCTGTCTCAACTCGCCATTTGTGCGTCTCTGCTCCATCGCATGTCTCTGCTCCTCCACCACCTATCTCTACTCCTCTATCATCACTTTTTGTTGTGTTAGCTAGGACTCTAAGACCGCTATCCGGCTCTGGTCCTGTGTCCACGATGTCGAGGGCCGCTCACCCGTAGCAGGAGGGTCGGTGCCCCAAGTGGCCCTAACATGGCGCATGCATGACCACTGTCTGCAAAGCCATAAACACGGTCGTGCTCCTAGCCACCTGCGGCCTCGACCCATGCACCCGCGTCAAACTCCTCTAGCGTGCCTCCACGCTCAATCACGATCCTTGTGTAGGTCTCCTACATGCATTTATATTTTAAATTAACGTAAATCAAATAGACATAAATACTTACCATGATGATCAAGGCCCTGCTATCAATGTAGTACCCCGCTCCTCGTCGCTGACGGTGAGTGCACTCAAACACCTGCATCAGGGAGGGGCGTTGGACGGTGCCATCCTCCGTAACTCACGTCTTACATTAGAAAACAAATACATTAGTATCATTATACAAAATATATAATATTTTAATTAAAAGTAAGAAAATTGTACATACAATACAACGCTTCCGGCGAGACCACCGTGGACGATTTGGCCGCGAGTCCACAGTGGACGATTCCATTAATACTAATTAATTAATATTAAACTAATTTCATTAAAATAATCAATAATAACATTAAATAACCTAAAAATAATTAAACCCTAATTAACATTAACCAAACTAATAAACAATTAATTTCTAATAATTAAGAATAAAAAATTAAAAAAATTAATAGGGTTTAATTAAACCCTAATCATTAACGGTAGCTGACATCATTGTCACAGTAGCTGACATCATTGTCAGCTACTGTTGCATAGGTTGGGGCTGAAATTCGGCGGCCCCAAATCCGGCGCCGACGTGTAGACGCCGACGCCCTTGTCCAGTGTCGGTTATCGGACGGTCGACGACACTGGACGGCGGGTGAAGACAATAAAAGGGGGCGGCGGGCGAAGAAATTAAAGGGGGCGACGAGGAGATAGAGATGAATACCGGAGATGAGAAATCGAGCGGCGGAGGGTCAACGACAGAGGGTCGATGGTGGACTTGATCACCGGCGGTAGGACGACAACAGTCGGCAGCAGGCGACAGCGGCGCGGCGGTAGTAGAGAAGAAGAAGAAAAAGAAAGAAATAGGAAGGGTCAGGCACGAATGCTAGCCGTTGATGAACAATAGATTCACGTAAATAATCTCACCGTCAGCCAAATCAGCCATCTCTAAGCCGCCAGCGATGTGTTTTTTATTTTTGCGCCGCGTTCGCGCCATCAATTAATAAGTGACGGTCATTGCTAGCTGTGGCTAATTACTTACTTATATCATTGACGGTCTCTTGGCCCCCGCAAAGCCGTCGCTACTACGTTATTTTATTTCGCGCCCCGTGCGCACCATCAGCTATATGCGACGGCCTTGGACGGTCGCATGCAAATCGCTGCTAATTTGGTTACATCACCCACGGTCGGTGCGGTCGTCAGAAAGCCGTGAATATTTTTGACGGCCCAGGCAACCGTCGATGAGCCACATGGCTGATAGCTAATATTCTAGTAGTGTTTGTTGGCACAATCTGATTTGGTTTAAAAGCCATGTATCAATATACTCCTTGGATGATCGACTACTTTTGATAGAATGCATGCTTGGAAAAAAATATGATCATAACATATATTATCTAATAATGCTTGTGAATGTACTTATAAGTTATTTTTTATTGTGCCTTTTCAACAAAAATATGGAGTGCCATCCTTACCTAATTTTGGCCTTACAAAACTATAATAGCCGTGGTCCGAAATGATACCATGGTTGTTGCAACATTTTGTTGGTTCATCTAGAGAGGAGGTATGAAAGCTTGCCCTTACTACTACCATCTACTATAGAGTAAATACATTAAAAAAATATGAACTTTGGACTTTTTCCCATTTTTAGCATAAATTTTTTTCGTTAGTAAGGAAATATACGAACTATCATTCTGTTACCCCGTTTAGCACGCACCGTCATTTTTGACGAATTTGGATGATGTGTCACTTAACGGCGATGACATGACAAGTATTTATCTTTGACTGATGCCACGTAGGATAAATAATGTCACATATACTCCATTATTAACCAAAAGATTGACCAAAAAAAATATTATTCGCCCTGCCTGCAACTGCCGCAACACGATCGTCGCCGCCATAATTTGCCGTAATAGGAGCTGCTTCCCCTTGTTTTTTTCTGATGGCCTCGACCTCCTTTCTCCTCTTCCCACCTCATGAGACCTCCTCCTCCTCCTCCTCCTCCTCCTCTATTGACCTCCCCAACTCCACCTGCTCCTAGGGGTGGTAATTTTATTCGCATTCGCTAACTAAAAACCGCATCCCACCATATTCGATCCATATCTGCAAGTAAAAATACATATGGATACATATACGGATTTAGAAAATCTATATCCGCGCGGATACGGTGCAGATACGGATATGACTGTGGATTCACACCGTATCCGCACCGCCTATCCGCGTCTTTGAATTACTATTTTTCCCATATAAATTATTAATATATATAAGAGCTCTATGATAATTTCATGTCAAGATGAATTTTAAAGTATAATATATATTTGTTTTGGATCAATGAATTGGTAATTTATTGATATTTAAATTTAATATATTTTTTAAATATTTTTTTTATTAAATACGGTGCGGATACGGATGCGCGGATATGAGGTGCGGTGCGAAAATGAATAATGCAGTATCTGCACCGTATTCGATCCATTGCCAGCCCTACCTGCTCCTCCTCCTCCCCTTCCCTCCTTATTAACACTACTTGAATAATAAGCATTAGCCGTTGCTGAAAAGCATCAGCAACGGCTTGCAACGGCCCGACCCGTTGCAGAAAACTGCGTTGCTGATAACTTAGCAACATATCAGCAACGGCCCGAGCGGCCGTTGCTAATAAAAGTATCAGCAACGGTTCTGCCACGGCCTGCAGGCCGTTATAGATACTTGCATCAGCAACGGCTCTACCGTCGTGGCAAGGCCGTTAGTGAAAGCCTGTTGCTTAGTCGTTGCTGTAGGATATCAGCAACGGCTCAGCCCAGAAAGTAGTATCCAAGTAACAAAGTCAATATCTAAATAAAACAATAAAATCTCACGACGACGATGGAGGATGGTCTGGATCATTATATGGCGAGGTTTGGAGTGCTTCAGTGTACACCGGCGTGGACTGACTCGAGGACGATGGATCAGATGATGACGAAGGGATGCCTGCTCCGGTATGACCTGACATGTTGCGTAGCATAGCATGGATCTACATTATAATTTGACTATGACGCTCCATCATCTCACTCCGATGCGCGACTGTCTCCTCTAGTGTCCTTATCATGTTACTCTAATCATAACTAGACCTGGAGGTGGACGGCCGCTCACTAGCGACTGGAGGGGTCGGAGCCCCAAGTGGCCCTAGCACGGCTCGCGCATGACCACTATCTGCAAATCCATATACGCGGTCGTGGTCCCAGCCACCTGCAGCCTCGACCCACGCTCCTGCGTCAAAGTCCTCGGGGGTGCCCCCGCGCTGCATCACCGTCTAAGTGTAGGTCTCCTACTCGAGTTTGATTTTTTATTTCATATTTTTCCTAAAACTTAAATTATAAATAAAAAATGAATAATTTAAACAAATATACTTACCATAATGATTGCAGCGCGGGTGTCAATGTACTCCCCCGTCCCATGTACTCGACGGTGAGTCCGCTCAAACACCTCCATCGGGGAGGGTCGCTGGACAGTCTCGTCGTCCATCACCGTCGTCTACATTTACAAAGCAAATACATTAATTAGTACACAGAGTAACAAATAAAATATATAATTAAAAGTAAGGTATAATACTTACCATATGACTCGCGTGTAGTGCAAATGAAATAGAGCCGCTAGTGTGACGTGCTCCTCCCCCTGACATGCGGTTTCTAGCCGTAGTCCTAGAAACATCCTGCCATCGATCCGTCGACCATGAGGCTACGAGCTGATCCCATATATCCAGAGTAATCCAATCGGGGATATATCCCCGAGTCTCCGCGATGTTTGTGGTCCCAGCTCGGGCATCGCCTAAGACCGGGCCTGCCCCAGCTGATCGTTGTACCTCTATCGAGAAATAGCCTCTCACGCGGCGTAAATGAAGGACCTCTGGTCCTTAGCCCATATATAGCGAGCCTGCAAAACAATAATATCAGTACCAATATTAATCATCATGTATATAAAAAAAATTAATACGTGCCTCAAACTTGCGTCATAGCATGTCGACGTGCTCACTGGGCACGTGAGACCACGTGGGCCATGCCCCATGCATGTATCGTTGAATTGTAGAAGATATCGTTCTGGGCACATCCTCTTGCTCGAACCTGCACAAGAAAATTGAAGTTCAATATTACATTATGATATAATGAATTTGTAATAATTCATAATACATGATATATTATCGCTCCCCAATCACACTAATGAATCCACGTGACGCTGCGGCTGGTGGAGGCTGCCACCTGTTCGGCCCGCGTGTCCGCCTGCGTCTTGATGAGCTAGCCTTAGCAGTATCATCGACAGGAGGATCAATAGCAGGAGTAAGTGCTGGAGTTTGATCGATTGGAGACTCCGAAGCTCTCGTGCGACGATAACCACGACCAGACATATATGTCGAATAAACATATAATTAGATTATATATATAGTAGAGATATATTTAATAGGGTAAATACAAAAAAAAATACGAACTTTGGACATTTTTCCATTTTTAGCATAAACTTTTTCCGTTAGCAAGAAAATACATGAACTATCAATCTATTACCCTGTTTAGCATGTACCGTCATTTCTGATGGTTTTTGCTGACCTGGACGTTAACAGCGACGATATGTCAACTTTTGTCCTACGTGGAATATTATTATATTATTTTAATCAATTTTATTATTATTATATTATTAAAAAATTTATTATTATTTCTTTGCTTCCTTCCTCCCTCCGTCATCGTGATGGTCGCTGGGAACCAGGACAACGCCCAGCTCAAGCGGAAGCTCACCACTCGAGAGCTCGTCGATGAATGCAAGACCTTCTTCTTCGGTGGCCACGAGACCATTGCGCTCGCCCTCTCACGGACCCTGCTCTTGCTCGCACTGCACTCGTACTCGGCGCCCACCACGTATGCGACCTCCCTGAGAGCATCGTCTTCGGCGACCTTGACGCTCTCGTCTTGCGCCTCCTCCACTGAATGGCCCAAACCCTCCTCAAATTTGTCGTTGTCATCCTCAACACCTTCGAAAGCCTCAATTCGGCCATCGAGGCCGACTTCGCGACCAAGTTTTCCAAGTCTCTAACACTCGGCCCTCTGCATCTACTCGCGCCGCCCTTCGTTCCCACGCCGCCGAATGTGCAAAGGCAGGAGAGGGAGGACATGGAGGCGGGGGATGGCGTGGTGATACCTGATCGCGTATCACTTTACGCTCTTCCCGATCGGGTAAAAAGATACCCGATCGAGATATCTTTTTACATGATCTTCTTCCCGATCGGGTAAAGTGTTGCAGGAGCATCTCACGGTAGCATACCTGATAGTGTATTTGATAAAGGTGTGCAACCTGAAGAGCATCGATGCGGCGCAGATCGAAAACATCGTTAGTGGCTGCACCAGCCTTGTGTCGGTGGACGGCGCCATCATCGCCGACGTCTTCTTCAGTTGCTACCCTGTCATTGTCTTCTCTGCTCATCAACCGCGACAGGATGCATGCCCTTTGCTCGCCGGAGGCCATCGTCGGCCACCCTACTGCTTCGGCGTCCTCCTCCTCGAGCTGCTCACCGATGTGGTGGTGCAGTGGACGACCATCGCGACGGCGATGGGGGCGAAAGAAGCAAAGAAAATAATAATAATAATAATATAATAATAATAATATTTATTAAAATAATAAAATAATATTCCACGTAAGACCAAAATTGCCACGTCGTCGCCGTTAATGTCCAAATCAGCAAAAACCGTCAGAAATGACGGTACGTGCTAAACGGGATAACAGAATGATAGTTCGTGTATTTTCTTGCTAACGGAAAAAGTTTATGCTAAAAATGGAAAAATGTCCAAAGTTCGTATTTTTTTTGTATTTACTCTATTTAATATAAGATATACTTTACAATTATTCCTCATCATCTGAGTAATAGTCTTTGAATTCTTCCTCTTCTTCATCTTCTTCATCTCCAACTTCCTCAATTTCATGATCGTCATCATCAACATATTCAACTTCTAATTGAACCGACGCTGTGTCTGCATCCTCGAGTATTGGAATAATACGGTCTACAACAGGAGGATCATCTTCTTGATAGAAATTATCTGTCACATCAGGTATCAGCTCATTTTCTCCCGCTATCGGATCAATTCTTCCTCTACCTTTAGTCTTACAGACTACACACCAATCTGCTCTATCTTTATTTTGAGCCGGATACTTCGCGTAATATACTTGTTCGACTTGTGATGCCAATATAAAAGACTTATTTGCTGCCAATTTCGATTTGTAATTAACCTAAACAAGTTTGTATTTTGGATGAACTTTCATTCCCCTTTCTCTTGTATCGAACCAATGACATCTAAATAGGATAACTGATTTCAAGCCGAAGTAGTGCAACTCTATCACTTCTTCCACCAGTCCATAAAAATCCATATCACATTCAACATACGTTGTCCCTTTCACGCAGACCCCGGTATTCATCGTCTTCTTTGTAAATGCATATCCAACCGTATGAAATTTATACCCATTAACAAAATATCCGCTATAACACGACATTAGTCGTGACGGTCCACTAACAAACTCAAATGTTCTTTCATCTATTTCAGCTCTGTGATCTTTGCCGTAAGCCCGAATCCAAGTAGGGAAATCACGATTTCGTAATCTCTCCAATTTTTTATCATTGTAAATAGAGTATTTTTGCACCATCTCAATGTCAAATATTTCAATGAATTGTTCAATTTCTAGACAATTGAGTAATACGTACAATTGTGCCAAATGATACTCTTCATCGCTTAAGTGTCGAGATGGACGAGAACCAAAAGCACAACCAAAGTGATAAAATATATTTAAACGTCTATCTGAATGTCGAACTGCCCCGTCGTCGTTACGTGGAAGACGATCAAATCTTGTCTGTACTGTCGATTTAAAGTAAAATGAGAAGTATGTTGAAATTTCTTGAATGATATACGATTCAGATATTGATCCTTCAACAGCTGCGGTGTTCTTTACTTTTTTCTTCAGACGATTCATGTATCTTTCAAATAAGTACATCCACTGGTATTGAACAGTGTCACCAACTCGTGCCTCGTATGCCAAGTGTATCGGTAGTGCTCCATTGAGTCAAAGAAGGCAGGAGGGAAAAACTATTCCAGCTTGCATATAATTTCAACAATATTATTTTCAAGTGCTGACATATCTTCGACTCGAAGGATATTTGCACAAATATTTCTAAAAAATATACTTAATTCAGTCAACGGACCCCAAATATTATCAGGTAGAAGATCTCAGAATGCAATCGGAAGCAATCTCTGCATGAATATATGACAATCATGGCTCTTCATCTCTGATATTTTGCAATCATCGACGTTCACACATCGAGATAAGTTTGAGGCATATCCATCGGGTAATCTGAGTTCTTTTATCCATTGACAAACATCTTTGATATGTTGTTTATTTAACACATACGGGGCCTTCGGCTTCAGATATCGTCTGTTGACCTCTTGTAACTCCAACTCCGGTCTCTTACAAAGTATTTTTAGATCATGTCGGGCTTGGACATTATCTTTCATTTTTCCGAAAAGATCCTTCAAAGTGTTGAAAATATTATCAAACACATTTTTTTCAATGTGCATGACATCCAAATTATGTCGAATCAGTAATGAACTCCAATAGGGCAATTCCCAAAAGATACCTTTTTTCACCCAGTTATGTGTTTGACCAAAGTCTGACACTCTTTCATTCCGACCAAACACTATCTCTGGAAGTGTTGAAACACGTGCTAATATTTGTTCACCAGACAACATCGGTGGTGGCTCATCTCTTTCGACTTTGCCCCTAGTAAATTTATTACGATTCATTCGATACTGATGGTTAGCCGGTAGGAATCGATGATGACAATCAAAGAATGAGATTTTCTGTCTGTTCTGAAGATTGAATGATTTAGAGTGTTCCATACAATACGAACAAGAGAGTCGACCGTGAGTGCTCCAACCAGACAATATGTTGTACGCCGGAAAATCATTGATTGTCCACAAGACCGCGGCCTTTAAATTGAAGTTTTTCTTTCGATGACAATCATAAGTGACAGCTCCCTCAGTCCATAATGTTTTCAATTCATCTATCAAGAGTCTGAGAAACACGTCAATTTCTTTTCGCGGACCCTTAGGACCCGGAATAATCATCAAAAGATAAATAAATTCATCTTTCATACACATTGGCGGTGACAAATTATAAACTGTTAGCAGCATTGGCCAAACTGAATAAGGAGTTGCAGAATGATCAAATGGATTAAAATTATCCGTGCACAATCCCAATCTGATATTTCTAGTATCCCTAGCAAATGAAGGATAAAATGTATCCAAATGTTTTCATGCTTCACTGTTGGATGGACGAGTCATTACTGTATCATCACGACTTCCATGCTAACTCATGTATGCGGCCGTCTTTTTCGATATGAATAATCTTTGAAGCCTCGGTGTTAGTGGAAAATACTGAAGCACCTTAAATGAGATATTTTTCTGTCGGACCGATTTCTTCTCCTTGTAACAAGAATGTTGACATACAGGGCATTTATCCGACTGCACATTTTCTTTATAATATAAAATGCGTGTATTTTTTCGTACCCAAGCCCTAATTTTCTCATCAATTTTTTAGTCTTATAAAAAGTTGGCTCAAACTAATTATCAATAGGCAGCATTACCATTCAATCACCACCGTAGTTTGTACTTCTGTGATATCAACACCTGTAGTATCTGGGGGCACTGACGTCTCAGTAACTGGCCGATCAACATTATCATTCAGGTGGAATTGACCCCCGAGACTTTCAAGTATCATAGTTCTATAGGGATTAGATTAACTGGATGAAGAAACACCAGTAGAGGAAGATTCTCCATGTGTCTGAACGACAGGATTGCTCGACATCCTGACTTCACGTGACTTCCCGTGACAAGTCCATAGAAAATATCTTGGTGCAAATCATTTGCTATATAGATGCAGAGTGACAGTTTCCTGATCCAAAAATCGTCCATTCAAGCAAATGCAGCACAAACATCGGATTTTATCACCGACGCTAACGAATATGCCTAATCGAAACTCATTCGATAAAGCTCCACAATCAAGACGTCGGTACATCCAACTTCGATCGGACGATATGATTTTGTCAATCAATGACAATTTCTTCAGTTAATGCCTTTAGGTGAGATGATCCTATTCCATTCGGGATTCATGTTATTCATATTGCACTAAGTATTTCTTTTAACCACTAACTTCATTCTAAATTTCAGCAGCATCTCCCTACAGTTCTCCAAATATGCATACCATCTGGGCGCATATCGGAGAACAAGAGGGATGCTGCCGAAATATGAGTTAACGGTTAAAAGAAAAAACTAAGTGCAATACAAATAACTATATTCTCAAATTATCCTATCAGAGACAATTCAATGGTTGTACGTCGTATAAAAGATCATCTACTTCTTTTACACGAACATACAACCCCCGAACAGATCTAAGGTTTTGCTAAATCATATCCGACTCGTCCATGCGTACGTGAAACGTATCAACTCGTCGGAGGGATAATTATTTTCTAAATGTTTTGAGTCAGTTCGAGTCCATAGTGGATAATTCCGACGCGAGCCCAAAGTGGACGATTCCGGCACGAGTCCGAAGTGGACGATTCCGGCACAAGTCCACTGAGGACGACTCCGGACTAATTAACATTTTAACTAATTAATATTAATCTAAAACATAGCATTTATTTTAACTAATTAACATACCATTAATCTATGCATTAATCTAAAACATAACATTAATATAAAAATTAATCTAAACCCTAATAATTAATCTAATAATTAATCTATAAATTAAATAATTAATTAATTGATTTCTGGCACCGGAGTCCAATGTCTTGACACTGGACAATGATCCGGCCGCTGGTCGGATCTACAGTGAATGGAGAGGAAGAAGGCAGCGAGAAATACCTGGATCAAGCGATGACGACTGGATTCGATGGTCGAGGACGGGTTGACGGCGTCGGCAGCGGCAGCAGAGGAAGAGGAAGAAGAAGGAGGAAGGGGCGGGCGTGATCGCTCGACCTATATAAACTTATCAACAACGGCTCAGTCGTCCGTTAGAAAGTCGTTGCTGATAAGTAACATCATCAACAACGGCTCACTTGTCCGTTAGAACGCCGTTGCTAATAAGTATTTTACTTTCGTGCCGCGAGCGCGCGATCGGCTCAAGAGTGACGGATGTCGTAGTCGTAACTAAGTCGTTGCTAATGTGATTATATATCTGCAACGGCTCGAGCAGCCATAATAAAGCCGTTGCAGATACAACACATCGGCAATGGCTTGAGTGGCCGTTGCTGATAGCCATTACTGAAGAACCTATTTCTAGTAGTGTAATACCACCACCAACTCCAACTCCCTCCTCCCTTCCCCACATCCACGGTTGTTGCTGCCTCCTCTTCCCCACCTCCATTTCTGCCACGAAGAGCTTCTCCAACTTCTCTATCTCCAGCGCCAGCAGCAGGAAGAAGAGCATAAGATGGTGAGAAAGAGGCTTGCATCGGAGCTCTGCCCGTGTCGAACGTGTTGATGATTGCTTTGCCCGCGTCGATCGTGTTGTTTTTGGCATGTGAATTACTCAATAGCTTTGTCTGTAACAGAAATATAACAAAGAGGATAAGAAGGAAGTGTCGCCTTCTTTCTCTATATATATAATAAATCGAAGGAACGCCTTCTTCCTCCATTGATTTCATTTTCCCAAGGAACAGATTCCATTTTAATTCATTCGACGACGAGTTGTTTGGGCGAGATTTGGGGGGAGGAACGAGCTGTAGGGGATGGCGATCTCGATTGGAATGTGGGGATCGATGGGGGCATCGTCGGTGTCGCCCTTGGAGGCTTGGATTGGGAGGAGCTGGGTGTCCTAGGGGACGAGGAGGAACGGCGGCAATGTAACATGTGTGATCACGGCCGGTGGGTTGATGGAGCAGTACTGGACGTAGGGCTGGCAATTTTTGACACGACACAATAACCTGACATGACACGACACGGAGTTACGCGGGTTCGGATTTCGCTAAACGTGTGTTTTGATTAAACGGGTTCAACCCGGATTAACACGATTAAATAATCGTGTTAATCCGGGTTAAACCCGTGTAACTCGTAAAACACGATTAAACCCATTTAACTAAATATGTTTAATCATTTTACTGAACCTATTTAATCCATATATATATATATATATATATATAATAATAATAAAAAGTAAAAAGTTACGGATGTTGGGTATGTCTTGTTATTAATAGTCTTTCTAATGTGTTTAATTTTTAATTTCAATAGCTTTCATTTTGTTTACTATTGAAATTGTGTTTATCATGTTGTATCGTATAGGTGTACACATGTACACGTTTAGACATGTTTACTTAAACGGGTTAAGTGTATCGTGTCGTGTCAACCCGGGATAAAATGATCGGGTTCGGGTTTGCATATTCGGACACATTTAATAAACGGATCGGGTTCGGGTTCGGGTTTAGCCTTTTACAACAAGAGACACGTTTAGATACGACACGACACAGTTTGCCACCCCTAACAGGATGTTGAGGATTCAGCGCGGGGCTTCAGAGAAGGAGATCAAGAAGGCCTTCAGGCAGCTCGACTGTCGGCGGGGAGATTTCCATCCCGCAGATTGTGAACAGCATTCGCGAGATCATGCCCAGGAGAGGGAGGGTGATACTGATGATCCGACAGTGGAGGGGCTGGCTGGCCCCCTAGGATCCTGCCGCGCGTGCTATCGACCGATGGGATGCTTCACATAGATCTAAGGGTAAAATCATAATAAACACCAAATAAGATAGTAACTTGACACATTGTCGCCGTTAAGTGACACGTCAGCCAAATTCGTCAAAAATGACGGTGTTGGCTAAACAGGGTAACATAATGATAGTTCGTGTATTTTCTTGCTAACGAAAAAAGTTTATGCTAAAAATGAGAAAATATCCAAAGTTACTATATTTTTAGGTATTTACTCTCTACTATATTTATAGGAAAAGAAACAAAGAATTCCATGATGAAGACCCATCCTTAGCAAGAGATTGCTTTGACATATTGATGTTGATGTTCATCCTAAAATGGTTGTACAATGTGGACACAATAGCGTTCCGAATAAAGATTGGTCAAATATCGATCGGTCGACGCTACTATCTAAGAAAGTAGCTTTTTTTTGTTATTTACAAATGATTATATTTGGACCGAACTGTTGGTTTTCTATGCCACCGTTACTAGGTTTTGGGTCTTGTCTTGTTGATGACAATGCCGAAGGTAAGTATATCAAGACTCTTTTTTCTAGGGGTGAGCAAAAAAAAATCTGTTTTGGGTCTTGTCTTGTTCGGTTTTTTGGTTAACCGAACCGATTTTTTCAATTTCGATTTATGTTTTTGAAAAAATCAGTTTTCGATTTCAAGTCTGTTCCACAATGTAAAAAGTCCATTGGTTTCGATTAACCGGTCGATTCAATATAATTTATTAAATTTTAATATATAATATATAATATATATATTAAATAATGATTTATAAATTATATAAAATTATAAAAGATATAAAATTTATAAAAATTTATAACAAATTATAAAAAAAAATTAAAAATTAAACTATTAATTTTTGTAGCACATTATATTGGCCCAAGTGGTTTTATTTTTTTTCTTTTTTCCCAATGAAAATTTGGCATTTATTTGGATTTTTTTCCATATGTGATTTGTATAATGTTACTATGTTTGTAGGTTAAAAATTTTATTGATTAACCGAAAATTATCGATTAATCGAATCGAAAAAATCAAAACCGAAGTGACGATTAACCAAAGTTAATGGATCGATTTACGGTTAATAATTTTGAAAAACTGAAGTTAATGAATCGATTAATAAATTTGCTAATGGATCGGTTAATCGATTCATGCTCACCCTTACTTTTTTCCATGGTGGTTGGTTAATTACTATACTCTTGTTATACATATCTCTATTTTTTATAATAAATAATATATTTTACTTTTTTTTTAACAAAAATAAAAAGTCACAGTATGCGATCATAATAGGATTCGAACCTTAGATAGGTAACACCAACTATGCTATCCATAATTAGCAAATAATACATTTTACTTGCTTATGTAAAATATTAACAATATATTATTTAATATTCTAATATAAAAATAAAAACATTAATGAAAGTACGCTTCTAATTCCCAATTTAGGATGTATCCTATAGTGAGTATAATTTAATAATCAAATGAATCCGACATATTATTTAATATTTTTAAAATAAAGTACTATTAATAAGGGGTGAGCAAAACCCGATCCGACCCGACAAACCCGAAAAAACCGACCCGAAAATTCTTCGGGTTGGGTTATTCGGGTATAACGGGTCGGGTCGGGTTAGTTTTTTTTTTTAATTTCATATAAATTTTCGGGTCGGGTCGGGTCGGGTTCGGGTGAAAACCCTATTTAACCCGACCTGCCCGATTTAAATTAAACCAATTACATACTTACCTATACCCGACTACCCGAGCTAACTCCCCGCGGCGCCCGACGCTACGCCCGAGCCCGCCCCCTCTTCTCTACCCTAACCCTACTCCCGACTCCTGATCGCCGCCCACCCTGCATCCCTGCCAGCCCACTGAGTCACCGACGCCGGTCCTCCCTCGCCTTCGCGTCCGATGACATCGAAGCTTGCGTCCGACATCTTCCTCGCCTCTTCCTCACTCCATCACTCGGCACTCGGCAGTCGCCTCCTCTTCCTCTTCTCCGGCAGTTGGCTCCTCGCCTCCGGCAATCGCCTCCTCACCTCCTCTTCCTCCTCCTCACTCGGCAATCACCATCCCGACTGTCGACGCTAGTCCTCGCTCGGCGTCTCGGGCCTCTCGACGATCCTCTTCGAGTTAAACGGGTAAATCGAGTTGGGGCCCGATTTTTTCGGGTTATTCGGGTCGGGCCCCGATTCAAAATTCAGATAGGGTCAGGTATTTTTTTTTCCATTTTTTGGGTTATACCTGATCGGGTCGGGTCGGGTATTAACCCGACCTGTCCGATGCTCAGCCTTGCTATTAATAATATAGTATTTAAAAGTTTAAAATAAATAGAAATTAATAAACTCAACATTCTTATCTTTTCTATTTTTGTATAATATTTAATTTATACTTTAATTAATAAATAATAAAAGCACCTACGTAACTGCCAACTTTAAACGACTCTCGGTACCCATAAAATGTTTCTGCGGTCAAGATAGCGAGCCATTGACTCATTTGGACCGTGCGGTCGGACGCACGCGTGTTTCGTACGAGGCCTCTCCTTAATTCTCTCCTATCTTTCTTAACCCCACATTAATTAGTCTCCCCGTATAAATACCAACTTATTCCTCTTAATTGAAATCCCCAATAAATTCCCCCTCCCCTCTCTTTACTGCCTTCTTGTCGGTACAAGTCGCCAATTCATCTCCTCCTCCACATTTTGATTCTTCCCCATCTCCAGTTTCGAACTCGCGTTCGATCCAACCCTTCTCAATTCCCCTCCGCTTCCCATCAACCTCGGCGTTCGATTCCTCAGCGATACTGTAAGTTTTACGTTTGGATCACTCTTTTACGAGATTTGGAACCATCGCATTCGGCTTTTGCCGCATTATTCGCTTTGTTCCCCCGCGGAGGTGCGTTTTCGTATGCTTTGCTTTTGCGGTTTTTCTCTTCTGGATAAGTCTTTTGTTTCCTTCAGATCCGGATTAGGTTGTCATCGGTTTCGCGAACGGCAATGGATCCAGATCGAAATTAGTTCTCCTTCTTTATTTTGTGTCCTACTCGAATGGTTTGTGTTTGATGAATTGCTTAACAGTTGATGTAATGCGTTTCCTGGGTTTCATCGCTGTTATTGTTGAAGATCTCTTGGATTTGGATTCTGTATCGGTGCGATTTTTTAAGAGTGGTTGAATTTGAATGCTGAATTGAATTGGAATTGTTTGCTTTTTGCGATACTGTTGATGGATCTACCACGTAGATGCAGCAATTTCCCTGCCAATTTATCCCTCGAAAATGATTTCCGTGCGAATTTGCATATATTTTGATCTTGAATCTGACAACTCTGAGTTGTATGAAAAATGCTTTGATCTTTTATTGCAGAGTTTAGATCATAAATGGCGACATACCAGCCCAAAAACATCCTTATTACGGGGGCAGCAGGTTTCATCGCGTCACACGTTGCCAACCGCCTCGTCCGCAACTACCCCGAATACAAGATTATAGTTCTTGACAAGCTCGATTACTGCTCCAACCTCAAAAATCTCAACCCGTCACGCTCTTCTCCCAATTTCAAGTTTGTCAAGGGTGACATTGCCAGTGCCGATCTTGTCAACTATCTGTTGATCACCGAGTCGATAGATACCATAATGCATTTTGCAGCCCAGACTCATGTTGATAATTCCTTCGGTAACTCCTTTGAATTCACCAAGAACAACATCTATGGCACTCATGTCCTCCTCGAGGCCTGCAAGGTCACTGGTCAGATCAGAAGGTTTATCCATGTTAGCACTGATGAGGTCTACGGGGAAACCGATGAGGATGCTGTGGTCGGAAACCATGAGGCATCTCAGCTTCTACCAACTAATCCATACTCGGCAACCAAAGCAGGGGCTGAGATGCTTGTTATGGCCTACGGAAGGTCATACGACTTGCCCGTCATAACTACTCGTGGAAACAATGTGTATGGACCGAATCAATTCCCGGAGAAATTGATCCCAAAATTTATCCTGTTGGCCATGAGAGGGCAACCACTTCCAATTCATGGTGATGGCTGCAATGTCCGTAGCTATCTGTACTGTGAGGATGTCGCAGAGGCTTTTGAGGTTATCCTTCATAAAGGAGAAGTGGGGCATGTTTATAATATTGGAACCAAGAAAGAGAGGAGAGTGATTGATGTGGCAAAAGATGTCTGTAAGCTTTTCTCACTAGACGCTGAGAAAGTCATTGAATTTGTGGACAATCGGCCTTTCAATGACCAGCGATACTTTTTGGACGACCAGAAGCTGAAGCATCTAGGATGGTCCGAAAGGACTGCATGGGAGGAGGGACTCAAGAGGACAATGGAGTGGTACATGAGCAATCCAGATTGGTGGGGAGATGTTTCGGGTGCACTGTTACCTCATCCACGCATGTTGATGACGTCTGTTGATGCGTCTGAAGAAACCAAGGCCATGATTTCTTATTCGTGGAATAGTCAGAACAATACGGTGGCTTCAACCCCAGTGAATGGAGAAATCACCTCTTCTACTAGCACTGTTACTTATTCTCATATCAAGTAATATCTTCGAGCCAAACAAGAAGGTCCACTCTAACAAAGAAGTTTATTCAAATGTCACAATTGTTTTAGACATTTTTGCTAAGCAGTAGAGCTTTAGTCATTGTTTAATTATTAATCTTACTCAACATATCACACAATATATGAATGACTACATGTTTTGGTATCTGAAAGACTTCTATAGTCCGGAGGAAAACTTCTTGATTTTATTTCTTTACAGCGGCCATTATATGGTTCATAATTTACGTTTCTATAATGCATCCGTTTATTGTTTTACATTCTACATTCTGTTGGTCATTTTTTTCTGGCATCATGAAGTTCAAGTTCATGGAAATGCAATGAGATTTCTTGTGTGAGCTGTTTGATTCCACATTACATTGTGTGAATGTAAATCTTAATATTATGTTAGAGTTTACTTCGAGGAAATTCCTATTTGTAGCGAGGTATGTATGAATTGGTTTTTTCGATATTGGAGAGCAGGGAAGATTCCATCTGTATTGTGGATATTATCAACTAAATTGATGAATTAGAAGAATGGAAATAAGAATAGCTACGTTGAACTGTTTTAGCAGGAATAATAAAGCGGGCGAAAATCAATAAAACTATGTGAACAAAAATGTAAATAGGAACAAAGTTCAATTCGATCTAGAAAAAATGTTAAGGAAAATTTCTTTATTCAGTTGGAATAAATTACAATTATTATTTTCTTGGCCAACATTGCACCTAACGAAAAAAACAAAGAAAGGAGAAAAGGCTATTGCAAAATATTCAATCTACCATCTTTATTTGACTACCATTGCTTGATTATAACTGTTCTGCATCATGAAAATTTGCAAATTTCACCATCACAACGGATTTGATCTCACGGAGACAAGTTAATTTGTATCAGATGCTGTCGTTGAAAATATTCTTGATTACAACTAACTAACTATGATCAAATGAGGTATAGAAATGGCAGAACTACCAAATCGCAATTAAGTGAGATGTTAACTTTTGCACGACACTGTAAAAAAACGAACGAACCATGCAATAATGACTTTACATTCTATGACTGCATCACTGTAATTCTCTGACAATTGATCATGATCCAAAAATTCCTTCCATTGAATAGTAGACCTTCAAGACTTAGTCCTCCCCAAACTACTTACTGCAATGCAGTCAATAGGTGGTTTTGCGTCAAGTTCAAGCAGGAAGTTGAAGCTTCGCATTGTTTTTCCAGCTGCAAAAACAAAACCATACATATATATGTAACTTTTTTCCACTTCATTGATCCAAAATATGGTAAAAAATTATCAACATTGATAACCTTATGAAGTAATAGTAAAAGAAGTCAGCATAAAGCGCTGTCTGGACGATGCCTGCAATCCAAGCTGTAGAAGGCAAATGAATTAGGGAAAATATTTTTTGCTGATACTATTAAACATATCAAACTACAATATCAGCTGCTTACTTATCCAAGCACTGTAATGCGGCTCTGTGACATAGCGATATATCCAGTTGAAAATGTAGAATGCACGATACGCCCTGAAGAACAAGGTTCAAGGGGAAATTATAAGTATGCATTAATTAGAATGCTTAC
The DNA here is from genome assembly GCA_034359265.1 of Canna indica. NCBI lineage: Eukaryota > Viridiplantae > Streptophyta > Magnoliopsida > Zingiberales > Cannaceae > Canna > Canna indica. The sequence goes on from CP136897.1 coordinate 21,876,382, forward strand.
CATGGAAAAATAATGGATTAAACCAGGGTATTTAAAACAACAGATGAAGCATGATCATGTTTTCTATGAAATCTCAGAGGTCCATGATAGAGAAAAAGAAAACATAATTAGGAAACTATATGGCCTGTAATTAACTACATAAAAACAGTTTATTAAAATCCTCCAAATACATATCTAAGTTGAGACAAATTCTCGAGATATCAACATTTAGATGTTAGGGACCATCAAAGTTTTGTCTTAAAAATAATACATTTTCAAGTATTCTTCCAAATATTATGCATAAATATGACTCAATCTCTTCCAAGTATTCTTCCAGAGAGCACCAACAAATAGATTGAAGCATGTATCTAGTTCCTATTGGAGGTGCAAGAGCTCAAAAATTTTGGATGAACTCAAATTAAAATAATTAGTCAATATCAACCTGAAAAGCCTTCATGATTTGGTGAATGAATACCAGATCCACAGTGATATTTTCAAAAGGTTAACAGCTCAATGGGAAAATCCAGGCAACAATAAGAAAAAGGAAAATCTAGATAAATTACTTGTCTAAATAATGACAAGTGAAATAATAGTCTTCTGCTCAAGGTAACGATTAAAGAGGAATAAAACATATTTAAAAAGTTATTATTAAATGCTACAAATAATTTATCCAAATGCAGGATGACCCAGCCAATTGATCTTAACTAGCTTTCTATCACAGAAAAAAAAGTTTCATTTAAGAGTATAGATTAAATAATGTTCTATAAGGAAATCAGCATGAGTAGATTACATTAACCTAAAAAATGTCACAGTCCAATGCAGGATGACACCACATAGACTATTATTTGCCTACAGATCAATAAATTTGTATGGCAATTTAACTTTATTTCAAGACCTTTCGACTCATGAGTCATGACCTATATCCCAGTCCTAAAAGGCATTGCATCTCCTTATTAAGTAGATTTCAGTCAATATTTTCCTGAAGGAGCTTTGAACAAGGACAACAGATTATATAGTGGATATAGATAAATTTGATTGGATGACCAACTTCCCCAAAAGCTTAAGCTGTTAAGAAAAAGACCAATATATGCAATTGATATACTTAACAAATATACTTAAGGCACTTGCCTGATCAAGAATAAGGAACATAGATAGATACATACAGACAAGTTCAATATAATCTCCTTATCAATCAAGTTACACATAACCTTTTCTCTGAAACAAAGAATATGAATAGTAGAACTTGTTAAAAACAAATCAAGGGGAGGATATCAGAGTAATACCCTAAGAAGAGGACATATTGGCCAGTCAAGTTGTCTACATTTCCACTCCTCTGAAGCAAAACCAATTGAGGAAGAATTGCAACAGCTTCTAAAAATATGGAAAACGCCCAAAACACCTACAATTGACCACTTGCTGCAACATTTAAAAAGAAAAGTACATCTAACAGCAGAAATAGAACAAAGATCCATACAAGTAAAACATCATAATAAATACGGCTGTCCGTTCTTTTTTCTTTACCCAAACTTCAACCCAAACCCGAACCGAATAATTCCTAACCCGATTTAACCCGAAAACCGAAATTTTAATTAATTCGGTTAAAAATTAAAAACAATTGCTTAATACCTAATTACTTACCTGGGTTAAAAATTAAAAAGAATATTATTTTTTTAATTAATTCGGTTTTCGGTTCGGGTCGGGAACTTCCGGGAACCGAATCCGAACCGAAATCCAAATTTCGGTTCGGTTCGGATCAAAGACCCGAACCTACAACCGCTGAAACTGAACCGAACCGAAAAAATTGGTTCGGTTTTTCGGTTCGGTTCGGTGTGAACCGAACAATGGACACCCCTAATAATAAAGCCTAATCTTACTGCCTAATTAGTTCCATACTGTTCTTTTTTTGTTGGAAGAAAAATGATTTTAAGAAAATTAAGATGTTATTCCATTACAAATAAATGTACATTATTTGGATCATCAGGGAAAGGTAATAAGTTTCCGTTTCAGATTTGAGCATTTGGAGTATGGAGGAAAAGAAAAGTTATATCCTTGAGGAATAACAGGAAGTAGTGATCTTTAGAAATTCTCTCTTTCCCAAAATAATATGTAAAATGAAAAGTTGTTTTCCTAGAAAGTTCTGAGACCAAGTATCCAGATCTTTTTGTTTCTATAAGTGAATCAAACACTGAAAAGGAAATTCAGAGAATTGTTACCAAGGAATTATCTCTATTAACATAGACACCCTTAGTGCTTAACTATTCAGCTGAGGAATGATATTTGAGAAAATAAAAATAAACTGATAACATTGTAAACTTGTAATAGAAATGGCAAAATAATAAGATATGGTTTCTGTAAATCTGGTAATCAAGTTGTTAAGCCAAGCTTTTTCTGGCTTATCTAAATTGTGGTAGGTATCTTCAGTGACAGAACCTGTGCCCAAGGGATGGAACATAAACATTAATTGGACATACAAAAAACCATGTTTTATCAATGACTAGGGGACCAAAAAGTAGCTAAAGATTTTAGTGTGCTTTGCCAAGACGACCTTGCCAGGACTGTCTATGCAATAACTATACCTCATCCAAGATAATACCTCTGAAACTGCTTATCATAATCCTATCTGTCATTCTGTCCTACGAGAGTTTTCATGATTTATGGATGAACAAATGGATCACAATGCACTGGCTCATTATATGAACCAATTTACTATAGTTGCAATCGTCCAGAGCAAAGATTACTTCTTGTTGTGAGTTAAGCTTGGAAAGAAGGGTATTCAAAGTTGTAGAGATATAGTTGAAACTTTGATATATATGGATTTCAGTGCAGGAAATGCAAGAAACAATCAAACACCACAGAGTGGAGTGGAGTGAAGTCAAGTGGAGTTGCTTACTTGACAAAGAACAGACAAAATTTATGTGGGCTGCAACTTGACCAGCATAGCCAAAAAATTGAGGAATTGCCTGTCTTTTGGTTCAGTGGCATTAAGATGGAAAGGCAGAGTAGATAATGATTAAATCACATAATTAAGGCCTAAAACTTGACCATGATATTGTGGACAAGGTTCAAGTTTGGACATGATTTACACTAGTTGACATTGAATAGACAAGATCAGTTAGATTAAAAAAAAAACTTGAGAGCCTTATAGTACAGTTGTCTTTGAATCACATTTGCTCCAAAAGTTTTATTGTCTGTTTCAAGACATTTAAAATTAGGTTTGGATCAACTAGAATGTGATTATTGGTCTATTTGAAGTAGTGCCAAATCCTAACAGGGAAATAAAAGTGATCAGCTGGTCTTGTCTTTCTTTCCATATAGATGGATGCTTTTTGATTTGAGACATTGCTTAAGTGTGCTAAACACACTAAAACATCCATAGGAGAGAATTCAGCTAGAATTTTTGCAAAGAGATCATAATGCTATAAGAAAATGAAGACACGTTGGAAGTTGGAACAAACACTACAAACCTAGTATGAGTAAAATAAGGCTGCGAATATGATTAAAGACAAAAATACTGTTAGGTGTTTAGCATTACCACACTACCTAGTTGTTGAGTCAAGGGTTTGAGTTTTGAAACAGACTACATGAACTTCCTCTTATAAGATTAAATATTTTTCTCTAACTAATATATATTGATACTACCCTTTTTCTCCTCTCCTTGCACACTCTTACACCAACATGGCCATTATTGCTGGTCCAAACATTCTAACTGTATATGCCTATTTTTTCTCCAGTGGTTTCTTATTTTCAGCCAAATCTATTTAACATCTGTCAAAGCGATCTTCTACATAGACTATGACCAAACAGTGTTAGAAACAAAAAACATAGCTTCTGATATGCAAATGTGAAATTCTACGAGTATTTTAAGCGATGGTGAAATCAATTCTAAATGAACAAATGCAACAAGGCGTCCCATATACAAGATCACCCATGGGAGGTAATAAAAATTTAAAATAAAGGGAAAAAAAATAAGATAGCTGATTACTCTCCTATACCAATGTAATTGTTCAGTACATATGTAACATGGATGTTTAATTATCATCCCCACGATGACCTATTGGTTATGATCATTATGCCATGATTAGGTTTGAAAAAAAATCAAGTTAAAACCTCGGGGTAGTCATGGTTCTGAAAATAGAAAAAGAAAATACACCAAAAGTTAGTAATACATATATGAGGGGTATGTCAGCAAGTTTACCCGCAACATGCAAAAGCTCAGGGCGTTTGCTCATATTGGAGCAATATCCATGGTATTTTTCCATCCATCTCAAAAACAGTATAATGGATCAAAAGATAAAACAGTCAATTAGAAAAACTAATGCTAAATCTAGTAGAGATAGCAGGAGTAAGGATCAAAAGAATTGTACCAAATGATAAATTGTAACTAACTAACTAACTATCAACATTCATCACTGTCATAACTGATAATTTATCCTATCATTGACCAAAGATTCCAATACCCTAGTTGGAGTGCCTTGTTTGCATCGTAATTGAATATTACATCTAAACTGAGCATAGTGCACCTATTTACGCATAGGTGGAAGGATCAATCTTGTACCAATAGAGAATGAGTTAAACATATATTTGGAAATCTCATTCTTCTACAACTTCATTCAAACCACTTCTCTAGGGAAAAGAATCTTCAATCCATAACAGGAAAGAGCCCTTGATAATTTCAACTCTAAATGGAAAGAACTGCATTGAAAATATTCTGCATTCTAACTACTGAAAAGTCCATCCATTGAAGAACAAAAGTTAAATAGGTAATGCACAATAATATTCCCAACTTGAAGGTGTCAAAACAAAACCAAGACAATAAACAGATCATTTTTTCCTGAGAGACCGAAAGGAAATATTTTTACACTGATACTTTATTAGATCTAGATAAAGCAGTTGAAACCTCATAAGGAATGTTGACAAATGACGAGCCACAACTCCGCACATGCAGACTAGTGCAAGCAGTTCTCGTTCCCCATAAATAACTCATCAAATTATCAGCTCAAAAGCATGAAACGGTGACAATTTTAGAAAACTTCGAGCCATATGACCTAATGGAAACAACCGAATGAAATGACATGAGTCAGATTAATGATCGCACAGAAGTACCTCGCGGATCGTGAACTTGTCATGGAAGAGCAGCGCGAGAACAAAGCTACCGCCAATGAGGATGTAATGCCGAAATGTATCCTGATCCCTGTCGTAGGTTCGCCGTACCAAGGGGTGGCGCCTCATGCACCAAACAATGGCGAACGAGCTGGTGATGAAGACGATCTTCATCAGGGTGTTGTACATCGACACGACGTAGGTGAAGAGATCCAGGTACCGGGTCAAGAACACCAGCGCGTACAGCTCCTGCGTCTTGAGCGAGATTCCTAGAACCACGAAATGCCCATAATATCAGAGCGTGAAGTGGGGGGGGTGGGGGGGGGGGGGAGGAGGGGGGCGAGATTCAGGGGGACGAGTGTTGGAGTTGGGAGGGGAACCTGAGCAAGACTTGGTGGCGTAGATCTTGAGTAGGAGGACGAGGACGCTGAAAAGGTGCGACATATCGCCGGCGAGCCGGAAGGCGTTCATGGCGGAAGCGGAGAAGGGGATGCAGACGGTGAGACTGTTGTCGCCGGTGGATTATTTTTAGGGTTTAGGGAATTCAAAAAAGAGAAATGGGTTCGGAGTTCGGACGGGCCGGCAAGCAGAGCGTTACGCGGAGGCGTGCAAGAGGGGCAGATGACGTGGCTGCATGGAATCGAATGTGCTCGAAGGAAAACGAATATATCGACCGCATAAGATAAATTGTGCGGACGACACGTGATGCATGCATGCAATTTTACCTACATCCATCTAAATCTTGACCCAATTAGGTAAATCTGACTTAAGTTCTTTGTTTTATGGATGAATCATGAATTGGACTAACACTTTTAATTTGATCAAATTAGGTGCAAAAGCACACGCGCTCGTTAATCAGACTCAAGACAAGTCAGATATTACTTAACCTGAAGGCTTCATCCAATTATAAAAGAATACTCACGTCCTCATTAATTACAAGAAATTCGTCAATTACAAAATGATATATATATATATATATTCAGGATTAGCCTCAGCTCATTCTAAGTATATCCCTACGAGATTTATATTATTGTCGGACATCTTTTATCTTACATTATATACAGACACGACTCACATTAGATATAATCTCGATTTTAATTAATTTTTATACACATGACACGTGTATCTTTCTTATTTGAACATCAGAGTATTTTTGCAGGTCTCTCGTCGGAGTTGCACCGAACTAGGAGACGCGCAGGACCGCATCATCCGGTCTCCAAACGAGAACAAATGAGATAGGATATTTTTTCAAAAAAATAATTCAAAATGACTGAGGAGCGCCCAATGGGCATATGCTTGTGAACTTTTAATAGATCACTTTTCTTCAAGTGTAACTACTACGAAGTCGGGCTTCATCATATAAAGTCCCTCGTGAGAGTGAATCTAACTTTATTAAGTGAGCCTAGTATCAATACGACTGAATTTAAAGTAAGAATGAATATGCGTTGTGAAAGAGTGAACATAATACTTCTACTTTAGGGTTTTTTATATAATGATGCTATGTTCACTCTTAATTAACAATGCTAGGTGCACTCATGTGCTATGTTCACTCTTAATGATGTTATGTTCATTATTAAAGGTAATTTTTGCCCACAAATTATTAAAAATAGGATAAAAATATTCTTAAACTATTCTTTGGTTGATTTTTACCCTTAAATAAACGAAAACAATTAAAAAATACTCTCAAACTATTAGAAAATTGGTGAAAATATATTTTTTGATAGATTTTTTACCCTTAAATAAACGAAAATAGTTTAAAAAATATCAATATTTTTACTCATGTCTAAAGATAGAAAGAGTTTTTTTCTTTAAAAATGGATAAAAATATTAATATTTTTCAACTATTTTTATTTGTCTAAGGATAAAAAATTTATCAAAAAATAAGTTTGTGTATTTTTATTTATTTCTAATAGTTCGAGAGTATTTTTTAGTTATTTTTATTTATTTAAAAGTAAAAATTAATCAAAAAAAATTAAAAAAATATTTTTATCTTATTTTTAATAATTCAAAAAAAAAATCCTTGAATTTTTTTCCTTTCCTCCGCACTCAAGTATCTGCATAATTACTTCTTCCCGCTTGACGTCAAGTGCGTACTTCAAGCTTAGTATTAATATTATTTATATTCTTCACCAAAGATACTAACTCCCGAGCCCCAAGGTGCATCATTCTCTACATCTAGTATCCTCGTTGCTCTACTACAATTATAAACAACTGCAATCATCCTAATTCTCTTATTCCTTATATTATTTATTTCAAACCATGTTATCTTCAATTTTGCATGCGAATAATTCCTAGCTTTCCCTACACCACGATAAGCAAATAACTATTTGCTATCGTCATTTAGTAAAAAGGCAAAATTAATAAAAATATTTTGAATTATTAAATTTTTAACAAATATAACTCATATTTTTATTTATAACTAATTTATATTTAAATTTTTATTTTGATATCAATTATATACTCCCGTCAGCTAAGTGTTAAAATAGTCATTATATACTGACTGGACTGCACAATCAGCATAAATAAATTAATTTTTTATTTTTATTGAGTATAAATTAATTACAAATAAAAATATGTATTAGATTTATTAAAAATTTAATAATTTGAGATATTTTCATTAATTTTCTCTAGGACAAAATTATCCTTCCTTCCACGTAGCATCATAATAAAAGTACCTTTCCTGCTTGAAACTTGTAACTCTACCCCATCTCTTTTCTTTGTGTCATCATTTTTCTCCATTTATTTCTAATAGGGCATGTTCACTCCATGAGATAAAGAAAGATAGAGTAAAAAATTGATTAATATATATTATTTATTTATGAGGCGTTTGATTGCCCGCAAGTGCAAATGCTGCAACTCTAATTACAAAATTTAGATAACAAATTTATTTGGTTGACTGCAAAAGTATTTTACAATATTTACTAGTTGCAACTTGTATTTATAATATTATTTGCAGATCGTAAATGGAATTACAGTCCAAAAAGCTCGCAATACAAGATTGCGGATTTGCAAATGCAATAATTTAAGTATTGAAAAATAATTAATTTTGGCGACTTAGAATCGTCGGATGGAGACAGGATAAATATCAAAATTGTAGGTATTCACGTGTTGAACACGATAATAGTGTTAGATTTTAGATCTGATGTCGTTTGATAGATTTTTTAAAATATATTTTTAGTATTATACAAAATTTAAAAATTATTAATTTATATTGATAAATAATTAAATAATGTAAAACAAATTTTACCCCAACCCGGCACGGGATCGCCACTTCGGGCTCAGGTCGGTCCTCGAGCTATAAGGCCGGGTCGGACCTACATCCCCAGGTCTGACACAATAATGGGTTCCCTGATCATGATTTTATCGTGTCGGGCTATCAAACTAGGTCTGGAAAATAGTATCGTGCCTAAGTTTTCGGCCCAATTTGAAAAAGAATCATGCTCGGCTCGGCCCGGCTCAAAAAAATTCCTACCCAGCCCGACTTGGCTCAAAAAAAAAAGAAAAAAATGTGTGCCGACCCAACCCGACTCGGCCCAAAAAAATTCGTGCCTGGTCCGACCCGACCCGAAAAAATTCTTGCCAGCCCGAATCGACCTAGCTCGAAAAAGTTCGTACCCGACTCGACCCTTAAACACTAGCCTGGCCTAGCCCGGCCCGGCCCGACACCAAAAATAATGGGTCACACGACCTGGACCATTTAGCCCGATACCACTAAAACATATTTAAAATCGAGTTTAAACCTGATAATTAATGAATTTTAAACCCGCTAATACTGATCTGAAGTATTTATCAGGCTATCAGGCCGGTCTGGCCCGATAACACTTGGCTCGACCAGGAAGGATTAGGGATCGACCTCTATATTAGATCGTGCCAAAATTACTAGACCTAGATATGAACATATAAGTTGCAAGTGTAATTACAATTTCTATTTGCGGCCAACCAAACGCTTGCAAATAGAAGTTGCAACTCTACTTGCGGGCAACCAAATAGTATGTTGCAAATTCTATTCGCGGGTATTTATTTTTGCATGCAAATACTTTTTACAGCATTTGCACTTGCGGACATCCAAATAACCCCTTAGTGCATGTATTAGAAGAAAATGAGAATAAGAGAATATAAAATTAATATTATATCCGATGTATATCAAATTTAAAAAATTCATATTCAATCCTCTTTCATTTATTATCCAATCTAATCCTATCGTATCCAATGAAGCAAACATACAAATATAGTTGTTCACATTCTTGTATTCTACAGTGTAATTGAGAGCTTTACAAAAATCGCTTTGAATCTACTCTCTCTCTCTTCTTATGTTTCAAATTATTTCTATTCTTTCGAAAAAGCCACTAAGTGTTTACATTAATAGTAGTCAAACTATTTACTAATTCTAATGGAAAAGGTACAAAAATGTCTCTAACATTTTTTCACGGGTACTAAAATGTCTCTAAGGTTTTTTGAGGATAAAAAATACCCCTTACGTTATGGAATTGAGTACAAAAATGGCCCTATAGGAAAATAGCATTAGTTGAGGGATAACAGAGCTGATATGGCTGATGACTAGGACTGATGATGTGGATATGTGGTGCGCATGCAGGCCAAGACGTTTTCTCACATGTACTAAAATGCCCCTCACGTTTTCTCACGGGCACTAAAATGTCCCTAACGTTTTCTCACGGGTACTAAAATGGCCCTAACGTTTTCTCACGGCAACTAAAATGCCCCTAACATTTGTTTTGGAGCTAAAATACCCCTGAGGTTATTGAAAATAGTACAAAAATGACACTAAGCTAACTTTTGTTAGGTGAGACTTAATGGAGATGTCGTGGATGCTGACAAAGATGTTGACTTTACATATAGCACACATGTAGAAAATAACTTGCCATGCAAGCAACACGTAAGAAATCGAAATTGAAACTGAAACCAAAATCGAAAATCGAAAATTTAGAAAATTAAAACCAAAACTGAAACCATCGGATCGGTTAATCGAAAAATTTGGTTCGGTTACGGACCAATTTTTCGATTAACCGATTTTTTTTAAAAAAAATCTCACCCTTACGTTGCATCTTACGTGTTGCTTGAGTGGCAAGTTGCTCTCTGCATGTGCGTCACGTGTAAAGTCAACATCTCTATCAGCATCCACGACATCTCCATTAAGTCTCACTTAACAGAAGTTAGCTTGGTGTCATTTTTGTATCATTTTCAATAATCTCAAGGGTATTTTTGCTCTAAAACAAACGTTAGAGGCATGTTAGTACCCGTGAGAAAACGTTAGGGATATTTTAGTACATATGAGAAAATATTAGGGGCATTTTAGTACTTGTGAGAAAATGTCAAGGGCATTTTAGTACTTGGGAGAAAATGTCTTGGCATGCATGCACACCACGTGTCCACGTCATCAGTCCAGTCATCAGCCACGTCAGCTTCGTTATCCCTCCATTAACGATGTTTATCTTTAGGGGTATTTTTTTACCCAATTTCATAACGTCAAGGGTATTTTTGATCAAAAAAAAACCTAGGGGCATTTTACTACCCGTGAGAAAACGTTAGAGGCATTTTTGTACCATTTCTCAATTCTAATTTATAACCCTTAGCCTCCTTTGTCTAATTATATATACTTAAACGCTATCCCTAACCTTCTTTGAGCAAACCTGTAATTAATAATCTTTTGCAAAATAAGCGATGCGGACCTTCTCTCTCTCATGATAACTAGGGCGATGGATATCCCTAGGGTTTTCGGCCCCCTTTCCATGCCGCCGTCGCCCCCCCCCCTTCTCCTCCCGATCCCACCGACTCCTCTTCCTCTTCCTCCCCTCCTTTGTTAGAGAAAGCCTCTCCATCTGTCTCTGGGTCTCTCTCGATTAATGACGCAAGATCGTTCCATCCCCTTTCGAACTGGAGAAGCCCTCAACGTCCTCCGGATCTCTGTCGGCTACCGCTGGTACGCTACCTCCTCGGCAGAAACCCTCCTCTTGGGCGGAAATCCTCAAGGGCACAAACCCTAATACGATCATAGGTGTGCATCCTTCCCCCTTTTTTCAAAGATCAAATCCTCTACCTCCGATAGGGTGGTCTTCACTTCTGATCAAATCCAAGCCCTCCGACAACCATGGGAGGCGAGTTTGGTAGGTAAATTCCTTGGCAATCCCCCCCACCCCCTCTTGCTTTGATTCGATCTTGGGCCACACGTTTGTGGTGTCTTCATGGGTTTCTCTTTGTGCTTGATCTAGACGTTTTTTTTTTGTTTTTCAGTTTTCATCATTTGAAGCCACAAATTTTGTTTTAACGGGTGGTCTGTGGTCTCTGAGAGGATATTATCTGCCTCATACCATGGAAACCCTTATTTAAACCCTGGGAGGAACATTTTTCTACTGCGTCGAATTGGCTCCGTCTTCAATCCTTGTCGTTTGAATTTTGGAATGCGAATTGCATCAGGCATATATATTGCTAGTAAATTTGGTTCTATTTTACGAATTGATGACCGATCTTTTGGTTTTGAGCATGGTAAATATGTTCGTGTCTGTGTAGAATTGGACTTGGCTTTACCCCTTCGTTAGGGGGTTTGGGTCACTGTCAATTATTCTGATTTTTTCCTCTCTGTTTGTTATGAGAATTTGCCCTCCCTTTTGTTTTCAACGTGGCATCATTGGTCATTGTGAATTTGACTGTCCATCTCTTTCTAAAAATAAAAACCCTAATCCGTTGGTTCCAAAATCTTCTGAGTTCTCAAATGATATTAATATTCCGGAGGCTTCCATGAATTTGGATTCTGATCCTACCCCGACTTTGGTCAACTCTAATCCTGGGTGCTTGAATGCTCATGCTCCTCTTAACCTTGAATCGGCTGTTGGGCCTTGGATTGAGGTCCAAAAGAAAAAAATAGCCGTAGGAGCAGTCCTCGTAGTGCGCGCCAAACTTCTTTAGTGAAGAATGGTCGTGCTCGGACCATGGAGAAAAGTGGATCCTTTGGATACCTTTGCAGCAGGTAAAAGTATAGTTTCCCCAAAGCTTTTTACTGTAAATGTGAATGATATAGATAATATTCTTGTGAGTAGATCCCGCAGTTCTTCTGTTAACATTAAAAATAATGTTAATTCTTCCTCTTATAATAATGTCCCTAAGCAAATGAAACCTCCTGTTAAATCTTCTACTCAAGCTCTGGTTTATGTTCCTGTTAAAAACAAATCTTTGGGCATTGACTCTCCTGGAAGTAGGTCTCTCCCCCAATTAGCTTCAGAATTGAACCAAGCTTTTAATGCTCAAGCTGCTAGTATGGAGAAAACCGTGCTGTTAGATCTAGCACTAGGAAATATAATAAGACCCCCAAACAGAAATCTCAATCTAATGCTAAATCTAGTACTTCTAACCCTTCCTCTTCTAAGTCTGGCTCATCTAATAAAAGACTTAGACCTACATCTTCTTCTGATGACATGGTTGTAGGTGAAATTCCTATTCAAGGGACTAAGATCCCTAATGAAAAAGCCATAGTTATTTATGAACACACTTAATTGGAATGTTAGAGGAGGGTGGAGAAAGCCTGTTAGGGATTTCATTTCCATCCAAATTAAAACTTCTAATATTAGACTTTGCATTCTTCAGGAAATTCATCTTGATGAGGCTAAATCTAAGCAACTTTTAAGATCTCTGGGTAGAACTTGGACTAGTGTTATTCAACCTAATCTTGGTGCTTCAGGGGGAATTATTGTAGCTTGGAATACTTCCTATATTAAGGCTCAACTTATTTTTTCTTTTGCCCAAGTGATTAATATTGTTGCTAAGATTGATGATAATGAGCCTTTTTTACTTTTTGCTCTTTATGCTAGTACTGACCCCTCCTTGAGAGCTTCCCTGTGGCACTTCTTTAATCAATTAGACTTGCATGCTTACCCTTGGCTGATTCTGGGAGACTTCAATTGCATCCTCAACAGTCATGATAAACTGGGTGGTGTTCCTTTTAAAGTGACTAAACCTATTTCTGACTTTAGAACCTTTGTGGACACTTGTGGTTTAATTGATCTAGGTTTTTCTGGTAACAAATTTACTTGGTCTAATAATAGAGCTGGCAATGCTAAAATCTTGATTATGCTAGATAGAGTTTTCTCCAATGCTGTTTGGCTTCATTACTATGGTAATACCTCTATTCAGCACCTTAGCCACATTACTTCTGACCATGGACCTTTACTAGTGACTATTCCTAATCATAAACAAACTAGGAATAAGATGTTTAGATTTCAGTCCTTTTGGACTGAGTATGAGGATATTAAAACTGTCTTTGATAATGCCTGGAATGGTTTTAATTCTAATGAGAATTCTCCTATTTTTTCTAGTAAGCTTAGAAATACTAGAGGAGCTCTCTATCATTGGAACAAGCATGTCCTAGGTAAGATAGAAGATATTCTTGAGTCTACCCTCAATGATATCTCTCTTGCTGGGGACCTTGAATCCTCCTTGTTGGCTCCTGCTGACATTGACGGCAAGCTTAGATCCCTTTATAATAAATACAATGCTCTTCAAAGGCAAGTATGTCTTAAATGATGGTTTAAGTCCAAAACTAGATGATTGCAAGATGGTGATAAGAATACAACCTATTACCATAGAGTTGTTACCATGAAACGTAGGATTAACTTCATTTCCTCTATTACTACTCCTCTGAATGAATCTATTACTGATAATGCTTGTATTCGGAATGAATTTGCTTTGCATTACTCCAATCTTTGGTCTGCTCCTTCTTCCTTGGCTATGATTAACTGTCATTGGCCTATTTTTAATTCCATTCGTACGAGTCTTATAAATTCTCTTACCAAACCTTCTCCCATGAAGGAATATGAGACACCATTAAATCTCTTGGGAACGGTAAGAGTCTTGATTATGATGGATTCATAGTAGAATTTTATAAACATTATTGGTCTATTATTTCTACAGATTTCTGTAATGTTATTTCTGCCTTTCATGAAACCTTCTTGGAACCAAACATTGATCACATGTATACCTAAGTGTTCTACTCCTAAGCTGGTAAAGATTTTCGACCTATAGCTCTTTGTAATGTTTGCTATAGAATTCTTTCTAAATTATTGGCTAACAGACTGAAAATTACTTTGTCATTCTTAATTTCTAAAGAGCAATCTACCTTTATAAAAAGGAGGAGTATTCGTGATAATATTTTAGTTGTTCAAGAATTAGCTCACTCATTTAACTCTAAGAGTAAAACCCCTTTTTATCATTGTTAAACTAGATGTCGAAAAGGCTTTTGATCTCTTGAGTTGGGATGGCATTCTTAAGGTTTTGAATTTGAATGGTTTTCCTGAAACATTTATTGCTTGGATAAAAAGTTATATTTCCTCTACATCTTTTGCTTGCTTAATTAATTAATGCTCAAGTTTCAAAATTTTCCCTGCTAACAAAGGCATTATACAAGAGGACCCTTTGTCCTCATTTCTGTATATTCTAGTTGCTCAAATTCTTTCAAATTTAATTAATGAGCATGTGGATAATAATCTGTTTACCCCCTTCAAATTCAATTCTTTAGTTGTTTCACGCCTATGTTTGCAGATGATCTGGTTTTAATTTTTAAAGCTAATGCCAAAAGTATTGCCTCATTTAGAAATATTTTTCAAAGGTATGAACACCTCACTGGTCAAAGGATTAATACGAATAAATCTGAAATCTATTTTCCTAGAGATACTTCTATTTCTTTTAAGAGATCTATCCTTAATGCTCTTCATATGAAAGCTGGTAATTTTCCCTTCAAATACCTAGGCTCAATGATTTCTCCTAGGAGACATTCTCCTAGATCTAATGACTTCATTCTGAATCAGATTAGTAATAAAATGGGTAATTGGAAAGCTAATTATCTCTCCCAAGTTGGGAGACTTATTTTAGTTAAATCTGTTCTTAAATCTATTCATATTCATTCTCTTTCTGTCACTTCGTTAAATAATGATATCTTAGATAAGATAGAAAGTAATATCAATGGCTTTTTATGGAACAAGGGTATACATGCTATAAGCTGGAATTATGTTACTCTTCCTAAACAACAAGGTGGTCTAAGTATTCAGGACATCTATAACAAGAGTTTGGCCTTGTAAGCTAAAATGGTTCAAGCTTATTTGAACAATGAGGACACTCTTTGGGTCCAACTTGTTAAATCTAAGTATCAACCCATTACATTTCGTACTAGGTTACCCTTCTAATGTCTCCTGGGCCTGAAAACTTTTCATTAAAGCTTTCCACTATCTGAAATTTGATTTTCATAAACTAATTGGTGATGGTTCTCAAACTTCTTTCTTCAATGACAAATGGATTTTAGATTTGCCCTTATATTTAAAATCAACCTTCATCAATGTTAATTTGTTTCATGTTATTACTCATGTTAATCATCTTATGCTTAATGATGCTTGGTCTGACTTTATTGGTAAATCTGTTTGCAATGATGACTTGTGGAAAACTATTGAGGGATTAAGGTTGCCTAGAGAATCCTATGATGATCACTATATTTGGATGAATGAGGATTCTAGTAGTATTTTTTCTTCCTCGGCTTACAAGTTTCTTAAATATAGAGATCATTTCTTTGTTGTTGTGAATCATATTTGGAATAGAATTGAAAGTTACCTATTTTTCCGAAGGTAAAACTTTTTCTATGGAAGTTTTTTCACTCCCGGTTATCAACTCGTTTACCACTCTTTAATTTGGGTTATTCTGATTCTACTTTATGTGTTTTATGTGGTCTTCATGAGGAATCTATTGATCACTTATTTTTCAGTTGTTCTTTTGCTATGAAGATCTGGTCTCTTCTAAGTTCTAAACTAAATTATGTTTTCACTCCAATTTTGGAATGGTGTTCTGGTAGCTGATTGCTGCTATTTTCTTCTCCTTTAATGGATTTGGGGCCCTCAACCATTGTTTTTTTGGTATTTTAAAAATTGTGTTTTGCAGAGGGAGGAGAAACCTACCATTATCAATGCGGTCAACAGAATTCTCTAATTTTCATGGTAATCGATTAAATTAAATGTTTTTTAGGACAATACTCTTCAATCTACTTTAATCTCTCAGTGGCAATCACCTTGTCTTCATTCTATCAAAATTAACTGTGATGGCTTTTTTTTATCGAATGAGGGAGGTGCCGGTTATGTTTTGAGAAACCACTCGGGTAATTGCATTTACATGGCTTCCATTTATTTCTCTGCTGACTCTGCTTTGTTTTGTGAAACAAAAGCCGTGTGCTTGGCCCTTTCTTATGCAACTTCTGTTAGCATTGACAACTTGAAGATTGAATCTGATTCCAAACAGCTAGTTGATTGTCTTAATCATTCCTCCCTTATTCCTTGGAGAATTCGCTCTCTGGTGTAAGATATTTGGTCTCTAAAGAATTCATTTTCTATTGTAAATTTTAATTTTATTTCTCACAAAATTAATAAAGCAGCGCATTAAGTTGTAATCAGGGCTCGTATCAATAAAAACTCATCTGTCTGAACTTCTACTAGACCCCCTGAAGTAGAAAGCATCCTTGCTAATGATGTAATGAACTCTTGCCTCTCGGTAGATTAATAAAAAAAAATTCTTTCTTTGATTAATTTTTTTTTTTTGCAAAATCACATTCAAGAAAATTTGATTGGTGTTATCTTCACTTGTTACGATCTATGCAACTTTTAGCTTTCAAAATTATTAAATCTTTCAAATTACTTTAGAGTTGGGAGTCTACCCTAAATTAATTTATATATAAACATATTTACTCATTGTCCACCATCTTTACCAATTAAAATTCGGCCCCTCCTTCAATTCTTCTTTGCTTTTCAAATAGTAGTAAGCTACCTTAACTAGCTATTAGCCGCCCTTTATAATCCTCTGTCCATACCCGATTGTCTTTTTCTTCAACAACGTATACTTGTATCCCTTTGATGCACTCCTTCATATTACTAAAAAATTATTGTTTAAATCTCCGCACTCTAATCATTCCCTAACAATAGTTCCTTTTTTTTACACAAAAAGGAAAACATCTTCAAACAGGTCACTCTCCACTTGATTGAAGAGTGAAAGGTACAGAGAGCCAATTGGCCTTGTATTCCTCGCCTGCAACCAAGCAGGAAAATATTTTCTCTTGAAGATATTCAATTGTATAACAATAGCTCATTCATCATTTTAAATTTACACAATTTATGAAAATTAAAGTTAGCCACTTGCGCAAAGAAATCCCATTGAACCAAGGATCATCTCTGATTTTAGATTACATTCCATTTTTTATACTTATTCTCAAACCATCTTTTGACTCCTCTATGCTTATTGCAATACCCATGACAAACTAGCAACAACTTGAACACAAATTGAAACTAGCAACAACTAGAACACAAACTGAATTTCTAAGGATATAATCATCCATTTTCTCCTCATACAAAGAAGACAGTACATTTTTTCTCTCAATCCAATACAGGTAAAATTCTCCTTCCCAACATTGAACTTTTTGTTGTATTTAAAACTCTTATAGCAAGTCCTCCCTCACTTTGGATAAATGTAATTGTTAGGCCTTGTTTGGATGAGGTAAAATATGATTTAGTAATGTATGATATGGTATGGTACTGTAAAAATTATTATCTTATTTGGGAGGACGGTATGGTATGGTATGATATGATTAAATGATAGTAGCTATGGATGAGAACAGAGTCTTAGTTAAACCAATCAAGAATGATAAATAAAAATTTAATATGATACGAATATATAAAGGATATAAGAGAAATTATAAATTTTGATTGATGATATTTTAGAAATAAAATTTCATGAAATCATGAGAAACCACCAAATTCATGGTTTAAAAACTTGGCCAAAATTTATGATTTTCAAACCATGAGATTACTATACCATACCATGACCATTTATTAGAAGTCTTCACAAACATAAAATTAAATCATATCATACCATAATAAATCATACTCTATCATAAAACAAACAAGGCCTTAGGAGTTTTAGACACATTTAAGGGGGGTGAAAAAAGTGTCTTCGCTAATATGAACTAAATGATAATTTTACCAACTTAAGTCAATATTCTAATGAAATTTTAATATTTCAAGTTAAGCGAAAAGTAAGTGATATATCAAATGAAAGCAAACACAATTAAGCAATGTAAATGTTTACTACTTAACCAAGTCACTTAGGATTTTCAACCAAGTAGACTAAATAAAATAGTTTCGCTAAAGAGAATTTACAAGCTAAAGTTACAATCGTCAACTTCGATGAAATCTCCAACACCTCAAACTCTAAGAATAATTACTCTAAACTAGCAAACTTGGACTTATGCCTCTACACCAAGATAATACTCAATCATAAGACGTATACTAGGTCTACAAACAATCTTTAATTAAACCAAAAACAAATTTAAAATACAACTAAATGGAGCAAAACATGAAACAAATAGTACTTAACAAAATTTACATGCATCTTAGCTTCTCTTGATACTTTGATGATGAATCAAAGCTCGATCACGAAAATACTTCAAAGCTATAAGGTTTAATCTTAAGGAATGGCTCAACCAAAGCTCACAAAGATTTGAGGATGTTTCAATGGGTTCAATAACCTCTTAAGGAAAATAGGTAAGAGGTATTTATAGACTTTCGTAAAGTGGAGGCTCAGACAAAAGAAATCTCAATGTACGATCGAAAAAAGAGTCGCTAGGTTTGCTTATCAAACCTTTGGATGAATGTTAGTCGACCCAGAGGTGGCAACGGCCCAGGCCCGGCCCGGCCCGAAAATTTAATTTTTAAATTTAAATTTTTAAAGGTTTAAAATTTAATTTTAAAAATTAATGGTTACGAGTGAGTTTTGAACTTAGACCTTTAGTTTTATTTGAGATAGTTTAACCATTGTACTAAGTTTTATTATATATTTTTAACACATTTTTATATGTAACATTGTAACGCAGTACAAATTAATAAAAAGATTTTTTAAAAAAAAATAAATTAAAATTAAATTTTTATTTATCTTTAATACAAAAATATTCATCCAATGACAAAACAATTTTTTTTAATATTATAATAGACCGCACCTTAAAATTTTGCCTACGTACCTTCTATAGCTTAACTTGTACTCCCCAGTGATTAACTATAGAAGGATCAGGTCTACGTAGTTCTTTTTACATTTTTAATCACCCGTAGTCCCGGTGATTTAACTTGTACTTGGACCAGCAGCACCAGCTTCGCTTGTTTGAGCTTCCTCCTCTCCCGATGATGAAGTGTCGTGTCCTCTCTTATCTTGTAATATATCTTCAGTATCCAACCAGTCTTTTAAGCAAATGCACATTTCAACCGTTTCTGCACTCATTCGGCTCCTTCTTTCATCGAGAATTCTATTTTCTACACTAAAACAAGACTCAGAAGCTACTATAGACACGAGAACAATTAGTATATCACTTGCCATGATGGAAATAATAGGATACGCATTTTCTTATTTTTTCCACCATGCAAAAATCTCATTATCATCTATTTCTTCAGAATGATTATGATCTAGAAAAAAAGCTAATTCATTAAAATTAGTAGATTTAAATTTTTTTATCCTACGACCAAGTTGAGAATTAATACTATTTTCACTAATATCTCTTAATCTAGAAGAAGAAGATGTTGTCTTATTTGTAATTGTATCACCAAATTTTAAAGCGTAAAATACAAACAGAGAATTCAATAAATTCAAATTTTTAAAATTTTTCTCTTCAACATTATCTAATTTCATATTCTTATAATAATCATCTAACAACATATTTAAACCATCAATTTTCATTCTAGGATCTAAACATATTGCTAAACAAAATAAAGTAGGTATATCTGACCAATACATTTTAAATTTAGATTTCATTAAAGAAATAATTTATGCAAATAAATGGTGATGTTTATACGAAGAAAATACTTCACTAATACGAACTATATGTGAAAGAGTTAAATTACATGTAGGATAATAAACACTAAAAAGTTGTTTGGTAGCCTTATTAAAAACTTCTAAAATTTGAGTAATATGCCCAGCAACTAACCAATCATTATCATTAATTGGATCACCAGACATACTTTCATTGTAAAACATGATAAAGATCTCTTGATATTTTGTAGTAGACATAAACATATGATATGTTGAATTCTATCTAGTAATAACATCACCATTAAATTTTTTAAATGGTTTATTAAAAGATTGACATAATTTTTTAAATTCTTGTGTTCTTGCTTTTGAAGAACGCATATATCTAATAACATCTCTTATTTTTTCTACATATATATTTACTAGTTTTAAACCATCTTGTACACATAAATTAAGAACATGATAAATACAACGAACATGAAATAATTCACCATCTAATACTGACTTAAATAATTGTATAAGGGGAGGAATAACAGCATCATTATTACTAGCATTATCAAAACTAATCAATTTTTTTTTAATCATTTATATTATAGAAAGATGTTACAAATCTAATAGCAGAAAAAATGACAACAGAAGTGTGTGGATATTCAAAAACTTTAAAACTAATTATTTTTTTTTGTAAAATAAAATTTTCATCAATCCAATGCGTAGTAACACAAATGTAAGAATTAGTAGTACGTTGACTAGACCAAACATCAGATGTTAAAGAAATTTTTGATTTAGTTATTATATATAAAAAATAATTTTAAAGCATCACTTTTCATTGTATTTCAAGTAATTTTTTTATATTTTGGTTGTAAAGTATTTTAAATCCAACTAGAAAACCTTGGTTGATCAACAAAACTAAAAGGAGATTTACTTTGAACAATTAATTTTGCAAGTTCTCGACGTTGAAAATCATGATCATACGAAAAAATTGTTAAACTAAAAGAAGATAAATTAAGAATTTATTGAGCTTGTGCAACCTTATTGTCATGACCTTTTACATGACGTAAAAGATGACCAGTTCCTCCTGTTATTAAAGCCGAAAGAATTTTTTGATATTTTTTGCAATAGGCTTTTGTTATGGTGCCATCAGATTCAATAATTTTATCAAAATATTCTCATACCATACTTTTTTTTCTACATGATGGACATAAATTAATAGATTGACTTATCTCTATGTTTTGATTTTGTTGAGTGGTAGGAGTGGTAGAAGTAGCATGAAGCATTTCTTCTAACATATTTGATCTAGCTTGTGAAGTATAACCTGAAAAATCTCTATCTGCCATTAGTAAAAATTAAAAATATAAAAAGTATAATTATTATACTAATCAATGAAACAAATTTAAGAGATTAAAAAAAAATATTATACTAATCTTGAATCATTGTCTCCTTGATGAACTTAAAAAGTTGTTGAGAATGATTGTAAATGAACTTAGATTGTTGAGACTTGAGAGTAAGAGAGTTGAGAGTTGAGAGAAAGAGTTGAAGATGAAGATAGGAGAAATGAATAAGAAGATGGGTATTTATAGAAAAATTTAAGAATTTTTTTTTAATGTTATCGATCAGCCCGAGCCAGACTATGCATGTGCTCACCCAGAGCACGACATGTGGGCCATGCTCGGGCCAGCATGGTGTGAGGGCCGTGCCTAGCACGGCCCGCATGCCCAGCACGGCCCGCATGCCCAGGAGGCGAGCCCGGCCCGTCTCCTGGGCACCTTCGGGCTAGGTCAGGCCCGGCCCAGCTCGTTGCCACCTCTAAGTTGACCATCCCTTTGATTGAAATTTTCTTGACGAGTAGTTTCAGTTTTGGTTCAGTTCAACGTGGATTTGATGCATTGGGTATAGTATACATCATTATCAACATACACATCCCAAGGATTACATAAATGACTATAAATCTTAAAACCAGCATTCAATCCTTTTTCTATTTTCGTTCCATTTTCGAGCATTGAGCAATGCCTTCTTGAATTTTTTGATTTCATTTTTAATCATGCATATTGCATGATCATCATCGATTAATATGAAATTATTTCATATTCAAACATTAGTTCCTTATTTGTTATCATCAAAACCATAACCAAATTAATTAAAGCAATAAGTTTTTGTTGTTTCTTGTTATTCAGAAAAAGTTTCTAGCCACTTTGATTATTGTTAATTGTTCAATAACTTACCTAAGACATCATCATTGAATAAAGCACACCACAAATATAATCATTATATATATGGTAAATTACACTGACCTCTCCTGAGGTTTAATGAAATTACACTGACCCCCCTCTATTTGTCCAGGTTATAATCACCTCCCCTGAGTAATCTTTGAATAAATTTTTTAGGAGATATTTGTGTAATATTATACAAAACTCAGGGGAGATTTGTGTAATCTTATTTCGTAATAGGGGAGGTTTGTGTAATCTTTTACAAAACTCAGGAAGATTATAAGATAAAATTACAAATAGAGGGGAGATCAGTATAATTTCACTAAACCTCAAGGGAGGTTAGTATAATTTCATTGAACCTCAAGGGAGGTCAGTGTAATTTACCCTTGTATATATAATATTTGGTTTGTAAATATCAAATTAATACAATATAGTTTCAAAAAATTTCCTGAACCATAATATGAATCTCCAAAATTTTCAAATATCGAATATGGTCTTCGAAATTCTCAAAATTAATCAGAATCAAATTCAAAAAAATCT
Organism: Canna indica; assembly: GCA_034359265.1. NCBI lineage: Eukaryota > Viridiplantae > Streptophyta > Magnoliopsida > Zingiberales > Cannaceae > Canna > Canna indica. Next base: position 21,899,028 of record CP136897.1, read on the forward strand.
TCAATATACCCTTGTACTGAACACAATTGAAATGGTTTAAACAGGTTCACTTTTTTGCCATGAACATGCACTCTAAAATCTCCAAAGAAATCACAAAAAAGTATTCACTAATTTAATTTTTTAATGATTTTTTTGAGAATCTTAGGATGTATTTTAATGACAAGTTTCAAAAATTTCAAATGACATATTTCAAAGTTTTAGTAAAGGATATATTGTGAATTTTTTGAATTTGATTCTTGTTTTGAAAATTTCGGAGAACATATTTGATTTGAAGAAATTTTGAAGATTCATATTTCGATTTAGAAAAAATTTAATTAATAATAAATAGGATTATAATTACTAAATTATAATTAATATTATATATAACAAAATATATAATACAATTAATAAATTATAATTAATAGTATAATTTATTAGTATATGATTTTTATAAATTAATAATATATTGTAGGGAGGATAGATAAAGAGGTTAAAAGGGATGGTGGAGTTATATATATTCAGAGAGAGTACTTTTACCCTTTAAAAAAACACCAGAAATACAACTTATTTATTGATTGGTTAAACTACTTCCTATCTTTTTGTGATAAATTGGATGGAAAAAATATACAATAGAAAAATATGAGATAAAAAAATAAATTCACTTGATTTAACCCAACATCATCATTCTTTTTTATTTTCACAGCTAAAAAATTATTCCGTGAGTACGTCTACATGAAAATGAAAAATAAGAAATTATATCAAGAACTGATTAAAAAAAAAAGAAAAGAAAATTCTCAGATTTTGAAGGAATCACACGTGTAGAATTTTTTTAAAAAAAATGATTTGATCCGGGTCATAATCCATATTGAATTTCCATCATGAGCATTGGTATATCTCTAAATCATGCAGAAGATGACATCATATAATAGTTTATCATCAATTATGCATTATGACTCTTCTGACAGATGTGGCAATGGGTCATGACTGGGCCGGTTCAGACCTGGGCCTGGCTCGGGCCGTTCGAATGATCAAAAATAAAATTTTAAAAATTAGTAATAAGATTTGAATTATCAACCTTCAAATTTTTTTTTTTTTTGGTAATTAATCACCCGCAAAGAATCTTTATACGTGTGTGTACGTGTGTGTATATATATAAACAAGAAATCACTCCTCCTCCCTAAACTCTCACACTCCCTTAAATTTTTATCTTTATTTTTATCTCACTTATCTTTTTATTTTTACCCCTCTCCTCAAACTTTTTTCACTTTTCTCATCTAAATTTTCTCTCCCAATTTTTTATCTCACTTAATTTCGTAATAAAATTTTTTACCCAACTTATTTTCTCTATATGCATCTATTTTTATATTTTTAATTTTGTATTTATTATTTTTTTAATAATAATTGTAAATATTTTTTATTTATTGAAGTTTTTATATTAATTTTTGGATTTTGAAATATTATTTTTTGGGTTTGTTATTGAAAAATAATATTTCAAAATCAAAAACATTTATGCAGTTTAGAATAACTTAAATATCTTACTTTCTATTTTTTTCAACTTATTATCTTATACTTATAATATATTTGATTTTTATCCATAACAGTAGGAGTGTGCATAGGTACCGAGTAGACCCAGAACCGGTTGGAATCGACCCGATTGGGTAGGTTCCGGGTAGGCCCGAATTAAATTCGGGTAGGATCCATGACAAAAATTTAGGAACCGGTTAAAATCGGTTCCAGTTCCGGGTCCAACGCATCGAGTACCCAGAATCGATACCGGAACCTGTACTCTGGAACTTGTTCATTTACAGATTCCAGGGTACAAGTTCCAACAGGGTACCATGTTGGAACCTGTACATTACATGTTCCAGAACAGGTTCCAATAGGGTACCCTGTTGGAACCCGTTCTGGAACCTATATATGAATATGTTTCAACAGGGTACCCGGAACTGGAACCGAAACTTGTGGTTCTGGGTAGGGTCCGATTCCAGATTCCAACATGGTAGGATCTTGTTCCAAAACTTAGGAACCGATCCTATACAGGATAGGGTCTGGGTCTCATGAAAAATACATGGTACCCGGACCCGCTCACCCCTACATAAAAGTCTTATTATTTTTACATTTTTAAATTTTTTGATAATTGAAACTCATATAAATTAATTTTTTAATGTATATAATTATTTTTTATATTACTTTTGTGTTTATGAAATATTATTTTTTTCTTTATTTTTGAAAAAAAAATTCAAATTTCTTGGGGCTTCCTTGGGGATAACTTCTTCTGAATTTTGAAGAAAGTATTCGCAACATTGTTTGTCTTGACGACGAATGTTGTTCCCAACAGGTAAACGCGCCACACTCTAAGGCAATGTATGACTGCAAGCACCAGGTACAAAAATAAATAACTTTCTATTTATGTTATCACTTCTACGGTCTCGAATATATAATATCCCGATATTGTCCCGTCCCGAATTTTTTGGGACGGGACCGGGACATCCTGAATTTGTTAATATTGCTTTTCCTACAAATAAAAATATTATTTACATTAAATAATTAATAATTAATTATATTAGAGTGTCCCAAAAATTAATATTACACTATTTATATTACTTATATCATAAATTGGGACGCGCCGAGACAATCTCGATTTTTTTTATGTAGTCCCGATTTTTAATGGGGACAAACGTCTTTGTCTTGATTCCATTCCGGTTTTGAACCAGGATGGGATTTTTCCCAAATTTTTAGGTCGGGCCGGGACATCCCGATCTGTGCTCACTCCTACCTGATGCCATATTTTTACTATGTTCAATTTTAATAAGACTAGCTTAACTCTATAGAAAATTGCACTTATTCAGTTATTCTTCTTGAACTACATATCCAATGATATGATTTACCACTTTGTCTGCATCAAACTAATAAGCAAAGGAATTAAACACATCATACATCATGAAATGAAAGCCAAAAGAACTACAATTAACCACACAAATACATTAATGGTATGTTTGCTTGGTTGGATAGAATATGATAGGATTGAATAATAAATTAGAGATGTTTGAATATAAATCTTTTAAATTCGGTATAATTTTATATTATTCTAATTCTATTCTATCAATGTACTAAATAAACAATGAATTCAAATTCATATATTATCTTATCTCACTTAATTCCAACAAACAAAAAACAGTTCCATTAATTCTTATGCTTTAATCAATACTTTTCCTCCCTCTTTAAAAATACTTTTGAAAAATTTCAAGCTCAAATTATTGATAAAATTCTAAGGGCATGTTTGATTAGCGAAACCAAGTATGTTTTTATAGTTTCGATTTCACTGAAATCAAAACTGCTTACGAAAATGTGTTTGGTTCAGCGTTTTCATAAAACTGAATCGAAACCAGAATGAAAACGAAACCAGTTTTTTTAATAAAAATAAAAACACTAAAATGTTATTTTCTGTGGTTTTGAGACTATCGATTTCGTTATCAAAATGCAGTGGCAACTTTGTAATTATAAATATTTTTTTATAAAATTAATTAATTTAAAAATAAATCAAACTATATCTAATTTTTTAAAATAAAAATAAAAATCATCGTTTTCAACTCAAACTATTATCTTAAATTTACAAATTAATTAAATCAATTTATATTTAATAGGCTCAAATCCAAATTTTAAATAACTCAATTTTCTTAAAGTTGATCTATTTATAATTTAATTAAAAAAAATCTTAAATTACCAATAACTTAATTAATTAAATCATATAAATATTTTATAACAATATTAGCAAATATTGAATTTTGTAAACTATCTAAACAGGAAAATTAATATTATTTTTTATAACCAAATAATATTCACTGGTTTCAACTAACTAAAATTGATGTTGTTTTCATTAACCAAACACGTTTTCATAAAACTGAAAACTAGAAACCAAAACCAAATTTTCGAAACTAAATTTTCAGTTCACTGAAACCAAACCAGAAAATAGTTTCTGCTAACCAAACAGCACCTAAAGGTTTAATTATATTTTTGATCGCTCAAAATATCATATTTTTTCTGTTTGATCCTTCAATTTTAAAAACTTTCCGTTTAGTCCCTCAAAAATTATTTTCTTTTCTGTTTGGTCCCTCTATTAACTTTAGATATTAAATGCCAACATGGAATGCTGACATTTTAAGGGATTAGATGGAAAAAATATATATTTTAATAACCTAAAATATATGCTTTAGATTATTAAAATATATATTGTTATGTTTTAGGTTATTATAATATTTTTTTCATCTAATTCTTTAAAATATTTTATTTTTTTCGTTTGATTCATCTTAGTCCATGTCAGCATTCTATGTAAGCACTTAACATCAAAAGTTAACGGAAAGTTAATGGAGGGACCAAACGAAAACGAAAATAATTTTTTAGAGACTAAATGATAAATTTTTAAAAATGATGGATCAAACGAAAAAATATGATATTTTTGAAGATCAAAAATATAATTAAACATATTCTAACTCTTTAGGACTTAAACCCTTCCAAATCAGCATGAAATCTTCCCCTGATCAGTGATCAAGCTTCCAGCTTGAATTCCTTGAAGGCCTTCACGACTTCCAGCCATGCCTGCCGCGATGACCATCCTTCCCTCTTCGCCTCCACCGCCCTTTCCTTCATCGCCGTCGCCCGCTCCCTCCCTCCCTCCGACTCGATCAGCCACCGTACCTTCCTCTCCACCTCCTCCGCCGCCACCATCTCCTCGTCATAGCCCTCCATCGCCACCAGCAACTGCGCCTGCTCCATCAGTAACACTTTGTTCATCCGCTGCTCCGCGTAGAGCGGCCACGCCACCATCGCCACCCCGGCGGTGACCGCCTCTAGCACCGAGTTCCACCCGCAGTGAGTCACGAACCCGCCCACCGCCTCGTGGTTAAGCACTTCCACCTGCGGCGCCCACGACTTCACCACCAACCCTCGCTGCTTCGTCCTCTTCAAGAAGCCTTCCGGCAACACATCATCCAACTCCGTCGATAACGCCTGCTGGGGCACTTCGTTCTCCCGCCGTGGAGCTTTCACCACCCAAAGAAATCGCTGCCCGCTCTTCTCCAAGCCGGTGGCGATCGCCTTGAGCTGCTGCTCGGAGAACGAGCCCAAGCTTCCAAAGCAGAGAAACACCACGCTCCCACGCGGCTGCTCGTCCAACCACGCCACGCACTCGGCCTTCTCATTCTTTTCTCCTTCGACGGCTTTGCTTTGGTCCGCCATCAACGGTCCGATGCAGTAGACCGGCGGCATCCGACGACCGGGAACACATTCCCCATCGCGCAGAGCCCTGACGGCCTCAGCTTCCAAGAACTCGAACGAGTTGATCAGAATGCCGTCGGCACTCGGCAGACAATTGCACATGTTTAGCAAAGCCTTGTACAATTCGTCTTCTCGGCGCATCGTTTCACGGGGCAAGTGCGAGGCGGGGAGGGGGGGAAACCCCGGGAAGTGGACGAGGGCGTCGCCGAGGTCCCCGAAGCTGACGTCGGTGGTGGAGTGGAGGAACGGGAGGTAGAGCAGAGTGGCGAGGCCACTGGCGCTGGAGGCGGAGAAGAAGTAGGAGGGAAGGCCGAGCTCGGCGGTTACGCTGAGGGCGTCGGTGCAGAAGAAGTCGAGGACGACGGCGCGAACGTCGAAGGTCCGGCGGAGGGCGCCGAGGAATTGGAGGAGATTGGGGTTGTGAACATCGATGCCCATGAACATGGAGGCGGGCTCGGCGGCGGCGGCGGCAGGCGGCGGGAGGTGGTGGAAGGAGATGGACGGATTGGAGGCGGAGACGCGAGAGATGAAGGGGTCCATGGAGGGGTGCTTGATGGGGGATTCCATGAGTACGACGGAGACGGCGAACTCGTGGAGGAGTAAGAGCTTGGCCAGCTCCACCATGGGCACGAGGTGGCCCATGCCGGAAGCTGGATACATCACCACTGTTGGCTTAATCGCCATTGCTTTAATTGCTTGCTTCAAGGAAGAAGATGATCGATTGAGAGTGTTGCTGCCTGCTATTCTCGCAATGCTCTTGAGCTCTTCTATATATAAGTTGAACGGGCAACGTAAGCAGTGAGGAAATGGTGGTCAAATAATTAGTCCAAACTCTGAAGCTTCCTTCGACAAGCAAAATTAAAATGAAGTGTCTTCTTTTTTCTTGACATTTTGTCATTTTGTATTAGATATCTATTGTAGATTCTCTCTTCCACCTGCAGTCTGGAATAAAATTTTCTTTTCTTTCCAACTGGATGCCACTACCGAGTGTTTTTTCTGAAATTAAATTGTTTGTTGCAGTTAATTATTAATTAAAAAGTTAATTATTTTTAAATTATTCTTAATTTAATTGTAATTTATGTAGAAGATGATGTTGTTTTTGTTTGGCTTGTATAACTAGAGTGTAACTTCGATGAGAAACTGGAAATATAAGAGTGAATATGAGTAGAAAATGTGAATTAATATGGATAATTAATGAATGAATATAAATTCATGTTCGCTCATATATATTCACTCACTCCCTCATTAATCATTATGCATGTTCGTTTATTCAAAGTTCATGTTCACTCATATATAAAAATTTTATGGTGAGACTGATTATATTAATTATTTTTGCTAGCAGGAGTTTCACTCTCTAAATTCAAGTTGTCTCCTTTATGTTTATTTATTTATATATTTAGTTAAGATTAAAAAAAGATTGAGCAGTTTATCCAAATCAAAATCCACCGTTATCAATTAATAAAAACTATTTTTTAAAAAAAATATCAACACCAAAATCTTTTTTTTTTCACCGAATTGCCGCTTAAATAATATTTATAAAATATCTTTTCTCTAGCGCATGTTTGGTTGCTGCAAGAGTGCAAGTAGACTTTCTGTATTTGTAATTACTACATTTAGTTAATTTAGGCATTTGGTTCATTGTAACTATGTTAATGGCATGATTTGGAAACTACAAGATTTAATTATAGGCTGTTAATTTAGGCATTTGGTTGATTGTAATTATGTTAATGGTATGATTTAGAAACTACAAGATTTAATTATAGGCTGCAAATTAAGTTACAGCCCAAAAAACCCGAAAATTATATTTCCAACCCGCAACCAAACTAATTTGTACGATCTAATTTAAGTAAGTATTAAAAAATAATTTATTTGGATAATTTAGAGTCGTCGAACGGAGACGAGATAACTACCAAAGTTGTAGATCTTCGCGTGTTAAACACGATGATGGTGTCGGATTTTAAATCTGAGGTTGTTCTATAGAACTTTTTTTTTTATTTTTTTAGTAATTAAAAATTATTAATTTATTTTGATAAATAATTAAATAATTTAAAATAATATTATACTAACTTAAATAATAAAAAATAATATTATACTAAATCAAATGGTAATTTAGAGTATAAAATGATACTATTCTGGGTCCGATTGATTTCGTTGTATCCGATGAATTATTGTTGGGTAAAATGATGGATTTATCCTTTTGCCTCTATTTGCTTGTTATTGCTTCTAAGTTTCGTTAAACTCATATTCATATTATTGTTGGATCGATTTAGGTTATTTTTCCAACCTATCTCCGACTAGATCGCAAGTTTTTTCTGCACTTAGCAACCCTTGCTCTTTCGGTGATTCATGGATCAATTTGTGTTTGAGACGAATTGTGGATCACAGCTTTCAAATATCCATGTGAGCGGTTATCGCCACTTGAAGCGAAAAATCTAGGATCCTCTACCGTGTCGGGATATTCAGGACGTTGTTAATCCTTGATGTGGCTCATCCGATGATGTCCCGACCAGACTTGATAAAAATTCGGTCTAGGACCCCGGGCTCGGAACAACACTAAAGCTAAATGTGCCAGCATGGCCTCGCCATTAGCACGATAACGAATAAGGAAAATAATTAAATCTTAATTAATCTTAGTTTTCAAGAAATAATGAAAACTAAACAGGTTGCCCATTTCTTACTATCGAGCTATCAGGTCGGGCCTACATCCCTTGGCACAACATGCCCCGATAGTTGTTTGGGCCTTATCGGGCTAGCTCGGCACAATAATGGGCATGTTTTCGGGCTGGGCTGAAAATTGTGAGGCCTAGATCGACATGAAGATGGAAGTTGCTACTGTACTTGCAACTTTCATTTGCGGCCAACCAAACGTCTGCAAATAGATCTTTATTCACTACTAGAAATTGAGATGGTATCAATATTATACCTCTTTAAGATGGTATCAATGTACACAGACTGGGAAAGCCCAAGCAACTTCTTTTATCTATCTCTATAGATCTTTATTCCCAATATATAAACTGCTTCTCCCAAGTCTTTCATGGAGAACTATTCAGATAGCTAAATCTTGGTATTTTGTAATGTTGATGTCTTTTCCAATTAGCAAAATATCATCAACATACAACACTAAAAAAATAATTGTACACCCACTAACCTTTTTGTACACACAAGGTTCTTCTTCGCATCTAACAAAATTGAACTTTTCAATCGTTTTATTAAAGCGAATGTTCCAACTCCTAGAAGCTTGCTGTACTCCATATGAATCTTTGAAGCTTACAAACTTTATTATGATCAGATGGAGATGTGAAACCTTCAGGTTGTGTCATGTACACATCCTCTTCCAGCTCACCATTAAGGAAAACCGTTTTCACATTCATTTGTCGTATTTCATAATCATAGTATGCTGCTATAGCAAGCAGAATCCGAATTGATTTGAGAATTGCCACGGGAGAGAATGTATCATCATAACATATTCTTTCCTTTTGACGGTATCCCTTGCAACAAGATTGGTTTTATAGTTCTTTACCTTTCCGCCTGCTCCAATTTTTTTCTTGTAAACTCATTTATACCCAATATATTTTATATCCTTTGAAGATTCAACCAAAGTCCATACTTCGTTAATCTTCTTGGTCTTTTAATAATATGCAAATCAAATTGCTTAAAACATATTAATTAAGTTGTCTACATGCATTTAGTTCTAGATGCACATCATATGTCACAAATAATTTAAAATTATATCAGAGAACAAACATGTGATAAACAAAACTTAATATGCTACATATTTCTATTTACGTACATATCACATGTATCAAATAAATAGAAAACCATGAATAAAATATTATATCACATATAACAAAAACCATAGATATATACAACTACGGTTATTTAGCATCAAATGCAAAAAATCATAACATAAATGAACGTGTAGCGTAGATGTATACAAGAAACACATAAAATTTCCTTTCGTTCCCAAAGAAAAGAAATTCATTAAAAAAATCTCCAAACAATTTGGCACAATCCAATAATCCATATGTTGTTCAAAGTTACAACATGTAATCTTCAAAAATAAATACAACTATGAATTTTTAAACACAAAACTCATGGCTTAAGGACTGTTCAATGTTCATAACACGTAGCGAAAAATAAAATAATTTAAAAAACAAATTTATTTGTGTTTAAAAATTTATTTTATATATAAAAGATCAGATTTAAAATATACCTGGAGGTGAGTAATTGTTTTTGAAAATTTCTTCGATAGTGCGAATACTCTATGTGTATTCACACCGAGACTGATTTTTGCTATCAAACTTTTTGATCAATGAAACCGGTGAACAAATTTGAGTGAAAAAACTATGCTAATTTTTTTTTCCAAAAATTTCTAACTCTAGATTAAAACATTTTAATCATTTTCATATCTCAATCCTAGTTTCTTCTCAAAGGATATATATATATAAATTAACAAAAGATACTGTTTCAATTTTTATATTCCAAATAAAAAATTTAATTTGTCCTTTAATATTAATTATATACTAGGGGCTAGCAAAGGATATAATAATATTTTATTTGAATTATTTTATTTATTTATTTGATTAATTAAATTCTCTAACTTAATCATCAAATATTAAAATAATTAATTCTCTAGCAAAGATCAAAACACTCGTTACTGTGCGACCCCATAGGTTCAATACTAAGCCGATAGCAAATTGGTCAAACTAATTTACCAATCAAGGTTGGTATCTAGCAACACTCATTGACGATCGGATAGCATTAAGTATTCAAATACTCTCAATAACCCATAGAAAAATATTGTAATATTTTCTTCTGTCTTTATAGCTCCGGATCACTCTAGGATTTGGTTTAATTGTCAAATCCTAATAGGCGACCAACTAAATTTTCATGTTAATTATAATCGACCAATGTATGACTTAAGAAACTCTTTTCTTCTTTCATTCAATTGCCCTGGCCAAGGTCTTAATTTAGTCGTTTATAATCAATGACAACATAGAGCTTAAACTCATTACCAAAAGTTCACATATTCTATCTTGATTTGTCATTAATTCTACAAGCATTTAATCATACCCAATAGCTTTTTCAACTATCGCCCTAGGGCAATAGATGTCTAGTACCAATGCACGATAAATAACTTATTAGTTACCATGATGATTCCAAGTCAAAGGAAAGTACTATTACATCACATTCTTCAAGAGAATATTCTATTGACAGTTTATGGTAATTTAATCATTGGGAATTCTCCAATGAGTCGGTTCAATGATCATATCTCCATATGCATCATTTATATATGTAACTTAGTTAATGAGATCAACCAATCTCTATCATATAGAGACCACCACATATATATTGATCTAACTGGATCATTAATATCCTATTTTAAAGATTCCATGACCAAGAACAAATTTAGATTAAATTGTAAGAAACTTGACTCTCATTATCATGATCTCAATCACGATGTCAAGTCTGAAAATTTAATCAATGACTTTATCATATAAATCAACCGTTAACAATAAATATGATAAAAGAGTTACAAATGTCATATATAGATTAAAATAACATTAATCAAAATATGTTCAAATTATTACATGTGAGATTGGGTCTAGGGCATATCAACTATATCTCTAACAGGGTGTAGCTCAATTCAGATAAAAGATCGGGAGTAAAACACCCAAAATCTAGGGTTGTTCATTGGGTCGACCCGACCCAATGAACCCGAGAACCCGACCCGACCCAACCTATTTGGGTTGGGTCGGGTCTGGTACAATTTGATCAAATCCATTCATAATCAGATCGAGTCTCGGATTTTAGAATTTGAAACCCGATGACCCGAGATCTGACCTGATGACCCGATTATTTATATTTTTTAATCATTTTTAAAATATTTATATTACAAAAATTATTTTTAATTATTTTTTAAAATTAAAAAAAATTGTTAAAAACTCATTTTTTACCTAAACGGGTTGGGTCGGGTCGGGTTTGAGAGGTGAAAAATTTTCGATCCGACCCGACCCAACCCGATTACATTTGGTCGGGTCGAATCGGTTTTTTTTGCTAAATCTGATTTGACCCGACCCGTGAACACCTCTACCACAATCAATGGAGGTATATGATCGAAATGTTGGATATTGTGATGTCAAAAATGCCAGGTTATAAATCACAATGTATACCTGCATCTAATAGTTTGAAGTAGCAACATTGTGACAGTAGCTCAAAGGAAAAACGGTGCATGTCTTATGAAACCAAATATCTAAGAACTCAAGAGACCCAATGGAGCTGCTGATTTACTACTAACATTGGTGATTTAGGACATCATTAACGAGTGATTCTGATTATTATATGTATCAACTTAAGGAGTTGTGATGGATTAGTTGAGTCATATTATAATCTGAACTATTAGAAAAGTTTACATCAATGGTCTTGCTTTCACGGTGAACTAGCAAAATAGTCGCATGATGGGGTATTCATCGCCCATACCCGTGCAATTAATTGATATCCACGGATATCCACGTATATTCATTTAAACTATTACAAAAAAATTATTTTATTTTAATACTATATCATCAATAATTTTCATTCAACCCCTATTAATAATTTGATTGAGAAATATTAAACCATAAAACAAATTAGGCAATAAGTGAATACCAACTCATAAAATTGTCTTCAAAAATAACAATATTCATTGCAACATAAAATTTAAACTCAAAGTACTTTCAACTAAAATTGAGAATTAGCCAACTGTGAGTAGCACAGTTGGTGGCAACATCTTGTATGTTGTCTAGAGATCTAAGATTCAACCCTAGTTTGATCACCTATTGCGATTTTCTATCTTTTTTTAAAAAAAAACTAAAGTTAAGAATTGATATAATATATAAATATATATATTATATTTAGATAGATGAAGTAACGTGAATAGATTATTTAGATTTATTTTTAAACTTTTACTATAACAAAAGAATGAAATACCGATCCATTTTAATTTATTGAGAAACCGTCCTTTTTGGGGGTCTAAATATGAATTCAGGTTTTTGGGCGCACCAAAAAGGATTGGTTTGAGAGTCGGTAATAAAGAATAAACAAATTGTGAAATCGGCGCCCAAAAGCCTTTTGGGCGTCGGTTTTCAACTGGATTTTGCATACCGGCACCTATACTATTCAAATATTTTTTTATTTTTTTAATAATATATATTAATTTTATTTATTTTATTAATTTATAAAATATATAACATATAATATATATATATATAATACTAAGATAATGTTTAAGATTATTAGTTTACAAAATTTGTTAAGTTACCAATAAATTTATAATGTTTAAAATTGATAGAATTTTTTTTAGTGACAGGGGACTAAAAATATTTGTATTTATAATAAGTAAAAATTATTTAAAATTATTTTTTTTATCAACGTGAGAACTTTTTTTTTCATTTTTTTTATATATATTTTAGAAAAATTAATAGAAAAAAAGATGGATTCGGGCGCCAACAGCTAGCTAGCGCCCAAATGAGACAAATCAACGCCTATTAGGCCCTGTTTATCATGTACCGACGCCTAACAGCGACAGTTTGTGCGTGCCTAATTATTTATTTATTTTGTTGTGTTTCCATTAAATATTAATATATAAAAATATAAATTTAATTTTTTATATATTTTGGTGGGTAACTAGTATCCGCGGGTGTCAGTACCCATACTTGTTTATTAAATTGGTAAAAATTTATAACAATATTCGTACCCGTGGGTATAATATGTTCCTCATACCCGACTCATATTGGATAAATATCTGCGGATATTTGCGAGTACATGTAATATTGCCATCCCTAGAAGTAGCAGGTTTGCATCCTATAATTACAACATGCAAAATCTTAATGTTGCAATTACTACTACTAGAATTATCGTTGTCACCGACGGCTCAAGCGATGGCTGAACCGTCGGTGAAGACTATCACGGATGGTGCGAACCGAGGCAAAACGTTGTCACTGATGTGCGCATCTCAGATAAGGTGTGACAGTCGCCCTCAGTCGTCACAAGTAATCATCAGCTACAGTGGCTTGAGCTGTCACTGATTTAAACACATCAGTGACAGCCCTATGCGGTTGTCACTGATTTAAACACATCAGTCGCGACTAGGAGCTGCCGGTGATATTATTAGCAATCGTGATATTTGGTGTTGCCTAGGCCATCAGCCATTTACGATACGCTTTTCGCTACGAAGTAGTGACAGTTAGTCGTGGGTAAGCCATGGCTGAAGTTAATTCTTGTAACTGAAAAAAATTAAAATTTTAAAAATTTCTGTATACAATGATATTTATATATTACAATATATTTACAATCACATATTACAACCACAAAATATCATACACATACATTTTCAATCAACCATACAAGTTTTACTTAAATATCATTAATCTAAGCATCAAACCGGAGGCAAACAAGTATCAAAATATCATATATACAATTATAAGTATATAAACAACTATAAGCCTCAAACCGGAGGCAAACAAGTATCAAAATATGAAATGTAAATATAAATAACTATCAAGTATCTAAGTCTCAAATGGAGGCTAACAAGTATCAAAATATAAACAAAGTACAATAAACTAAAATCACACAGCTGCGATGGAGGCGACCGAGTCGACAACGACTGGTTCGGGAGCGTCGACTGGGTCGAGGAGGACGACGACTGCAACATCATCGGTAGAAGGCCCGAGTGAGATGCAATCTGAGTGAGTAGGGCATACATGTCCTGCATCGTCTGTCTCAACTTGTCATTCGTACGTCTCTACTTCTCCATCGTCTGTCTCTACTCCTTCATCGTCGCTCTCTACTGTGTTAGCTCGGACTCCAAGGCCACTATCCAGCTCTGGTCCTGCATCCGCGTTGTCGAGGGTCGCTCACCCGCAGCGGGAGGGGTCAGTGCCCCAAGTGGCCCTAACACGATGCATGCATGGTCACTGTCTGCAAAGCCATAAATACGGTCGTGCTCTCAGCCACATGCGGCCTCAACCCATGCACCCGCGTCAACCTCCTCCGGCGTGCCTCCGCACTCGATCACGGTCCCTGTGTAGGTCTCCTACACACGTTTATATCTTAAATAATACATATATATAAACTATAAATAAAAATTATGTAAATCAAATAGACATAAATACTTACCATGATGATTGATGCCCTACTATCGACGTAGTCTCTCGCTCCTTGTCGCCGACGGTGAATGCGCTCAAACATCTACATCAGTGAGGGGCGTTGGACGGTGCCATCCTCCGCAACTCGAGTCTTACATTAGAAAACAAATACATTAGTATCATTACACAAAATATATAATATTTTAATTAAAAGTAAGGAAATTATACATACCATACGACGCTCATGCACCGCCAAAGACACGAAGTCACCAGTGTGGCACGCCCCCCGTGTGGCGCACCCCCTGTGTCGTCCCCCCCGGACATGCGGTTTCGAGTAGATGAAATTTAAGAAGTTACGTCAACTCAAAATTCATCCGTTATAGCTCCACGATGAATTCGTCGGTACATCCAACTTCGATTGCCCGATATGTTCTGTCAAAAAGTTGACAATATCTTTAGGTAATGTCTTTAGGTGGGATGGTTCTATTCCATTCGAGATTCATATTATTTATATTGCAATTAGTATTTCTTTTAGTCATTAATTTCATTCTAAATTTCGGCAGCATCTCTCTACAGTTATCCGAATACGTATATCATTTGGGCGCGTATCGAAGAACAAGGGCGATACAAGCCAAAATTTAAAAATGAATAATGACTAAAAGAAAAAAACTAAGTGCAATATAAATAACTATGTTATCAAATTATCCAATTAGGGATAATTCAAGGGTTGTACGTCGTATAAAAGATCATTTACTTTGTTTACACGAACATACAACCCCCGAATGGATGTAAGGTTTTGCAAAATTAAAACGTAACTCGTCGATGCGTACGTAAAATGTATCGACTCGTCATGATTATTTTCTAAATTTGTGGATGCCGGTGCGAGTCCACAGTAGACGATTCCGCGTGAGTCTAAAGTGGACGATTCTGGCGCGCGCGAGTCCAAAGTGGATGATTTCGACGTGCGTGAGTCCAAAGTGGATAATTTTAAAATTATAATTACACCTAACTAAAATTAACCATAACATTTATTCTACTCTTGATTAAGTAACCTAAATTTAATATAACAGTAAAAAAAACTTTATTAATATACAATTAACATATAAAATCTATAATTAACACATAATAAATCTACAATTAACAAATAATTAATCTAAAATTGGTCTACATTCAACACATAAATTCTATAAATAACAAATAATAAATAAATCTAAAAAAACCTAAGAATAGGCGTTAAACCCTTAATCAAACAGTAGCGAGCACTACTGTCGGCTACTGTTCATCTGGTTGGCGTCGAGGGATTCAGCCCCAAACTCGACACCGGCGTCTACACACTGGCGTCGTTCTCCTGTGTCGGCATCCGGTGTGTAGACGCCGACACTGGCGATGGCGACAAAAAGGAAAGGGGGGCGGTGACCAATACCTCGATTCGGCGCGGCGGGCGAGCTAGGACAGCGACGATAGCACGGGCGGCGATCGCAGCGGCGAGGCACGACGATGATGGCAGCGGCAAGGGCATCATGAGAGAAGAGAGAAAGAAAGAAAAGGAAGGGTCGGACGCTAACACAAATAAAAGACTTATCACCCACGGCCCTCCAGCTGTCGGTGAACCATGGATATTTATTAATTATATCACTGATAGCCGACGTAGCCCTCTCTAAGCCGTCGATGAGTTATTTTTTATTTTTGCGCCGCGTTTGCGCCGTTAATTAATAAGCGACGGCCACTGGTACCCGTGGCTATTGACTTATTTATAGCATCGACGACTTTCGTGCCCCCGTTAAGTCATCGCTATTATGTTATTTCATTTCGCACCCCGTGCACGCCATCAGATATGAGCGACGGCCTTAGGTGGTCGTATATGAGCCGCGGTTGATTTGATTACATCAGCCACGACCTCTACGTATGGCTGTCGAAAAGCCGTGAATAATTCTGACGGCCTAGGTAGGGGCATATGCAGGATTTTGAAAATGGAGGATATAAAAAAATTTAAAATTAAAATTATGGTGTTCAGTTACAATTTGAGGGTTCGGGGGCTTGCCCCCACGGTACGGTACAATATAATTGTATAAAAATACTTTTAACATAAGACGATAAAAATATATAGATCAACAAATGAGAAACAAATAAAAGTAGTATTTTATAATAAATAAAAATTAACTAATCAAAGTAATATTTAATTTTGAGTAGAATTATTACTTTATAAAACTGGAGTTGTATTCATCTAATTAAGAACTATACGATTGTTTAAACCACTTGAAGCTACCTTTTAACAAAGAGATAATATGTATTATTTTAAAGAAAATAATTTAATGATTTATATATAAAAGATTAAATTTCATCAATCTTAAAATAAATACAAATAAAAATTAACAACAAAAACTAAAGTATAACATTACCTATTATTATTTTTTTGAAAAAAAGTGGGAGACAAAATGTCCCCCATTTGTTATGCTGTATACACCCCTGGGCCTAGGCGATTGTCGAAGAGCCCTGTGACTGATAACCAATATTGTAATAGTGTACCTCAATTACGCTGAACCAAACATACTAATTAAATGATGTAAATACAAATACCGCAAGGTTATTAACAGGCAATCAAACAGCCTCTTTATGCATAGTCGCATGGTCTATAACTAGTAATTCATAGCTGATCTAGCTTTCAAATACTTTGTTGTTTCTCTCCCACCATATTGTCCACGACCAAATAACCATGGCTCTCAACTACTACACCATTTTAGCCTTATTGTTAGTGTTGTAGTGCTGGTGCTTATGGTTTGTATTAATATCACAACCTTATGTTAGTGAAGCTACAACTATTAAATAAATGTGAGGAAGTTTCTACTAAAAAAATTAACGAGAAATTAATACAATTTGAAACAAAAATATAAGCATGGGATAGGTGTCAGAATTAAAATTTTGACTCCTCTAAATGTGACTAAATCATAGTCAAAAATGAAGGGAGAAAGAATATAAATGTCGACGCTTATAATATATAGGTGTCGGTAGTTGGATACTGACGCCTATAATAGGTGTTATAATTAGAATTCTATGTATTTTTTTTAAATGTTTATCACGTTAGAAATGTAATTTAATTTTTTTTATTATTTATTGTAAATTGTTAGATTCCATGAATCTCAATACCAAGATCACATGCAGCAGACAAGAACCAAGTAATCGATCAAGAAATGATCTTTATTAACTGGAGAGAAAATGTATTCTAAAGAGGAAAAATTACATAGTGAATCAATTAACTTGCGAATATTATGTCAATATTATTCCTTCATAATCAGACCCTGTCAATATTATGTCATCGACATATACTAAAGCCAGTACTTATTTCTCTCTTCTTTTCCTGATGAATAGACATGGGTCATAAGAACAAGGTTGATAACCCTTGCTTTTGATGCTATCTGACAACTTGGAGAACCATTGTTGTTGTATAAAATAGCACACTAGAGGGGGGTGAATAGTGTGTTAATATATTACTAAGCCTAATTCCAATTTTAATTGTTTCTCAAATCGTTTAGGCAAATTATAATTTTATGATTGAATGCGGAAGCGATAAAGGATAAAGCAATAAATACAAACACAATATCAATGCTAACACAGTGATTTATAGTGGTTCGGCCCCAATGCCTACTCCACTACCTAAGCATCCCGCTTAGGATTTTCAAACTAGCTACTTTATAGAACTTGTGTTTTCCTTTGAATACAACTGAGGACACAATTCTCACCTCTTTGAGAACTCCCCAAACCTATTCACCTAGGTAAAATACAAATCTACAAAGTCTAATCATAAGTGTTTCTCTAGCACACCTAGCAAGCTATTACAGACAAGTTTAAAACAATTCTTAAAATACAATGAAAAAGAGCTAAGAATTGAAAGAAGAACCAAAACTCTTTTCTCAGGCTTCAATCCTCCAACTTGCACAGAGATGACTTTTGAATCGCAGCAGAGTTGAGGAGCAGTTGGCGCTTGAAGAAGAACACTGATGGAAGAGCAGAGCGCGCTGCAATCGATATTTAGAAGGCTCAAAACTCTTTTTTTAATACTCAATAAATTTGTAAGAGTGAGACCAAAACCTTAAAGGAGTTAGATGAGGTATATTTATAACCTCTCAAAGAAACGGTAGCTCAACGGGTAGAAAACTATCCGTTACAGCCACTCGATCGATTGGTCGGTCGACCGACCGATCGACCGCTCAAGCGACCGCTGCCTCACTCTCTCTGTGTGGTCGATCGACGGGTCAACCGCCAGACACAATTCTTGCGCTCCCGCAATCTGATCGATCGATCGGTCGACTGACACAGTGAAGCCAGAGATGCGCGTCATGCGATTTTTAATCCGATCGACCGATTGGTCGACCGACGCACGCACTGCCCATTTTTTGCCTCTGTCGGTCGATCGACGGGTCGACCGAACTAGCCCTAGCCAATTTTTTTACACCATCTTCGGTCGACCGACGGGTCGACCGATTGGCTACTGCCAATTTTTGGCAACATTCGGTCGACCGAATTGGCTACTGCCAATTTACTAACTCTATTCGATCGATCGATCGGTCGATCGAACATGGGCTGATATTGATTTTTTAGCCATTTTTCTTGCGCGCTTCATTTTCGAGTTCCGGCTTTCAACGTGCGTCATCTTGGAGAGCTTTCCATATGATCTTTGGACTCGTCGAAGACGTCTTTGGTGCACACGTCTATCTTTGAGGAATTTGCGCGATGAACCTGAATGCGTTGACCAATGTCCTTCCGACTTTGTAATTTCTTCCGATATTTTCAATCGAGGAAAATCGATATGGAACCTGAAAAATTTTCTTAATTAAATCATTAGTTCCATGTTTGTTATCATCAAAACTGAGATTAAGACCAAGGTTAAAAACCTAAAGCCAACAATCTCCCCCTTTTTGACGATGACAAACATTCTTAAGAAAATATATATACATTAAAGCATAGAGGATATCATCTAAGGGATTTCTCCCCCTATCAACATGCAAATCTATGAAAATAAACTCCCCCTATCTATATGCATGATCTTCCTATATTTTCCTCCCCTTTGCCTATAATTTTCTCCCCCTCTTGACATCAATCGAAAAAGACAAGAAAGGTTAATCTAGTCAAAGGGATGAAAAAATAAATATATTATTATTATTATTATTATTATTTTTCATGAAGTTGAGACTCTAAAGATTATTTTTCATGAAATATGAAAATCTCAACCAAATGGATGGAAAACAATATTTGATATGAAACAAAATCATACATGATATGTTCAAAACTAAATATTTCCATGATATGTTCAAAACAAAATCTGAATTCAAAATTAAATCATGTATGTTATCAAGCATGTATGTACTCATATCTTTTTCATGACATTTTTAAATTTTATTCAACCTTTCAAAATACCAAGATATGATCATTTAAAGCATGTATATCAAGTTTGAAATGAAACTAATGTCATATAATCAAAATATGAATTTAGCACATTTTCATTTGAATTAAGCATGAAAACATGAAGATGGCTAAGTATCAAATTTTGCTATCTATTCATGTTTTCTTTATCTTAGGCATCTAGACATCAAACATGAGAGAATGTAAGTATATGAATCAAGTTTGGGCTTAAAATGAAATTTCTAAGTCACTTTGTTGACTTAGGTCAAACTATACTTCAAGTTTTCAAAAATCAAACTTTTAAATCTACACAAAATCATTATTTTGAAAAATATTTTTGAAACTATAACTGGAGAAACTAAAATTTACAAGGAATCTAGAGGTTCAACAATCAGTCAAAACTCAGTTTCCTATAAATTCATAAATTTTTTGAAAGTCCAGAGGCATTTTCATAAATTTCAGGTATTTTTTGAAAGTTATCGTTGTTGATTCAAACTTTCCAGATATCGTTGAACACTACTAGAAAAATGGGCATCAACAATGGCTGATGCCGTTGCTGAAAATCATCAGCAACGGCTGGCGCCGTTGCAATGGAGCCGTGGCAGAAAATCGCGTTGCTGATAACTTAGCAACGTATCAGCAACGGTCGCTCGGGCCGTTGCTAAAAATATTATCAGCAACGGTTTTGCCACAGACGCGGAGTCGTTGCTGATAACATTAATAGCAACGGCCGATGAGCCCATAGCAAAGCCGTTAGTAAAAGCCCGTTGCTAAGCCGAGGGAAAGCCGTTGCTGATGATGTGAACCTGGTAACGAAAAAATTTCAAATTTCAAATTTTCATTGATACATTGATACATTATCTGATACATAACTCACACACCCATACACTCATACACACATTCATTCACACATCACAAATATACCAAGATATACATCAAAATAATTATATTTATATTGATAATTATCCACAATAGTATAAAAACTATTCAAATGCAAAATTGAAGTATCAATATCCAAACAAAATAAATTAAATAAGTACAATATCTCAGTAACAAAGTCAAGATAAAAAAATCTCACGATGACGATGGAGGATGGCCTGGATCATATGGCGGGGTCTGGAGTGCTTGAGTGTACACCAGCGTGGACTGACTCGAGGACGATGGATGAGATGATGCCAAAGAGATGCCTGCTTCGGGATGACCTGACATGTTGCGTAGCATAGCATGCATCTCCGCCATCATCTGACTCTGACGCGCGACCGTCTCCTCTAGAGTCCTTATTCTGCTACTATGATCATAACTGGATCTGGAGGTGGACGGCCGCTCACCAGCGACCGGAGGGGTTGGTACCCCAAGTGGCCCTAGTACGGCTCACGCATGACCACTATCTGCAAAGCCATATACGCGGCCATGGTCCCAGCCACCTGCGGCCTCGACCCACGTTGCTGCGTCAAAATCCTCGAGGGTGCCCCCGCGCTGCACCACCGTCTGGCTGTAGGTCTCCTACCCGAGTTTGATTTTTTATTTAATATTTATCATAAAACTTAAATTATAAATATATAATGAATAATTTAAACAAATATATAGTTACCATAATGTATGCAGCGCGGTTGTCGATGTACTCCCCCATCCCATGTGCTCGACAGTGAGTCCGCTCAAACACCGCCATCGGGGAGGGTCGCTGGACAGTCCCGTCATCCGACACCGTCGTCTACATTTACAAAACAAATACATTAATTAGTACACATAGTAACAAATAAAATATATAATTAAAAGGTATACTTACCATACGGTTCGCGTGCACTGCAAATGCAACAGAGTCGCCGATGTGACGCGCTGCTCCCCCCGACATACGATTTCTAGCTGCATTCCGAGAAACCTCCTGCCATCGATCCGTCGACCATATTCCCACGAGCTGGTCCCATATATCCGGAGTAATCCAATCGGGGCCGTATCCCCGAGTCTCCGCGATGTTAGTAGTCCTAGCTCGTGCCATCGCCTGGGACCGGGCCTGCCCCAGCTGCCCATTGTACCTTGCTCGGGAAATAGCCTCCCAGGCAGCGTAAATGAAGGGCCTTTGGCGCTTAGCCCATGTATAGCGAGCCTGCAGAATAATAATATCAGTACCAATATTAATCATCATGCATGTAAAAAAAAAATACGTGCCTCAAACTCGCGCCATAACATGTCGACGTACTCGCTAGGCACGTGAGACCACGTAGGCCATGCCCCGTGCATGTATCGTCGAATAGTAGAAGAAATGCTCATCGACACTTCTTCTTGCTCGAACCTACACAACAAAAATAAATTTTAATATTATATTATGATATAATGAATTTGTAATGATTCATAATTCATGATATATTACCGCTCCCCAATCACGCTAATAAATCTACGTGACTCTGTGGCTGGTGGAGGCTACCACCTGTTCGGCCCGCGTGGCCGCCTGCGTCTGGATGTACTAGCCTCGGCATGAGGATCAGCAACAGGAGGATCAACAGCATGAGTAAGTGTAGGAGTCTCATCGATCGGAGACTCCGAAGCTCTCCTGCGACGATAACCACGACCAGACATATCTATCGAATAGACATATAATCAGGTTATTGTATAAATAGTAGAGATATATTTAATAAAATATATACTTTACAATTATTCCTCATCATCTGAATAATAGTCTTCGAATTCTTTCTCTTCTTTCTCTTCTTCCTCTTCTTCATCTTCTTCATCTCCAGCTTCCTCAATTTCATGATCGTCATCATCAGCATATTCAACTTCTAATTGAATTGACATTGTGTCTGCATCCTCGAGTATTGGAATAATACGATCTACAGCAGGAGGATCATCTTCTTGATAGAAACCATGTGTCATATCAGGTATCAGCTCATTTTCTCCTACTATCGGATCAAGTTTTCCTCTACCTTTTGTCTTACAGACTACACGCCAATCTGCTCTATCTTTATTTCGAGCCGGATACTTCGCGTAATATACTTGTTCGGCTTGTGATGCCAATATAAAAGGCTCATTTACTGCCAATTTAGATTTGTAATTAACCTCAATAAGTTTGTATTTTGGATGAACTTTCATGCCCCTTTCTGTTGTATCGAACTAATGACATCTAAATAGAATAACTGATTTCAGGCCGAAGTAGTGCAACTCTATCACTTCTTCGACCAGTCCATAAAAATCCATATCACATTCAACATAGGTTGTCCCTTTCACACAGACCCCAACATTCATCGTCTTCTTTGTAAATGCATATTCAACCGTGTGAAATTTATACCCATTAACAAAATATCCGCTATAGCACGACACAAGTCGCGACGGTCCACTAACAAACTCAAATATTTTTTCATCTATTTCAGCTCTGTGATCTTTGCTGTAAGTCTGAATCCAAGTAGGGAAATCACGATTCCGTAATCTCTCCAATTCTTCATCATTGTGAATAGAGTATTTTTGCACCATCTCAATGTCAAATATTTCAATGAATTGTTCAATATCTGGACAATTGAGTAATACATACAAGTGTGTCAAATGATACTCTTCATCGCTTAAGTGTCGAGATGGACGAGAACCAAAAGCACGACCAGAGTGACAAAATATATTTAAACGTCCATCTGAATGTCGAACACCCCCGTCGTCGTTACGTGGAAGATGATCAAATCTTGTATGTACTGTCGATTCAAAGTAAAATGAGCAGAATGTTGAAATTTCTTGGATGATATACGATTCAGATATTGATCCTTCAACAGCTGCGGTGTTCTTTACTTTTTTCTTCAGACGATTCATGTATCTTTCAAATAAGTACATCCACCGATATTGAACGGGGCCACCAACTCGTGCCTCATATGCCAAGTGTATCGGTAGATGCTCCATCGAGTCAAAAAATGCAGGAGGGAAAAACTACTCTAGCTTGCATATGATTTCAACAATATTATTTTCAAGTGTTGACATATCTTCGACTCGAAGGACATTTGCACAGATGTTTCTAAAAAACATACTTAATTCAGTCAACGGACCCCAAATATTATCAGGTAGAAGATCTCGAAATGCGATCGGAAGTAATCTCTGCATGAATACATGACAATCATGGCTCTTCATCCCTGATATTTTGCAATCATCGACGTTCACACATCGAGATAAGTTTGAGGCAGATCCATCGGGTAATCTGAGTTCTTTTACCCATTGACAAACATCTTTGATCTGTTGTTTATTTAACACATATAGGGCCTTCGGTTTCAGATATCGTCCGTTGACCTCTTGTAACTCCAACTCTGGTCTTTTACAAAGTATTTTCATATCATGTCGGGCTTTGACATTATCTTTAGTTTTTCCGGAAATATCCATCAAAGTGTTGAAAATATTATCAAACACATTTTTTTCAATGTGCATGACATCTAAATTATGTCGAATCAATAATGAACTCCAATAGGACAATTCCCAAAAGATACTTTTTTTTACCCAGTTATATGTTTGGCCAAAACCTGACACTCTTTCATTGCGACCAAATACTATATCTGGAAGTGCTGAAACACGTGCTAACATTTGTTCACCAGACAACATCGGTGGTAGCACATCTCTTTCGACTCTGCCCTCAGTAAATTTATTACGATTCCTTCGATACTGATGATTAACCGGTAGGAACCGACGATGACAATCAAAGAATGAGATTTTTCGCCCGTTCTGAAGACTGATTGATTTAGAGTGTTCCATACAATACGGACAAGAGAGTCGGCCGTGAGTGCTCCAACCCGACAACATGCCGTACGCCGGGAAATCATTGATTGTCCACAAGACCGCGGCGTTTAAATTGAAGTTTTGCTTCCGATGACAATCATAAGTGACAGCTCCCTCAGTTCACAATGTTTTCAATTCATCTATCAAGGGTCTGAGAAATATGTCAATTTCTTTTTGCGGACCCTTAGGACCCGGAATAATCATCGAAAGATAAATAAATTCATCTTTCATACACATTGATGGTGGAAATTATAAACTGTCAGCAGCACTGGCCAAACTGAATAAGGAGTTGCAGAATGTCCAAACGGATTAAAACCATCTGTGCACAATCCCAATCTTATATTTCTAGTATCCCTAGCAAATGAAGGATAACATGTATCCAAATGTTTCCATGCTTCACTGTCAGATGGATGAGTCATTACTGTATCATCACGACTTCTTGCATGCCAACTCATGTAGGGGGCTGTCTTTTCCGACATGAATAATCTTTGAAGCCTCGGTATTAGTGGAAAATACCGAAGCACCTTAAACGGGATAATTTTCTGTCGGACCGATTTCTTCTCCTTGTAACGAGGATGTTGACATACAGGGCATTTATCCAACTGCACAGTTTCTTTATAATATAAAATGCAGTTATTTTGGCACGCGTGTATTTTTTCGTACCCAAGCCCCAATTTTCTCATTAGCTTTTTAGTCTTATAAAAAGTTAGCTCAAACTTGTTATCAGTAGGCAACATTCCATTAATCAATCCAACAATTCGATCATACGCAACTCCGCTGATATTACAATCAGCCTTGATGTTTAAGAGCTATGTCATTGCTGAAAACCTAGTGTATTTAGGACAATTCTCACACAAAGGTTCATCGACAGCTTTCAACATCTCGTAAAATTCTGCAGCTTCTTTATTCGGTAATTCAATCTCTACCGCAGTTTGTACTTTTGTGATATCAACCACTGTAGTATCTGGTGGGACTGATGTCTGAAGAACTGGCCAATCAACATTATCATTCAGGTGGAATTGACCCCCAAGACTATCAAGTATCATAGTTCTATAGGGATTACATTGATTGGATGAAGAAGCACCAGCAGAGGAAGATTTACCATATGTCTGAACGACAGGATTGCTCGACGTCCCGACTTCGCGTGACTCGCCGTGACAAGTCCATAGAAAATATCTTGGTGCAAATCCTTTGCTATATAGATGCAGAGTGACAGTCTCCCGATCCAAAAATCGTCCATTCGAACAAATGCGGCACGGACATCGGATTTGATCACCGATGCTAACGAAATTCCGATTCGAATAGGCGAAATTTAGGAAGTACGTTACGCCTAATCGAAACTCATTCGTTAAAGCTCCACGATCAAGACGTCGGTACATCCAACTTCGATCAGTCGACATGATTCTGTCAATCAATGACAATTTCTTTGGTTAATGTCTTTAGGTGAGATTGTCCTATTCCATTCGGGATTTATGTTATTTATATTGCACTAAGTACTTATTTTAACCGCTAACTTCATTCTAAATTTCGGCAACATCTCCCTACAGTTCTCCGAATACGCATATCATCTGGGCGCGTATCGGAGAACAAGAGAGATATTGCCGAAATTTAGAATAATTAGTTAACAGTTAAAATAAGAACGTAGGTGCAGTACAAATAATTATATTCCCAAATTGTCCAATCAGGGACAATTCAAGAATTGTACGTCGTATAAAAGATCATCTACTTCTTTTACACGAACATACAATCCCCGAACGGATCTAAGGTTTTGTTAAATCATATCCGACTCGTCGATGCGTACGTGAAACATATCAACTCGTCGGATGGATGATTATTTTCTAAATGTTTCGAGACAGTTCGAGTCCATATTGGACAATTCTGACACGAGTCCGAAGTGGACGATTCCGGCGCGCATCCTAAGTGGACAATTCCGAAATTAATCTAAACCCTAAAAATTAATCTAAACCCTAATAACTAATCTAACAAATTAAACAATTAATCTAACAAATTAAACAATTAATCTAAATAATTAATTAACATATATAAAAAAAATAAAAAAAATATAAATATGCAATTTTCAGCGTCGGAGTCCGGTGGACTCCGGCACCGGCGTACAGTGTCCGGACACTATAAAAGCTCCGACGGTGGCCATCGGCCGACCGCTGCCGGCCGAAACCCTAAAAATAGGGTTTCGGTCGGATTTCCCGCCGGTCGGAACGGGGAGAGACGGTCGGACGGCGATGATTACCTGAAATCGGCGATCGAGGACGGACGACAGCGTCGGCAGCGGTAGCTCGGCGTCGTCGACGTTGGCAGCGGCGGCGAGAGGCGGGAGGAGGAGGTGGCGGCGGCAGCAGCGGGAGGAAGAAGGGTCGGGCGCGATCTGCGACCTATATAAACTTATCAGTAACGGCTCACTCGCCCGTTAGAAAGTCGTTGCTAATAAGTTATCATCAGCAACGGCTCACTTGTCCGTTAGAAAGCCGTTGTTGATAATTAAAATCATCAGCAATGACTCGCGTGTCCGTTAGAAAGCCGTTGCAGATACAATATATCTGCAACGGCTTGAGCGACCGTAAGATTGTCGTTGCAAATAGCAACGGCTTGAGCGGCCGTTGCTGATAGCCGTTGCTGAAGACTCAATTTCTAGTAGTGTCTTTGGACTCTGCCCTTAGTAAATTTATTATGATTCCTTCGATATTGATTATTAGCCGGTAGGAATCGACGATGACAATCAAAGAATGAGATTTTTCGTTCGTTCTGAAGACTGATTGATTTAGAGTGTTCCATACAATACGGACAAGAGAGTCGGCTGTGAGTGCTCCAACCAGACAACATGTCGTATGCCGGGAAATCATTGATTGTCCACAAGATCGCAGCCTTTAAATTGAAGTTTTGCTTCCGATGACAATCATAAGTGACAGCTCCCTCAGTCCATAATGTTTTCAATTCATCTATCAAGGGTCTGAGAAATATGTCAATTTCTTTTCGCGGACCCTTAGGACCCGGAATAATCATCGAAAGATAAATAAATTCATCTTTCATACACATTGACGGTGACAAATTATAAACTGTCAGCAACATTGGCCAAACTGAATAAGGAGTTGCAGAATATCCAAACGGATTAAAACCATCTGTGCACAATCCTAATCTTATATTTCTAGTATCCCTAGCAAATGAAGGATAATATGTATCCAAATGTTTCCATGCTTCACTGTCGGATGGATGAGTCATTACTGTATCATCACAACTTCTTGCATGCCAACTCATGTAGGGGGCTGTCTTTTCCGACATGAATAATCTTTGAAGCCTCGGTGTTAGTGGAAAATACCGAAGCACCTTAAACGGGATATTTTTCTATCGGACCGATTTCTTCTCCTTGTAACGAGGATGTTGACATACAGGGCATTTATCCAACTGCACAGTTTCTTTATAATATAAAATGCAGTTATTTTGGCACGCGTGTATTTTTTCGTACCCAAGCCCCAATTTTCTCATTAGCTTTTTAATCTTATAAAAAGTTGGCTCAAACTTGTTATCAGTAGGCAGCATTCCATTAATCAATCCAGCAATCCGATCATACGCAACCCCGCTGATATTATAATCGGTCTTGATGTTTAGGAGCTGTGTCATTGCTGAAAACCTAGTGTATTTAGGACAATTCTCATACAAAGGTTCATCGGCTGCTTTCAACATCTCGTAAAATTCTGCAGCTTCTTTATTTGGTAATTCAATCTCTATCGCAGTTTGTACTTCTGTGATATCAACCGCTGTAGTATCTGGTGGGACTGATGTCTGAAGAACTGGCCAATCAACATTATCATTCAGGTGGAATTGACCCCCAAGACTATCAAGTATCATAGTTCTATAGGGATTAGATTGACTAGATGAAGAAGCACCAGCAGAGGAAGATTCACCATATGTCTGAATGACAGGATTACTCGACATCCCGACTTCACGTGACTCCCCGTGACAAGTCCATAGAAAATATCTTAGTGCAAATCCTTTTCTATATAGATGCAGAGTGACAGTCTCTCGATCCAAAAATCGTCCATTCAAACAAATGCGGCACGGACATCAGATTTGATCACCGATGCTAACGAAATTCTGATTCGAATAGGCAAAATTTAGGAAGTACGTTACGCCTAATCAAAACTCATTCGTTAAAGCTCCACGATCAAGACGTCGGTACATCCAACTTCGATCAGCCGACATGATTCTGTCAATCAATGATAATTTCTTTGGTTAATGTCTTTAGGTGAGATTGTCCTATTCCATTCGGGATTTATGTTATTTATATTGCACTAAATACTTATTTTAACCGCTAACTTCATTCTAAATTTTGGCAGCATCTCCCTACAGTTCTTCGAATACGCATATCATCTGGGCGCGTATCGGAGAACAAGAGAGATGTTGCCGAAATTTAGAATAATTAGTTAACAGTTAAAAGAAAAACGTAAGTGCAGTACAAATAACTATATTCCCAAATTATCCAATCAGGGACAATTCAAGAATTGTACGTCGTATAAAAGATCATCTACTTCTTTTACACGAACATACAATCCCCGAACGGATCTAAGGTTTTACTAAATCATATCCGACTCGTCGATGCATACGTGAAACATATCAACTCGTCAGATGGATGATTATTTTCTAAATGTTTCGAGACAGTTCGAGTCTATATTGGACAATTCCGACACGAGTCCAAATTAGATGATTCTGGCGCGCGTCCGAAGTGGACGATTCCGGCACAATGCCGAAGTGGACAATTTTGAAATTAATCTAAACCCTAAAAATTAATCTAACAAATTAAACAATTAATCTAAATAATTAATTAAATAAATAATTAACAAATAAATAAAAAAATAAAAAATAATTAATCTACTATTTTCGGCGCTGGAGTCCGGTGGACTCCGGCGCTAGCGTACAGTGTCCGGACAGTGTGTCCGGACATTGTACAAGATCCGACGGCGGCCATCGGCCGAAATCCTAAAAATAGGGTTTCGGTCGGATTTCTCGTCGGCCGCAACGGGAAGAGACGGTCGGGCGGTGATGAATACCTAAAATCGGCGATCGAGGACGGACGACAGCGTCGGTAGCGGCAGCTCGGCGTCGTCGACATCGACAGCGACGACGAGAGGCGGGAGGAGGAGGCGGCGGCGCGAGGAAGAAGGGGCGAGCGCGATCTATGACCTATATAAACTTATCAACAACGGTTCACTCGCCCGTTAGAAAGCCATTGCTAATAAGTTATCATCAGCAACGGCTCACTTGTCCGTTAGAAAGCCGTTGCTGATAATTAAAATCATCAGCAACGGCTCGCGTGTCCGTTAGATAGCCGTTGCATATACAATATATTTGCAACGGCTTGAGCGGCCGTTGCTGATAGCCATTGTTGAAGACTCAATTTCTAGTAGTGGAATGGTCATTTGAAATGCATGTGTCAAGTTTGAACTCAAAATGAATTTTCAAGGTCCATTTTTTAATCGATCTCGATTTCAACTCAAAGCTAATTTTTTCAAGATATCGCTCAAATTATCAAAATTATTTTTTGAAATAATTTTACTCAAAGAATATGGAGAACGATATTAGAAATGAAATCAAAATAGCATGCACAAAGTTCCATTTGAAGTTTTCGACGAAAAATCAAAGTATCGGAAAGATCGATATTTCAAAAAGGATGATACTTTGCATTTTTAAAATCCAACCTCAAAATTCCATTATAAATCAGATTCTTGATGAGACTTTTCAAAAAATTTACTTAAGAAACTAGATTTTTCAATGAATGTACAGTTTCAAGAATCAATTAAAAGGGATTTTTCTATATTTCTCTAGAAATAACTGAAAATGATACCAATTGTTGGTCGAAATGATATTTTTGTAATTTTCAGTTATTCTCAAAACGTGTTCAGTTTTCATTCAAACTTTTATGACGCTATATAATGGTCATGTAAAGAGTGTATGTCAAGTTTGAAATAAAAATTGTATCATTAAGTCAAGATATCAACCTAGCATGGTTTCATTCAAAGCTAAGCTAGTTATCATGAAACTTGCTAAGTGTCAATCTTATCATTTACTAATGATTTTTCAAACTTAACCCTATGGACATCTAACATGAGTAAATTTAAACATGTTCCCCAAATATGGATTGAAAATGAGACCTCCAAGTCAATTTGTTGACTTGGGTCAACTTGGTTCAAAAGAGATTTTCATGAAACCACCTCTATGACATTTAATCCATATCCATATGAATTTTTCATTCTAAATGGATGGAACCATGTCATACCTATTCCTAAACATGTTTATGAAGTTTGGACTTAAAATAAAGTGTCCAAGTCAATTTGTTGACTTGGGCCAAACTTTTCAAGATTAAGTTTCCTAAAGTGATCTTGTTATCACATTGTTCATCTACACATGAATTTTCAAGATTAAACATCTAGAATCATATCATGTGTGTATCTAAACATGTTCATTTTTGGTGTTTACTCAAAATGAGGTCTCTAATAAGAGATTTCAAACTAGTCCAATTTCATTCAATATTAATATCATGAAATTGCCTAGTTATCATGATTTTTCTTACTCATGAAAATTTAACATTTATCATGCAAAATCAATCATGAGTATAGAGACATCATTATAGCACAAGTATTCAAGTATTATACTAAGATTTTTGTAAAATCAAACTCATACCTCTTTCAATAGAATTTTGTCAAACTTGTCATTTACTTTTCAATTTTCTTCATGATAGCATAGCATTCCATTATCATTTTCAACTTGCAAGTAGACTTCATTAGTAGATTTAATGAAACTAAAGCTACTAGCAAGTTATCATACTAAATAACAAGGTGAAATATAAATCTTCATTTGAGAATTTCAACCTAAGCTAGATAGTGAAAAATTCATTTTAAGTAAAATCAACATGAAACTAAAACGAATCGAGAGATCACAAAATATGAAATTTTGAAGCATAAGATCTTCAACCATTCCTATTGGTTGAAAACCGAAAGGCAACAATAAGCCTACGATTTGAAATCACAAGATCGCATGAGCCCATTACAGGCTACATAGGTCTCCGAAGAGATCGAGAAATCAAAAATCAAAATTATTTTTCAAAAGACTCTTATTAAGAGCGGGAAAAACAACTCAAATTAAATATGTATCATAGCTCCAACTTAAATAAAACAAACCAAAGCAAGAAGAAGATACAAAGTATACCTAGATGCCAATTTCCATACCCATGGCATCATGATGACTTGAAGTTGCAACCTTATGAAGATTTTTCATTCGGATCCAAGATCAACTCCAATACACCATTTTTCATTCATCCTTGTATAGTGGCTCCCCCTACAAAAGAAGATGAGACTTTTGGTACCTAAATGGCTTTGGGTCATTGGGGGTGAGTTGGCCTAGGAATCCAAACTGTCTTAACTACACTTGGATTTTTCTTGAATGCACAATCATAAATAGCATGACCAAAAATACCACAACAAAAACAATGTTCATTAAACTTCTTTTTCTTTTTGCTATGGACATGAGATTTATTATTAGAATGCTTGTCATGTGAAACATGGTGAGTATCAGCATTCTTGGAAAAATCATTCTTCTTCTTATGATCATGAGGTCTAATGGTAGAATGCATAGCATGAGAATGATGATAAGAATTGGCATTCTTTACATAAGCATTTCTAGTGTTCTTAAGAAATGAAACATTTCTCAATTCGTTAACTTTCTTATTTAAGGACACAACCTCATTTTTCAATAAGTCAAGAGATTGATATAAGACATTAGATTGAGATTTCAAATTATTATTTTCACTTATAATTTTTGAATTCTCAAGTTTCAAATTTTCATTCTTAAGTTTTAAGTCCTTAAGCTCAAGTTTCAACCTATTATGGGAAGAATCAAAAGAACTAGATTTCATTCTCTCATTTTCTAGTTTTAATTCATCCACATGAGAGTTAAGCCTTATATTTTCTTTCTTTAATTTCTTATTTTCTTTATTCTTTTTCATGAGCAATTCATACATCTTTTTGCATTCTTCTAGTAGTTCTTCATAAGACATGTCAAGAGATTTTGAGCTACTAGAATCACTATTTTGATCATGACTAAAAGATGGTAAATATACCTCATTCCGAAGACCCATGAGGCAAAAGTTCGATGTAGCTTCATCGTCATGTCTAGAAGAGGCTTCACTTGATTGAGATGTGGATGAAGAAGCATACTTCCTTTTGGATTTCTTCTTCAAGAGTGGACAATTCTTCTTCTTGTGTCCCGTCTTTTGGCAAAGGAAGCACCTAAGTTTTCGTTTCCGATTCTTGCTTGTGCTTCTTTGGCTAGAAGTTCTTTGGGCATCAAAACCGAGGTTAGTACTAGGGGGATGATCATTGTCGTCACCACCCTCAACAAAAGTATTAAGCTCTTCAATTTTAGCATAATCATATAACATATTTAATGTTGCCCAAATATCAAAAGCCGAAGTGCAATACATGACTTTTTCAAGGATGCTATTAGGTAAGGTAAAAAAAATGTTATACATAGCATCTCCATTAAATTGAAACATTTTCTTATCATGTTCACTCCAATCGTGCATGTCAACCTTAGGTTCAATGTATTCGAGTTTAATCATGTTATAAACATCAAGACCTTTAGTCTTTAAGTAAGTGTACATCCTAGACTTCCAAAGACCAAAGTTCAATTCATCGAACCTAGGAGATGAAGAAGCTACCGACTCTAGTGTCATTCTAGGATCGAGAAAAATTGTAGAAGGAATGGTGAAATCACAATCTACGACCCGCTCTGATACCAAATGTTATATAAAATGGCACACTAGAAGGGGGGTGAATAGTGTGTTAATCTATTACTAAGCCCAATTCCAATTTTAATCGTTTCTCAAATCGTTTAGGCAAATTACAATTTTATGATTGAATGCGGAAGCGATAAAGGATAAAGCAATAAATACAAACACAATATCAATGCTAACACAGTGATTTATAATGGTTCGGCCTCAATGCCTACTCCACTACCTAAGCACCCCGCTTAGGATTTTCAAACTAACTACTTTATAGAACTTGTGTTTTCCTTTGAATACAACTGAGGACACAATTCTTACCTTTTTGAGAACTCCCCAAATCTATTCACCTAAGCAAAACACAAATCTACAAAGTCTAATCCTAAGTGTTTCTCTAGCACACCTAACAAGCTATTACAGACAAGTTTAAAACAATTCTTAAAATACAATGAAAAAGAGCTAAGAATTGAAAGAAGAACCAAAACTCTTTTCCCAACCTTCAATCCTCCAACTTGCCCAGAGATGACTTTTGAATCGCAGCAGAGTTGAGGAGCAGTTGGCGCTTGAAGAAGAACATCGACAGAAGAGCAGAGCACGCTACAATCGATCTTTAGAAGGCTCAAAACTCTCTTTTTAATACTAAATAAAATCTGTAAGAGTGAGACCAAAACCTTAAAGGAGTTAGATGAGGTATATTTATAACCTCTCAAAGAAACGATAAGTCAACGAGTAGAAAACTATCCGTTACGGCCGCTCGGTTGATTGGCTGATCGATCGCCCGATCGATCACTCAAGCGACCGCTGCCTCACTCTCTTTGTGCGGTCGACCGATGGGTTGATCACCAGACGCAATTCTTGCGTTCCCGCAATCTGATCGACTGATCAGTCGACCGACGGAGTGAAGCCAGAAATGCGCGCCATGCGATTTTTAATCCGGTTGATCGATCGATCGGTCGACTGACGTACGCACTGCCCATTTTTCGCCTCTATCGGTCGATCGATGGGTCAACCGATTGGCTACTATCAATTTTTGGCAACATTCGGTCGATTGACCGGTCGACCGAATTGGCTACTGCCAATTTCCTAACTCTATTCGGTCGACCGACCAGTCGACCGAACATAGGTTGATATTGATTTTTTAGCCATTTTTCTTGCGCGCTTCATTTTCGGGTTCCGTCTTTCAACGTGTGTCATCTTGGAGAGATTTCCATGTGATTTTTGGACTCGTCCAAGACGTCTTTGGTGCACACGTCTATCTTTGAGAAATTTGCACGACGAACCCAAACGCGTTGACCAATGTCCTTCCAACTTTGCAATTTCTTCCGATATTTTCAATTGAGGAAAATCGATATGAACCTGAAAGATTTTATTAATTAAATCATTAGTTCCATATTTGTTATCATCAAAACCGAGATTATGACCAAGGTTGAAAATCTAAAGCCAACAATTCTCCCGGCTTGTTTTAAGCCATATATCGACTTATTTAACTTGCATACCATGCCTCTTCCAGCTCCCTCATACCCAAGTGGCAATTGCATGTATACCTCCTCCTCTAGATCTCTATGGAGGTATGCGTTATTGACATCTAATTGATGGAGTGACCAACCTAATGAAGAAGCAACAGCTAGAACCATCCTTACTGATGCCATTTTAGAAACTGGGGCAAATGTTTTAGTGTAGTCTACACCCTCCACTTGTGTGTACCCCTTGACAATCAATCTTGACTTATACCTGTCTATGCTACCATCTTGCTTATATTTGATTTTGAATACTCATTTTCATGGAATACCTGTTTAGGCTCACTTTGTTATACCTGCGGCAAATGATCACATTGTTGTCAGTCAAAGCCTTTAATTCTTCCCTCATGGACTTCCTCCATGTATGACTCAAGTTGGCTTCTTCGAATGACTTAGGCTCACTTTGAACTTGCACAAAGGCTAAGAACCTTTTATGGTTGTTTGTAGTTTCTGATAGATTCATATACTTGCACATTGGATAGGGAGAAGTTAGTTGTTTGCTTAAAGACTGATTACATATGTAATCCATGAGCTTAGTTGGCCTTCTGACTTCTCTTCTATGCCTTCGATTATGTGAAGGACAAATGTTTTCATCTAAACATGTTTCAATCTCTCTTGTTTGCACTTGTTTCTCGGTATTTGAGGCATCAATTTTTGATATCATGTTCTCAGTTGATACTGACTTTTCAATTTCAATGTCTTGATTCACATTGATATTTTTGAAGTGATCTCCCTCAATTCCCTCTTCATTATGAATGACAGGCAAAAGAAGTACTGTTTGATTCATACTATTTCTTTTGAAAGGAAATATATCTTCTTTAAACATCACATCTCTTGAAACTGAAATGCTTTTGGACATCAGATCATAAATTTTGTATCCCTTATTTCCATACGCATATCCTACAAATATTCCTTCTCTACTTCTAGCTTCAAATTTAGACCTTCCTTGTCTTAGGGTGCTTGCATAACATAAGCACCCAAATATCCTTAAATGACTTAAGCTGGGTTGAATTTTATACAAGACTTGATATGTGCTTTGATTGTCCAATTTGATACTGGGCATTCTGTTAATTAAATAAGTCGCAGTTTGGATGCATTCTCCCCATAAATCTGGTGGAACTTGAGACTGAAACTTTAAACTTCTGGCCACCTCTAACAGATGTCTATGCTTTCTTTCTACCACTGCGTTTTGTTGTGGAGTTTCCACACATGAACTGTGGTGCATGATTCCCTTCGTTGACATGAAACCTTTCACTGTTGTGTTAAAAAATTCAGATCCATTATCTGACCTGATAATCTTCACACTTCTATTGAATTGTTTCTCAGCCATGTTAACAAAACTAATTAGTATGTCGGGTACTTGGCTTTTAAAAGCAAATAGATATGTCCAACATGCTCTTGAATGATCATCTACTATAGTGAGGAAATATGAGCAATTATCATATGTCTTATACTTGTGAGGACCCCATACATCACAATGTATCAACTCAAGTACCTCATATGCTTTATTTTGACTTAAAGGAAATAGAGATCTACACATTTTGGCAATTGGACATACATTGCAGAACAATTGAGAGCTACAACTCAAATCAGGTATTAAAATTGACAACATTTTCATCTTATCAGAAGGTATATGACCTAATCTGAAATAGTGTATGTGCATCCAAGGTGATGTTCATTGTGTTGGCTTTAGGTTTTCAACTATAACCTTAATCTCAGTTTTGATAGTTTTGATGATAACAAATATGGGACTAATGATTTCATTGAGAATATCTTTCAGGTTTCATATCGGTTAGTGCGCGACGTCCGCGATCGGAGAAATCGGATAAATCGACAAGGATGCTTGTCGGCGCTCGGGAATCTTCAAGAAAGGGAGTTTAGGTTTAGGGTGTCTAGAAATTAATGTAATTCTCATGATGATGCATAAGAAACCCAAAAATCTATCCCGAACCCCAAACCATGAAATTTCGGGACCGCCCTGAAATTCACTAAGACTAGGGAACTCATTGGAGGGCTATATGATCCAAACCTTTTCTTGAAATAAAAAAATGGCGGTAATTGTTCCTTGGGTCAAAACTAGATAACGAGGTATTTTTTAGGATTTTTTTAAAGCCTTTAGCATATCCTTATTTGACCCGAAAGATTAGAAAATTTTTGTTTTATACTAGATCCCAAAAACTAGATTTTGATCCTTACGGATTTTGATTTTTTAGATATTTTTATTGAACTCAAATGGGGTATAATCCTTATATAACATTTATGTTTTAAAGTTATCATGTTATATTTAACTTAAAATTAATAATTGTTATATAAGTAGACTTAGAGAAAACGAAACCAAAAGAACCAGACAGAACATAAGCTGTCTGCCTTCTTCAGCTCAGGTTCAGTCGATCGACCGAAGCCCAAAATGGGTAGTAGGCTTGGCGGTCGACCGACCTGCGTATAAGCCTAAGACGCAATCGCGTCGGTCGATCGAAGATCGCGGATCGCACGATTTATGTCTGGTGGTCGACTCGTCGGTCGACCGACCAGAGAGAAAGATCGAAGGATCGGTCGAAGGATCGATCGACCAGTCGGTCGACCGACCATTCGACCGATGATCTACAACGGATAGTTTTCTATCTGTTGAGTGTCGTTTCTTCAACAGGGTATAAATATACCCTCATATGATTATTTCATTCTTCTTCCCTAACTTCTACAGAGTTTATTGAGCATTTAAAGGGAAGTTTAAAGCCTTCCACGTGATTGACTGAAGCGCGCCTGTTCTTCCTCGAGTTCTTCTTCAACCGCAAGCTCTGCTCCTCAACTCGGGAATTGATTCGAGTTCTACCTCCTGAAGAGTTGAAGGGTCCAAGGCTTGGAAAAGAGCACGACTCATTAGTTTCATTTTAAGCTCTTTTCTCTTGTATTTTTAACTGTCATTTGATTTGGGTTTGTATGAAGACCTAGGCTGTTAGGTCTTTGTTGTGTGCAAGTGGTTACCTGGTGTTAGGTGTAAAGTCACTCTTATAAAATTAGTTATTACTAGGATTAGTCTAGTTGTCCCTTAGGTTGAGGTGGGAAAGTGCTCTCGGCAGGAAGGCGGGATACTTTCGGGTGTGGAAGTGCCTTCGGTTGGAGAGCGGAGACTTTCTGGTGAAAAGTCCTCGTTGTAAGGGAAACTCGATATAATCTAGTAAATCTAGTTTGAAAATCCTAAGCGGGGTGCTTAGGTAGTGGAGTAGGCATTGGAGCCGAACCACTATAAAATTCTTGTGTTTACATTGTTTCATTTGATTGTGCTTAATTGGTTTTATATCGCTTCCGCATATAATCATCGAATTTCATAATTGCCTAAACTAATCTAAGTAAACGATTAAAATTGGAATTAAGCTAATTAATTTAGTAAACACACTATTAACCCCCCCCCCCCTCTAGTGTCGCCATTTCACCCACACATTGCTCTAGCATCCTGAGTTTTGGAGCTTTTGCTCTTCACTATCTCTCTCAGAATGTATAACCCTCCTTCTTCTTCACCATTCTCCAATTCCTCCCTCGAAGCTAGGTCCTGAATGGTAAATTTTGAAGGGTAAAATGTTATGTAGTAATTGAGTTCCCTAGTTAATCTGCTCACTGACATTAGATTGCAATGAAAAGCAGATGATGACAAAGTATTCGACAGTTTAATGTGTTCATTTATTTGAGTAGTTCCTATACACTGGAATTGATGTGCCATTCGACAATGAGATCTTGCAATTGTGAATTGGTTGCTTTACATTTTCCAAATTCACCTTGTCGGATGCAATGTGGTAAGTAGCACCACTATCCAAGATTCATTTTTTACATTCTAAAGTAACATTGCTACTAGGAAGCTTACCAGCCATGTTAACTGTTGCATTGGTGCCCTTGTTTCCAAGTAAGTTCAGCAAAGTGTTATATTGCCTTTCGGTGAAGTCACAGTGATCCTCTTCAATGTCAGGTTTGTTTTCAACCTTTGCCTCTACAGCTTTTGATATGGCTTGCTTCCGAATGGATAGCCGTGCAATTTGAAACACACATCTCTAGTGTGCCCTGACTTCATGCAATAATCACATAACTTCCTTTGTGCATACTGATCATTTGATTTCTCATTCTTGTATTTGGATTCACTGTACTGTTTCATAGTATTAAGAGCTACACTCTCCAAACTCCCATTCGATTGAAGACTCACCTTCCTGTGTGACTCTTCCTACTCCAACAATGAATAAGCTTGATTGATATCTGGAAGAGGTTTCATCAGTAAAATTTAGCCTCTCACATTCATATATACCTCGTTTAATCCCATCAAAAATTCCCTCGACTTCATCTTTCCTTTGTCACAATTACATTCCCTGTCGATGTCCACTGCCTCCAATTCATCCCAAAGCGACTTGAGCTTGGTGAAATAGACTGCAATAAACATATTTCCCTATTTCATGTTGTAAATTTGATACTGTTTCGAAGATTCTTGGTTCATTGATCTTGCTAAAATGATCTGCAAGATCAGACCACATCTTCGCAGCTGTTCTACAGTATATGACACTAGTTGTCAGCTCAGGCGCTATGGATTGCAAGATCCAGAATCGAACAATGTCATTACATCTTGTCCAAATTCCAATCATGGGCGAATCTTCATCAGGCATGGGTAAAGATCCATTTACAAAACCTAACTTGTTCTTGGCGGATAAAGAAATCTTCATCGACTCTCGCCAAGGTAGGTAATTTTCATGCCCAATTAATTTGACGGTAACTAGGGAGATACCTGGGGCATCGCTTCCGTGAATCGAGTATGGATCATCCTCATAATTTGTAGCTTCAGAGGTTGATCGGCTTTCCTAATTACTTCATAATTCTGCTACCACAGATCTGGTTGATTGAGATCGCCGATTCCGCGCCATCTCTTCAATCGCACTTGGGATCAAGCGGCTTTGCGATCCTCTTTATGCGAGTGGCTCTAATACCATGTTAGATTCCATGAATCTCAATACCAAGACCACAGCAGACAAGAACCAAGTAATCGATCAAGAAATGATCTTTTATTAACCGGAGAGAAAATGTATTCTAAAGAGAAAAAATTACAGAGTGAATCAACTAACTTGCGAAATAACGAGTTCAGCTATTTATACACTTTAGCTTTAAATATGAAAATACAAGAATGCCATTGTGGCTTATTAGAAGTAATGAATAAAAATGGCTCATTTCAATCATTTGGCACAACGAAAGTTATTACCGACTTCTTCTTCTTTTCCCTTTTCACAGCTTGGAATTATACATATTGGGAGAGAGTGTGTCATATGACGTCCTATGTGTCGACTTGTGATTGGACGTCGTTAGTACCGTTTACCAATTGGGAATTCCGTCCAAAATAAAAATATTTTTAACGATTTTTATTTGTCTAAGGGTAAAAATTGATCAAAAAAATTTAAGAATATTTTTACCTCATTTATAATAGTTCGAGGGCAAAAATCATCATTAACTTATTATTATTATTTATTGCTGACATGAAGAGAGAGTATCATCTAAATCGTCATACGTGTAGGCTTGTGATTGAACGTCGTTAGTGTCGTTTGTCAGCTGGATATTTCATCCAAGGTAAGAGTATTTTTTAATAATTTTCGTTTATCTAAGGATGAAAGTCTGATAAAAAGAAGTTTAGAAGTATTTTTATCTATTTTTAATAGTTGGATGATAAAAAATCACTTTTAATCCTTTTTTTTAATTAATTAAACCATATTCTTCTTCCGCAAAAACCCTTCTCCAATTCCCATAATAACACCTGTTGACACCTTGGCACACCTCCCTCCTTTACCTTGGACGAAAGAAGGAAGAAGCAGCGGAGCTTCGCATCAAATTAAGATCACGCGCGAGCATGCACTTGTTTTCATGCCAACATCGGATTCGCTGCCGCCGCTGACCACGCTATTAAAGTATGAAAACTTCCCCTCCCCCTTTCTCTCTGCAGTCTGCTGCAGCTCACACCACCCTCCCCCTAAAAAAACTGCATGCTTCAGACAGCATTCACATGAGGCGTACGATCTAATGAACGAGTAAATTAGCCAAAGAAAAAGGAAGACAGATTGAAGGGCGAGTGGAGTAATCTCTGGGCGAAAAGCAAGCGACGAAAAAGGGAACAAGGCATGCAGCTGATTGGCTTTTCTTTTCAGTGGTCGTCAAAGCTTTTACTGTTTCGGTCTTCGTCTCTACTTTCCCATCCCAATTCAACAAAAGAAGACGACGCATTTCGTGTTCATTTCTTGACTCATCCCCTGAATTATTAAAGAAGTGTTTGCTGATGCAGCAGCACATAAAATAACAAAAAGAGGGCGCAGTTTCCAACGCATTGGAATCCTTCGTATCTTTGTCTTCTTCGTCGCTGTCATCATTCTTTCACCCCAGCTTGTTTTACTGATGAAATACTTGATTGATGAGGACATCAAATTATAAACGAAGACAGTAACTAGTGGAACTATTTACAAACACTAGATGGGAGCATTTTGTCACACAATGGAGTGAGAGAGAGAGAGAGGACAACCTTCGCAAAGGCTAAAAGAGCTCTTTTTAACTCCTCTCTCAGCAAAGACAAATCTACAAGAGCTCTCTGCCAAATGACATGACTGTTAATTAAATTTCCTTGATTCTTTTATCGTACATTTTGATCTCGACTTCTGTTCTAATAAAAATTCGAACAGAGACGATGATTAAATCTGGCTGCTGTTGTTGTTGGTGCTGCTGCTGCTTAAATCCATCGATCTCCCGTCGCCGGGATCGCTCCTCGACCGTAGCAGCGGCGAATCGGTCCCTGCACGCCGATTTAAACCGGGCATTGTTAGAATATATGAGCGTGATGAACTCGATTCGCAGGTGGTGAGTGGACTCGGCGCACTCGGAAGTGTTTCTACGTACGTACCTCTGCTGAAAGACCGCTTACAGTGGGCAATGGCGCTTTGGATTCCGTCTTGCTGCTCCAGGAGCGAGTCATCCCGCCTTCCGGCGGCTACCGGAGGCGACCGGACCGAGGTCACGGTCGCCGACGCCGATCGGCTCTTTCTTAGGCGCCGGCAGACAACTCGCAGCCCCGCCGGAATGTTTCCATCCTGCGAAACTGGGTCTTTCAGTTGATCGGCGCCTCCACCCGCCTCTCCGCTATCCCCGGCGGGTCGCACCTTCCTGGTTCCGCCGGAGTTTAACGGTCCGGAGAACCGGAGCTTCTCGCCGTACCGCTTCGATATCCTGATGTAAAGCGGCTTAATCTTGCTAAGATACCTTTGCAGCACGTCCCTGGTCAGCTTTCTCGCCTCCGACGTCGGAGAGATGTCGTCGGCGTAATGGCGTGTGGATCTGCAGCTGTTGCTGCTGGAGCTCCGCCAGCTGCTGTCCCGGCTGAAGAGCGACGCCAGCGGCACCTCTTCCACCTTAAATTTGACGAAGAACTTATTCTGCTTCGGCGACGACGCGCACGTCGTCGCGGGAGAGGCGCCGAGGATGGTGGTCTCCGACGTGGTGGACCTCGATCTCCGGTGAAAGGCCAGTTTAAAGACGCGGAACTTGGCAGCGGACTTGAGGAAAAAGGCAGGGACTTGAGACTTTGACGACGACTTGAAGAACAGACCGCTGGAGGGGGAGAACGAGAGGATGGGGTCACGCCGGAGGCTGCCAGCTCTGGTGCCGTCTGGAGAAACTGTGGAACCAAATTTCTCCATTTCCTCGTAGTGACGTTGCTCAGTGTTGGAGGTGGACCACCGCTGCTTACTCTCCTGAAGCGGCAAGGCGAACTCGATGTCGAAGAAAGGGCCTTCGTCGTCACTTCCGCCGCCGCCGCCGCCGACATCGGAGTCGTGGCGGAGGACGCTAGTGGTTATCGTGGTGGTAACGGCGGCGGCGCCACCGAATACGCCGTGCGTGAACAGCCTGAGGAGCTCCATGAGGCCGCACGGCTGCTTCGTTGGAGATGTGCAGGGGTTGGGGTTCATGTAGTAGGAGGAGGAGGAGGCAGTCGCAGTCGCGTCATGGTTGCGACCGAGGACGCAAAAAAATTGGATCCTTTCTTTGACTCGAGTCAGCGGCCTGCGACACAGCTATAAAGCGAGGGCGTCTGGTTCTGCGTTAGGACGCTCCCATCTGGGATCTCTATGCGGCATCATCATCTGCCCTCCATTTTCAGATGTGCAGGGGAGATTACGTGACGGTGACGGAAAGAGAGAAAATCCGTACAGGAATGGTTATGATGACACCTCGTTCTGCTTTCTACTTATATTTAGTGGAGTACTTGTCATCTAATTAAGTTTAATTAATGGCGCGATGGTAATGGAGCTGTGCGTGCAATAAAGTTGCGATCGCAGGAAAAGCTAAAATAAGCTGGTTCTGGGAAAGGACTTGGGAGGAAACTGGAAACTTCCTGGAGCTGGAAGTAGA
The DNA here is from genome assembly GCA_034359265.1 of Canna indica. Classification (NCBI taxonomy): domain Eukaryota; kingdom Viridiplantae; phylum Streptophyta; class Magnoliopsida; order Zingiberales; family Cannaceae; genus Canna; species Canna indica. The sequence goes on from CP136897.1 coordinate 21,942,251, forward strand.
AAAATGGATTAAATGGGAGAAAAGAATTATTTTTGCTAGCTTTAATTGCAGCTTTTCTTTCTCCATCTGTTCTTTTCATTACATGGAGGATGATGAGAAATGGTGGCAGAATTTTATAAGGAATGTTTTACTGATCAATGTTGAATGTTTTTTCAGCTTGTTATGTTTATATTTTTTATAAAAAAAATTTGTTAATTATATATATAAATATAAAGCATTTTTTGTTAATTAACTTGTGGATATATATGTGCACTGGGGACAGTGGCACAGTCTATATTTGGGTTGGTGGGAAGCAGAAGATGATTGGCCGGCCATATGTTTTGCTGCTTCCTGATCCCTATCTCCATTGGAGCATGCAATTAATTGAAACTAGACTTTTTCCTACTACAATGACACACAAATATTAGAAAATGAATGAAGAGTGGCTTATAGAATAAATAAGAAACAATTGTGCTCTACTTTTTAAAAGGAGTAGTAGTTGCATTGTTAGGATTGTGGATTATATTTGAAAGAACAAAATGGGACTCAGTTCATTTTCCAAACTAGGCATCCAAATTCCATTGTCACCTCCTCCTTGGAATTAGTTTTATTTTTTATTTATAGATGTGTTGTATTTTGAGTTTGTGGATGTATAAATATGGACTGTAACATTACTTTGAGCCCGGCCGACGACCACATCAAGGTCTAATTACATACAGACTCATGAATCGAACTCGAATCGAACTCAAATCAAATCAATTATAATATGGCCCGAGGGCTCCACCTAGTCATACAAGAACACCCGCATCTTTCATTAATTATTAGATATTCAGCAGTAATAAGCTCGACATTTAAGATAAACTCAGATTCATTTCGGGCATATCCCCGCGAGATTTAGAGAGACACCATCGCCTTGAGACATCCCTAACCTACACAATAAACAACCACGATGCGCATTAGGTATACTCTTGATTCCAATTTGATACTCATCATTTGAAATTTCTTCTTGCTTGAGCGTTAGAGTATCTTTGTAGATCCCCCCACCAGAGTAGTGTCGAACCAGGAGACATGTGGACCCGTATCACCCTAACTTCAGGCAAGAACATGGAGGGGTAAATCTTACCTGCCCCATCATGATAGACACATGAAGTTAGGCGAATAAAATTGCACATAGGCAGCAACCTAGCAGTAGCGTTCTCCCGTTGCCTAGAAACACTAACATGACGAAGAGTGACGCTCTGGTGCCCGCCAACCCACCACCAGAAGAGCTACAGCGCATGACTGACAATCTCTAGGCGCAGAACCAAAAAGGTTAACAACATAGGTTGAGGTGTTGACGCAATCAAGGGAGCAGCATCCGACCGAGCGCGAGCATCGCCGCTAGGAGCATGATGAAGATAGTCATCTCGAAAGAATCGAGATGTCCAACTCCGCTTTTTGAGACGAAGCCTCTCACACGCACCACTAGAGATGACTATCTTTCCCCATTATTAAGTTACAATTATGCCATTGTAGATCTTACGTCATTGTCGAGCTCATCCAGCGACCCACTTTATTTTCCAACTTACGACATCCAAATTCTATTTTCACCTCCTCCTTCAAATTAGTTTTATTTTTTGTTTATAGATATATTTGTTGTTTTTTGAGTTTTTGGATGTATAAATACATTTTACTACTTGATTTGATTTTATATATTAGTTTGAATTATGTGAATGTATTTTGTTAATTGTAAACAAAAAATATGAATTTTTCAAAATCGAATTTTGGGAGAGGAAAATTTTCAGATCCGAATTTTGAGAGTCAAAATTCTCAAAATTGGAATTTAATGAATTTGATACACATTTTACCTCTGGGCCAAGGTCTCTAACCAATTAGAGACTTTGGTTAAAAATTAAAAATATATAAAAAATAATTATAATTTATAAAGAAATTATAATAAAAATGAGGTGTTAGAGTCTAAAAAATATTTTTTCAAATTCTTTAATTCATTAAAGAGTTTTGCACAAAGTCTATAAATCTAAGTTTAAATTAAAAATTGTAAAATATTTTAATGAAAAATATTTTTTGAACCACAACACATCTTTTATATTTTTAAAAAATATTTTATTAACTTTTTTTTTTGAATTATAAAGCTATTATAGACTTTGGACAAAAGTCTCTATTAAAGACTTTTGTCCAAAGTCTATAAAATTAATTTTTAATTAAAAATAGTAAAATATTTTTTGTCCAAAATATTTTGATAGACTCTAGCACATCTTTTATATCACATATATATTTTTTATGAATTAAATTTTATTTTTTATAATTATAAAATTATTATAAATAAAAGTCTTTAACTCATTAGAGACTTTTGTGCAAAGTCTATAATAGCTTCATAATTTTTTTAAAAAAATATTTGAATTCATGAAATAATTTTTTAATGATACAAAAAATATACTATGATCCAAAAATATATTTTACATCAAAATATTTTATAATTTTTAATTTAAATTTAAATTTATAGACTTTGTGCAAAACTCTTTAATACATTAGAGAGTTTGAAAAATATATTTTTTATTCTCTAATATCTTATTTTATCATAAAAAATATTTTATAAATTTAAATTATATATATAAATTTTTTTGACTAGCTCAGGGATAAAATGAGTATCCGATCCACTAAATTTCGATTTTGAGAATTTTGAATCTTCAAATCTGATTTTAAAAATTTTCTCTTCCCAAAATCTGAATTTGAGAAATCCCTCAACAAACATTTGTAAATTTTGTATATATAATTAAAATGAATATGTGACGACTTTGTGACAGTTAGCCATCATATATAACCTTATACATTGGTACCAATCATTACAAAAAGCTTATCTTAAATTTGTATCACGACCACAAATGAATTTGAAAGTATGTGTATCATCATTGTTGATGTCTCATTCTTATTACTTTTTAGTCATCGCAAAACTATCTAGATGTCCTTTACATTAGTGATATGTCACGCGAAAGGACCATTGCGGAAATATGAAATCATCACAAATATGGTTTAAGTCACAATCATCCACAAATTATTTACGATATGTTGAGGTTCTTTCTAATGGATTGAAAAATAATATATATATATATATATATATATGATTAAAATTGAAAATAGGTATTTCCAATGGGGTGCTTTCGCAAACCAGCCCTAATTTTTTATTTTTGGCATAAGAGCATCTTTTATTCTTGAGATAATTTATTGAATAGGATGATCGAGATGCAATTCAAAAGGTGACATGAGTAGACTCAAGCAAATCATGCTGACATTTTTTTTCTTTGATGATTGATGACCCCATCTTCATCTTCAAAAACTCCCCAATCACAGTAGCTTCTTGGAGAAATCCATGGCCGCAGGCTCTGCACTTGCAATAGGGAGACCCCATGCTTGTCCTTTTTGTCATCGGCAAGCTGGGCATAGTTTCATCTAATCAATGCAATTCAAGCTTTACTTGATCAAAGATGGAAGAGAATGGCATCATGGTAGGGATAATATAATCTTGTTGCCCTAAGACATGAGTTCTCTCAAATGAATGATTAACTTCCGGCACTTTGTTCATCGTATCATCAAGGCACCGAACTAAAGTTGTGTTCGGTACATTATTTGATAATATTATAATGATAATTCATATTACTGCAAGATAGATTATCATTTTGAATTTTTGATTTTGCATGTTTGGTCAACATAGACGATAATTTAATTTTGATTTTTTTTTTTAATTTCACAAAAAATTATCAAAAAAATTCTTGGCAAATATGATGATGTATTGCATGTAGAAGAATGTATGAAAAAAATGATAATATTGGAAATTAGAATTACCATCGAGTGGTAATCCATATACCCACCTCTCATAGGAGCTAAGTGGTAATGTGGATTACTGATGCAATCTGAATCATCGGTAAAATATTTAAGCCAAACATGATAATGTGCGGGCCCTAGAAATTTAAAATTCACATTATCAATAATGCAAATAGATTGCTACATACCAAACGTCATCGGAGTGCTAAATAAGAATTACATTACTATACGTATGCAATTTTCTTCTACCCATCAACCAATTTAGACAGTTTATCAACCGTCGCTCTGCTGCTCCACTCGTCGCTCATATAACATTATAATTGACGACTTAGCAACGACCTTTCCAACCATCACTGAATATTAATAATTATATCAGAGGGCTTTTCCACACCCGACTTCAATCGTTAAGTTAATTGCTGATGTAATGATTATAGTGACAGTTTATTGACAACCAACTACGATGGACATTGATGAGTAATTTTAATACCCTAGCACTCGTGCCCCTTCATTTTTTTGATTCCGTCACCGTTGCTGCTCTCCCTCGCTGTTGGAGACTATCCCACTCTTGTCCTCGATTGCAGATCGCCGTTGTTGCTGTCGAAGCAGGTACATGTGAGTTTTTTTATTTTCTTAATTTTTTAGTATAAATTGAGGTCGAAACCCTAAATCTAAGAGTTCAGTCCCAAATAATCGTCAAAGAAGACAAAGTGGATGACATTCGATGATTGTCGGTGCCGTCCAGATAGCTCAGGTTTGAAGTGTACTACTACCTACAGTGTACTATTTTTTTTATAAAAAAAATGAATATTTGATATTTTTTAACTGTGTATAATGTTTAATCCCAAAAGTTCCATGTTTAATTTTGATTATGGTTCAAGTGCTGAATTTATATGGATTAATTTTATGCTCAATCAATACAAACTCAAATGACTAATTTAAACAAATCAACAAATTAAACAATCATACATTGTTGGAACACATAATTTTAGAATGAGATGCAGTGTGACTGGACCTAAACATGAAGAACATTAATGGCTGTGGGGATCCACATAAAAGAACAAGCTGCGTGATGGAATTGAATTAATGGAGGACAAAAGGATGAGAGAGTATTAAATAATCTTGGGACCATAATTCATTAGGAGCACTGCCATTAATTTGTACATCTACTTCATTTATTAATCCTTCATCCTGCAATTAATTAACTTATCTTTAAGCCAATTATAATCTTTTGATCCTAAGCACATTTAAGAGATAATAAATTAGTACCACTAATTAGAGTCTTTCATGAGTATGAATCTTGAAGTATTGTTTTTATAAATTTAAAAGGACAAGACAACATATTCTTTGAATGATTAAGCATGTGTGTGCCCTATCATATTGTCAAGTTACTTTTTGATGATTTTTTAGGTAACAATTTGATGGTTCTCATGTTAATTAGATTTATTTATTAACGATAGATTGTCATTTGAAGATGGATCAAAAATAAAGATGAAAATAAAAGTTGGATTTTACCAAAATATAATAATAATAATAATAATAATAATAATAATAATAATAATAATAATAATAATAATAATAATAAGTGACCTAATAATTAGCATGACGTTAAAATTTAAAAGCTTCAAATAAAACTCTATCCATAGTAGGAGGGGATATGATAAGATATGAATTTTCATCAATTATTTCTTTAGTGTATGTATTAAAAATATGATAAAAAAATAAAAAATTATTATTGTATCCGATAAACATTGGATTTAAAAATTTAATTCTACCTTTGATTTGTTTTCCTATCCAATCGAATTCAATCAAGTGAAGTAAACGAACTATAATAGCATGCTTGTTTCGTAGGGACGTGATAAGAAATAAATTTATATTCATTATTTATTTAGAGAAGTAGTTAATTCAATACAAGAATCATTCTAGAATTCAAGTGGTAAATATTGTAAATGAACCCAAACAAGGGCCATCGTGAAATTTTCCTTCCATGGATTAAACATTAGTTTCCATGGAATTTAATCGAATAATATTACTTTTGAGTGACCAGTATCCGCAGGTGAGAATGGCGGTGGCTTGCTCAAGGCTATTGAAGTAGAAGACAAAAAAGCTTTGATCGAGGTCAAGGACACTAGTAAAACCAAGATCTAACCACAACCTTTTAGCCTAAGAGCATACAATATAAATAGAGGGGGTTTCCCCAAAAATTTGCTTATGAGGCTGGAATGCCATGGCATACTCCATTACTGAAGTTGTTCGACAGAAAAATAAATCTTTTCGGTAGGTTGAAAAGAAAATCTAACGAAGCAACAACAAATCAACCGATGATGAAGCATTAGGAGACATACCTTTGAGGAAGTAGCTGCAGAGGAGAGAGGAGGTGAAGAATTCACCGTCCCAGTCATCGTTGCGAAAAACCTAAATTAGAATCCTCATGCATGGATTAATTAAAGGAAAATAAGATTAGAAGAATATAAAATTAACATTATATCCGATGTACAATGAATTTAAAAAAATCATATTCAATCATCCCTCATTTATTATCTAATTCAATCATATTATATCTAATGAAGCAAACATACAATAATGATATGCTTATGATATATTTGTTTCATAAGACTAAAGAAGATAAAATAACGGATGAATTTTAATCCTTATTTGCTTGGTGCTTAGATTAGAAGAATATAATGCTAAAATAATATAAAATTAGTACTATATTCGTGTACACTGGATTAAAAAATTTATTTAATTTTTACTCTCATTTATTATCATATTCTATCATATATATATATATATATATATATATATATCCAGTGAAGTAAATGAATCACAAAATCACTAAGCAAGATGAGAGGTTTGAATTCCTATATTCAGAAGAATTTTATTTTATTTTTTAAATTATGTTTTGGTATCTAATTAAACAAAATAGGAAAACATTGCACAATATCTGATATATACACTTTTTAGTCCAATCAACGATTATAATATAAAAAAATAATATAAAGTATTTTGATTAATATATAAATTACACTTGATATAAACAACTACAATATAAAATTTCAAAAAAGCATTTTTTTTATTACATGAGAAGGATTTTGTTAGTAAATTTAATTCAAACAAATCTAAAAATTACCTTACATAAAAATGTTAGTAAATTTTCCGGTATAGCAAGTTTTTTTTTTTTTTTTTTTTTAAAAAAAAATTCGTCATTTTACATCCATTCCTATCTCCTAACCATGTAAATCCATATTTTCTCATAGTAAGTGTTTTTTCAATTGATCATAAGAAGTTATAAGTCTACTTACGTGCAACCAAATAATAGATTGCAATTTTTATTTGCGAATATTTTTTTAATATGCAAATATTTTTTGCAACATTGTATTTGACATTTGAGGAGAACCAAATGCTCCCTATGTGAAGAAGATGTCAGGAGGAGATGAGAGGAAAGGCCCCGATGCCTTGCCATTTAGTTCCGACTTCCTACAACTCATATTTTCAAGGTCAATTGAGTACTTGAAGATAGTTCAGATTGGAGTTGGTCCGAAATAATTAAAATCAATTTTAAAAAAAATACATAAATACAGTAATGGATGTAAAATATTGACAAAAAAATTAAATAACCAAAAATATAAAATAAATAAGTAATTACTTATTTAATTATTTAAGTAATTTAATTTATTAATTAGTTTATTAAAAAAAATAAATGGCAGTGGTCAGACCTGGACCAATCACAGATTGGGCATGGTACTCAGGCCTGGCCGGACCGGGCGAGACCCACGTTGCCAAGAGGGCGGCCCAGACTGGTTCGTTGAAATGAACGGCCCGGGTCAGGGCTGCGAGAGGACCGGACCGGCCCATTGTAACTTCTACCCGTTAGTGACCGCGTTCCATCATTTCAAAACGACGCTCCTCTCCTTTTTCCCTCCCAACTCGCAAATTACCATCTGCGACTAGGGTTTTCAAAGCAGGCTTCTCGATCCAGATCGAGACCAAGGTTTGACAGAAGCAGGACCCGTAGAAGAAGAAGCGGGACGATGGAGAAGTACGAGAAGCTGGAGAAGGTCGGGGAAGGGACATACGGTAAGGTGTACAAGGCGCAGGACAAAGCGACGGGACAAATCGTCGCCCTGAAGAAGACCCGCCTCGAGATGGACGAAGAGGGAATCCCTCCCACCGCCCTCCGCGAGATCTCCCTCCTCCAGTTACTCTCCCGCTCCATCTACATCGTCCGGTGCTGCTTCCTCCAGATCGCCCTTAATTTGAATTGACGATTTCGTTTTGTGCTTCTGTTAATTCATCTGTATTCGTTGGTTTCTTTTGATGGATAGATTGCTGAACGTGGAACAAGTGCAGAAGAACGGCAAGCCGCTTCTCTATCTGGTGTTTGAGTATTTGGAAACTGATCTCAAGAAGTTCATCGACTCCCATCGCAGGGGACCCAATCCCAGGCCGATCCCATCCCCAGTCATTCAGGCGCTTCTCTTTAAAACCTACTAGATCTACGCCTTTTTTTAAACTCCTTTGTTCGGGAATTATGCGACTCTCTTTTTTGTCGCAGAGCTTTTTGTTCCAATTGTGCAAAGGAGTTGCACATTGTCACAGTCATGGTGTGCTTCACAGGTTAAGTTCTTTCTTGTGTCATCTGTTTAAATTTCAAGTGATCAATGCCTTAAAACACAACATAATTTGGAAACAGGGACCTGAAACCTCAAAATCTCCTTGTTGACAAAGAGAAGGGCATTTTGAAGATTGCGGACTTAGGGCTGGGAAGAGCTTTCACTGTCCCTCTGAAGAGTTATACTCATGAGGTCCTTATGATAATCTGTTTTCATTTGTAGAAATGATCTTCAATGTTACCTTTATTTCCTTTAATTATGCGGCTATGTACTTGTAAAATTTAAATATGTGCCTTATTGGCGTTGCTGAAATATGGAAATTGCTGTCTCTTGTAGATTGTTACACTTTGGTACAGAGCTCCTGAGGTCTTGTTGGGAACAACCCATTACTCAACTGGGGTGGATATGTGGTCCGTAGGATGTATATTTGGTACTCTTGCAACCTTTTTTTCAATTCATTTATGTTAAACTTTTTGTACAACCTTTTGTTTTCAGTTTATTCATGTGAAATTTCATATAGTGAGGAATTATGAAAAGTTTAAGAATTCACTGCATCTTTGTATCATGCAAAATAAATTCTTATGATTTTATTGTTATATTATATGAAGGAGACTTGTTATGGTTGCGAACACCTGAGATCTGCAATAATATATAATTCTTTGCTCACCATGAGTTACACAGGGCTTACATGTACTAACTATATCTACAAAACAAGTTGTATGGATGGGTCATTCTTTCATCTTTTGCTATATTATCCATACTTATCTCAGGGAGAACTTGGTATCCTGATATGTTACGTTGGTGCTTTATGTTCTGGAATTTAGAAAATGCCACAATTTTGGTTTCACAAATCAGAACATTTGATATTTTGTGGGTTGTACATAACTTCAACAATTTTTGGGCACCAAAATCATGTTAAAATTATTTTGATAAAATTAAGAAGGATTTTCTGGGCCAGATGCCTACATATAATATCCATGTATTTGCTTAACTAGATTATCTCAATATTAGTCGTGTCAGGATTCGTGTTATGCAAGCGCAAATTTTGACTTGAATAAGATGCTTTCATCTTAAACCAAATTATGTTTATTCCCTTGGACCATGTGTTATTTCTTAGTTGTCAAATGTTATGAATCTCCTATTTGAAATGATTATCTCTAATAAGGGGGTATTATCATTAGAGATGCCAACAAGTCTGCTGCTAATCTCCTACTTTATACAGCTGAAATGACAAGAAGACAAGCACTTTTTCCTGGTGATTCAGAATTGCAGCAATTGCTTCACATATTCAGGTTTGTTTTTCAGGTGTTATACTAGTTTTATTGTGGGGATCCCCTGTATAGATGAAATATTTATGCAAAAAGTCAAATCATAGTTTTACTGTCCTATTGAAACCTTAACATATGATTAGTTGGGGTCAGAATAGGGATGGCAACGGTTCGGTTAACCGCATTTTTGTAGGTTAACCGAAACCGAAACCGACCTAAATACCCGCTAACCGAAACCGAAACCGTTCGGTTTCAAAAACCTATACCCGAAACCGTAAGGTGCTGTTTGGTTAGCGAAAATTATTTTCTGGTTTGGTTTCAGTGAAACTGAAAACTTGGTTTCGAAAACTTGGTTTTGGTTTCTAGTTTTCAGTTTTCTGAAAACGCGTTTGGTTAATAAAAACAACATCAGTTTTAGTTAGTTGAAACCAGTAAATATTTATTTGATTATAAAAAATAATATTAATTTTTCTTGAACATTTTTAGTAGTAATTAAATATTTGTTAATATGGTTACAAAATATTTAAATGATTTAATTAATTAAGTTATTGATAATTTAAGATTTTTTTGTTTAATTAGATATAAAAATTAATTAATAGTTATTATAAAATTTCAAAAAAAAAAAAACAAGTCCAATGATCTAAAATTGATAGATCAACTTTAAGAAAATTGAGTTATTTAAAATTTGGGTTTGAGTCAATTAGATATAAATTGGTTTAATTATTTTATAAATTTAAGATAAAAGTTTGAGTTAAAAATGATGATTTTTATTTTTATTTTTAAAAAATCGATATAGTTTGATTTATTTTTAAATTAATTAATTTTATAAAAAAATATTTATAATTACAAAGTTGTCACAGCATTTTGATAACGAAACTGACAGTCTCGAAACCACAGAAAACAACATTCTGTTGTTTTCATTTTTATTAAGAAAACTGGTTTCGTTTTCATTCTGGTTTCGATTCAGTTTCACGAAAATACTAAACCAAACACGGTTTCGTAAGCAGTTTTGGTTTCAATGAAACTGAAACCATGAAAACAGACTTGGTTTCGCTAACCAAACAGGCCCTAACCGACTTGGTTTCGGTTAACCGCGGTTAATCGAAACCGATTATTTTTCAGTTCATATAGACCCGGTTATCCGTTTACTACCGGTTAGCCGGTAGTAACCAGATAACCGGTTCAAAAATGCCAAAACAGTAATTTAAAAAAAAAATGCTAAAAAAATATGCCAAACTGGAGCTGTCGAGCGAATCGGGTGGTCGGGCGTCGGCGAGGGCCGTCGAGGGTGATTCGGTGATCGACTGAAGGGAAGGGGAGTTGCGGAATTGCGGCGTTCGCACAATCGCACTGTCGCGAGTCGGGTCGGCAGTCGGCAGTCGGTTGAGGGACTGAGGGAGAGGGAGTGTCGACTGTCGAGTGTGATGAGGGATTGAGGGTGTCGACTGAGGGAATGAGGGAGAGGGACTGTCGACTGTCGAGTGTGATGAGGGAATGGGTGTCAGTTGAGGGACTGAGGGAGAGGGAGCGTTAACGGTCGACTGTCGAGTGTGATGAGGGATTGAGGGTGTCGGCTGAGGGAGTGAGGCTGTGAGGGAAAATTTAGGGTTAGATTTAGTTTTTAGGTTTTTATATATAAGGGTAAATGGGTAAGTGGGTTAATGGTAACGGGTTTCGGGTTTAAATAATCTAATAATTTATATTATAACGGTTTCGGATACCAGTTAACCGTGAAAACCGGTAACCGGTAACCGAAACCGAAATTTATAACTAGTTTCGGTTACCGGTTAACTGCACCTCGATAATCGAAACCGAACTGTTTAGAAACGGTTTTTGAGTTTCACTAACCCAAACCGAAACCGAACCGCAAAATCATTATCCAAAACTGGATTTTGCGGTTCGGTTAACCGGTTCCAATTGCCACCCCTAGGTCAGAAGAAGAGAAAATTATGATTAATTGCATATATGGAGGAATGCATCTCTGTGAAGTTGAGATCAGAGTTTTGTAGTTCTTCACGATTATATCTCTGTGATCTGTTTAATTTGTTGATAAAAAATTCTAAATATTTGCCATCTTTTTTTCTTGGAATATATTTTAGAATTCCCACACTTTCTGCCCAACTCAACAGCAAATGCCAATCACTACAATTATAATTTTTAGAATGGGTGGGTAGGTAAACCTTCATGCTTGTCTCCATCAGTGCTTATTTCTATTTCCTCATAACCACCACATGGATCTCTTTTTCTATTTTCTAAATTGATAAATCTACAACAATTTTCCAGAACTTTGACAGAAACTTGGTAAGAAGTCCTTAACATTTTTGTGTCCTAAAATGTTATGCTTCGCATACTTCTGGAGCTGTTTATGTTTTAGTAAATATGTTATTGTCCCCTAAAGGCTGTTAGGAACTCCCAATGAAGAGATTTGGCCTGGAGTTAGCTCATTGCGAGATTGGCACGAGTATCCACAGTGGAAACCTCAGAACTTGGCACGTGCTGTTCCCGCACTGGAACCTGAAGGCGTTGACCTCTTATCGGTAAATCAAAATTCCTTATTGTAGTTATTCTTGAAAGAAATCTGATCTTCATAAGTTAAGCTATCCATCAAAAAAAGTTTCAACTTTGAACATTTACTTGAAATGTTCAATTCACCTTTTTTTTGACAACTACATATTTGACTGATGCTGTTCTTGGTTTCTGGATGCAAATTTTTCAGAAGATGCTTCAGTATGACCCAGCCAACAGAATATCAGCTAAGGATGCAATGGAGCACCCCTACTTTGATTCCCTTGACAAGTCACAATTCTAGTGCCTTTCTCCAACAAGTGACACGAATTCTGACTCGTTCATGTCAGATTAGGAAGATAATGGATTAAGATTTGGCATTGGCAACGAAAAAATTGCCATGCATTACCTTATTTCGTGTTGGTTTATTTTACGTCTTTCCAAGCATGTCATGTTGTAACCTAGATGTGTTCTTTGCATTCGCTTTCTTAAAGAGTTAATTTGCATCATTTTACAAAAATGTCATAGTGACTCGATATATTGTAACCTGTGTATGCCTGCCTGTTGTAATGATCACTTTCTTGCATCTAATAATTATTAGTATGACAATAATTTCAATACTTGTTAGGTGTGGTCTGTACTAATGTGATGCTGGTTATTTCAAATTGTCAACAACGCGTGTTACCTAATCATTGTCAGTATGTCATGCTGCATAACCTGTGCTTCGTGTCAAATAGACTCATTTCTAATTCTAACCAACTTCACATTAGCAGAGTCGTTCACAAGTATACGAAGTTACGAACAATGAGATCTTTAGCAGTTGAATTATCTTGCTTTATTATGTTTCAAGTGTTGGACTCAAAAATTGAGTATGAGATTAGGGGTGTAATTGTGCTGAGCTGAGTTTGTTTGTGCTCGAGTTCGGCTTGTTTAATAAATGTCGAGCTTGAGCTCGATCGAGTTTCAATATTTGGGCTTGAGCAACTCGAGCTCGGTTTGTTTAAGCTTGTTTATTTTTCTCAAGCTTAATTGAGTTCGTTTAAGCTTGACTAAGTTCGGCTCAAGCTCGATAAGATCGAGTCAAGTTCAAGTTTTCATCGATTCGATCTCGAGTAGCTCATAAGCTGCTTGACTCACTTGCACCCTTATATGAGATACTTGATCTATTAATTTCATATGTCTAATCCATTGATCTAATTATACAAACTTAAGAATAAAACATTATAATCAATATAACTATTCATAAATATCTAGTCTAATAGACTAGTAGCTTTGCTGAAACCTAGGGGTGTCCAGTGTTCGGTTCAAACCGAACCGAACCGAAAAACCGAATCGAATTTTTCAGTTCGGTTCAATTTCAGCGGTTGCAGGTTCGGTTCTTGACTCGAACCGAACCGAATTTTGGATTTCGGTTCAGATTCGGTTCGCGGGATTCGAGAACTGGCCCGAATCGAAAACTGAATAATTAAAAAATATTTTTTTATTTATTTTTAACCCAGGTAATTAAATGGGTATTAGGAAATAATTTTTAATTTTAATCGAATCAATTAAAATTTTAGTTTTCGGATTGAAAACCGAACCGAACCGAATAATTTTAGTTCGGGTTTGATCGGTTTAGGCATAATTCGGTTCGGGTTGGAATTCGGGTATGAAAAAAATTTCGATTTGGTTAATTTCGGTTCGAGTTGAACCGAATTGACAGCCCTATTGAAACCAATATTGAATATTTTACAATTTAATAATAAATCATAAAAAATACGGTTCGGGTTGAAAATTTTACAATTATTTAATTTTAATCGAATTAATTAAAATTTTAGTTTTCAGGTTGAAAACTGAACCGAACCGAATAATTTCGGTTTGGGTTAGATCAGTTTAGGCATAATTCGGTTCGGGTTGGAATTCGGATATGAAAAAAAATTTGGTTTGATTAATTTCGGTTCGACTTGAACCGAATGGACAGCCCTATTGGAACCAATATTAAATATTTTACAATTTAATAATAAATCATAAAAAATACGGTTTGGGTTGAAAATTTTACAACTTTTAATTTTAATTGAATTAATTAAAATTTTAGTTTTCGGGTTGAAAACCTAACTGAACCGAATAATTCCGGTTCGGGTTTAGATTGGTTTAGGTATAATTCGATTCGGGTATGAAAAAAATTTCAGTTCGACTTGAACCGAATGGACAGCCATATTGAAACCAATATTGAATATTTTACAACAAATTATAAAATAATACGCGAGAGGAAGGGTTTGAACTTTCGACCTTGTGGTTAACAGCCCACACGCTGTAACCAACTGAGCTACTCCAGCTGACATACTTATTTTATAGAATTTTATTATTTACATAAATCATCCTTAATGTCGGAGAAATTAAGAACAGAACAAGGAAATGAAACTGGTATCATCGAAAGCGACAACTCCCGAATCTTTGTTAAACATTCCACGTAAATAACAAACCATATTCTACGATTCCAAAGTCCATCCTAATTAACACAGCCATTCTTCCATCTTGTTGCTACAGAAATCCATCACCATGGAATCAAATTTAAACTCCTTCCTCTCCAGTCTCCAGTCTCCACCACCATCAATCCGTCACATTAATTAGTTAACCCAATTAAATGGGCAACTCCTTCCGATGCCCGTGCTCCGACGCCGCCGCCAAGAAGGAGTGCGTCTTCGTCATGCAACCCGACGGCAGCCTCCTCAAGTTCAAGAAGGGAACGAGAGCTGATGCGGTCGCCGGCGCCGGGCACACGGTCGTCCGCTGCGGCCCGCGGCGGTACTGCGCTGGCGCCGCCGTGCCCGGATTCGTGGTGCTCGAGTGCAGGAGGCTTTACTTCTTGATGCCGGAGGAGGAGGTGAAGTGCCAGGAGACGTTCGAGGAGTTCTGGCGAACGGGGGAGAGGAAGGGGTTGCTGCCGTCGACGGCCGGCGCTGCTCAGTGGAAGCCGAGGTTGAGAACGATAGAAGAAGGAAGTCCCCCTCCGTCGAGTGACCGCGTTGACTCCTCCAAGGATTGAGGAATTGTTGATTTTTCAGCTAGTTAATTAAGGAAATTAATGCATGCGGTATATGAATCCATTTTTCGAAAATAAAAACATTTCGAGAACTTATTTGGTTTGATAAAGTTGTAGTTATTGATTTTCATTACTCAATTTTGTATCAAAAACATTGAAAATGTGTTTCTTATTACGTATATTGATTTCCATATTTTCATGAGCAATTTCCCTATGATATATATTGAAAAAATTCTCAATTTCGTGACAAGGATAAGAGAATTCCTACATCTATAGCTTCTTCTTTTTTTTCCTTCAAAATCTCCGAAATGCCATTGAGTTCGGTCTAGTATTCGGTTCGAGACGACTTTCTCAAAAGTATGAAACTAGAACAAATAAGATCAATTCATTATTTTTTGATAACTATAACTATAGATATAATATATACAATGGACTGGACTAGCACTTTGGGCCCGACCAGATTAGACTCGAAAGCCCCAACACTACTCACGAATTAGACTCAAGCCAAACCAGACACTACTTAGATTGGGGCTCCAACTCGCCATACAAGGTAGGGGTGAGTTCGGGATGGGACGAGCCGGGATTCGGTATGTCCCAGTCCCGTCCCGATTTTGAGTCGGGATGTAAATATGTGTCTCGGTCATAGTCCCGAATACGAAGCATCCCGATTTTGTCCCGTTCTAAATTTTTTGGGACGAGACCAGGACGTCCCAAATTTATTAATATTATTTTTCTATAAAATAAAAATAATATATCCATTAAAATAATTAATATTGGTTTTCCCAAAAAATAATATTATATATTTAATATTACTTATATTATAAACCGGGCCGGGATGGGACGGGACAATCCCAATTTTTTTATATCGTCCCGGTCTCATCCCGATTTTGAACAGGAACGAGATTTTTTCCGAATTTTCGGGTCGGGACGGCCGGTACATCCCGCCCCGTGCTCACCCCTAATACAAGGATACGTCCTCGTTAATTATGAGGAATTCAATTATGAATTTGACATCTCCGAAATTAGCTTTAATTGTAAAAAAATCAACTTCTGATTCTAATTTCTATATCAACATCTGAATATACTGTATTTTTAATGAGTTTATTTCGTAAATTGTTGATAACATATTAAATTCCTTAAGAATACAGTAGATTTCAATTTTTTTTTAAAGTGTGAAATTGAAATAGGTAAGATCAATTCATCATTTTCTGATGAATATAATATGTTGCGTATATTATTTATAATTAAAGCAATATATTTTAAAGAAATTAGAAGTTTCATTCTTTTACAAAAGTCTAAAATAGAATACCGGACCAAACTCGAGCGCATTTTGGTGGTTTTGAGAAAATAGTTATGAATCAAAGAAATTTCAAATTCTTGTTATGAATTGAGAAATTTTTTTAATTCGTACTATGATTTAGAAAAATTGATCTGTTTTCATTATTTGGTTTCTTAACCGTTATCAATTTATATTGTATCATATATATAAACAAGGAATGGACCAGTGACAAGGAATCAGTGAGAAATAAAATGGACTGATTTGACTACTAGCCGGTGCTTGTTATTAAAATACAAAATGAATATTTATGCATTTTTACAAGTATTTTGCACATGATTGAAAAATGATATAATTAATTCACTTATCTTTGTAAGTGTTTTTTTATTGACAAAATCTTAAAACTTCGCGGTCCAAACTAATGTAACCCATAGATTCATCATCATCAAAAATACAATTACTTTGAGATAAGGAACATTACACTCAATTATTTTTTTTAAAAAAATATAACCAAATATGGTTGGGTTATTGTAATACTATGATATGGTCTCATATTGAGAGTATACTAATATTATATTGGTTAATAAAATTTGATGAATATATTAATATCAATTTTAGCTTAAATATTTTAATTAGATTAATTATTTGAGTTTTGAAAGTTGATTGCCAAGTTATCCGATTAAGGTATGGTCAAAGAATTAACGTGAGTAAAGACTATCTAGAGATAGATTGCTATACTAGTTAGGTCTCACATATCATCGACTTGAGTGTAATATATTTTTAACTATGCATAATTAGACTTTGACAATGATGATTCTTTACATAGATATAATGATTACATTCAATCTACATAATGAAGGAATATATACATAAATATATATTAAAAAATTCTTTACATAAATATAATGATTACATTGGATCTATATAACGAAGGATATATACATAAATATAATGATTACATAAATACATATAATGAAGGAATATTATTCTACTCTTGATTTATTTTATTCAATCAAATACCTAAATTTAACGATTACATAAATATATATTAAAAAATTGTTTATTAATATATATTTTCAAAAAGTAGTATATATTGAATACATCCGTTAATTAATTATTTTGTACCTGCACAATATAATTTATCCTTTAATTTATGATTCAAATGAAGGATCTATATATATATATTTAAAGTCAAATAAAGTATTCACAATATAATTTATCCTTTAATTTATGATTCAAATGAAGGATCTATATATATATATTTGACTTTAAATATATATATATAATGAGTTTTAGCTATTTAATTACGCAATATTATAATTTTAAACACCTTCTTTTTATAATATTTAAATTAATACATTTTTTCCAAGGAATATGTAACTTTTTCTTGGAATCACTTTGGTTAAAGTATGAACTTCATCAACGATGAAGTTCTGCTTATATTCTCGGTCTTCTCTTTATTTCTTCTTTAATGACTCAACTTTGTCCTATTAGTCTCGACAACTTCATTTATAAAAAATTTTCAAAGATCGCTCTTGCAATTGGGTCGTTGCGATTACGGGTTGGATGTCTAATTGTCCAGGCGGTAATGATAGTATCTTGTACCTGAACCGGTGGCTCACTTTTTCTAAGTAATGGGGAAGAAGACCGAAACATGCCACTGAAAGACTCTACTGAGACAAAAAGATGTGCTGTCAAGAACGTAGAGGAGGTAGGATGGGCAGTTGGTCAGATCTAGTATGGATCGTACATGGACGATAGTTGGAGTCGGCGGCTCTCCTAGGGTTCCCTCATCTAGGATCCCTGGGGAAGAGGATCAAGTTGGCCCTTGCGAATAGCTTGATGCACTATCTCCCTTCAACCCTTTGAGCGAAATGTGGCAAAAGGAAAGAAAACCCATGGACCAATTCAAAGACTACAACCAATCATGAATATTCTCATCTCTAAAATTAGTGTGCATTAATCCAAAATAGATTGATTTCATATAATATTCTTCTTACTCATGAACAAGCACGCACTATCTCAAGACAAGTAAAAAAACAAAAACACATGAAATAGCTTTAAAGCTTGATATGAGCAAATTTTTTGACAGATTAAAATGACCTTTTCTCACTGCTACTCTCTCAACTATGAATTTTCATCAACACTTTATTGAATTAATACAACAATGCACTCAAACTGTATCATATTCTGTGCTCATTGGAGGTCAACCATATGGCAACTTTAAACCAACACGGGGCATCCATTAAGGTGATTCCTTATCCCCTCTCCTTTTTGTTATAGCAATGGAAGGCTTCAATTGGCTTCTTCAAAATGCCTAAATGCAAGGCACTCTTCGCAGTGTTCAAATAAATAGACATAGTCCTCAAATTTCCTCTCTTTTCTTTGCCGATGATGTCTTATTGTTTTGTAAAGCTGACGAACAACAAACACCTACTATTCAGCACCTTCGATCTCGCTTTGAAGCACTCGGCAGGCAACAAAATCAACACTAGCAAATCATCTATTCTATTCTCGAAACATTGTCCTCCTGGTTTGCACCAAATGCTCAGCTCCAAGCTTGCCATTTCCAAAACCATCTTTGATGACAAGTATCTTGGCCTACCAACAATTATTAGTAGATCTAAGAAAGGTACGATCACACCCCAACTTAGGGTCACGTGATTGGCCGGGTTATACGTGTCTATACCCCGCAGTCTATTCCATGCACATATCAACTCATAATAAAACATAACAGATTTTTTTATTATGAACGTGAAACCAAAACAAATTTCATTTAAGAAGTAAAGTTTTTAGCAAAATGTTTAAAGTGCGAAAATAAGTAAATCAAAGTTCAACAGTTTTCTTTAACAAGTGAAATCTGAATGAAAGACGTGAATGTCCCAAAGGGACTACAATTCCAAAATACTAAAACACAAGTGCATGATAAATCTACCAAAGACTCGACTACGACTCCTAACTAGGGTTGCTATGAGATCAAAGTTGCTCCTCTGCCCTCAAATCGCGCCAAGTGCTCCAGCCCACCTCACTGGTCAAGCTCTGAAAAAAATATAGAAATAAACAACAGGTGAGTACGAAAGAACTCAGTGAGCGGGTCTACCAACCCCCACTATAAAAACCAACCACAGAGATATATGAATAGAAGTACCCGTCTCATACAGGGATATGATCGACTAGCTAACAGACCATCTGACCATCACATATCCAAAGGCAAACCTATTCACTTAGCAGTGAAGTACAACAAGTCTCAGCCTACCCGTGCTCTAAGGCAACAAATCACACTCAAGGGTTATGAAGATAATCGGGATTGACCCTTCCGAGCTTATCCTATAATCATACCCTTAAAGATAGCGTAGGAATATATAATCGGGATTCGCCCATCCGAACTTATTCCTTAAAATAAGACACTTGGGAACAATCGGGATTCGCCCATTCGAACTTGTTCCACAAGAAACGTAGGAATAATCGGGATTCAACCATCCGAACTTGTTCCTTAAATAATCGTAGGAATAATCGGGATTCGCCCATCCGAACTAATTCCTTAAATACA
Source organism: Canna indica (assembly GCA_034359265.1). Classification (NCBI taxonomy): domain Eukaryota; kingdom Viridiplantae; phylum Streptophyta; class Magnoliopsida; order Zingiberales; family Cannaceae; genus Canna; species Canna indica. The sequence goes on from CP136897.1 coordinate 21,962,280, forward strand.
GGTTGGGAATTAACCATCCAACCTTTTGGGCCAAGCCCGCAATCCGGCTCCTATCCGAGCCTCTCCGTCATTCATAAAGATATGTCGCTAATAAGACCTAAGTCAAGTGTCTCCTACGGTACTTGTCTTATGGGTGTCTTTATTGGGAAACACTAAAACACTCTATGCCCGATCCCGACGCCTAGACCCGGCCCGTAATATCATCAACCCATGAGATTTTATTTCATGCAGATAATTTATTTTGTTGGTTCTTAACAAATTATGCTGCCACTTGAATTTTAATTATACAATTAAAAATTTTATTTGCCAAAATTAGGATTTTATTTCAGGAATTTTATTTTCAATTTTTTGTTGAGCCAAAAATTGGTGCACCCAAGCCGAATCTGATTTCCAAAGTGTGTCCTATGGTTCCAGACTATATTTTCTGATTTAAATGATAGGTTACACGACTAGGTTCAGAAAACTATATGCATCTCAACAAAGATTACAAAATTAGCCTTGAATTAATAATTTCAGCATGAAATTTCAGCAAGTTTGAGTTTTCAGCATGTCAAGATAATTAATCCAAAAATCATAATAATTAAATCCTAAATTACGACTACAACATATTTATAACATTAAGAGAAATCATACAAAAATTAAATCATAATTCCTAATCAAGATTTAGCATGCATCTTCATCATCTTAAATCAAGACTCAAGCTTCAAACCAAGAATCCCCAAATTAACATGAACACACATGGCATCAAGATTTAACCTTTTCACATGAAAATCAAATATTCATATGCTAAAATTTTATATCTAGATACAAATCATGCATTGGTATCATAGAAACTTAATTAAAATAATTAATCCAAAGCCTAGATCTCAAAATCTTCAAGAATCTCTCTTAGGCATTTTAACGAACACCTTGAGGGCAACCTGTCTCCCACCTTGGCCGAGCCTCCCTAGGGTAGTCCTAGGGCTGCCACACCACAAAGGGGGGTCTTCGGGCTCCTCTTTCATGGCAATACGTGAAATCGATGATAAAACTTCAAGAACCAACGAAAAATTCGACAAACGTTTCTCAATCTCCAACAACGGCTCAAGAACACAAGAAAATTCAAGAGAAGGGGGAAGGAAGATCCACTCACATGATTGGGAAGAATGAAAGAGGGAAATCTTCACGATCAGCGGTCTCCGAATCCGGCCATAAGAAAGCGGCGGCGGCTCGGCTTGTAGTGGCTCTTATCCAAGTCGACGGCTTGGCTTCCAAGGGTAAGGAGAAGAGAGGGGGGAGAAAGAGAGCTCGACTTGGCTCCTTCCCTCGGCGGCTGACTCCAGAAGAGGGGGAGAGGGGCGGCGGCTCGACGGCTCCTCTCTCTCTCTCTCGACGGCTTGTGCGGCTCCAATAAGGAGCCGCCTAGCCTTAACGAGGGGGGGGGGGGGGGAGATTTTATAATCCCTTCCCCATCTCATCCAAACCCTAACCCCTTTCTAACCCGCATCTGCCTCAAGCCCAGATCCAAACCCGCTAATTCCTCAACCCAAACTAACCTCATGCTAAATACAAGCATCAATCATATGCACACTCATGCAATACAATTTAATAAATTGAGCACGTACACTACTAGAAATATGTCATTCGGCAACGGCTATTAGCAACGGTCGCTGAAGCCGTTGCAATTTCCAATGGCGTTCTTACGATCGCTCAGGCTATTGCAAATGTGATATATCTGCAACGGCTTTGTTACGGTCGCTCCAACCATTACAGATATATTATCATATTAGCAACGACTTAGTTACGGCTTTTGCACCCGTCACTCTTGAGTTGATCGCGCGCTCGCGGTGCAGAAATAAAATACTTATCAGCCACGGCGTTCTAATGGACGAATGTGTCGTTACTGATGATACTTATCAGCAACGGCTTTCTAGCGGCTAAGTGAGTCGTTGCTGGTGATGACTTATCAGCAATAGCTCTCTAACGACTAAGTGAGACGTTGCTGATAAGTTTATATAGGTCGACAAATCGCGCCCACCACTTCCTTCTTCTTCTTTCTTTCTCCTGTCGCCGCCGATCTTCGCCTGCCTGCTCGCCATCGTCGATCACCGTCTTCGTTCGACCGCCGTCTTCGTCGCCCGCTCTAGGTAACTCACCGTTGTCTCCTTCTTATTGTAAAACCGATTGAAACCCTAGTTTTAGGGTTTCGACTGACGGCCGGAGCATTGTCCAGTGTTTGACATATGTTGGACACTGGACGCCAGCGTCGAAAATAGGGTTTTTTTTAAACCCTATTTTTTTTAATTAAATCCTTATTCTAAATTAATTTTCATGTTTAGATTAATCAAATCTTAGATTTTTAGATTAATTAAATGTTTAGTTTAATTTAGATGTTTAGATTAGATTAGATTAATTTAGATTTTTAGATTAATTTAGATAAATGTTTAGATTAGATTAATTTAAATTAATTTTATTGTTAATCTTTATATTTAGATTAATTAGTATCGTCCACTTCAGACTCGCGCTAGAATCGTCCACTTTGGACTCGCGTCGGAATTGTCCACTGTGGACTCGAACTGGCTCGAAATATTTAGAAAATAATCATCTATCCAACGAGTTGATACGTCTCACGTATGCATCGACGAGTCAGATATAATTTAGCAAAACCTTAGTTCCATTCGGGGATTATATGTTCGTGTAAAAGAAGTAGATGATCTTTTATACGACGTACAACTCTTGAATTGTCCCTGATTGGATAATTTGAAAACATAGTTATTTGTATTGCACTTAGTTTTTTTTAATCGTTAACTCATTAATTTTTAAATTTTGGCTATTGTGTCTCTTGTTTGAGCGGACTCACCGTCGAGGACATGAGACGGGGGAGTACGTTGACAACCGCGCTGCAATCATTATGGTAAGTATATTTGTTTAAATTATTCATTATTTTATTTATAATTTAAGTTTTAGGAAAAATATGAAATAAAAAATCAAATTCGAGTATGAGACCTACACTCAGACGGTGATGCAGCGCGGGGGTACCCCCGAGGACTTTGACGCAAGAGCATTGGTCGAGACTGCAGGTGGTTGGGACCACGACCGCGTATATGGCTTTATAGACAGTGGTCATGCATGAGCTGTGCTCGGGCCACTTGGGGCATCGACCCCTCCGGTCGCTGGTGAGCGATCGTCCATCTCCAGGACTAATTATGATCAGAGTAGCATGTTAAGAACACTGGAGGATATGGTCATGCGTCAGAGTGAGATGATAGAGCATCAAAGTCAGATGATGGCAGAGATGCATGCTATGCTACGCAACATCTCAACTCATACCAGAGCAGGCATCCCTTCGGCATCATTAGATCCATCGTCCTCGAGTCAGTCCACGTCGGTGTACACCCAAGTACTCCAGACCCCGCCATATTATGATCCAGACCTTCCTTCATTGTGACGTTTATTGTTTTGTTTGGATACTATACTTGAATAGTTTTTATATGATTATGGATAATTATAAATATAAGTATAATTATTTTAATTTATATCTGGGTGTATCTGTGATGTGTATGTGAATGGATGTGTGTATGGGTGTGTGAGTTATGTATCATGTATCATGTATCATGTATCAATGCATTAATGGAAATTAAAAATTTTAAAAATTTTCAATTACAAGTTAACATCATCAGCAACGGCTTTCCCACGGCTGTCCGTGGGAAAGCCGTTACTAAAAGTGTATCGTATTTTCTGGGCCGCAACCTCAAAGTCGTTGCTGACGACCTACAACAACGACTTAGCAACGAGCTTTCACTAACGGCCTTGCCAAGGCAATCGGGCCGTTGCATATGTATATATCTGCATCTGCCCAGTAGCCGTGGCCGAACCGTTGCTGATAATGTTATTAGCAATGACTGCTCCGACCGTTACTGATCTGTTGCTAACTTATCAGCAACACGATTTTCTGCCACGGCTGCATTGCAACGGGCCGAGCTGTTGTAAGCCGTTGCTGATGCTTATTATTCCAGTAGTGGTATAATATAAAATCCACGAATTAATTTACCCGAGCTCTCAAACTCGCACCGGACCACGAGTCGACTCAGCTCGAGCTCGAACTAGCCTGCTAGGCTGGCAACACAAAATAATTAACAGAAATCAAAAATAATCTCTAGGATATTACAGGTACTTTTGAGTATATTATTTCTCGGATAAATGCTAAGATTCATGGCTGGTCTTCCAAACTCCTCTCAAGGGTTGGTAGATCAGTCCTAGTTAAAGCAGTTCTCAACTCAATTCCCTCCTATTCTATGTCTTGCTTTTATATATTTGATGTCATATGTGATCATGTTACTAAGTTATGCTCGGACTTCTGGTGGTCGGGAAGTTCAAGGAATAGGGCCATTCGCTGGATTGAGTGGAAACAATTATGTTAAAGCTTTTCTTCTGAAGGACTCGGCTTTCGCGACTGCCGAGCTCAAAATCTTTCTCTCCTCGCGAATCAGGCATGGCGAATATTGACTCGACCAACCTCCCTACTCAGTCGCACACTTCAAGGCAAATATTTTACATATGGATATTTCATGGAAGTTAAAGCTAGTGAGTACAAACTCTTCTTGCGGCTGGAAGAGTATAATCCGAGGCCGAGACCTTCTCTCCACTGGTTTTTGTTGGCATATTGGAGCTAACACGACAAGCAATGTCTATGGTACACCATGGCTTTCTTGTGCACCTTACTTTGGTCTTTGTGGACCTCCACCAGATCCATCTTGGCTCTTGCTCATATCTGAATTTTTTGACAAGAAAACTTACATGTGGAAAACTGAGTTGGTGCGCTCCACATTCCCTTCTTCTGTAGCTGATGACATCTTATCGCTGGAACTTTTTCCTGGAGAAGATAAATCTTACTGACACTACTCGGTAGTGCACCTATTCCTCACTTGTCCGCATGCAAACCACGTTTGGAGGATTTCATCTCTTCTTGTTCTCTCGCGTCTCTTAGGAAACTTGATTTCTTCTTGGTGGATTAATGCTGCACAGACTAAGCTTTATACTATTCCACACGGCATTTCTCGTTGTAGTTTGTTACTATATAGTATTTGGAACTCAAGAAACAAATGTCATTTTGAAGGCATTCAACCTAATCCGCATTTTACTGTTCCTGATGCAACATCTGTGCTCTTGCTCTAATGCCTTCGTTTTTTTCATGTTTTATACCTTGATTGTAAACCTTAAGCACGTATCACTCTCATTCTAAATGAACAAATTATTTTTGGTATATAAAAAAAAATCCTTCTCTCTCTCTCTGTATATATAACAATAATTGTGATAATTGATTAACAAGTGACAAAAGCTCTTCTTCCAAAAACATACTGTATACAAATAAAATAATCACTTGTATGTACTCTTCATCACTATATATTATTCACAAAAATCACTGCCATGAAGAAACAAAAACAGCTTGTGCCAATATATATATCTGACCTGCAATATTTTATACTGACACACATAGAGAGAGAGTTCATATTCTAATCAAAGAACTATTTATACATCTTAAAGATCTGAATGCACCTGTACTTTCACTGTTGATGCACGAGGAGCATTCTGAATCTTTTCAGACCTCTTTTGTAGATGAGAATATGCTACAGTGGAGGAAACACTGTAGAGATTATAATATATAAAACAAGGGAATCTACAACTGCAGTTTTCTATTGTTTACATTAATACATATTCTGCAGTATTCAATTATGACCTGATATCCTCTTCTCCACTCACACTCTCTTTCTTACACAGTTACACTCGACGCAAAGTTCAAGAACAAGGATCGAGATGATCAAATCAAATGCCAAGAGTGGTGGTATTTTCCAATATATATATCCGAATGATGAATAAATTAGTGACCAGGGGATTGCATGGATGGCAAATGAAAGGGGATGGATTACTGAATAAGATTTCAAGTTCCGAGCAACTACAGTAATCCCCACCCAAGCATGTATATATATAATATAATAGTAAAGGTTGATTCATTATTAGGTGAGTGAGTAAATTATTACTGAATTCCTGGAGTGTTGCCATGCACTAGTAAGAGCAGTGGTTTTGGAACCAAGCAGTAGTAGCAGATGACTCAAATCAGAATTGATTCTCTGGATTTCATTTGAATTTAGATTTTGTCTCAGAATCAGTTTGAGCTCACACTGAACATTTATTGAATCCAATTATGAACTGATTAATTAGGTAAAAAAAGAGTGTAACTTGAATCAAACACTACAAAAAAGACAACAGGTTTCTGCAGTTTGGAATCCGTGACCGTTGATTTCAAACCAGCACTAGCTAGTCATGTTTCTTGGAAACCAATGCCTATCGCCTCTTGGTGTAGATTTACTAGAAACCGACGCTACAATAAAACCTTTATTTATCTGCGGAATTTTTTCGACCTCTGTTACCGGCGTTGAAACATTAAAAGAAAAAAAAAATACAATAAATAAATTTTTGATGCCCGCAGCCGGCGTCGAAATTTAATTTTTTTAAATGAGATTAAATTTATTTACATGAATGATATTAGGAACGTTGATCGGTAGATGCCGATATTGTGATTTCTTTCGGTTTTTCCCATTTAGATGTTCTCAAAGTGTTTAAATGCAACATCAATTTTTCAACCAGTTGTATAGACTCTATTCGGCGTTGATTATTCAATCGGTAGTGGTGCCGATTTCCAACTTCTTTTCATAGTGAATGACCAGATAACACTTCAAACTTTTAATTTGACCTAGCTAGATCATCAATTTAATTAATCGATCAGATCAAGCAAACTCAGGATCGAATGACCTAATATGTTTGAAGCACAAGTCAAGTTCAAAAATTAAGAGAGAGAATTAAAGATGCTTTAGAAAGATAATAACAAATGAACTAGATGGACAATATAACGAATGACTAAATGGACTATATATTCCCATAAATATGTAAGCTATCATGCATGGTAAAAAACCCTTTTTTTACTTCTTGGCACAATTATATCAGTAAATTATTTTATGACAAATCATGTAATAAATATGAAGTTTTTGTGATAAATTTATTACAGAGAATAGCTAGGAGCGATAGAACAAAACTAATAAGCTTTATTAGATATTTGGAATTCTGCATAATACAACTACACAGTTACATGAGAAAAATGAATTGTTTCAACAAGGAAGAGAAAGAGGGAGCTCCCTTCAGTCCAAGTATGGAATGGAAGAGAGAGAATAATCTCCCGCATCATTCACTCATTCACATAGTAGCTCAAATTAGTCCCAATCCTTTTCCTTTTCCTTCTGAGAAAGAATTAATTGTTATTTCTTTCTACTGAGTGTTTGAATGAATGAGTCGGCAGCTCATTCAAACTCTGAACCATCCATGAGTGGACTGAAGGAAGCTCTCTCCATCACATATTTTTCAAACTATTTCTCCCTCTTCTATATATTAATCCACAAAAAAACAACTCACATTCATCAATTAATTATATATATATCTCAATGAGAAGCTCCAGCTTGCGTTAATTTGCAGAAATGTACGTAAACATATGAACATTACCAAAATATACTTACAGATATTCTTGGTGCAGAAGGAAAGCTAAGTAGAATCATCCTGCATGCATGCATTATTCTTTCTGATTACAATGATAACAAATCTTAAAGTTAATGCGAATTCGGTTATATATAAATATATTTTACACATAACATAAAAGTAAGTAACACATTAGTATTTCTTCAGATAAATTAAGTAATTAACAAACTATATATCTTCTCAGTACGATCTAGAACCATATATATGTAGAACATAATGCAATTATATTTTTCTTGTGTAAAAACCATATAACCCATTTTATCATATATAGATGAATAGAATGTTGCTAAGGAAATCCACATAATTTAGGTATATTAGAAACAACAAATTCTACTAATTAATTAAGTACTGATCAGTCAGAAATTATACAACATGACAGTAGCTAGAGAAAGTTAATTAGGTTCCAACTGAAAAATAAAATATATCCAACAAAAAGTACCTTGATTAATTCACAAGTATGAATTCTTGAAAAAAATAATTTTCCACCATTAATTGATAAAACATACAATTATAACTGCATTCAGAAGGATATATATGTATATATAGTTCCAGATCATAAGCACAAATATAAGATGGTTTAAGGTTAAATCCAAAAAACTTAAATAATTACACAAAATATGTTTTATTTCTTCAGTCTATATATCGGGTAGTATATATAAATGTGAATATATAAAAAAGAAGATATAAACACATATCTTCAGAAGTGTGCATGATATAAATATATAGTTCCAGATTAATTATAATAGCATAAACATAAGATGGTTTAAAGTTTCACCCCAAAACTTAACTAATTACACAAAATATGTTTAATTTCTTCAGTCTGTATCAGGTAGTATATATAAATATGAATATATTACAAGAAAAAAGAAGATATATATAAACACATATGAGGTAATTAATAAGTTGCTATCTAGGCATACATATATACATGTTGCCTATACCCTAATCCAAACTAAAGATGATAATATTTCTTTAGCATTTTATTTGACACCTATATCCCCTTGAGTAGATATTAATTGTTCATTTTCACATAAATCGAGAGAGAGAGAGAGAGAGAGATGAATAGTACCCTTCACATAGATGGTAGACCAAAAGCCCTAGAGTTGAGAAGGCTTATGCTGTAGAAGAAGCTCTTTTCTGCCCGGCCCCTCCTTAGCTGAAACACTTGGAAGAAGCACCATCTTCAAATAGAAAAGAAAGACATAAGATTCTTAAATAGAAATCTTAAGAGCATGGTGACGTAAAAGAAGGAGATATCACAAAATAATAAGACGATATACCAAATAGATCTTATTATTATTAGTTATTTCCTCTAATTAAAGATCATAATTATTATTCAATTTGATCCCTTATGATCATGTGAAAGGCAAAGATAAAGTTTCAATTATTTCCATCGCCATCCACCAGGGGGGATAACAAGACAAATAAACCCCATCATTTAATTTGCAGGCTGATCGATCCATCAGAAGAAAAATTAAATGAAAATATCACCACAAGAACTGCTATCAGTAAATAAATATCACCAGAAATCTCATCAAATAAATTATTAATTTTAAGTTAATTAGAATCCAGAAAGAAAAAAAGAAGAAAGATGAGAGAAAGAAACATAAACATATTCCAGGCTGCAGAAGGAGCAAGAAATAAAGATCTGCAGAGAGAGAGGGAGGGAGAGAGAAGACAAATAAAGGGATGTGTAAAGTATATATGGAGGAGTTGGAAGAGCAAGTGAAAGCGACGGGAGGCATGTGAAGAGGATTCATCAGAGTGACCGCTTCGAGTTACATGGCGTGAGGGAGCAGAGAGAGATCGGAGGAGGGTGCGCCTCCCCAAAGTCTAAAAGGAGGCAGTGACAGCAGCAGGTGCACAGAGAGAGAGAGAAAAAAAAATGTACTGCCACTTTGACTGGCTTTTTCTCCCCGGATTGGGCGGGTTAAACAGTTAACAAGTAACATGGTGCAGGAACTCACCCACCGCCATCAAGTATCAACGACAACACCAAGAGAGAGAGAGAGAGAGAGAGATGAACGCTGGCATATATATTTCATACCAAATTAGCGAGATGCACGCCTGTGTGAATTGTGATCGGATCGGTGAAAACTTTGATATAAATTATTTTTTAATCAATAATAATTATAAGATTTACGACTAATTACCAAACATGGATCTATAAATTCAGAAAGGAAAAAACCAAAATTTCTAAAAAAAATTTATATCAAAATTGAAATCAATTTTAACCATGAGCGCATCATTGCCATCAATCCCTCCTTTCTTATTTTTCACCACTGTTTGTGCATAGGACTTTTGAAATCTCTTTCATCCTCCTATAAAGTCCTAGATATAATATTAGGAACACATAAAGACTAAGATTTGCGCGCAAAAGGAAGAAGACAGAGAAAAGAAAAATACCCAAGAATGATTTTGATTTCATTTTGATTCTTGTTGGTCAGAAATCAACGAGGAAAAGAAAGAGAAAGATGCCAAAGGATGGATGTGGATGCAAATATCTAGTTTTTTTCAGCGTGTTATCTCACCAAAGCATAAATATTTTATTTTGTTAAAACAACGTGTCTATATATATATATATATATATATATATATATATATATATATATATATATATATATATATATATTTTGATTCTTTTACCATTTTAGTTTTTGTCATTTTGAAAATATAGTTCCGGAGTTGGTAAATAGCTCTAAAATTTACTATATATATATATATATAGTCTAAAAATAATATTATATGCAAGGGCGGAGGCACTTGAAAGGGTAGGGGATAATTGGCCCCATCAATTTTGAAATTTTATTATTTATACATGGTGAATGACGATTTTGCCCTTTTTAATATAGAATTATTATTATATTTCTAAGATTTATCCTCATTTGCCCCCTACAAAATTAAAAAATTCTTCTCTATATTCTGAACTTTATCACCTTTTGCCCTCCATAAATTTTAAAATTATCCAATTTCCTAAAATTATATCTACTTTCCCTCTTCTTTTCCCTTATCTTCTAATCTCGATCCCTAGTCGTGTGCCCTTTTCGCGTCTCCCGTTGTTCATTTGAGAGTTTTGCCCTCCTCCAATTTAGTTTTTGGCTCCGCCACTGATTATATGTATATCATGAAAAGATCATTCGTAAACCCAATAATTAATTAATAATAGTAAATTTTTAACTACTGTATAAAAAAATTGATGGTTATGTATAAAAAATGATGGATATTCAGTAAATATTGATAAATTTACTTTAAAAAAGAATAAAATAGTAGATTCAGTCCAAGAGATCGAAATTAATTATGAGAGAAAATACTTTGAAAAAACTATTCACTAATAATCTTAATTAGCTTTTAAAAAGCACAACTTTGATTAAGGTTTAAATAAAATAATAAAATAATAAAAGAGGAAAAAAAGTTAAAACAATAAAAACCAAGAGCTTAGAGTAATTACATTCTCATCACATAAGATAGATAAAACCCAGAGGTTTGAGGAGTTTTTATATAAGATTGATAAAAATAATAAAACATATATTGTTAAAAGATATATAATAAATATTTAAATAAAAAAATGTACGTACAATAAGTGAGAAATAGTTGATAAAATATTTAATAAAATAAAGAAAAATGAAAATTAGAAGAAGAAAAAAACCTTGGAGAGCAACTGAGTTCCTCATCTCCCCTTATTTGCATATAGAGTAGATAGGATGACAATATATATCAATTTTAATCAAGTACCCTACTATATATTCAACCGGGCGAAAAATGATTTTTGAATAGTGATTCTAAGGTTTTATGTTTCTAGCAAAGAACAACGGAACTTAGTCATCATCCCAACTTGGTTAATCCTCATCGGTTCCTTCATCAAGTCGAAGATTATGTTCGATGTAATATCATTTATCATCTATAATTTCATAAGACCTAATTCTTAAATTGAAATTAATGGTAGTACACTCATAAAATCTTATTAAATAACACATACAAATTCTCATGAACTCTCAATGTTAAATTATAATTTCATGTAGAGAAATTAATTATGTGAGAAGGTTTAATTTGTTTGAACCTCATCAGATCCTCTATCCAACCTTACAACAATACTATAATGCAATGATTATATATATATATAACAAAATATCACTTAGATTTTTTAAGAAAATATCATGTTTAAATAACTAGTTTAATTCCATCCTCCTCTTAGCTTCCAAAGAAATGGTTGGCTCCCCTCTGTTTGTAGAAGAAAATTAAAGTTGTCTTCTTCTTCTTCTAATTCCATGGAATTAGAACCAATGAAGGGAGAGGTTGGAAGATTCTATAGAGTGGGGTGCTGGGGGGGGGGTTCTAACAATAATTATCCTCTTTGTCTTCTTCAATTCATTCAATTCAAACGCATGATTGTTTCTTTAATTCTATATATCCAAGTTTTGTGGCCCCAATCAAATTCGAATTAATGCTCTCTTTATATGTTGATTCAGGTACATTTTTAATTTGTTACATGATTATGATAACTATAAACCTTATAACGCTTAAAGAAAATGACAACCATATATATTTTCAAATGCAAGTCGATTTTTTGATATATAATTAATGCAATAGGCGCGCATAGTAAATGTAAAAATAACTCAAATTAAAGTTAACGCTACTATCGTCTTAATGTACTATTTAATTCAAAGTTTTTGATATAAATAATGTACAAGAGATTATTTTAGAAAAAATGATTAAAATAAATGATGCATAGATTATATTATGTGTTACACTATCATATATATATATATATATATATATATATATATATATATAAGCGAAGGCTCCCGAGCATACTCAACGATAGAAAAAATTTATATGGACAGTCTGCCCATATAAATCTCTATGAGCAAGTGGATATAGATTTTAAACGACTGAACATATTTATTCATTTTCTATCTATGTTCATATTCATTCCTTTTCTATTCATGTTCAGTGGCTTAAAGTCCATCTCCATTCATTCATGAGTTTTCTATGAGCAGTCTGCCCATAGAAGTTGCACTCCTCAATGATGACATGCAAGATGATGCAAATTGAAGCATGCAAGATGAAGGAGAAGAAGACGGGGATGACAATGTTTTTGCAAAACTTGAATGATAGAGGAGAGGAGGAGGAGGTGCTACTGCAGAGCTTTGACAATCAATGATATATATATATATATATAGTAGATGGTATAATTAATTAAGGAGAGCTTAAGATTTTACTTTTTAGAATATATTTAGTGGGGGCAACAATATATCCGAAGGTGGTGATGGTTGACGATAATAATTAACTTCAAGATAAGGCAAAAACGAAACGATAACACTCAGTGATTAATTTGAGCGCAAGTGAGAAGAAAAGGTAAAGTGAAACTCCGCACCACGCATATCTTATTTTAATACTGATCTTAATGATGCAACAATGTCGAGTTGTACTCATTGCCTTCAACCAAGCAAGTTTTATATCTTTTTAATTGATGTGAACTTGCAAATCATAAAAATATTTAGGAGATACAATTAAAACTCTTTTCAATTTCATATTAATTACCTTTTGCAAAACCCATGAAAGATAAAGGAACTTGCTAGATAGAGAATTTGAAATTAAGTATGCAGTAGATACATGCTAATTAAGTTTTGATTTCCTTAGGATTTAATTTCCAAGCCTATAAATATGAAACTTATAGATAAACAAGGCACATTACAGGAAATTTGAAGTTAAGAAAATGGGGTTTCCAAGCCTATAAGTTGGGGTTCCTTTAATTAATTTGGTTGAGTGCATTGGTGGACAAATTAAATAGATAAACAATTGGCACAGTATTGGGACCTACTAGATTGCCAAAGATCTTAAATAGATATGACATTTCCCATTTCATGGGTGTCATAATTACTAAGTTTGCCTTGTTCTTGTGAATGATATGTGTGGTGCATAATGTGCATTATAAGGCCAACACGTCATTATCATCATCCACATTTCAAGGTTACTTATCATATGTAATTAAGCATAAGGAGTTAAACTCTCCACATGCCCTGCCACTCTCATGGGGCTCACAATAGTTGGGTCAACACATTTGAGAGGGAGCTGCCAAGAGGTCTATCTTGCAAAAAACCAATATCATGTGTGTGTGTGTGTGAGAGAGAGAGAGAGAGAGAGTTCAAACAATTAATCTGCAATGAGATAGTACATGCTTGAAAGTTAACATGGTTCATTACTGTTCTTTGTTCATGGTTTAGCTAGATGTAATAGATAGAGATGTGATGGTGATGATAAATGGATGTTGCTTTGACTAATAAATTAAGTTGATAGATCATGAATGATTTATCTTGATTGCTTGCATCACATGACTCTTTTATCAAGTGCCTCTATATATCTCAACATCAAACAAATGAATTTGTGCTGCTTGGAGAGATGACGTGCAGTTGTGCCAGTATAGAAAAAGTACAGCAAAATTAAATTTGGGAAAAAATATTAAAATATTCTTAACATTTTCCTGATGTACTAAAATGCCCGTAAAATATTTTGAATCAAAAATATTATTTACATTGTGGAATTATGTGCAAAAAAAAAATAGCCCTATAAGTCAACGACGTTAATGAAAGAATAACAGAGTTAATGTGGCTGATGACTGAGACTGGTGATGTGGACACGTGGAGCACATGCAGACCAAGACTTTTTCTGACGGATACTAAAATGCATCTAATATTTATTTTGAAGCTAAAATACTCTTGAGGTTATTGAAAATGATATAAAAATGACACACAATCTAACTTCTATTAAGTGGGACTTAATTGGAGATGTCGTGGATGTTGTTTGAGATGTTGACTTTACACGTGACGCACATGCAGAGAGCAACTTGTCACACAAGCGACACGTAAGATACAACATGGAGATGAGCAAAAAAATTAAAAATTTGGTTAACCAAAAATTGGTTCGAAACTAGACCGAATTTTTGGTTAATCGATCCAATGGTTTCAGTTTCGATTTTTATTTTCTAAAATTTCAGTTTTTGATTTCAGTCAACTTCGTTATCCCTTCATTAATATCGTTATCCATCCATTTACAAAAATCAAAATTGAAATTTGAAATTAAAAATTAAAAATTTAAAAACTAAAATCGAAACCGAAGTATCGTAAACGAAAAGTTGCATGGCTCCTCCACCTTAACTGAGTCATTGTGACATGTTGCTAGAAGTTATCCATGATTTTTAGGAACTTTTGATTAATGTAAAATAATTTATAAATTGCCCGATCAAAATGTTCAAATGCGTGTATCAAGTCCTTGTTGAGTCACAACACAAGGACTGATAAATTTGAGGGTCAAACACATCAGGTGAAATAGGTGAAATAGGTGAAATAACTTCTATTATACTTTTAGGGATAGGGGTGAGAATTAATTTAATTTAAATATTGAAATGAGACTTTATGAATTTATATCTTAGATGTTGAAAAATTAAATTCGATTAAAAGGATTTATTTTAATTGAGATGTTTAATTATATTAGATAACTAATCAAAGTATGCACATGCAATTATAATTGGTTAGAAATTTGAGAGAATATTCCTAGCCTTTAGATTATTTTGAAGGTTAGGATTATTTGGATATGATATGATATATATATATAAGGGCCGGCCGTTTGGTTCGTAAATTACTCGTCACATGACACCAGATTGCGAAAGACCCCATTTTCTCAAGGCATTTTCCCGGCCGTGTCCTCCGCCTCAAATTGGTGTATCGAGAAATTTCTCGGTACACCAAAATAATCTCAAATCTTGTCCCGAACAGGTTCACTATCCTATCACGGGGTCTATTTTACCAAACAAACGGGGGACATGATCTAAAATCCAGTTCAGTCCCGATTTTTTTGCTAAATAAATGGGCCTAAAGACTTTCAAATCCATGTGAGTTCATGACAAATAAACACACGAGTACTTTTGCAATTGATGTATTCAACTTATAATTTTTCAACAAATAAATAAACAAACTATTGAACTTATAAATAAGTTTGTTTGGTCGAGTTTAGAGAAAAAAATCGGTCCAACCCGACCAAGTGTAATCGGGTTAGGTCGGGTCGGGTAGTCGAGTTTACCCGTTTAGGTAGAAATGAATTTTCAAAAATTTTTTTTTAAAAAAAAAAACTAAAATAATTATTTTGTTAATATAAATATTTTAAAACTAATTAAAAAATATAAATAATCAGGTCATCGAGTTGGATCTTGAGCAATCGGATTTCAAATTTTGAAACCCGATTGAGACCCGACCCTATTATGGTCGGGTTTGATCGGATTGTACCCGACTCGGCCCAAATAGTTCGGGTTGAATTGGGTCAGGTTCATTGGATTAATATAATATTTTTTAATGCAGTTACCTCTGTAAAAAGTAAAATAAAAATAGTTCACTAAGTCCTGATTAACTTGCAATAATATATATATATATATTCCAATTTAAGCTTAAATTATACTTTCTCCTCTCTATGTATGTTTATCTTTGCATATTGTTCTGACGTGACACATACACATCTCCAATTGGAAGCAGTGTTGGTTAAGAAAACTCCATTTAGTATCAGTTCCTCAGGGAGATTGTGGAGTACCATCAGCTAACCATGACTGCAGGATGTCATCTACTTGGAACCTCTTCAACATCGATCATCATAGCATTTGAAACTTGAATCTCTCTCGCTTGTCCTATCAACTATCCCATGCTCTCATCATCTGTAAACATGGAGGTCGCAACAGGAACCCCAGTCTCCCCTACTTCACTTGATGTTGTTGTAGAGACTCAGCATGTTTTATTCAGCTGTTTTTACAGATTTTATATGTAAACCACCATGCTTGTTCTTCAATTTTTTACAGATTTTATTCAGCTGTTTTTATTTATCCCACACAACAACAACAATGTATACTTAGCATCCAGTATTCTTTGTTTTTATAGTTGTAAACTACCTCAAATTAAATTATATTCGTAGCTTTGTGCCATATCTAAGTCATGACGTGCGTAGATACCTTTTAATGTCCACATTTATTCATTCTTGAGTCTCTTTCTTTTTCCTAATCAACCACATTATCTGTTCTTTTGATCAATGGAACTATCAAGTATCAACTCTCTTTAGTGTCATTAATTAATATAAGACTTTCAATCAATAGGAGGGGCAATAAAGCAACCTACATTTCTGCAAACCAGCAATCAAACAATTTTAATCGAATATCTTCTGCAGGAATGCATGAAAGGAATAAATTATTTGAATAGTAGCATAATATATAGTTGAGACTAATACAACATAGCATATGATGTCCCAACTAATTGCAGATTACTTGCAATGGTAGAGTCGACGTACAAGAATCATAACCAACTCGGAAACTATCTTCCAAGCCAAATCCAAACAAAAAAATTCTCACATAGATGGTTAACTTGTTTTAGCTTTTAATCCAGGAAGGAACAATATCAAAAGGAAAACTCAAAACCCCCCAAATTCTGGACAATTTCCCACTCACTGCTAAAAAATCAGCACAGACGGTAAGTTCCTATGGATTCACTTTATCTTTGATTAGATAGTAGAAGAAATGGAAGTTCCAATTCAAAGAAAAAGAATAAATATTAAATATCATCTTCAACAGTCTACAATGAAGCTGGAATTCATTGAAAACAGTTTTCCAATAATGGTCTAGCTGCCAGGATTACAAAATCAACCATTTAAACATCAACATCTCCAAGTATTGACAAAGTTTCTGAATAGTGAAGTTATGAAGGAGAAATCAAGAGCACGGAAGGTCTTAAAGTACAAAGCTTCTTTATTCTCAAAAGATAGACATTAGATAGCCATCTTGTTTATGATTGCTTCCTGCAATAATGAAGGCAAATTTCCTATTACATACTGACAAGAAAAAGATAAAAGAATGGGTTTCTCATGGAAAACAGTTTCAAGAAAACATTTTGCCTGACGTTTGGTAGTAGAAATGATTGGTCCACAGAAAGATATTTCACTCAACAGGAAAAAGATAGTGTAACTTTGAGAAAAATGACTTCCTTTTGAGAAGAGGATGTCATTTTCCGAAAACTAAAAACTCCATGTTATACATGCAATGTAATACTTTTAACAAAAAAAAATAAACAAACTAGTATCTTATAGCATAATATGAATATATTTATAATAATAACACATCATATTAAAATATTTAAAAATTGGAAATATATTAATAAATATAGTAACATAAGAAATATTATATTATATTATTAAATAGTATAATATAAATATTAAATATAGTATTTCAAAACATTTATATTATTTTATTTATAAAAACATTTTATAATATAATATATTTTGGTTTATAAAAAAGTTGTGATATTTAAAATACATATAATTTAAATTTTCTTTATCTTCTATTTTTAAAACATATACATATTTCATTCAAGGAACCTTAATTTATTTGCTTACCAAACATAAAAATAATTTGCAACTCATTTTCAAATGTACAACCAAACATAAGAAAATGAATTACCGAAAATAGCTTCCTCTGAAAATATCTTTCCCTACAATTTTTTTTTCATGAAACAGACATAGTCAAGTTTCCAAACCAAGGAAAAAATGCACATTGCACAATCATCATGTGAGACATTCACAGATGTACATAAGACCATCTAGTTTGGCATACATGAAACTTCTATTTTAGTAATTCTAGATTAGATATAAACATCAAAGACACTGAAACAAAGCATATGAATAATAATAACAAGACACTGAAGTATAAGCCATTTCAACATAGTCATGGTTGCACATATCACAAGTGACATTAGGCAGGGGACTCATATAGCTTGTGACAGACCAGGCACACTGCCAAGCACTGTTGTCAGAATCTCACTATTCGCGATACGAATCATGTGATTCCGTTCAATTCAGCATCCCACCAATTGAAACCACAACATGAATCGAAGTTGGCTAGAATCACACGACTTGCGATTCGAATAGTGTGATTCGGTTCGATTGAGCATCCCACCGATTGGAACCACAACATGAATGGAGGTTGGCCTTGAATCGTAGTTTGAATTGCCCGCATTGCCGGAACCGTGCGATTCCCATCGCTGCAACTTGAATCGCAGAGTCGGCAATTGAAAGATTCCATATTCAGGCTGGTCGTAGCCGCTGGGTCTGACCCGGATCCGATTGTAATCCGAACTTAATTTCAATCAAATTTACTGCCTTTTTCAATTTTTGGCATTAGTCTTCACTCTTTTGTTTGATGAATCATTATATTTATTAGGTTATCATGACATATAATTTTGAGTCCTATGAGTATTTTGTTCATATTATAGGTATATATATTTTAAATTATATTTTTAAGTTGTTTTTTGAATCTTATGGTTCAAATCGATTCACGATTCAAAATTCAGCCCAATGATTCACGATTTGAATCTCGACTTGACGACTATGCTGCCAAGTACCATCATAAACGACTGAAAAGATACATCTTCTTCAAACTAGTTACAATACATATTTAATTTTTTGTATATATTATAACAATATGATCATTAGCTTAAATAAGTGAAAAATCTTAGCAACATTTTCTTGGAAAAATATTACCATAAGTTCCTTCTAAAACAGGAGAAACAACAACTTCTTTGACAAAAAGGAAAATCAAATTGCAAGCTCACTAATTGTCTTAAATGAAATAATTTTATTTATAATAAATAATCAAATAGGTTCAATTTTATACTAGAATCATGAAGAAGATAAATAGAAGGCAATGCTTTCAATAGTTAATGATTAAGATTCAGGGCTCCAAGTGAATAATAATGAAAAAGATTCTAAGATAAGAAAAGAGAAAAAGAAGTTTTAGGAGTCAATACCATTAGGAATAAATGACTGCAAATTGCTGGAAATTAGAAGTTCAATGAAGAATTCAAATAACATAATGAAGGATCACATTATTATTAGTTCACCAAATTGCACAAATAAAGGACTTAAGTTGTAGCTAATGATAGAATAGTCAAAAGTTAAATCAGATGATAAGATAAGTGATTCTGCTGTGCAATGAATTTGCCTTGGATATCTAACCAGGGGAAAAAAAGAAAGTTGGATTTATGTCAAGGACTTCAGGCAATCAAGCCTAATAAACAAGAGGGCAACAGAGAAAGAAAAAATAATTAGAAATGAAAGCCTTGTCCTGCCTCAGTTTAGAAAATTTTAAGATGACAATTTCATATGCTTTCAACCAAAAAAATGTGCTTACAACAATTCTGATACTAAAGGTTGGACAGTTGATGAACAAAATAATTTAGAGAAATAAATTTGATATCGTCAATTATTTAGATAGTACTAGGGTTTATTTTTGTTTGCTGCAATCCTGTACTGTAGTTCAATCCATTAAGAAATCATTTTCTCTTAGATTTGAGTTGAATATAGGTTCAATTTTCCCCTGCTAAGGTGGAGAGCTCAACTTCGTGACTAATGTTGCATACTCAATTGTTTCCATGAAGATAAATGATTCAGCCATTGCTGAACAAATCCTAGTCCTAACTCATCATCCTAGTCCAATCCGTGAAGAGACAAATGATTCAGCCATTGATTACTATCCCTCTAATATGAAACATATTCGTGGATCTGAAAGTGGATTTATTAACTCATCCATTTGGACATCCAAATGTCAGCAGAAGCCTGGACAAAATATCCAACTTTGTGGGTAAATCAATGAGGAAGTTGTCCGCCACAAAGGGAGTTGCTTCTCGCATTAGGAGAATCACTATCAAACTTAACCCTACAACCATCAAATGTAGAACAATCAACAAAGAAAAATAAGTAAAAGAAACAAGACCTAATTCGAAGCATTGGGGTATTGCTCCATTATCTTCTTGTCCCTCCTCTCCATCGCCACATCCCAAACATCATTGCCGATATGCTTCGGCTGCAATTGAGTTAAATCGGAGAATTAGAAACGGGAGAAAGGAGAATCGAAGGAGTTGTGGATCTCACCCTCCCATGAGCAGCCCTGTGGATGTAGTATTGCGCGTTGCCCATCACGCAGAGCATCCCGGCGATGATACCGAGTGGAAGAACCGCTTCCAGCCATCGTAGGTTGGCCATCTTAGGGATTTCAGGAGGAGATTTCAGAGATCTTCGATCAAACCCTAAAACGAAGAGCGACGCAGAGGAAGGCTGTAAGTTGCGAGCGACGCAGATACGGAACGGTGGAAGGTATACAGGTTTAATGGGCGACGGCCCACGTAGAGGTGGGTTTTCGCGGTCCAACCCGGTCCCAACCGGAACTGAGGACCCTAGAAGATCTTAATCTCGAGAGAATTGAAATCACAAGAGGAAAAGCCTGTATCTTATATGGCTTATGGCTTAGCTTATAAGTGGCGGAGTCAGAAATCAAATTGAGATGGGACAAGTTGGCGAACTATTAGTAGGATGCGGATTGATATGCTATTGGCCGGTGGCCACTGGGCGGAGCACGCAGTGACATGGGCACAACCACGACAGTGGTGCATTGGCGCAGGAAGATCGAGAGACGACAGCCAATGAGGAGTGAGGCTGGCAATAGCGGAAGGGAGGGATCGAGAGATATGGGAAAGAAAAGGGAAAAGATATATAATTTAGAGATATATGAGATATTTTAAAATTTGTGGAGGAAAAAAGAGGATAAAAATTCGGGATATAAAGAAGAATTCTTAAATTTATGAGGGGTAAAAAAATAAATATTAGGGACATAGGGATAATTTTATGAAAAGAAGAGGTAAAATCATCATTCTATCGTATAAGTAAAGACTTTACAAAATTGAGGTGGGGGCAATTGCCCCCCATCCCTTCCACGTGCCTTCGCCCATGTGGTTTATGGCTTAAGGTATGTTCGTTTCGCATAAATTTAAGGTACATTATTTGTTCAGTGTTCGTTTGTAAAAAAAAAAATATGGACATGATAACCAAGCTCATCTCTGTGTTATTCCAAATTGTCTGTTACTTGAGTACCAAGCTTAAAAATTATAATATTAACCTTGATATCTTTAATTCCTATTCTTTTCGTCTCAATCCATCCTCATGCTGCACAGTAACACGATGAGAGAGGCCTTCTTCTCCTGTGCCACACAATAATTTGCGATTTCTCTCATATCAACTATTGAAGCCTTCCTCTCCGTCGTGCGGTCGACGACGTCGGGCCAAGGATGTCACGACCTCCATGGCATAGAATGGATGTCGTCGATGATGACCTTCAACGTTGTCACAGCCTCCTTGGAGGCCACATCTTCAACCCGTGGGGAGGGCGTGGTTTGTCGATGGTGCGGCCTCCAAGAAGGCACGACATCGTTGAATCGCGGCGTCTATGAGGTCGCAACATGACGAACAACGTCCAAGGAGGTCGTAGCATTATTGACAACGTGGCCTTCATCGCATTGTCAACCGTGATTTTTATCATTACGACGTGAGACGGGATTATGTAAAGGTGGCAATTTGGTTAAGTTGAGTCGAGTATTGGACTATCTAAATTGAAAAAATCCATTTAGGATAAGTCCAATCAGGTTAGTTTTTGTTAGAAAACTAGTGTTAGACTTAACTCTACCTCAAAAATTAGCTCATGGGGTAGAATAACTCAATCTATTTAAAGATTATCTAGATCACAATTTCAAGCAATGTTAAATTTTAACAGTTTTAATTTTGAATAAAAATTTTAAAAATCTGACCTACAAAAAAACTTATAAAAATTTATAAAAACTTATAAAACAATGATGTATCAAGTTCTTCTCCAGCACAACACGAGGATAAATTTATAAAAAAACTCAAGTACGAGAAAGAATGCAAGAGTAAAATTAAGGCTTAATTATATTTTTAGTCCTTCAAAATATCATTTTTTTTTCGTTTGGTCCCTCATTTTAAAAAAAAATCGTTTGTTCACTTAAAAATTATTTTTGTTTTCGTTTGGTCCCTCCGTTAATTTTTGATGTTAAGTGCCAACATGGAATGCTAACATGGACTAAAGAGGGACCAAACGAAAAAAATAAAATATTTTAAGAGACTAGATTAAAAAAATATATTTTAATAATCTAAAATCTGACAATATACATTTTAATAACCTAAAGCATATATATAATTATGTTTTATGTTATTAAAAAATATATTTTTTTCATCTAGTCCATTAAAATATCTTATTTTTTTTCGTTTGGTCCCTCTTTAGTTCATGTCAGCATTCCATGTTGACACTTAATATCAAAAATTAACCGAAGAATAAAACGGAAACGAAAATAATTTTTATTGGACTAAACAATAAATTTTAAAAAATAAAGGACCAAATAAAAAAAAATATTTTGAAGGATCAAAAACATAATTAAGCCTAAAATTAAACATATATATTTTTAAAAAAATATGATTTATAACTTGAGATGACAAAAAAAATATTGTGAATATTTATTAATTATTAAATATTATTATTTTATTTATGAAAAATACCTTAATAAAATTTAACTACTAGCATTCCTTGCTATGTAATCTTTTGAATATATAGACTAATGATGTTATCAAACCCCAAAAAGCTGCAAACTTATAAACTTATTGCTTTCAACCTTATCCAAACATAAAGAGAACCAGCAGCTCGCCCACTGCCCACAGTGTCAAAACTTCTTTCACACTTGTAACTACAAGCAAAATAAATACCCTACTCAAACATTCCGATACAGTTTATACCGGTTTTTCTGCGACTTAATTTGTCCGTTACAAGAAACAGAGCTCAAAATATAGCCGGGAGAGGGTCGAGCGGGAATAGATCGCCGATCTCGCCGAAATAATCCTCCCCCTGCCACGTCGTCGCCGACCCCGACGCCGAGGAGGTGCCGACCGCGACGTCGTCCAACTCGCCCGTTACAAATCTGGGCTCCGACATCCCCAAATCCCAGATATCGTTGTATAACGGCACCCCTCCAAACGATAGCAACTCTTCTGCGTTATTATCCGGTATCCATGTACCGCAGGTGTAATTACCTCCTCCCTTTTCTCCCTCGGTCACTTCTACCGTGGCGCAGGAGGAGAAAACCCGGAGCACCGAGGTTGGAGATGAGAGAGTGTGCGACTCGGAGCCTGACTCGTAGCCCGCCGAGACTGAGGCCGGGTTGTTGTTCTCCTCGGCTGTTGACTTGGAGGCAGCGACGCTGGCGGCGGCGATGGAGGCAGTAGAAACGGAGGAGGAGAAGTTGGTGGTGGCGCCCGGGCCTCGGAGCTGAAGAGCGGCGGAGTCGTAGACCAAGGCGGCCTCCTCGGCGGTGTCGAAGGTGCCGAGCCACACGCGCACGCCCCTCGACGGGTCGCGGATCTCCGCCGCGTACTTCCCCCACGGCCGCCGCCGTACGCCTCGGAACTTCGTACTTCCTGCGGACGGGGCCACCTTACCGCTCCCGGCTCCTGGTGCCGGCGCCGGCGCCTTCTTCTTCGGTTTCCAACTCTTGCTCCGGCTTGCAGGCCTGCTTGCGGCGGGGGCTGGTTGTGGCGCAATCTCTCTTACCAGCTGGCCCACCCTGCAGCGGCCGAGGTGCTCTTCGTCATCGCCAGAGCAATCTGTGGCGTCGGGGTCATTCCAGAAGACGCGCAACGTTCGAGCTTTCGCCATGGCTGATCGACCTCGAGGGTGTGTCCGCCGTTGGCGGCTTTGAAGTAGGACACTTGAAAGGTATTCCTCAGAGAGAGAGAGAGAGGATACGGATGCGTACTAGGGGAGGAGATAAATGCAGTACTGGTACTGCACTGAGCTCGTCTAATGGCGAAAGCCGCACAGTAGAAGAGCAGTGGCGCTCACTTCCTTGTTGAATAAGCCGCTGCTAACGGCTATCCATCCCCAGGGGCTCAGAAATTTATGTTGGCACCGAAGGAAGAGATTGAGAGAGATAAAGAGAGACAGAGAGCAAAAGTGCACGGATATGTTTCCTTTTCTTTCCCTGAAAGGGAGGAGAGAATGTGTGCTCCAAGCTCAATTTCGTTATATATAGAGAGGAGAGCAAAGCGGTAGGATCTTGTGAACCTTTTGATTCACGAGGCGCCGACGTGGCAGCTTATGATACGATTTGGCTGGGGCTTCACTGGGCCTAAGCTTAGCATAATAGAGACACGAACTGTTTGCTGGTTCGGAGGAGACAGCTCGAGAGCAGAAGGTACTTTCGCGCGCGACGCGTGGCGAGCAGGAATCCCAAGGATGGGGCCCACGGTCGGAGGATGACGCGGACCTCTCGCCCTCGGGTTCCGCGAGCGCCACGTGGCCCGGCGCAGGATGGGGTACGGTCAGTGGGGTCACGTGACGCGGGGGTGGGGTGTCGACCGCGGATCATGGAGTGCCACCGCCGCATAAAGAAAGCGGTCAAATCCTTGGGTTGGGCACCTCGTCAGCTCTGACCACCAAGTGATGGGCTTCTCTTGCTCTGCGCCTACTAACCATGGTTGAAGTTGAAGTATGCTTGAGTAACGAGTACTGGGTAGATTTAAAATCTATTAGAATTTATTCGATTGGATAAATAAATTAAATTTGAATAGGATCTGAAATAAATATTAAAGAATAGGTTAAAATTAATTTTGATTCTGAATCCAACGTATCGGATATACAAAACTTATAATATTGAATATGTAAATAAACAAATTCAGATTCCAACATAAATACCCTTTAACAAGTTTTAACCTGATATTCTAAATCAAGTTCCAACAAGATATTCTGAATCCGTAAATAAATAAATTTCAATAAGTATCCTGAACCTGTACTGTTGGTACCCTAAACATATATCTTTGAAATTTATAAATAAATATGTTCCAACATGATACTCAAAATTTGTAATATAAAAACGAACATATTTCGACATGATATTCGAAACCTATAATATAGTACAGGCTCCGAATGAGATCCGGTTCGAGGTCTCAACAAGATAAGATCTTGAGTCTAAAATATTCGGACCCGCTCAAACCCCCCTAGGTTGAACCGTTAACCAATCTTGGACGACTTTAATCAAGTGGTTAACGGGAAGAAAGATTCCAAGCCCTTTTACTTTTCTACACAGCGCCTAACTGTAAAATAAGTTTTATGAGTCAGTAACATTTATGAGCTGTCTCAGGGAATCATCAAGTAGACAATTAAAGCTGCAGTCGACAACTTTATGGATCAAGGCAGTGCCTCAAGTATCAAGTGCTCAGTAACCCATTATTTTTCTTGAGAGAAACAGGGGGTGTTAATCCCATCAAACTACAACAAGTCTCCTCTTTTGAATGTTTGGTTGAGGAATTCATGAATGTTTCTCAACTTAAGAGAAAGATGGTATGCAAGAGACTGATTTAATCAAGTAGCTGACTCAACACTTGAGCTAAAGTTCTTTCAAATTAGATACAATGAAGCTGGTGATCAGAATTGAGTTGCAGATTACTGATGCTTTTACATGTTACATAACCAATCACTGTGGGAGAAGCAGATACCTTTTGGGACCTCTGGAAGAAGCACCAAAGCGTAGGAATTGGCGCCCCAGACACAACTTGAATTTGTTTTATCTTCTGTTAGGTCTTGGAATGACTCACTCGACCATACACGTTCACAAAGTTATAAAACCGATGTCAGTGCATGAATCATATGCTTTCGACCGCGTGTCCAGAGAGAAACACTGCAGCTGGAATTCAGTACAACGAGCTCATAATTAAACAGAATAGGACACTGTTCTCTTCTATTCAAGATCACATGATACAAGGGAGCTAATACAGCCTTTGCTGGGGTACGGTCTGCCGTTCAATCATCTGAAATGAAATCTACTGCGCAAATAACTGCCCTTTGACTTGAGATTTGTGGATCTAAATATATGTAGGGGCCATGGAGATACCTCAGAGTCTCTTGCTAGCTCGGAAGAGAAACCATCACCCTCCTGTACAATGTCTCATTAAAGGTTTAGATTCTCGTCTTTGATCAGCCGAAGAATTATTGGTGTTATGAGATCAAGTTCAGAGTGTGTATGACTGGGCATGAGACACCAGTAATTAAAAACTTGCATATATAATTGAAGGATGCATGCATTGTTTGGAAAAATATGGAGAATATCCAGCTCACTTGTCTTGGCTGATCAACCAGTCGGAGAAAATGGCGCCCGGGACCGATCACCTTATGGTAAGTGCTACTGCTAGCGGCAAAGTATCTTTCTCCAATCTGTCTATATCAGAAGAAAAGTTTTACCTGCATGCTTTAACAAAGGCTTGTAAAATCATCTTTATGAAATGATTCCAAAATTCAAGCAACACAAAAGGAATAGTTTTAGGTTTCAGATATAGCATCGGCAAACAATTCAAATACAACCACCTTGGATCATTCTACGGACTAGGGGAAAGCATGAGGAGGCATTTCCTCACTGGTGTTTTGGAAGGTTAAATGACACAGAAGTAGGTTTACTTCTTCACTATTACAAACAACAACACACACCCTTCATACATAATAAACAATTTCTATAGGTCCCACACTTGCTAGCGCTAGCCCATCGCATACTTCTGCGTCCAACTCCTGGCAGTGGCTTCGTACTTGGCTCGGTCTGTCTTGTACATATGGGCAATCTCCGGAACCAACGGGTCATCTGGGTTTGGATCTGTTAACAGGGAGCAGATTGATAGCAGTACCTGTACAAAAAACAATGAGCTTACCTTTGACTTGAGATATGAATTTGAAAGGGAAAATAGAAATTTGAAATCACAGCTATAATCAGCTGATAGAAATACAAGACATTCAAAATTATGCACGTATGCTCTTAATTTCTTGTTCAAGTTAAATTAACTGATCGCACAAGGCATTTCGCAACATTAGTGCTGATCACATTTGACAGTCAAGCAACCAAATGGATTTGCATGATTGAACCATGTTCGAACCAAGCAGAAAAGCCTAGTGACATACTAATGCAAATTTCAGTGACTACAGAGAAGTTGCAAAATAAGCGTATAAAGTATTGTTGAATTCCACAATTACTCTGAGCTCGAGTAATCTGAATACCTGCAGTCATTAATCTGATGTATGACACATGCTGAGAATCCAAAGTAATAAATGACAACTACTGAGATCTAAGGAAATGACAAAGTAACCTTTGAAATGGTTAATGCCGGACTCCACTGTTCCTTCAAGATGTCAAGGCAAATGCTTCCATTGCTATTAATGTTTGGATGGAAAACCTTAGTCCTGAAAGCAACCTACAGAATACAAATATTATAAGTTGAAAAAGAAATAGCAATAACTAATTGTAAGATAACCATTACAATCAATTACTATATTAACAAATTGGTCAAGTCGTGTACATGTTCTCTAGACTAAAGCAAACACATTTCTTAAGTTGGATCAAACTTATTGAATAGTGCAGGTCATTCTTAAAACTGGCTCAATCTTGGAAACATTTTCAGAACTTTTGCTTGGTGTTTCTTGTTCAAATAGGAGAATGCTTTAAACAGATCAATAAAGGAACACATTCCAGTATTTAGATCATGATTTAAGGAAAAGAAAACTAATTTAATCCTATGAATTCAGTACAAATGATACCTTAGGTGGTTTAAATGGATAATCTGGAGGGAAGTGTATAGTGACCAAAAAGACTCCCCCTGCATATGGACTATCAGGTGGACCCATTATTGTTGCTTGCCAATGAAACATATCTTCAGCCACTGGGCCTGTAATGTCAATACAGGTAAATCATTGCTATAGGTGAAAAATTCATACAAAAAGTTCATACAAGTAAAGTTTAGGCTGTGAATTGTGAAAGATGTAACTTAGGCATCCTTAAGGAATGACTCAACCAAGCATATAAGTATTAACAAGGTATTGCAGTTGCTGATCAAATTATAGAACTTTCCAGTCTAATATTATTCACATCAAGACATGCATAAACCCAATAAAGATTTATGATCTTTAATGCTTACACTTGGATATCTACCTCACCACATCTTTACTGGAAAATTGTACTTAAAAGCAATAAAACATATCATGTGCTTTATATGGATAGTCCATTTTGTATTTTTCTTTTACTTGACTATCATTTTCTATTCCTCAATTGCATGAAAAGATAAATTATCATTTTTATCTTTTTCTATTCTTTTCTTTTCCTGAGAGGAGAGTTGATTAGTATTTCAAGATAAGAGGGTCAAAGTTTGAAGAATCAGAATTTTGTAATAGAAACTTGAAAAGAATGCCCTCCTTTTGGACTGAAAGAATTCTGAAGTACTAAACTTCTGAGCATCCAAGTAATCATGTATTGAAGTGGTGAATTTTAAGAAATTTTTTGTGGACCATCCTAAATTCAACGGTCAATTATATCCTTTACTTAAACAGTAATGAGACATGCATCAGCTTTGCATGCTTATAGATGTATTGCTAATTTGGGGTATGTGCATAGAGAAAGATACTTTTCCTCTATATTTGAATCCCCATCAAAATCCTCTTCTAACAACTCCTGCTTTGGTTACAAGTTTTCATGGGGAACATCAAGAATCACCCAATCGATTAAATTATGTGCACAATATATTCAGCATTTTAGATTCTAATGTAAGCTAACATCAGATTGAGCTCTTTCTTTTACCAGCAACTTCACTTACGTACCCAAAGTCCCTTTGCCAAAAATGTTTCAAACATTCACTTTAATGGATTAAGGAACAGGCATAAACTAGTCTATTTAAACTCAATAAAATCCTTAGCATTCTAAACCACCCACAATAAAAGTTGAATAGGTAATACCAACCATTGTACACATGGTACTATCCATGGATGCTTGAAATGTGAAGAGTAGGCGGAAGAGGATGGACGAGAGAGTTGTGTTGTAAGTGTCTAAGTGACAGAATGCACCTGATTGGGAAAATACTTCCAGATTGAGGGATTTGGGAACAAAAAAGGGAAGGAAATAAGTAAACAAGAAAGAGAAAAGGAAAGAATAAAAAAGAAAGGCAATGATAGAAATAACACTAATAGAATTGTATATGAAATTTTCTAATTCCTTTGCAAAACTGTATAGTGTGAACCAAGCGTGCACACAGATCTGAAGCCAAATCTCTCCCAGATGAGCTCATCCTTTTGCATTTGAGTTCGAGGCTTAAAGCTCATCCCTCGATGCCAAAGGCCAAGCAATTCGTTCTATCCATGACAGAGCATATCATTCCACCTCCTAAGCCAAGCTCATCCCTCTACATTTCACATCGAGCCGAGTCGTCCACGTCTAAGGCCAAGTTGAGCCGATTGCATCTAGGCCAGGGAGCTCATCCTAATCAAAGTCAAGGCCATTTTTGAGTAAAAAAACCTTGTGAGCCAAACATAGTCACCACCTTGAACCAGAGGCTACCCTTAGTGCCAAGTTCATACCCTAGGCCCAAGGCGGAACCAAACTTGTGAGTCCCAACACACTGACGCTAGGTTAAGGCCAAATCCATTCACTTAGCCTGCTGAAGATAGGTCTCTCATGATCCATGTGATTGTTGGCTACCTCATGTATCTACATGATTGGGTCGTTCACATGGACCATCACATCCAACCTGATAAGGCTCATTGGCAAATCTCCTCATAACATGTGCCTGGTCGTACCCACCACCCATGCCTTTTCTATTGGGCTGTTTCCATTCTTGTGATTGGATATTCTTCATAAAATTTTGGTGATAATAATCAATCTTTTAATGATGATTTCAAACATGTTATTTTATATTGTGTTCAACGATCAAAAAACGCAAGTGATACAAAACGAAAAATTCTAAGCGCAAGTGTAATAAACATCAAAAACATGCAAAAGAACTTAGACTTAGTGTGCATTCTTTATTTATAGATATATGTATGTTGTTTGGACTGTTTTTAAGGTGCTTGAACTTCAAGACAATAAATTTGATAGCCGAGACCCAAAATTCTACTCTGTGTACTGATAACTGAACTTCGGTTGATCTCCGGACAAAGGTTAGTTGACCAAACATCGATCAAGCTTCGTCCGAACTGAGAAAATATTGGGCAGAAGCCTTTTTGCCTAAGCCTGGCCGAAGGTTGGTCAACCGGACATCAATCTAACTTCGGCAAATGTTGTAATGACTAAATTTTGAGCCATTAAAAAGCTACTGTTCGCGACCCACTGAACTTGAAACCTATATAAACTTCATATTAATCTTCCTTACCAAGAAGTTGATGCCTTAAACATTGAGTTGATCTCTACATCTCCTTAAGCTTGAAAGAGAAACCCTAGAACTTGAGCCTTACTTGAGCAACCCTTTCATTCCTAGCTTCTTGAAACCCTTGACCTTGAAGTGCATCATCTTGATTCTTGAAAGGCTATTTCAAGCTTTGCTTGGTGACAAGAAAAGAATACGTGCTACAGTTGCTAAGCATATTCTCCTCTCTACTTGTTTTATGTTTGTTTTGATTACTTGATCAATGTAAACGTTGTGAGACCTAGCTTGGCTAAAAGTAAAAAATAATGCAGCATAAAAATGTCTAATTTGCGATAAGAAATGTCAAAGAGAACTTCAGCAAGAGAGATATAAGCAAAGCATGACAAATAATAAATGTACTACGGAGGGCTCATCCTGCCCAGTACAATTTAATAGTCAACGTGCAGGAATATTTTCAACTAGATCTTATAATATAGATTCCGTAGTACTAATTTTTTTAGAAAATAGCTTCTGTAGTACTACTGTTCATGTGCCAAGTAAATCAAGCACCTAAATATCCGGTTCCAGGTGAAGTTATACTTTTTAAGGGGGGAAACGGAGGGGCGATACCAGTATACCACCGTAAATTTTTATATATTATAGAGAATGTTTACATATATTACGGAGGTGAAATTGTACTGTGTATTAAAAAACCAATCACTTCGAAAAATATATTAACTCACTGCAATGTGATGATATATATATATATATATATATAGAAACAACCTATAGAAAAAATTGCAGACCATTATAACCCTACGCCCAATCAATTGCCCTCTAACACAAAACAGAAGGAACGAGAAATGAGGATCCGAGCAACTCAACTCGCAAGCTGGAAAATTTGCAACCAGAAGGCATAAACAAAGAATAAAGCAGTCGGTTTGAGATCTAAAACAAAACACCGAAAAAAAGGAAAGAAAAAGAAAAAGAAATCGCACGGAGAAAGGTGGAGGACGAAAGGCTGTCGGAACTCGAGATACCTGCGCTGCAAGATGTGGGGGGATCCTTCTGAAGATCCTTGAGCTCCTTGAGGATCCGCTTGGAAGCCATCCTCCGACGACTTTGTCTTGATCCCACCTAAACAAAGATCGATCAGAGAGCACAAAACAACGGATCGAAGCGAACGATCGAAAAGAGAGGGGAACAAAACCAAAC
This sequence comes from Canna indica, assembly GCA_034359265.1. Lineage (NCBI taxonomy): Eukaryota > Viridiplantae > Streptophyta > Magnoliopsida > Zingiberales > Cannaceae > Canna > Canna indica. The sequence goes on from CP136897.1 coordinate 21,994,116, forward strand.
GGAAGCAAGAAGAGATCGAACAAAGAAGAAAAAACAAAGTAGAATATGTTCTTGAATTCCTCCGCACGCTACCTGAGGCGGGGGATTCTTGGATACCTCTCTCTCTCTCTCTCTCTCTCTCTCTCTGGTCGCGGTTGGTTGCAAAGAGGAAGGAGAGAGAAGAAATGATAGAATAATAGCTTAATTAATTCAATTAAAATTTCGACAGATTCCGTGAATCTACGATAATGTTAACGGATCATCTAAGTTAACGGATTCAATCACGTGACGTGGAAGTGATTGTTTTGCTGTAGCCAAGTCCGAAGGCCAATAATAGGCCGTGATTGAGATCTGGCGGATCATGGGCTTTGGAGCAAATTCTTTATCCATTAGCCTTTTAAGAATCTATATATACATAAAAGGGTAAAGATAATTACCTGAATATATTCTGAATTATGAATTTTATCTCAAATTTGTTCTTAACTTTGATTTCTTAAAATTGAATCATTAACTATTATATTTGTATCAATTGCATCACTCTCTTAATATTCCGTCAGTTACCCCGTTAATCATGTGACGGAGTATGTACACATGTATTAAAAAAATATTATTTTATTCAAAATTAATTAAAAATTTATTTTTTAAAATTTTTCTAATATCTGTGTGTACTGTGTACTGCACACGTGGATTAAAAAAATTATTTTTTAAAAAAAATAAAAAATAAAAAATATTTTTTAAAAAAACTATTTTGACTCGCCCACGCGTGAAGCGTTTTTTAAAAAAAGAAAATTAAAAGAAAATATTTTTTTTTATTTTTTCAAGCACGCGTGGATATTATAAAGATTTTGAAAAAAAAAAAATTTTGAATAAAAAAATTAGTTTTTTAATACACATATACATGCTACGACACAGAGTTAACTGGGCAGCTGATGAAATTTTAACGGATGGATGCAATTGATACAAATGTGATAGTTGAGGATGTAATTTGAAGAAGTCAAAGTTTAGGATAGATTTGAGACAAAGTCCATAGTTTAGGATATATTCAAGTAATTACCCAAGGGGTAAAGGTCATATTTGCCTCTAAAGTATTCGAAAAGATACAAATTTGTCCTTAAACTTTCTTTTTTTTCAAAAATATCATCGTCGTTCAAATTTTAGGCCAAAAATGCCACAACATGTAACGGTTTGACAAGTCAGCAAACGATTGCTTACGTGGAAAGAATAAGGGTCATATTTGCCCCTAAAGTATTCGAAAAGGTACATATTTGTCCTTAATTTTTTTTTTGAAAAAATATTTTCGTCGTCCAAATTTTGAGTCATATTTGCTCCTAAAGTATTCGAAAAAGTACAAATTTGCCCTTAACTTTTTATTTTTTGAAAAATGCCCTCGTTGTCTAAATTTTGGGCCAAAAATCCCTCGCGCGCCCTTGAGGAATGAGGTATAAATACTAAAATCTCATTCGCCAAAAGACCAAAGTGCCCCTTAACTTAAGTTGAGTCTAAAATAAGTCATAACTCAACCAATACAAGTCTGATAGGAGTTCCGTTCGAACTTGAGGATTCGTCTCGAACCAAGCAACCCATCTGAGGACTAATCAAACATAGATGAATTAATTTCCTCTCACGCAAAGATCAATCTTCAATTCAAGCTCTTTGGCGTTTCATCCGGTCCATCCTAACGCGCGATTAAATTATCCTGCTGAAATAATTAAATAAATATTTTAAATTTTTTTGGATATTACAAAGAAGTGGTGGGACGTATTTTTGCAGCTGATTGGGCTACCTTATTTTTCTTTTCTTATTTTTTTCTATCTTTTCAGCTCGTTCAATTTGACACGTGTTTTAATGGTTTGTAACTAAAAACTAGGATATAAACGAACTCTAAATATCGCCCTTAATTAATTTAGGTTGTGAATATATTGGGTATTACATGTTGGCATCTTAAAATTCAGTGTGGCTTGATGATGTGGTTTATATTATTTGCCACAGAAGCAATTATTTGCTTACTTGTCAAACCATAACAAACAGTGGTATTTTTGGCCCAAAATTTGGATAACGATGGTATTTTTCAGAAAATAAAAATTTTAAGGGCAAATTTGTATAGTTTTGAATACTTTAGGGGCAAATATGGCCCAAAATTTGGACGACGATGATATTTTTAAAAAAAAAAGTTTAAGGATAAATTTGTACATTTTCGAATACTTTAGGTGCAAATATGACCCTTATCATTGCCATGTAAATAACTGTTTGCTTACTTGTCAAACTATTCATGAGTGATATTTTTGGCCAAAAATTTGGACGGCGAGGGTATTTTTGAAAAAAAAGAAAGTTTAAGGGCAAATTTATACATTTTCGAATACTTTAAGACAAATATAACCCTTATCCTTATATAAAAACAAGAAACGACTCATTCCCGCCTAAACTCCCCCCACTCTCTCAAATTTTTATCTTTATTTTTACCTCACTTATATTTTTATTTTATCACCCCCTCAAACTTTTCCCACTTTCCTAACCTAAATTTTTCCTCCCCAATTTTTACACTATTTAAATTCGTAATAAATTTTTTTACCATAGTTATTTTCTCTATATGCACATATTTGATATTTTTAATTTTGTATTTATTGTTTTTGAGTAATAATTATAAATGTTTTTTATTTATTGAAGTTTTTTATATTAGTTTTTCGGTTTTGAAATATTATTTTTTAGATTTATTATTGAAAAATAGTATTTTAAAATAAAAAAATTACACAATTTAAAATAATTTAAATATCTTATTTTTTATTTTTTTCAACTTATTATTTTATACTTATATTATATATATATATATATATTTCAAATTTTGTATTTATCAAACACAATTTTTTATTTTTTTTGAAAAAAACTAATTTCAAATTTCTTTTATATATATACAAGCAGCTTATCATTCCCGCATGAACTCCATCCTCTCAAAATTTTGCCACTTTCCCCCCAAAAAAATTCTACTTAAATTTTTTTCTTCCAAATTTTTATCTCACTTAAATTTGGAATAAAGTTTTCACTCCACTTATTTTCTCTATATGCGTCTATTTAATAATTATAAATATTTTTTATTTATTGAAGTTTTTTATATTAGTTTTTAGATTTGAAATATTATTTTTTGTGTTTGCTAATGAAAAATAGTATTTCAAAATCAAAGAAATTCATGTAGTTTAGAATAATTTAAATATTTTATTTTCTATTTTTTTATTATGTTATCTTATATTTGATTTTATTGATAAAAATATTATTACTTTTGTATTTATTTTTTTTGATCATTTAAATTTATATAAATTATTTTTTTAATATATATAATTATTTTTTATATTACTTTTATATTTATGAAATATTATTTTTCTTTTATTTTTGAAAAAATTAAATTATTTTAAATTACTTATTTTTGAATTAATTATCTATACTTATAAATTTTTAATTGATGTACTTTATATTTGTATTATATTTGATGTTTATCCTTAAAATTATTAATAGTTTTAGATTTTATTTTTTCTATATATTTTTTTTTGTTAAAAACCTATATAGTATTATTTGTTTTGAAATAGCTTTGATTTTTTCTATTTTTAAAATTATTAGTTTAAATTTTTATTGAGAAATTTTTACTTCGAATATTAATGCATTTTGAAATAAATTAATATCATTATATAAAAAGATTATTACCACTTTTAGATTTATATCTTATTGATATTTTATTTTGTATATCATAATAGGTTATAAATTTATTTATATAAATTTTTATTTTTTATGTTTTTTCTATATGAACATATTATTTTAAGTTTTAAAAATAATTATTAATAACTAATATAAGATAATTCATCTTTTATCTTTTTTAATTATTATTTTTATTTTAAATTTAGTTATTACTTATAGTTATTTTAAATTAAATTGTATAAATATATGTGCACACTTTTATAATTATATAAATCAAAATAAATTAATATATATTACTTTATGATATGTTTATGTATTATTATTATAAATTATAATTTAATTTAAATATCTTACTATTGGTTTTTATTATCAAAAATATTTATTTTTTATAATATGATAATAATATTGTAACTTATTTATGAAAATATAGGTATAAAAATATTTAATTTTTAAAATTTTAATTTTAATTATTATGAATATTAAATTATTGTTATAAATTTAGTTTCAAATTAAAATTAAAAATTAATTTATAATTGAAGTTTAAAATAATTATTTTTCTACTAATATAAAAAATACTTTTAAATTTAAATTTATATAATTTAAAATTTAAATTATGTTACAAAATGTGAAAATATAAAAAGAAATGGATAGACTATTAAAATTATGTTATATATACTAATATATTAAAAATACAAAATTTTTTTTGTAAAATGTTAATAATATAGTAATTTATTCTTGCAAATTTTAGGTATACAATTATTTCATTCTAAATTTTTTATTTAAATTATTAAGAATATTAAATTATAGATAAAATTTAATTTACAATTTACATTGTAAATTAATTTAGAATTGAAATTTTAAATAACCATTTTCTAACTTTATAATAATTATTTCTAAATTTAAATATATATAATTTCAAATTAAAATTATATTACAAAATATGAAAACTATCAAATTTTTTTGATAAAGTATTCTATTTGTATACGTATATTAAAATATAATCTTCAATAGTTTTATAATTACAAATTAACCGTGCAACGCAGCTACTACATCTAGTTGAGTTAAAAAACGCAAAAATATCGGATCTTGTTCGGGCCCGTCTTGTCCTTTTGCACCTGCAACGAACGGTTCAGTGGCGAACTATAAATTGTCGATTACAAGCTGTTAGGAGTGCTTTCGTCGTGCACTCACATCGCCTCTCGTCCTTCCTCTCTTCTTCATCCTCGCCTCTCGATCGGTCGAGGGAAGGAAACGATCGTGTTTCAAACTTTTTTTGGATCGGTTCAAAGATGAATGACGCCGATGTCTCCAAACAGATCCAGCAGATGGTGCGGTTCATCCGCCAGGAGGCGGAGGAGAAGGCCAACGAGATTTCTGTCGCTGCCGAGGAGGTAACTAAACTCCCTCTCATGAACCACATTATGTTTTAGATTCTCCGATGACCTTCATTTTGTTGTTTTCTAGTGGCAATCTCATTTTTTAATCGGTGAAAGGTCTCCGAATTCTGTTGTTCTATCTGGAAAAGCATGACCTTTTATCATATGATGCCCAATGAGCACATACTACTTTGGGTATTCTGTTAGAGGTTGATGGTTTCCTCGGTGTCCGTGATACCCCGAGTGCTACTGTTCATTTATTAAGCTAGATTACGATTAATAAATGTAGGTTTTAATTTGCACATCATTGATGACATCCTCTCCTAAATGTCTTGCTCTAGGACAGTGCTTTTGTTAGCACTTGATTCTTCATTGGTGTTGCTTATTTTCATTTGAGTCGCTCTGGGAACTCATTTCCTTGCTATAATGGTATTGGTTTATCCCTGTGCTATTTCATGTAGAGTGACGGTTGAACTTTCAATCAGGCTGGCACACACCACTATCAACTTTGGCAGTGGAGATAAACTGGTAAAGTGGGCGATTGAAAGACTCGATAGGCATAATCTTTTGACATATCTATCGTTATTTGAGTGGACAAGAGGGGGAATAAGCATTGAAGAGTGGTCATTTAAGTGAGTCCTAGGGATTTTCTCAGCTGATCAAGAAGAGCAATGAGAAAAAATGGGGAGGCGAACCCATGCTATTGTGTCTTGGATGATCTGCATCTCCGGCCCAACTAACCCAAACAACTGAAGTTTTTCATCCATGAATGCTTGGTCTCAATAGATCTATTCCTGTTTTTCTAGATTTGGGGCCTCTGATTCCAAAGGATATTAGAACAAAATTGTATTAATGATATTATTGTATTGTATAATACCTGATAGTTTTAGTTTCAGGCTAAGTTGCACAGATTCACAGTTTTGAGGTAGACAACCAATTCGTCTGTTATATGTCCAACACACCACACATTCAGGGAAGAATATTTTGTATAGTTCTCTTCTCTTGGTAGATCAGAGAATTTTATTAGAGACTCCTGCAATGCTTTATCTTTCTTATTCATGAGTTTCTGCAGAAGTGTAGAGATATCCTCATTGGCGTCTCACTATATGAATACTCTTTGAAATGTTTCCCTTTATTAATACTTTCTCCATATTATTTCACTTTGTAGGAATTCAACATTGAAAAGCTGCAAATTCTTGAGGCCGAAAAGAAGAAGATCAGACAAGAATATGAACGAAAACAGAAACAAGTCGATATTCGGAAAAAAATGTAATGTGCCTTGTGACTTTGCTTGCAATCTTATGCAATCTTAATTTTGTCCTTCATGACATTCTGCAACCTACCTTAAATAAAACTAGTAGTGTTATAAAATTTAGGATACATTGTGATTCCTGCAGTTAATTGAGCTTTTGAAGTGACTTCGGTAATAATCCATCTTTAGCTAACTCAAAGAAATACAGTGTGCATTAACACAAATAGGTGGAGAGATAGTACTAGAAGATTACAGTAAATAAAACCAGTAAGCTGATATGGTTTCTCTATTTTGAAGAGCAAGATATTAGAGTAATCGAGATCATAAAGCTAAGAAGCGACTCTCCACCTTTGCCTTTCCTTTTTTATTTTGATGTTATACTCATATACTTCTGCATACCCTGTTTTTTGTTGGATTTATCTGTGCACATTACTTGTGCCTTGGTAGTATGCACATTACTCGTTACAAAATGAACTCTCTGAAATGAAGAAATGATCTTGGAACATCAAGTTCAAACAAAAAAGTAATGGATTTATTGAAAGAATCCATTGGAAGTTCAATTCACGGCTATGTTAATTGTTAGCTATGTGAAATGATGAAAAAAAAAAGATAATCTACATTAACCTAACCCTCCCCCTCAATACATAGATGAGGAGTTACAAAAGTGTAGAGAAATGAGGTAACATTCCCTCATTATCTTCACATTTATCTAATCAAATTTATTACTGCCTTAATATTCTCAGCATCCCCCTTCTAATTACTTAATAAATATTAAGCACAAATCGCCTGAGTTTGGAAATTAAAAATAAAAAAATGATTAAAAATTTTTGCTAAAACAAGGCTAAGATTGATACATGGAATGAGTTAAAAGCTTGTGTGAGTAGAAATAATATAATGCACGTTACATGAGAAAAGGTAAGGACTTGATCAATGAGAGGTACATGAAGAGACAAGCAAGAGCTTGTCGGAAAAAAAAGGGATGAAGGAGAAATAATATAATACAATTGCTTCTTCTCAAAAAAAAAAGTGACAAGACAATGATGAAGGAGAAAAAAAAGGGATGAGGGCAAGAGAAGAAGAGAGAGAAAAGACAATATTGGGACAAAACTTTTATGGTGTATAGGCACCGCAGCAGTTTTTGTAAAGCAATAATAAATATACTTTCTTTTATTTTATATATTGAGTTTTTATCCAAATATACTAACTTTTTAGTTAGTTTTACTAAATAAAGTAAACATATCTAGTTGTAATAGTTTAGTAATAGAAGGTAGAAAGAAAGGTAGAGATGGACCTAGATCATGTCGAGAGAAATAGTGTTTAAGGATCTATAGTTATTAGATATTGAGGCGGATCAAGAGGGATTTGAAGAAAAAGAATTCATATAGTCGACCCCGTCTACTATGGGATTAAGACTTAGTTGTTATTGTTGTTGTATAAATATACTCACTTCCAAAAATACAACTTAAAGGAGGTAGTTTTAAGATGAATGTTATAGACAAATGTACTGTGATCAGGCATTGTCCCACAAAGACTGCTGTGGCACCACTGAAGTTCTGTCTACAACATTGGATAGGGATTCACTTTCTTTGATACCATGTGGAATGATAAATAAAAAGAAAACCATTATGATAAGTTGATAACCCAACCCTCCCCTTCTGTACATAGATGAGGAGTAACAAAAAGTCTAGAAAAATAGAATAACAAACTTCCATTTATCTCCATACCCTTATCTCCACATTTATCAAGAATATAATTACCACCTTAATATTTTCAACAAGCTCCGATCCATCAAATTTAATTTCTATCTAATGGAAAAAGAGCGTAGTTTTATGCTTGCTAAAAATATGAATGTATGGTTGACTGTGTTGGGATATGTGGCGATTGATCTGCCCAAATCCTTTTATGTTGCGCTACGCAGAGTCTTTCGGCGGTCCCGCTAGCCCTTTGGGTTGTGGGCCTGTGTCGCCCTATATAAACTCACATGTATTATTTGTTTTATATCTGAAGAAAATCCTAATAGTAAAAACTTCTAGTGCAGTCATGGGAGTAGGCAGTTTTCGCCGAACCACGTAAATCCCGTGTGTTCTTCTGTGTGTTTCATTTTCTTCTCGTTTCTTGTCTATTGCGCTTGGTCTATTCTCAACAGACTGTGCTACCTCATTATTGGAGTTACAATGCTAAATATTTCTATATCTTTATAAGTATGTTAATTTTCATTATTTGACAGTGCTACATATATTTCTCTGCAGTGAGTACTCCATGCAGCTGAATGCTTCTCGTATAAAAGTGCTTCAAGCTCAGGATGATTTGGTCTGCTCCATCAAAGAGGCTGCCGCAAAAGACCTACTGGTTATCAGCAATAACCAACAAGCATACAAAAAGCTCTTGAAAAATCTGATTGTCCAGGTATGGTTCTTAAGTATAGAAGACAGTGGATATTGGCTCTATTCTTTCTTGTTGGTTTTGTATCTTTCAAATTCTTTTAGCACAAGGCTGACAAATTTCTATCCTGCAGAGCTTGCTAAGATTGAAAGAACCAGCTGTTTTGCTGCGCTGTCGCAAAGATGATCTTAAACTTGTGGAATCTGTTTTGCAAGTAGCAAAGGAAGAATATGCAAAGAAAACAAATATCAGTTATCCTGATATTGTCGTAGACAATAAAATTTTCTTGCCACCTGCTCCTAAACATGATATTGGTCATGAAACCTATTGGTAATCTCTCTCCCATCTAATTCTATAACAACTTTGTAATATAAATGTTGGAAGTATTCTTTACTTCATGTCCTAAAGTAACCACTTGGTATTCATATTTTCCTGTTTCATGCTCCCTCTTCCTGCACTTATCTCCTTAATTTGTTAAAATGGAGTTTTTAGTGCAACACCAACTCATGCTGAAAAATCAATAGACTTGTAATTTATATTTTTAGCTCATCTTCTTTTCTGAGTGTGTTTCTTGAAGAATGTAAAGATTTGTGCTGATGAATCTTTTTGGCGATTCAGCTCCGGAGGTGTTGTGTTGGCATCTGTAGATGGGAAAATTGTCATTGAGAACACACTTGATGCAAGACTTGATGTTGCCTTCCGGAAGAAACTACCAGAGGTTCTCTCACCTTTTCACTTTACACCTTATTTTCTGGAATATTTTTTTTTTGTCAAATTCTTGTTAGAAGGTGGTGATTAACTCTAGCGAAATTGTCTTTTTCTCAAATTCCACAAGATTTTTTCTTTAATTGCATGATGGATTAATTCTTGATACAAGTTCAACACTTGCCAATTCTTGATACAAAATGTTTATTTTGACCTTAGTTAATCAGATTCAGCTTCTTGATGGATTAATTCTCCGCTTGATGATACGTGTTCCTTAAGTTATGCTTAAGTTATGTTGTATACTTGTATACTAGTTAGAGGTGTGCATGGTACCGAGTAGACCTGGAACCGATTGGAACCAACCCGATCGGGTAGGCTCTGGGTAGACCCAAATTGCATTCAGGTAGGATCCGAGATAAAAATTAAGTAACCGGTTAAAACTAGTTTCGAGTCCAACACATCGGGTATCCAGAACCTGAAACCTGTATTTTGGAACTTGTAAATCAACAGATTCCAACAGGGTACCCGAAACATGCACCTTGCAACCTATAAATGAACATGTTCCAATACGGTGCCCAGAATTCGTACCCCGAAACCTATTCATTTACAGGTTCCAACAGGGTACTCGAAACCTCATGGTACCCAGAATCTGTACCCCGAATTTGTTCATTTACAGGTTCCAACAAGATACTCAGAACCTATAGTGTAGTATAGATTCCGAGTAGAATTCAGTTCCAAGTCCTAACAAGGTAAGATCCGAGTATTATAAAAAATACAAAGTACTCGTACCCGTTCACCCTTAAATTACTAATCATGCTTTTGGCAAGCTTCAATGCTTAGTTCAACACTCTTGTGAAAGCTAGATTTAATTCCTGCCATCTTTCTAATTAGTTTATTGTTGAAACTTGAAACCGATTTGCCTTTAGCTTACTAAAAGGATTTTTCTTTGTTATTCTATTACAGATCCGGAGGCGTCTTTTTGCCAAAATTGCTGCTTGATCAACTCATTTAAATTGGCAATGGTGAAGGGTTCTTTTCTCTGCACGTAATGGCTCAAAGCATTTTGAATAAATTAAAGTTGCAAGATATTGTAGAATATCTTGTCTCTTATTGTTTGTTGCTATTTAATTTCCTGTCATTTGAAAATCTTATAATTGTGGAGATTCTCTATTATTATTATATTTATTATTATTATTATTATTATTATTATTATGTAGTTTGAAATCTAATTCCCATGAGTCGAGTGTAGAGTTGGTGAAGAATGCATATGGCAATAAATAGACTGAGACAATTTGTTTAGTTCTGATGGAATTTAAGTTGATTATTACCAATTATTATTGAGTTAATAATTGTGATTTCATTATGCTGAGTGTAGTAGTTGCAAAACCAAAACAAGAAGAGACTATGGGAATAACGTAGAAATTAAAGTTCAAATCAAGCTCAAACAATCTTGTAAAGTAAGCTCATTTAGGGGTGGTAATTGAAATCGATTAATTAATCGCGATTAACTGATTAACCGAACCGCAAAATCTAATTTCGAATAGTGAATTTGCAGCTCGATTTTTGTTAGAGAATATGAAAAATTGACTAAATTTGATTCGGTTTTAGTTATTGATTTGCGGATAACCGATAATCGAAACTTTTTATATATTTCGATTTAAGTTATCAATTATCCACAGATAACCGCCTATGAAACCGCTATAATTAATTATTTTGATAATTTTTAGATATTTCACAATCTAGTTTACTAACCGATCATCAGTTTAGTAACCGGTTAGTAGAATGGTAAGCAGTTTTATTTGAATGGTTTCGATTATCCGTCGAATATCCGATATTGAGCCGATTTCAATTTAAGATACTAGTTTTTGAAATCGAACGATTTTGATTTTGGTTAGCGTGTTTTTTATCGGTTTCGATTTCGGTTAACCAAATCATTGTCATTCCTAAGCTCGTTTACACCTCTAATTGTACCAATAAATACAATCCATAAAAAAGTGTGCTTAAACTCCTCACAAAAGAGGAGCGAGTGGAAATAAACAGATGTAGTCAATCTAGAGTTTGATTCCTTTGATCCTAGTTAAAAAGTTCTTGACTATTGTGCAAAAAAAGAAAAAATACCAGAATTCCTTGACTTGCACAAGATGAAAGCTTAAAATGACATTTCATAATTGTAGTTTTCATGGGGTTTTCTCCATGAAAACCATCTAGTTGAGAAAGAAAAAGAATCTTCCGGAACTTGGTAAGGATCATATTCATATTGATATTTCCAGCTAATAAGTGGTTAATTGGATAACAGTTCCAACATAAAAGACACAAAAAAATTCAAAAATTGTGGAAAACCAACAAAAGTTTTGCTACTGAGTTCTAATCCACCAAACTAAATGGCAAAATTGCATACGAGCCTGTCTTCGCCAGTGGCTTTATGTTTACAAAACACAAATGTAGAAGAAAGGTGCATTAATCTTTGTCTTCTCAAGTGGTCATGACTTCTAAACCTTCCTAACCTGGATGTTGTGTGTGGATTGCGACCGCCAAATGGGTTGCCGGCCACTCTGCAGAAGAGCTATTTCCTCGCCTTCCTTCACCATGCCTAGTTCCTGAATTACATAATCCAAAATAATTAAGATCAAACATTAATCAGTGAAGGAATTAGGATCAACTCGAACATAGAACAAATGGTCGCATGTGGTTTTACCTGCAAGTAAGCCAATGCCTCGGCAAAGGTTTCTTCAGCATCATCTGAGAATTTCATACATATTGGCCGCACTCCTTGGTACAAGGCCAACCTTTGCCTTACTCTCTCACTGGCATAGCCACCCACCAGTTGATCATTAGTTATGTAATCTTAATCAACAGATTGAACATAGTAACATTCATAATAAAACAGATGCATACTCATCCGTGAAAGCAAATACTGTGCCCAATGGCCGATAATGGCTGAGCAGGATCGCCATAAATCCAGTTCTGGTGAACACGACAATTGATGTGCCAAGGGTATTCGACATCATTGTCGCATGGTACGCAAACATTTCGCTCATATGATTCTGCAAAAAGAATAAATAAGAATATCATACAATAAATCATTATCAAGAGACTCTGTAGCTATTGTTTGCTCTATTAACCAGCAGGAAAGAATCCATTAAGAAAACACCAAATATATGAAATGACAATGCAATGGAACATAAGAAGAAAATTGAGCAGCAACCTTAAATGCCTGACCAAAATTGAAAGGCAGGTTTCCTCCATTCATAGATGCTTCCGTCCTCAGAGCTACAGTGTGCATGACTTTGACAGCTTTAAGAGGGAATCTGCATCATAGCAATGGAAGCTCAGCGATTAACAAATTAAGCCTCGAACTAGATAACAAAGTGAACTGGGAATCTATCAATTAAAGACATTAAAACTCGTGTGTGCATGCACGCATGTGAACAAAAGATTGTAGGCTTGGCAACTGATGTATCTTCTACAATGTGATCAAAATAATATTTCCCCAGGTTATGAGTACACTGTGTCTCATATTCAACTAATGCGGCATTTTATCAAAAAAAAGGGAAAGAAAAATGCTGAAGATAATGAGGAAAGACAATACGTCATAAATGGGAAGAGAAAAAGGAGGGAAAGGATCATACTTCCCGTGGGCAGTTTCTCCAGAAAGCATTACTGCATCAGCACCCTCACGAACTGCGATGGCAATGTCTGAGACCTCAGCACGAGTGGGTGTTGGATGAACAATCATGCTTTCCAGCATGTTTGTTGCTACTATAACAGCTTTTCCCATGCTCCTGCATATTCTAATAATCTCCTCCTGCAAAAACAAAGGATTCAAGAAGCATAATATATAAACTGTTAGAATAATAATGATAGTGACAAAGATATTTTTGATTGTTTATTCAACAAATAGTTAATATCTAACTTAAACTACATATAAAATAGCAAAACAATTTGACTCAAAAGGGTAGCTCAGTTAATAAGGCTCGTACAAGCTACAACTGTGGGGTATGAAGAATTAAGATTGACACAGCCCTAAGTGCATACTCTATCCAAGGGTTAATCAAGAAATTTTAGCATTGCACCAATGCCAGCCTTCACAAATGACTAATGTAAAACTATATGCCTGGTCACGGCTGGCAGATTTAAGACATTGAATTTTGAATAAGAATATAATATTGAACCAAGTATCTTCATAATAGTTGTTGACGGTGAATAAAGAACAGGTACCTGCAACAGTGGAACCTCCTCGATAGGGAGTTCAGCTCCAAGGTCACCTCTAGCTACCATAGCCTACAGATGACATAGAAGAAAACAGATAATAAGACCAAGACAGACAACAAAGAGAAAAACCACTGAATGCAACATCAATAAAGGAATCTCTTTGAAATTATTGCAGAGCAATGAAAGACTTCTGGCTAAAAGGAACTTGCAAGCAGATAATTAGAAAGAAGAAGAACACAGTTCCGTCTCCATGGTAAGGTCCTGCAGATAGCATAGGAAATATAGAAAAAGGACTTGCATTACATCAGATGCTTAATGTATCACATAGAAGCATACCCCATCAGATGCAGCAAGTATGGAATGCAGATTTGAAATTGAATCTGCACTTTCAATTTTGACAGTGACATGTATATCTGCATTACAACCTGATAAAAAAGAACACAAAAATGGTAAATAACAAGCAATCTACCAAGTTCAAACTATGAAAAATCTGAACCAGTGTCAAAAAAATTTCAAACCATTTCAGGAGATTTCAACAAAAACTAGGATTGAGCGTTTACTTTTGAGATAATCCTTTAATTCATGGACAACTTTTGCATCTTTAACAAAAGAAACAGCATAGTAGTCCACTTGGTTCTCAACTCCAAATTTGATATCGTCCCAATCTTTTTCTGCAAGGGATTTAAGAACATATTTAGTTAGACCCAAAAATGGGAAATATAACAGAGATAAAGACCTCAAACTTAGAAGCATAAAACAAACATTTCCATTAACTAACCAGTAATAGATGGCAAGGTTGCACTCTTTCCTCTAACATTTAGATGCCGCCTGGACTTCAGTTCCCCACCATCAACAACTTCACACTTGACAGAATCCTCGGTCTTTGATTTAACCATTAAGGACATCATTCCACCTAGAATCAACATAGATCAATTTCCTACTTGCTCAATAATAAGCTAACATAGAGAACGGTAATGAAGGGTTTTAGCAGTGTTTCCAACTTTCACTGTTTCAAAACAGAGTTTTTCCTTTAATTTTCAAATCTATGGAAACTAGAAACAAATTTGGGCAAAAGATAGAGAATAAAAAATGAAACGAAGATGAGGAGGGAAAGAGAAAGACTTCACTTTTCAAAGAAAACAAAAAATTCTTTCTGAAAGACTCACAATTAAAAAATTATTAAAAACTAATTTGCCTCACAATTACATGTTTTACAAAACTTTAGAATAGAAAACTAATAAGGGAAGACATGAGATGGGCCCTTAAGTTAAATGTGTACAATGTATATGGTGGTTATGCACTCAAAGAGTAGCAAAAGTAAATGAACCAGCACAAATATATTGATCACTAGTCATGTACATTCTATGGTTGTCAGTATAAAAATTTCAATCATCACTTTCCATCGTCATTCTATGAAACAAACCATGCCAAACTTTATGAAAACCTTTATATGACCATGGTATCAAAATTTGCCTTAAATATCTAAACTATTCAAATAGTTACTGAGTGTATAATCTTTAATTTGTAACATAAATCTCAACAATGCATCTAAGATCTTACAGCTTACTTTTTCTAAAGTCCCAAGTACTTATACAGCTTGTCACGATGATCATGATTCTTTAAACTTAAAGCTCCCATGTAGGTTATTATAGCTTCCAGAATAACTTGTTCAAAGATTTAGAGACCGAATGTTCTGAATAACAGAAAACTTGGACAATGCCAGCTATCGGAATATTATGTATCAACATATTTAGGACAGTGTTTGCATAAAGGTTAGCCATTCTTACGTACCATCTACTAGAAGCATGTCACCAACTTCTACATCATTGACAAAGTCGTCATAGTTTACACTAACACAAGTCTCTGATCCAACTCCTCTTTTTATTGTGAATGTGAATTCTTGACCACTTGTTAAAGTAACTGGCTGTGGCAAGTCACCACTCCTCACCTCTGGGCCCTGAGACAGAATTTGCAGAAAAAACAAATTGATACCATGATATTTGATGCATGATACATCAGAAATCTGTAGAATGAATTAGTAACATTTCCAGTCTCAGACACAAGATGAGGAAGATTGTTACGCCATGTGATATTAGTAATCTAAACAGGGGAAAACAGCTGGAAAGTGTATTGATAATCAATTAGAATGACCTCAACATCTGTAGAGACATTCAAACTCATGCAGGTTTGTCCACAACTTAGAGCTTTAAAATGTTCTAATCAAAAGCCAAATTCTAGAGAATGAAATAGCATGAGAAGAAACCTGCCTTTGTGTCCAGCATGATTGCAATCACATTGTCCTTGTTTTGAGCATTATACTCTTTCACAAGGTCGATAACTTTCTGATGAGATGCATGGTCTCCATGAGACATGTTCATCCGAGCAACATTCATACCAGCATCAGCTAACTTCCATATCATCTCCCTGGTGTCAGTCGATGGACCGATGGTGCAGACTATCTTTGTCTTGCGCATCACGTTCGGCTTGGACCACAGTCCATTGGAACCTTCTCCGAGTTGCTGAATGCTCCTCAGGTGCTCAAACTGTTCTTCTTCCTGAATAAAAAAAAATTACAATTCCCAATGACCTTGTATAAAATCACTAAATTTGATAGAAAAATAAGGGTTTTGAGCATTTCGTTGGCGCAAGTTCTGTCCATTAATTACTCGAAACCGGTCTACTTAAAAGACTTCTCTTTTCGAGCAAACCTAATGAAGCAAACTTTTCTAATTCGGAATCCATTAAATCCAGAAAATGGAAGTAAAAAACCTAAACCCAATTCGCTTATCCATTTTACCAACAACAAAATTAATGAAGCAAGTCCCAAATTTGAGAATATTGACCAAATAAGCACGAAAAGAAACTGGAAGGTTACAATCCTACAACTTGCCGACCTTGGATATGTCATCCGGAGACACAGGAACAACACCGGTGTGGGAACGAGGCAGCGGCCTGGCCACGGCAAACACTGGGGAGCTGCAAGACCTGCCTGCTCCTCTTTTCCGATCCTTCCCGAGGCGGTACAACCTCGCGGGTAGGATCGAGGGTCCAAGCTCGCGGAGGTGGCTCCTCCGGCCCCCGGATCTCGATGCAGGGAGGGAAAAGCAGGAGTTTTGGATGGATCGAGTGGCCACCAACTGCGCCATGGATGCCACCTCCAAGCGTACTCGAAGCAAAGGAGAGAGAGAGAGAGAGAGAGAGAGAGAGAGGCAAGAGGTTTTGGCTTCTCCTATGACGAGCTCTACTTCGTTGGGAAGACCGCCGCCGAGGGAGTTATTAGGTTGCAATTAACGCCATTTCTTGACGCCTTTCTCCATCTTTAGCTAATTCATACCGAGCTAGTCGCTGTGTCGCAAGTGCATGCGCCCATGCGACCTATCAACGCACGCCACGTTTGCGTAGGAGAAGATTATTTTGTCCTCGCAAATTTTGCAATTTGCAGGGGGCATCCTCGATGGCAAAAGTGTCACGCCATAAACGGGTGACGTAGATTTATATAATGGTCAAATTTTAATTTAATGTTAATTCAATTTAATTATAAATAATCTGTTACATAATATTATTAAACAAAATTTTGTTCTAATAATTGGCAGATGATTTTTTTAACTTGTTAATGGTTTTCTATAAATTATTAATTTAAAATGGTAGAAATGCAAGTGTAGATAAGAATAAAGTATATATTATAACAATAATATTTTATTTTTTACAAAAAATGATCACTATATTAAAGGTAAATATTGAAATTATATTACACACTTTTAAATTTTAATTAATTAATTATAAAAGTTTATATATTTTGTCTACTAATAAAAAAAAATATATGTTGACCCACTAGTAGCTTTATAACGAGACAATCATGTATGTTGCCGATGGATCATAATTCGATCCCTATTTGTAGCAATTTATACTCATATTTTTGTGTCTATGTGTATATTTTTTAATGCATCTTGTGCGTATATTCTGGTGTTTGTGTACTTTTTGTAATGACTATGTTATAAAGTTATTTTTAATTTTTTTTAAATTTACACTATTTTCATTTTAAATATTAAAAGTACACTGCTTAAAATAGAATTTCAAATATTATTAGCATTTACATTAAAAAAACTCAAATGTTTTAGCACCCGCTTCAAATACCATATTTTACTATTCAAGTATTATTAGCATATTAAAATGATTTAAAAATCATTAAAAATAAAAATTCTAAAAATGGTAATATGCTATAAAAATATTTTTTCATTATTTATAATTTTTTAAGATGACTTAAGTTTAAAAATTTATTTTAAAAGTAAAAAATTAAATATACCTGTGAAAATCTTTCGACGCTTTTGGTAAAAAATAGTACTTGATAGGACAACTCGATCCATCCTGTATTTATTATGCAAATTGCATTACGGTATAGGAGAAGAATGGTGAAACTCACTATACAACTTATATATTTTATTGTACCATGGAAAATATGATACAACAAAAAAAGAGCATTGAGATAATAAAGTAAAATTACTTGTTTTTTCCTAAAATAAAATCATGACTACTCCATATTCATTTTTATGTTTTGATTTTTTAATAATATATATATATATATATATAATGAATTGTGCACACAAGAGTATTTTGTCAATGTATCGTGACAATAAAATATAAACGTAGAACAATACTAAAAGAATTTAGTATTTTGTGAAATAAATAAAGTACAATTTTGTGTTTGTACTTGCCCTTCAATGATCATATATTTTCCATCATAAAAATGTGCATGAAAAATCTTTATTCAAAGAATTAGAAGTCTTGTATTACAGTTCAAATCTGTTGATATTTGTTCAGTATCTACTTCATGTAATAAAGTTACCATTTGGGTAGCTCATTTTGCAGTTTTTAATCATGTATTTAGAAACTGAGAGATGTATTATCATTTGGTTGGTATATTTGTAAATAATCTTAATTATTAGTCTAATGTAAATATAATTTGAGGATTTTGCTCTTTTGCTGTAGAAAGGAAGAAGAAGATATGCATGTAAAATGCAACTCCAATTTCTCCTCTTTGAACAAAATCATGATAGAAAAGGATGCAATTGAACTCTTTGACTTTGAAAGGGACATTAATTAATCGTGCGTGTGCTTGCAAATTTGGGTTCAATGAACTGAATGGGTGAGTCTTGCTTTTGTAATTAGTTCATCATGAACAAGCCAAATATATATTATTTATTAAAGTAAAATAAATTTATCTGTCTTTATCAAATATTTGGTTTATTAAAACAATCTAATAAAATCAGTCCATCAACTTGAATAAAAATATAGGAATAACAGATTAAGTCAACCAATTCCAGTCATTGGACTTGATAGTTTTTTCACCTTGTTTGACTAATTCCGATCTAAATTTGACCATAAATAAGATATTGCAACTTTTCTTTTCTTTTTTTCAAGAATTTCCTATGAATCTTCAAAAATTTTTGAAACCCAACATGATATTTAAAATTCTACGAACCAGAACCAAATTCAAGAAATCCCCCGTATATTTTTGTACTGAAATTGTTGAAAATTGTTGAAACGATTTCAACCGTTTCACTTTTTGATCATAAAAATATATTTTAAAATTATAAAAAAAATCACCAAAAAATTATATTCACTAATTTGGATTTTTTAAATATAATTTTTAAAAAGTTTAGGATGTATTTTCATGATCATTTGATTATTTTCAAGAGTTTCATGAAAACGATTAAAATCGTTTCAACATTTTTAATTTTTGGCCATGAATATGCATCTTAAAGTTCTTAAAAAATCACAAAAATTTTAAATTAATGAATGAAATTTTTTTGTGATTTTTTTTAAAAAAAATTTAGGATATATTTTCATGATCAAAAAGTGAAACGGTTGAAACAATTTTACTTTTTAATCATGAAAATACATTCTAAATTTAAAAAAAAATCAATTTTTTTTTAATAATTTAAATTTTTTATAATTTTTTTGAAAATTTCAGAATATATTTTGATGATGAAATGATTACTTTCAAGAGTTTCAAATAAAACTATTAAAATTGTTTCAAGAGTTTCAAGTTAAATTAATAGAATCATTTCAACAATTTCAGTAAAGGAGAATTTTTTTAATTTTGGTTCTAGTTTTGAAAATTTTTGAGATTATATTCGATTTCCAAAAATTTAGAATATTCATATTTTGATTTGGGGAAATTCAAGGGAAAAATTGAGCTGTCAATGTAATATATAATATATATTATAATTATGGAGAGAGTAATGCATTCATCTTGGTGACATAGTGGAGTGACTGCAAGTGGCCTTTGACCATCTGTTGCAGCTTTCAGCAGCAGAGGAAGACATTAATGGCAGCTGATCAAAGTAGTAATCCCCTCTCATTGCCTTGTACACACTTCGTAATCCTTCCTCTTCAAATTCCACCACCGTTTGCGGCATCGGAGGCACGTCGACGGCCACCGACCCCTCCAGCATCCTCACCACTTCTCCCATCGACGGCCTTATCATCGCCTCCTCTTGAATGCACCAAAACGCCACCTGCAACGCCCTCAACACCTCCTCCTCCTCCTCCACAATAATATTCCCCTTCAACCTCCTGTCCACAGCATTCCCAGCCGTCCCATTCATCATCTCCTGCAATTAAGGAACAATGAACACCAGTTCATATTGATTCAGCGGAAAGAGTACGTACGTACGTACGTACGTACCTTGAAAGCCCAACCAGGGTAGAAGAACTCTCTCTCGTCCCGCGACGCGTCGAGGTTTCTCCGACCGCCGACGATCTCAAGAAGCAGCATCCCGTAGCTGTACACGTCGGCTTTCACGGTGATCGGCCGGTTGCTGACCCACTCCGGCGCCAAGTAGCCCCGCGTGCCCCTCACCATGGTGACCACGTGCGAGTGCTGCCTGCTCATCAGCTTCGCGAGGCCGAAATCCGACACTTTGGGGCAGAAGTTCTCGTCCAGCAAAATGTTCTCCGGCTTGATGTCGCAGTGGATGATCCTGTTCCTGCACTGCTCGTGGAAGTAGGCGATCCCTTGAGCGATAGCTATTGCGATCTCGAACCGAGTTCGCCAGCTCAGTAGCCTGTCATCTTCCCCCGAAGGAAATATCCACTTGTCGAGCGATCCATTGATCATGTACTCGTACACCAGGAGCCTGATCGATCACAAGAAACAATGAACACTAGTTCGATCTACTACATGCACTTGTCATTAGAAATTAACATGTCCTTAAGCTCACCGATGAGATTGCTCGGAGCAAAATCCGCAGAGAGCTACCAAGTTCATGTGATGCATGGAGCCAATGGTGGTGACCTCTGTGATGAACTCCTTTTCCCCGTGAGGAAGCAACTTATCCAGTTTCTTCACTGCAACCATCGTTCCATCTCTTAGGGTTCCCTTGTATACACTTCCAAATCCTCCTAATTAATGTCAAATGTCAACCATTAAGCTTAAATTGTTCTAGTTATAGCATTGAGTATAATAATGCATGCTACCTGTTCCAAGCAATCGAGAGAAATTAGATGTGGCGGATTGCAGATCATGGTAGCTGAAATGTAATGGAGCTCCCGGAAAGCTCAAGCAATTACCAAGTGCTGCTCTTCGCCGGCGTTCCATTCTCTTCCTCTGTATGTTGTAAAACAGCAGCAGGCTCAGGAGGGTAAAGAGAACAAAGAAGCAGAGCAGCAACGGCAGAAGCACACGGCGGCGCGTCGTCGCTGATGACGACGAACTCGAACTCTCCCCCGCAGACCATTTCGGTTCCCCTGTTCTTGAGCTGTTGATCCCGACCTTCACATAAAGCGTCGAGCTCGGATCCTGTAACCCTCCGAACACCATGCTCTTCAATGTCCAACAGAACGTCTTCTCCTCCGAGAGCCCGTAAACCGACGCCATGCACTCGCAGTCGGCGAGACAACGCGCCGCGCACTCCGACCCTTTCGACAACCCGCTGTAGTTCGATATCGTCGAAACGCCGGAGAAGTAGTAGTTCGTTTGCTGCATTGTTTCCATCCTCATCGGGCTGCCGCTGCTGTTGCAGTTCGTCATTGATGGCTGCACGCTCGATGAGCAAAGCTCGTCGTCTTGCTCCATCGCCGCCGGGGAAGCTCTCGGCAAGCACGTGCAGTTAGCGCTGTTGTCGTTGGAATTAAAGGTGCAGATTCCACTGCCGCAGATTCCGGCCACCGTGCACGGATTCGACACCGCGGACCACTCTATGACCCACTTTCTTGCACCGGTGCTATTGGTTTCCCAACGAAAGAGGCGCAGATTTCCGTCCGTTCCGAGTGTGATTCTTCGGAGGATGAATTGGCTTCCGCCGGTATCGTTCTTGTGGACGTACATTGTTCCGGCGGACGACTCGCCGTAGCTGATGCCGAAGCTGCCGGACTCGTCCAAGACGGCGACGACTTCGCCGGTGGCGTTGGAGATCTCGGGGCTCGACCAGTAGGAATAGTTGGCGTGCGACGGCAACGTCGTCGAGGGCACGTAAGTGAGCGCGAGGCTGAGCGAGGTGCGCTGCTGCAGCATTTTGAGCGAGTAGTAGTACCCGAGAGGCGACGCGGCGGAGGTGAGCTCGAGGTCGACCGTCAGCTGCTGCCCCGGCAAGAGCGTGTCGCAGGGATGAGCGAAGCTCTGCCACACCACTTGGCTGCTGTTCCCACCTCCGTACAAGATCAAATTGCCGGAGTCCGACATCGAAGCGGCGTTCGCCGGCTGCAGTATACGAGAATTGTTGGATCGCCACATCGTCGCATTGCCGTCGACGAGCAGGAGCTCGCCGGACTGGTCCAACTTGACTACCGCTTCACCGCTAACTGGAAAATCCCTAAGATGCACAATAAATTCTTCAGCAAACAAGAAACAATTGTCGATCGATCGATGAAAGAAAACACGAAGATCGAGCTGCATGCAATTCTAGCTACCTGTTGGGACACCAAACAATTGTGGGATCATCACCGGGAAGGCTGTAAAACCATATTGCCAAGAAATATTGATCGTGAGTACCTGCGGGATTCGGCGCAAACCCGAAGGCGAAGACCTTGTTTCCGGAGAGCCATGGCTGATTACTTCGAGCTGAGATTTCAGAGCCCAGAGGGATGTTATTATCATCTTCCAAACCCTGGTGCAGTCCGGGAAAGAGGAGGAAGAGCAGGGCGAGGCAAGGCAGAGAAGCCATGCCTGCAGTGGTGGTGTTTGAATTGGATAACTGGGATTCGATTCGGCAAATATTTAAATGAAATTGCAGAATGATTGAGGGTGCAGGATGAGAGGATGGGGATGGCGTTCACTTTGGTAGGTCAACAACCAGGCTCTCCATTTCAAATGTGTTGAAATTGATCGATCGGTCGGCTTGGGGATCATCAAAGATAAATCACAAGTGTCGGGCAATGGTTAGAGAACTAATAAATGGAAGACAAGTAGAGCATAAATGAAGGTTGGTGATGAGAGATTATTCAAGATAAGGGAATTAAGATGGTTGCCAATAAACTAATAATTTCAGTGTTGATTGAACAATTATTATTTATTTAAATACTGAAATACTACTTATTAAATTATCGATTTTCTCAATGTTATTATTGCCATAAGTATTTTAATTATATTATGTATTATTTTTAAATATAAAATAAGCACATGGAAATTGCAGTGAATAATTACAGTGTTAATTAATCCAATAGGTGGTGCAGCACCAAGGATAAACAAGTCGTTGTAGTATAGTGGTAAGTATTTCCGCCTGTCACGCGGACGACCATCCCCGGCAACGGCGTGATTAATTTATACCGCTTTAGAAAAAGCCGATTTTTATTGTTCAGAATAAGTTTTAAACATAATTAGTAAAATACTCAATAAGAATTCGTTGTAGTATAGTGGTGAGTATTTCCGCCTGTCACGCGGACGACCCATGTTCGTTCCCCGGCAACGGCGTAATTTTTAAATATTATAACATTATTATATGCTTGATATATTGTTACTTGTTAAAACCTAATTTATTAACAAGCTATATATATTCTTACTCATGATATGTTTGCTGTCACGCGGACGACCTGGATTCGATCCCCGGCAAACGCTCTTTTATTGTATCATTATATTAAATATATCAAAGAAGTGAAATATGAAGAAATATGTTTGATGAATTTTTTTATTAATTAGATTGAAATTTATGTATGTTATAAATAATTAACTACGATAAAAGTAAATTGATGTTAATTAAATTATTTATCTTCATACTATTGGTGAATATTAATAAATTAAAATGAAATAAATAATATTTGTTATAAGTAATGCCCTACAACATATTAATACTATCAGCTAGAAGTGAGGAAAAATCGAATCGACCCGAATAAATAAAAAAATTGACTTGAAAATTCAATTCGGGTAAGTCGAGTTCGGTAAAAATCTTGATATACTCAATCTGACCCAAAATGTAAGTTAAATATATATTTTTATTTATAATATTGTTGCACAACCTAGTTAATGTTGGTTCGGTGGTTAAAGGTTGAAAATAAATTTTTTGAGGCTTTGAGTTTAAATCCTAACAGAGGCATATTTCTAATACTATTTTTTATCTTTTCTTTCAGCATTTTCACCATTGGAGAATAATTGCTTTTTATAATTATGAATTTTGATTTTGATTTTTGTTTTTTTAAGGTTATTCAAGTTAATCGGATCGAGGCCCAATCTTATTCAGGTTAATCGGATCAGACCGCGATCTCTTATTCAGGTTCGAATTATTCAGGTCGATCCGACCCGACCAATGCTCACCCCTACTATCAACTGAATTAGTTCCAAGACCTAAGGTGTCTTCTAATAGTATGTTTGGTTTGGGATTTTTAGAGGTTTAAGAAGGTTTTTGGGGGAGACTTCTCGAGATGTTTAAACAATTTGTTTAGGTAATTTTTTTTACATGAGAAGAGGTTTGGATGGTTTTTGAAAGTGTTTTCAACTACTTGTGGAACTAATTTTGAAAACCCCCAATTTTAGGGTGTTTGAAAGGGTTACTAATATTTTGAGGGCACTATGATTCAATTATATGTTTATTGGAATGAACACGAGGATACAACGATTTAATTATAAAAATTAAATTTGTCTTTTTAAATGACAAAAAAATCTCTAATTGGTTTTTAAATTAGAGGTTCAATTGGTATTTCGACCACGGAGAGCTCAATTAGCAGTTTAATTGGTATTTCAATTTTCAAGTATAGATAGCTCAATTACTTGTATGAGATTTTTTCTTCTTTTTTGTGTATTTTGGTTGCAAGGATATAATCATAAGGGTAAATAAGAAAAAAAATTCCTTGTAATCGATAGGAATCGAGACTTAATATGTCATGGTTCATGTGGGCCATGCAACCCCATGCAGTGGGAAACATGAAGTCATCATATTGGGCCCGCATGATTTTCGTGCAGCCCGCAGTTGCACCAAAGTTTCATCCTGGCGATAATCCTTTCAAATTGATCATGCATCCCTCTACCACTGAGTCCCTTTTAATATTTCATTTTCCTCTCCATCAATTAAAAAGAACTTTGTACTTTCATCATATATTGGTTTAAGTTCAAGATATAGTAAAATAGTTCATTGCTAAAATTAATTTATAATTTCATTCAATTTTTAATTTAGTTCAAACTAAAAATTATAGGGTTACTGTATGATACACACCATCTACTTTCCCTCGTTAAGATTGAACCCAAAGTAAAAAATGGACATGTGTTGTGAATGAGTGAGCCTAACACTATTTTTGCTTTAGTTTCAATTTTAATAATATTAGGTTCACCTTTATCATTGATAGATTCAACCATGTGCGGAACTTCATAAAAAATTCTATGAAGTAGAGCTTATTTCCATAGAAATTTTTTCCTTACAACCAGCACTCACCCCGCCACGTGCCAAGAGAAGGGGAGAAGGTGGGAAGACAAAGTTATAAATAATATAATATTGGCTAAAACTTTAACTGCATCTATGTTAAGCTAGATATGATAACAATTTTAGTTTGAGGTAAAATTGAAACTACGATGAAAGTTTAAAATATTTTTAGCAAAATAACCATAAAATACATGTGCATTCAATTTGATATCTTAAAATAGTGTATGCGATAGTTCAATTTTCATTTCAACTTGTCATTACTCTAAACAATTTTGAACATTAAACTAAAATATTTTCTTCCCAGCGCACACGAGAAAAGACGCAAAAGTTTGCTAAGAGAGACATGAAAATATGTGAGAGTTCACCGATGGTGCAAAAAACAAAAAACAAAAAAAATACTTTAGTTAATTTAGTGAGGTAGAAAGAAACCAACTTAATTAGTTAATTCTATAATTATATTATTTTTTGCCTAATATTCTCAATACTACAAAAATCAATTAAATATGGTGGTCCTATTTTTTAAAAAGTATTTTCATATTACAAGAACATAAATTGATTACTTGGTTATAAGAAAACCCAGACTTTTGAAATATCAGCTAAAAGCATTGCAAGTAACTTCGTGATCGAGAACCCTCTTAGCATGTTTGCTTCATGGGATGGAGGAGGATATGATAAGTAATAGAATTTAATCCCTTGTTTGTTTAGTAATTTGATTAGAAGAAAAATAAGATTTGAAAACTATAAAATTGATATTATATCCCATAAACACCAAACGATAAATTTTTATCTAATTCTTTATTTCAGTTATTATCTAATTCAATACAATCCAATGAAATAAATATACCTTATTCATAATATATAGGATGTAAAAGTCTAAAAAATAGTGCACTAATCCTTAGGTTGAAAACAAGCAAAACTTATCTATGTATTTAAATTAAGCAATATAAATACAAATATATTAATTTTGTGCTCCAAACCAATGCTAGAGAAGATGAACAATTTTTTGAATGTTTGAAATGCTTGACATGTTCTTAATCCACAATAAACCATTAACATAAAAGTATCAACCATTGGAAAGATCTATCACCTCTTTGTGCACAAGAATTTAGGGAAATTCTACTGAGTAAAAAGTAAAAGAAAAATTGTCATCTTATTTCACAAGCAAACACAAACAAATTAAAATCAAATTAAGAAATGTTGCACCTTTTTAGAGGATTTTTACAATAACGTGGGGTTAAGGCAACCACAACTACAAACAAAATGGCCAAAAGTTCAAGCATGAAATGGAGGTATCAAAAGCAGCATTGGAAATATTGATGAGATAGAGCATAGTAGACTAGACAAACTCACTATGTTGAAAGAGAGAAGAACAGATAGGGGTGAGCATGGACCGGTTAACCGGTCCATTAGCTAAAAAAAACTGATCCATTAACTTTGGTTTTTCAAAAATATTAATCGTAAATCGGTCCATTAACTTCGGTTAATCGTCATTTCGGTTTTGATTTTTCGATTCGGTTAACCAACAATTACCGGTTAATCAATAAATTAATTAAATTTATTTGTAGGAAGTTATGCATTCAGGTTTCTACAAACTGATGGGTGATATTGCTATAGACTATTTGTTTATGGTTGTTATCAGAAATTGCACAAGCCACAATCAGATTAAAAAGGGGCTAAATAAGTTTAGGATTGTCACATGAACAAGTAAGACTTGAATAGGCGCTGAATACTGCATAATTATGTAACAAGATTGCAGATGGTTTACCGGCATAGAAGAAAATTAACCAACGATTGTTAATCAACTAATGCATTATTATCATCTATCAATAAAAATGTGCACAAAATACACATTTCTTTTCACCAACTTCTAGATAAGTTTCTGATTTAAATTGCCAATTGAAAGCAAGAAGACTAGACTGAACATTGAATTTTGCCAATTAAAAGGTCATATTTTCTAACAAATACCATATTCTTTTCGTAAGTCATAAGTTTGAGACGGTTGAAGACTTCTCATTCACCCTCTACAAAAGCTGAAGGAAAATACCATACAACAGTTTAACCCAGAACATACCCAATCCGCCAATCGTGAAGGCCGATCCGCACAGTGGCTGGTGGAGAGATCCCGAGTGAAGGCTGGCGGAGAGATTCGCGCAATGGCAGACGCGGAGACGCGGAGTTGCAGAGAGGCGAAGACGGCGAGACGCGGAGTCACGGAGAGGCAGAGACGCGAAGAGCGGAGAGCACCGAGAGGGCGAGAGAGAAGAGAAGTATCGCTGTATCGGGGGCTCGGGGCGACGGGGAGAGTGGGCGGGCGGCGGGCCAATGGGTATAAAAGTAAAACTTAGGGTTTCTAAGTTTATAACTATAAGTATTAAATTATTAACTTATTATTCATTTTTCATTAAAAAGTATTATATAATATATATAATATAAAATATATGTCCACCGGTCGGTTAACCGAAATCGATCGACTTTTTAAACCCCGACCCGAACCCGAACTCGAAAATCGAAAATTTTAAAAATACAACCCGAAACCGCAAAAATCGGTTCGATTAATCACAAAAACCAGTTCGGTTCCGGACCGGTTTTTCGATTAATCGAAAAATCAATTTTTTTTTCTCACCCCTAAGAACAGATGCAGTATCGAAGCAAGAAGATGAATAAAGCATGATTACTAAAATAGGCTTATGAGTAGTTAATAAATATAAATAGAATAGAGGGCAATTCTATATTTTCATATTGCTGAATAAGTGATGAATATCGGGCGCCGCACCTGTACCCGAATCCATTAGTATAAAACACAAGCAACTGATGTTGTGTAAACTTGATTCCTTTTTTGAAATATATCCATTTTTCATTTTCTTTCTGCCATTACCTGCGAGTTCTCTGAAGTCAGGTGTTCTTCCATTTGATCGAAGAATCGCAACATGGTATCAGAGCAGGTTAATTGATTCATCATCCAGATTAGTCAGATCTACCTTATGTAGCAGAATCAACTATCGCACTCGAAAATGGCGAGAAATCATCGATCAACAGACGCCTCCAGATCCGTAGTGGGCGAATCGCAAAATTGCCCAGAAGAGGGATCTGTCACTGGTGATGTTGAAACTGAGTATGATCCATATTCACTAACTGGGAATGATAATCCAAGCGCAAATCTGGTCACCACACAATTGGTGGGTCATGAGAACTACTTGACTTGGAGAGAGACCATGATCATCATCCTATCAGCCAAGAACAATGTTGGATTCGTTGATGGAACCCTTGTTCAACCTGATGAGAATACCTTTAATACGCGCTGCAATGATTTGGTAAGATCGTGGATAATCTAGTCAATCTCCCCTAATTTGTGTTCTACTATTATCTTCTCTAAAACTGCAACAGATATGTGGTCGAAATTAGAGGATAGATTTGGGAGAGGAAATGAACCTCACATCTTTGAAATTGAAACCCAAATCTATACCATGAAACAAGGAACACAAACCATATCGACATACTACACGAAATTGAAGTCCTTATGGGATGAGCTAGACGCTTTGAATGTGAATATGCATACCTACAACCGTCAGCTTGGTCGAGAGAGCAAAATGGGATGCAGGGTTCGTCAATTCCTCATGGGATTGAATGATACTTATGTGAGTATCAGGGGCCAAATATTGATAATGAACTAGCACATGAGATCAATCAGATTTATGCTATGCTCGAACAAGAAGAACTACAGAGGCAGACTGGAGCACACATCAGTCCATTGGTTGAAAGTGTGGCATTAAACAACATTCATCATGGGAATGCAGCTGGGAGTAAAAATTTCAACAAGAACAAGCCTCCATGGTTGAGTAAACTTTTCTATGATTACTGTCAAAGGACAGGACACACAAAGGACAAATGTTATAAACTGAATGTATATCCCCCAGGCCATAAATTTTACAAGGGCAAGCAGAGAGCACTCAAGTATAACATGAGTTCAAAACATGTCAACTACACTCAAACTGGAAGCAATCAGGATGAAATTGTATCCAAGAGTGAAACTGATGAAGGCTCGAGCAACAAATAGGGAGGAATATCTGAGGATCAATATAACAAGTTGCTGAAAACAATGATTAGTTTACTTGGACAGAAGGAAACTTAGAACCACCACATCAATATGGCAGATATACCTGTTGCTCATTCTAATGCATTTAATTTATCTAAACCATGGATCCTTGATAGTGGAGCAACTGACCACATTCACACTTGAAAATGTTAGTGAACCAAAGCCAAATGAGAGAGTTAGCTTACCTAGTGGAGAGACATTACCAATAGCACATATAGGCAATACCTACCTAAACAAGAATATCCAATTGAACCATGTCTTAGTTGTTCCTAATTTCAAATTCAACCTCATGTCGATTAGCAAATTGACTAAATAGGTGAATTGCTCAGTTGAGTTTAACCCAAACACTGTTGTTATTCAGGACCTTGTCACGAAGAAAGTTTTGGGGACTGATAAGGAGAACAATGGACTATATCTGATGGAGAGAGCAAATAGTCTTGCAGGCATTCCCAGTTTGCATTCAAAAGCCTTTTCTATTTTTGTTGATAGTCAAGCTTTATGGCACATCAGACTAGGTCATATGTCTAGTGGTAGAATGAAACTTCTATCTTCTACAATTCCTGAACTCAATAAAGTTTCAAAGTTCTTTTGCAATATTTGTCCTTTAGCTAAACAATGTAAGTTACCCTTTGTTCCAAGCATGAATAAATCTTTGCTACCTTTTGATTTGATACATTGTGATGTATGAGATTCTCACAAGGTACCTACATATTCCGGTTGTAGATATTTTCTCACTATAGTGGATGATTGTAGTAGGAGTTGTTGGACATACTTATTCACATTTAAGTCTCAAGTTCCAAATATCCTGATTGAGTTCATTAGTATGGTTCAAATTCAATTTTCAAAAACCATAAAGGCCATCAGGAGTGACAATGGAAGTGAGTTTTTTAACTCTACCATCAATAGTTTCCTGTCAAAACTAGGTATCATCCATCAAAATTCGTGTGTAGAAACTCCACAACAAAATGCGATAGTGCAACGCAAACATAGACACTTGTTGCATGTTGCTAGAAGTCTCAAGTATCACTCTAAATTGCCTCTTAGTTTTTGGGGTGATTGCATCTTAACCGCAACCTATTTAATCAATAGGTTGCCAAGTCCATTACTAGATAACCAAAGTCCTTATAAGCTCATGTACAATAAAAAACCTGACATTAGCAATCTTAGGACATTTGGTTGTTTGTGTTACACTAACACACTAGTGAATGGTAGAAGTAAGTTTGATCCTAGGTCAGATGAATGTATGTTTGTAGGTTATCCTTATGGAAAAAGGGGTACAAAATTTACAACCTTAGAACAAAGTCCATCAACATCACAAGAAACATTAAGTTTGTTGAGCATATTTTTCCCTACAATCTTGAAGACTTAGGCAAAACTATATTTCTCATTGATACATTCGAAAACAACACCATAGAAGTCAGTGAAGAGTATGCTCCTAACCTAGAACAAGGTTCTAACTCTGAGATGCAATCATCCACTCAAGTGCAAGAAGATAAAT
Source organism: Canna indica (assembly GCA_034359265.1). Lineage (NCBI taxonomy): Eukaryota > Viridiplantae > Streptophyta > Magnoliopsida > Zingiberales > Cannaceae > Canna > Canna indica. The sequence continues at coordinate 22,025,140 of CP136897.1, forward strand.
TTCATGAAATCAATTACAATCACCAAAAGTCAAAAACACAATCCACAAACCAAAACACATCTGTGTCCACAAGCACTGAGACGCCAAAACCAATTATTCCTACCACTTGAAAGAGCCAAAGAGTAGTTAGAAGACCTGCAAGGCTCCAAGATTATCACTGTAGTCTATTGACTCCCACCACAACCAAAACTGATGGGAAGCAAGGTCAAAGAACAAGTCCATATCCACTCACCAATTTCATTGATTACACCGATATAACTCACCAATTTCATTTATTACACCAATATATCCATTGAGCATAAAAGCTTCCTAACCACCATTGATAATCAACAAGAACTCAATTCCTATACCTCTGCATGCAAGGATTCGATTTAGATAAATTCTATGCAACTAGAATTGAATGCACTTGAAGCTAATAAAACTTGGACATTGGTTGACTTACCACCAAACAAGTTGACAATTTGATGTAAATGGGTATACAAAATTAAATTAAACCTAGATGGAAGTGTTGACAAATATAAATCAAGGCTTGTAGCTAAAGGGTTTAATCAAAAGGAGGGAGAAGATTATCATGAGACGTTTGCCCCAGTCTCAAAAATAGTCACTATTCGAACCCTAGTAGCTATAGCAGCAGCCTTAGATTGGCCTCTGTATCAAATGGATGTAAGCAATGCTTACTTATATGGGGAATTAAAAGAGGTGGTTTATATGAAAAGACCTCCAAGCTATGGTGATAAAGATGACTCAAAGGTTTGCAAGTTACAAAAATCAATTAATCTATGGGCTTAAACAAGCTGGAAGACAATGGTTCTCCAAGTTGTCTTCCAGCATCATGAGCCAAGGATACAAACAGTGCTCAACATACTCTTGCCTATTTGTAAAGAAAAGAGATTGGAAAATTGCAGCAATATATGTACATGTGGATGATTTGGTTTTAACAGGAGATGACCAAACTGAAATTTGTAAACCGAAGAAAACTCTTAACAGAGAATTCAAGATAAGAGACTTAAGGAATATGACATATTTCCTAGGTTTAGAGCTCCAAAGAAGCAGTTCTGGCATACATGTATGTCAAAGAAAGTACATCATAGATATGTTGAGAGAAATGAAACTAGAAGACCGCAAGCCATCTAGTACTCCAATGCAACAGAATGAAAAATTCAGTAGAGATGCTACTGAAACTGATAAAATGTTTGAAGATATAGAAACATATAGGAGGTTGATTGACAAGCTTTTATATGTTACAATGACAAGGCCAGATGTGACATTTGTAGTGCATTGCTTAAGCCAATTTGTTCGAGCTCCAAAGGAATCGCATTATAAGGTTGCACTAAAGATACTCAGGTACTTAAAGAAAGAACTAGGTCAAGAATAATATAATCCTGCAAAATTGAAGCTAATGCTGACAGCCTACAGTGATGCAAACTGGGGTGGCTGTGTTGACACAAGGAGATCAGTAACAGGATATCCGGTAAAATTGGGTGGCTCATTATTGACCTACAAATGCAAGAAGCGGCTCACAGTCATCATGTCTAGTGCTGAGGGCGAATTAAGGGCAATGTCAAGTGTAATTGCTGAAGTGATATGGGTAAACAAGTTATTATTTGAATTGGGCATTAATGTAAACCAACCTATTCCTATACACTGTGACAATCAGGTGTCATGTATATAACAGCTAACCCTGTGTTCCATGAGAGAACTAAACACCTTGAGGTAGACTGTTATTTTGTAAGAGAAAAATATTTGCAGGGACTTGTTGAACCAGTGTATATCTCTGGCAAGCAGCAACCTGCCGACATCTTGACTAAGGCATTAGGGCCTCAACAACACCAATTCAACCTAGACAAGTTGGGGATGAGAAATCCTTTCTCACCTCCAACTTGTGAGGGGAGTATTGGAAATATTGATGAGATAGAGCATGGTAGACTGGGCAAACTCATTGTTGAAGGAGAGAAGAACAGATGCAGTATCGAAGCAAGAAGATGAATTAAGCATGATTACTAAAATAAGCTTATGAGTAGTTAATAAATGTAAATAGAATAGAGGGCAATTCTGTATTTCCATATTGTTGAATAAGTGATGGATACCGGGCGCCGCACCTGTACCCGAATCCATCAGTATAAAACCCAAGCAACTGATGTTGTGTAAACTTGATTCCTTTTTTGAAATATATCCACTTTTTCATTTTCTTTCCGCCATTACCTGTGAGTTCTCTGAAGTCAAGTGTTCTTCCATTTGATCGAAGAATCGCAACATGCAGATCCCATATGGCTAATGACAAAACCATATATCTTGTGTTTCAATCTTGTCCTTCAAAGTCTCTCCTTCAGGTGTCTTCACAACTCCATCTAACCAATCATTAATTTTCTTCAGCTGTGAAAGAACTTATAAATCATATTTATATTCATCGACAGGGTTGAAAAATACAAGTTGTAGAAGATAAAAGACAGATTATACAAATACAAGTTTGCCGCTTCAATGGCCAAAGTGACGTGTGAACAAGTGACAGAGTTAAAGCGGCCATTATTCCTCTCATCACCAAATTTTCAACCTCCAAATCATAGTAGCTCTGAAAATGAGTAATTAATTATTTGAGTTCTCACCAAATAATCGAAAAACAACTCCAATTGCTTCCTCCACAAACTTCAAAAACCAAACCTGCGTATCCTTTCTGAGAGCTAGAGCGAGATCAATTGTTTCGCTAACGCCATGGCCTCGAACCCATGTGGTGTTTATAGGAGAAGGCTGAACTTTTGAACAATGGCTCTTGGTAGAACTACCAAGTGATTCCTTCATTGTCAGACTTATTCTAAGAGGATCCACTTGTAGAATTGCAATTTTTCCATAGGCCTTTCAATTAGGTAGAAGATAGTGTCATTATTTACCAAATGGATCACTTTAACCCATAGAGAATGTTATATCTAGAATTTAAAAGGGAGCTCTTTTTGTAAATATCTTTTTTCGAGGGTCTTTTTGTAAAAATGAAGGTCATGCACTTATAAAATATGCTCTAATCTTCCTTTTTCCTCGTAGTTGCAGTCGACGAGGATCGAGGAGAGGGGGACGATGCATTGGTGGTTGATCGGTGATCGAAGCGTCGAGCGGAGCGGAGGACCTTCAAATCGTTTAGGCTAGTCAAACATGTTGGGATGAGATTGTGATTGAGGATTTTTTGTCGAAGTTTGAATATGGAATTTGTGTGATTTTTCTAGATTTTTGCTAAAATTTTCGACATGTTCATCTTCTTCACGTGATGTTGCATTGTTGACGTCGGTCGCAGTGTGACGAGCAGCACCGTTACAATCTATACAACACTGATATACTAAAATAACACTACTATTATAACACTATATCAAAACACAACACAGTTACCATCTAAGTATCATCACATATAAATCTAACTCTAATATAACATCACTACTGACATTGTAACGCTATTACAAACATTGTTACATTCACAAAACAATTCTTCCTCAAACCTAGAGTTTCCCCAACCCTACTTCTCTCCACTTGGTTCAGTAGCCGCCCCAAAACCTTTCTTCTTAAAACTTAGGGATTCATAAACCCTAGTTCTCTCCACGTGAAGGTGAAGAAGACGAACACGTCAAAAATTTTGGCAAAAATCGAAAAATCACACAAATTCCAAATTCATTATTTGACCAAAAAAAAAATCCTCAATCGCAATCTCATCCCAACATGTTTGACTACCCTAAACAATTCGAAGGTCCCCTGCTCCACTCGATGCTTGACCCGTGTTGGATTGTCCGTTGATATGGGTAATATTATCATCCCTAGGAGGAATAGGATGCAGCAGTCACCCAAGCCTCGGAAGGATGAATACTTTTGATGGAACAACTGATCCAATGATATATCTTGCCACAAACAAAAAAGAAAAATCCCCTTTGATCTTATTCCAAAACATCTGCATCATAATTTAAACAGTTTTGAGGATGACTGATTACAACATAGATGATTTAGGGAATTTTAATTAGAAGAAATACTGTCATCTTACTTTGCAAGCAAACACCAACAAAGTATAATAAAATAATAATTAGAAAAAAGATTTTTGGAAGATTTTACATCATAATAGCCTACAATAGTGGGTTCAAGGCAACAACTACAAACAAAATGAACAAAAGGTCAGGCTTTTCCAATTGAAATGGAGGTGTCAAGTGTAGATCCCACATGACCAATGACAAAACCATATATCTTGTGTTTCAATATTTCAATCTTCTCCTTCAATGTTTCCCCTTCAGATGTCTTCACAACTCCATCCAACCAATCATTGATCTTCTTCAGCTGTGAAAGAACTACTGCAACTTTGTTATTGTCTGAGTTATCACCAAATAAGCGAAAACCGAGTTCAATTGCTTCCTCTACAAACTTCAAAAACCAAACTTGCATTTCCTTTCTGAGAGCTAGAGAAAGATCAACTGTTTCACTAACACCATGGCCTCGAATCCATGTATTGTTTACGGAAGGCAGAACCTTTGAACGATGGCTCTTGGCAGGAGTTCCTATTGATTGCTTCCTTGACAGACTTGTTCTTGGAGGATCCACTTGCGGAAGTACAGGTTTTTCATCAGCCTTTCGCTTCGGTAGCAATTCAGTGTCATTATTTACCAAATGGATCACTTCAAGGTCTGTGGCTAATGCTGCCTGAACCCAGAGAGAGGCCAACTTGCTCTGTTCAATTAATATTGCATCCTTGGAACTATCATTGTTTCGACTATTGAAGAGAGACTCGGCGAGAGTATTCCATCTTAGAACATCATCATATATGGATAGAAATCGATCAATTGTTGGCACAGGGTTGCCAACCTTTGACAATGAACAAAGTTCAGAAAACATGCTGTGTATTATGGATAAGGAATGAAATTAGTAGTGAGTAGTAAATGATATCTTTTCTTTATCAAGAAACTATTAAGTGGGTACCTGAGACACCTGATGACAGATTCAGTAACCAATGCCTCTTCCAGAGCCTCAGCGGCAGCAATAGAGGCAATGTTTCTTCTTTGAAGAGCTTCCTGCATGTTTGAGCAGATATCAAAACTCCAAAAGAAGGTAGCTTATAAATTGTTGTGGATAGGAGACATAGTAAAATCAAAATGATGAACGATTTACAAATAATAGATGCATGCCTTTCCCAGCCTTGCAAGGTGTTCGGGGACAGTGTCAAGGGGTATGCTGCCATCAGTCCACTTCTTGTCATGAACAATTGAAGGGGGCGACTTTCCCTTCTCTGGCTCAGATAAGGAATCGGATTTGATAATTGTTCTTAGTTTCTCACTGGAGGATGTTGCTTGCACTGCTTCAACATCACTCAAGCGCCTTGATGTGGCAATCTAAGAAAGATAATAACATGAGAAAATAGCATACAACTACCGATGAAACTGTGCTTAAGATAATGCACAACATGGAAATACCTTCTGGGTTATGTGAAACATTTTTACTGTATGATGCTTAAAACTTAAAGGGATCCAAGTGTAGAATAACTACAGTAAAATAGTAAACGATATAATTGAGTAGGGAAGCTAGCAAACAACAGATCATAACCCAATATTTGCTCAATTTGAAACATGAGTTTCTACTAATTACCAAGTTTACTATCTCAGCAAAATCAAATTAGATAAGTTGATTGCTGCACTCAAGTACATAACAAGTTGTTGGAGAAAGCCTAACTGCAACAAAATGGAGATCATACAGAGGCCATTTTCCTCTTTGTATGTAGCAGGAGAAAAGTTCTCTCATTTTCATGACTACTGGTACTACTAAAACAACAATACCTCCCACAATATTCTCTTCAATTGATGAAAGAATACTAATGCTACCGGAGAACCCAATAGACCAAAACAAAACATTGTTTTCTTTTTCAATCTCCAAATTAGAATCTATAGATTGACAAAGATAAAATAAGCATTATTGATGCCATTTTAATTTGTTTGACAAAGATGACCAATTAAAAAACTTAGAAAAAATATGTGTTTCTGTGACTATTGTTTCAGTGATTCGATAAGAAATGATGAATTGAGAATAAAACTGGAAAATATAGGGGAGACAACACTGAGGATAAATGTCAATTGTGACTCATATTTCACCATTATTTCCTTGGGAACTTGGATCCTAAATGTTCCTTGATTATGTACAAGTTCAAAACATCAGGGCATGTGCTTCTGCATCTTCAAGAGATAGTTTGAGTCAATTTTGACAAGTTTTCCGTAATTGTGATTTAATGGCTATAATTAAGCGAGAAAGAAAATTCTTCACAATGTAATTTCTTTTCTTCATGAATACTATCATCAATACATAGATGTAACATTTATTAATAAAAGAACTACTTCATGATCTAAATGTAGATCAAGGTCACTCCAAGCAACTATTATGTCTCTATTTGATATCATTATGTCTCTATTTGATGTATTCATGTTTCAAATTCGGACATGTGAGCTTTGGCTCCCTACATTTAACAAGGCATGAACACATAATAGTTAAATGCTTCAAATCCGATGCAATTTAGAAGAGATACCTGAGTCCTTGAAATAGATTCTTTGTCCATCTTGCTCTTCGATCCTTCCTTCACTTTAGGATCAGAAGTTACAACTGAATTCACTGAAGAATCGTCCCAGCTCTTCCTCATGGACTTCATTGAACCTACAAATGCATCGGACACCCTTGCGATCCCTGCAACCACCACTCCGTGCTTCTTCTTCCCACCACCCTCCCCTGTCGCAGGTGAGGCCACCTTTATCCCGCCGGAGAGCCTTCGCGCTGGGGACATGGAGCCCCTCCTCCCCATCGGCGAAGCAGCAGCCTTCCGCCCCGCCGGTGATGGCTGCCGATACCTTGATGGAACAATGATGGCAGGCTCCCTTGCTACTCTACGATTCTCCTCCTTCGCTGCCACTAGGCTCGGGACCTCACACTTTGATGGGGCAGGGGAAGTTGGCCTCGATCTTGCCCTCCCAACTAATGCTGGCGATGACGGCCGGGAACTCGTCTTCATGGCTGAAGATGGGTCGCGCAGCAGTTCGCCTGTGCTATTACCGCTGCCTGCGCCGCTATTCCTCGCGAGCACTTTCGCTGCCGAAGGGGACGAGAATCGTCGTGGTTTTCCAGTGGTATCGCCTTGGTTCTTGCCGGATCCAACGACCACGTTCTCCTTGGCGGCAAAGACGGTTCTTTTATCTTCCTCCAGGTGGTTGTGTTTGGATCTCAGAGAAGCGGGGAGGAGGGGAGGGCCGGCATCCGCGGAGGAGGCAGGCTGGATAACGAAACCGTGGTGATTAGGTGAGGAGCGGGCGACGAGTGGAGTGGGGGAGCCGACGAAGGGGTGAGGGCGAGCACCGGGGACGGGACGGAGACCCACTGCGCGGGGCACAGGATGAGCAAACTGGAGGCGATCGACGTGGACGAGTTGGCCGAGCTGGGAGCGGGTGGAGAGGACAGCGTCGGCGTCGGCGTCTGAGAGGGAGACGTAGGTGGAGTTGGCGGAATCGGAGAGCTGGAGGTAGAAGCCGTGCGAAGGCCAGAGGTCGTCGCCAGTGGAGGCCGAGAGAGCGGGCACGATACCGACGACCTGGAGCACGGCGGAGCGGTATTCGCTGGTGACACGGGCGTCGGTGTTCATGGACTGGAGCAACTTGAGCAGGACGCCCGGCGTGAGCGACGCCATGGCCTAGGTGGAGCTCCACGCGAACTGTTCGACGAAATGTCGAAGAGCGATCAAGTAAGGACAAGAGGGAGCGTACAATACGACGAAGGGAGTCACGTGAACGTTTGGGAGACGCTGTGGATAATATTTAATGTTTCAAATTTGAAATGCCCGCCTCAGCGTACAACGGCTATTTGGTATAGAATATAACGGGGAGGCGTTTCGGGCTTCGTATCTTATAACGGCTGGAAACTTAAGAGACATAAGAGACGTTAATCCATATCGGTAAATAATTCAAATATTTCTTTCTTTCTTTTTAATTCAAATATATCACATGGAAACGTTCTTAAATGGCATATTTGATCCATGGAACAAAGGAGAAATAATTATTTGATGTATCATGTTAACATCGACGAGGTGGCAAATGGATGTTCTAGTTGGCATCGCATCCACTTGACGAGTAGGACATTCAAGGCGAATAGCAATTTTGCCCATCATCGATCTCTCATATATGTCAATCTGAGACGGATAAAATGGTATTTTCGCTTGATCATCTTTAAATTAGGGTGGCCATGCGAAATTAGAATCCCTAATTTTCAATTTGGGGTAGCAATTAGGGCTTCTAATTTCATATTGCCGTTCCAAATTGAAGACGTCCATGCAAAAATATCATTTTGCCCCTCCCAGATTAACATATAATAGAGGTTGGCGAGGAACAAAATTATAATTCACCTCGAAGACCCCCACTCGACCGATGAGTACGACACCAACTAAAACATCTGTTTGTCACATCGTCGTAGTTAACACAACATAATATTTTTTATTAAAATTGACAGGTTATGCCAAATGTCATAATTGATAAAAAAAATTACGTGTTTTCATGCTAACGAAAATACTTCGTGGTAAAAATAAAAAAAAAAAAAATCAAAGTTCGTATATTTTTAATTATTTACTTTATATTATACTATACATATTTCCTTTTAAAATGTATATAATATATATTGATATAGTAATTTTAACAAATGCAAAAGTATATAAATAATTTTAACTAATTCTAAACCTATTGTGTTATAATAAGATCATATTTACTTTAAAACTAATTAATTAATTAAAAGCTATGTTTGTTATATTTTTAAATTACTATTTTATTTTTAATAATTTGATTACAAATATTCATATTTTTATTATGTTATTATAAATTAGAATAAATTAGAATATATTTTATAATTTTGAACGTAAATATTTAATCTTTTTTAAGATGAATATATTTGTCATTGTGTCATTTATTTCTAGAATTAATTATAGAATATATCCCGACTATTGACATTCCTTAATCTATCATCACTTTTTAATTTTTCTAATTCAGTACACCACTTTTCGATTTGTTATAAATCTATCACACCGTCTATCCAGCGTCAACTTTGTCGTCAGAATGCTGATGTGGCGCTGCTGACGTGGCTAATAATCTCAGTTAGCATTCAGATGCGATTTTTTTAACTTATTTTTTTTCGGCCCCATCAAATCTAGTCAGCAACCATTTAAGGGTTAATTACAAAATATATCTCGACTTTTGACGTTTTTTCCTAATCTATCATCACTTTCCAATTTTCTCAATTCAGTACACAACTTTTTGATTTGTTACAAATCTATCCCATCGTCTACCTAGCGTCAACTTCGCAATTTTCAACAGAGAGAAGAAATCTCTCTCTTCTGTTGAGAATTTTCTTGTCAAAACAAAATCTATAACGACAAATCATATTTAATAGTATCATCACTGTTGGAAAATCTTAGAATATCATATGAAATTCTACATTTAATAGTAACATCACTGATGGGAAATTTCTAGGGTTTATACTAATCATACCAGACGGAAGTGGAGAAGGCGAGCGAGCAGATGAAAATTAATAGAGATATACCACAGTCGACGTAGATGAAGACAGGGAGCACGAAGAGTTGCAAGCGACGTCGGGGATTGAGAGATAGGCGAGCAGGCGACAAGGTCGAGGAAGAGGCGAGTATGGGATTTTAAAGGTGGATTTTTTAAATTAACTTGTCATGATCTGCTGACTGGGTTTGGTGGGGCCGAAAAAAAATAAGTTAAAGTTTATGTCTGAATGCTGACTGGGATTATTAGCCACATCGGCATTTAAACGCGCGAAGTTGACGTTGGGTAGACGGTGAGATAAATTTGTAACAAATCGAAAAGTGATGTACTGAATTAAAAAAAATTAGAAAATGATGATAGATTTGAAAAACACGTCAAAAGTCATAATATATTTTGTAATTATTTATTCATATTCTTTATCTATTTTATTCCTCCTCTATTTCAACAACCAAATATGCCTAAATAGATTCTACTAATACAGTGTTTTACAATTTATTTAATTCTTTTATTTTTATTTTTTTCTTCTTGATATTTGGAGCACCATATTTAAAGTTTATGGTCCGTAATAATTAGTATATTTAAATTAAATGATTTCAAAAAATTTATAATAGCTAATAATGCAAACCTCTAAGTTATAGCAATTAATCCTCCATGATGATAAATTTATACCCACATTTGATAGGGCATTGTAGCCTCTTTCTCCTTCCATACGAGTCAGTTTCATTGGATCTTTTCATACATCTAGTTCCAGCCATAAATCGGCTAACCAGAAAACTAGGAAGTGTCGCCAAACCTTATGTAAGATATCATTATTAGTGTACCTAATGAACCATAATGTAACAACAATAATGATTCTAGCATCCGTATTGAACTTAGAAACATGTCTACTAGCTAGAAACCCATCTATCACTTCTCTGATTAACTCCTAGGAAGATATTCTTGATGTGCCTATGGTACCAAAATTGTTTTGCAAAAACACAATCTGAAAATAAATGTTCATTTGATTCGATTTAATGAGTGTGAATAGAACAAGAATCATTATTACTAAAAATACTAAGCTTTTTCAATATTAGTTTGGTAGGAAGCATGTTGTAAAGTAATTTCCATGAAAAAAATCCTTAATTTTAAGACGAAATTTCAAAGTACATAGATGAAGCCATGGCAAAGAGGAGTGACCCCCAATTAATTCATGGTTTCTAATGAAATGATATGCTTTTTTGGTGGTAACAACTCTCCTATCATCATAATGGTTATTATTTTGTAGTCGCACACAAAACACTTTCTATTTAGGCATGAAAATAAGTGGGGATTTATGTCCGTTGGAACATAGAAACAATTAAATCGAAGGTAGAAAATGAAGGATTCGATCAGCGACAAAGAGATAATGATGAATAAAATAGATCATTCAACTAGAGGTGCAAGTGAGTCGAACAACTTGTGAGTTACTAGGGACCGACTCGATGAAAACTCAAACTCGACTCTGTCTTATCGAGCTCAAACCGACCTTTACATACAAGCAAGCCGAGGTCGAGCTAACCAATACTGACCTCGACCGGCTTGTGAGCCTAATCGATCTTATATATAATTATATTAATTTTAATTTTAATATTTCAGATCGATCGAGCATAAACCCGAGTCGAGTAGATCTTAATCGAGCCTGAACGAGCTCGGTCAAGCTCGAGAAAAATAAATGAGCCTAAACGAGTCGAGCTCAAGTTGCTTTAGTAGAACTTGTGTCGAGCTATATATATCTACTAGAATATATTGTCGTTGTCACCGACGGCTCAGGCCGTGGTTGAACCGTCGATGATGACTATCACGGACGGTGAGGACCATGGCAAAACGTTGTCACTAACATGCGCGTCTCATATAAGTTATGACGACCGACCTTTACCGTCACAAGTAATCATCAGCGACAACCGCATAAACACATCAGTGATGGTGCTGGCGGTTGTCGCTGATTTAAACACATCAGCCGCGGCAGTTAGCCGTCGATGATATTATTAGCAACTGTGATAGTTGGTGCAACCCAGGCCATCAGCTATTTACGGTACGCTTTCAACCACAGCATAGTGACGGGCAGCCGTGGCTGAAGTTATATCATGTAATTGAAAAAAATTAAAATTTTAAAAATTCATGTATACAATTATATTTATACATTATAATTTATTTACAATCACATATTATAATCACAAAACATCATACACATACATTTTCAACCAACAATACAAGTTTTACTTAAATATCATCAATTTAAGCCTCAAACATGAGGCAAACAAGTATTAAAATATAATATATACAACTATATAACTCAAATCGGAGGCAAACAAGTATCAAAATATGAAATATAAAGTATAAACACCTATCAAGTATCTAAGCCTCAAACGAAGACTAACAAGTATCAAAATATAATAAACCAAAATCTCACGACTACAGAGGAGACGACAGCGCCAGGGTTAGGAGCGTCGACTGGGTCGAGGAGGATGACAGATGTGACATCATCGGTACACTACTGGAATAACAAGCATTAGCAACGGCTCCAACCGTTGTTGAGCTATTGCTAAAATCCATGAGCAACGGCCCGGCCTGTTGTAAAGCAGTCGTGGCAGAAAAGCGTGTTGCTGATAACTTAGCAACAGATCAGCAACGTCCACAGCGGCCATTGCTAATAATATTATCAACAAATGTTCTGCCACGGTTGTAGGGTCGTTGTAGATATGTACATCAACAACGACCCGGTTGTCATGGCAAGACCATTAGTGAAAGCTCGTTGCTAACCCGTTGTTGTGGGTCATCAGCAACAGCTTTGAGATTGCGGCCCAGAAAATACGATACACTTTCAGTAATGACTTTCCCAAGAACAGTCGTGGGAAAGCCGTTGCTGATGATGTTAACCTGTAATTGAAAAGTTTTATAATTTCTAATTTCCATTAATACATTGATACATTTAACTTAATACATAACTTACACACATATACACACATCCATTCACATACACATCACAGATACACCCAGATATATATCAAAATAATTATACTTATATTTATAATTATCCATAATCATATAAAAACTATTCAAATTCAAAACTATCGTATCAATATCCAAACAAAATAATAAACCTCACGACGACGATGGAGGAAGGTCTAGATCATAATATGACGGGGTTTGGAGTGCTTGGGTGTACACCGGCGTAGACTGGCTCGAGGACGATGGATCTGATGATGCTGAAGGGATGCCTACTCCGGTATGAGCTGAGATATTGCGTAGCATAGCATGCATCTCCGCCATCATCTGACTCTGACGCTCCCATCATCTCACTATGACGCGTGACCGTCTCCTCCAGTGTCCCTATAATGCTACTATAATCATAATTAGTCCTGGAGGTGGACGGCCGCTCACCAGCGACCGGAGGGGTCGGTGCCCCAACTGGCTCGAGCACGGCTCGCCCATGACCACTGCATACAAAGCCATATACGCAGTCGTGGTCCCAGCCACCTGCAGCCTCGACCCCCAGCTCCTGCATCAAAGTCCTCGGGGGTGCCCCCACGATGCATCACCATCTGAGTGTAGGTCTCCTACTCGAGTTTGATTTTTTTGTTTCATATTTTTCCTAAAACTTAAATTATAAATAAATAATGAATAATTTAAACAAATATACTTACCATAATGATTGCAGCGCGGGTGTCGATGTACTCCCCCGTCCCATTTCCTCGACGATGAGTCCACTCAAACACCGCCATCGGGGAGGGTCGCTGGACAGTCCTGTCGTCCATCACCGTCGTCTATATTTATAAAACAAATGCATTATTTATTACACAGAGTAACAAATAATATATATAATTGAATTTAATGTAAAATACTTATCATACGACGATCGTGCACTACAAATGATATTGAGCCGCCGGTGTGACGCGCTCCTCCCCCCGGACATGCAATTTCTAGCCGCGGTCCTAGAAACCTCATGCCATCGATCTGTCGACCATAACACAATGAGTTGGTCCCATATATCCAGAGTAACCCAATCGGGGTCGTATCCCCGAGTCTCTGCGATGTTTGTCGTCCCAGCTCGGGCCATCGCCTGGGATCGGGCCTACCCCAGCTGGCCGTTGTACCTCTGTTGGGAAATAGCCTCCCAGGCCATGTAAATAAAGGACCTCTAGTCCTCAGCCCATGTATAGCGAGCTTGCAAAACAATAATATCAGTACCAATATTAATCATAATGTATATATAAAAAGAATACGTGCCTCAAACTCACGTCATAGCATGTCGACGTGCTCACGGTGCACGTGAGACCATGTGGGCCATGCCCCATGCATGTATCGTCGGATCGTAGAAGATATGGTCCTCGGCACATCCTACTGCTCGAACCTGCACAACAAAAATAAAGTTCAATATTATATTATGATATAATGAATTTATAATAATTTGTAATTCATGATACATTACCGCTCCCCAATCACACTAATGAGTCTATGTGACTCTGTGGCTGGCGGAGGCAGCCACCTATTTGGCCCACATGGTCGCCTACGTCTCGATGAACTAGCCTCGGCGGCATGAGGATAAGCGACAGGAGTATCATCGGTAGGAGGATCAACAGTAGGAGGAAGTGCTGGAGTCTGATCGATCGGAGACACCGAAGCTCTCATCCGACGATAACCACGACCCACCATATTTGTCGAATAAGTATATAATTAGATTATATATATAGTAGAGATATATTTAATATAAGATATACTTTACAATTATTCATCATCATCTGAGTAATAGTATTCGAATTCTTCTTCTTCTTTTTCTTCATCATCTTCATCATCATCTTCATCTTCTTCATCTCCAGCTTCCTCAACTTCATGATCATCATCATTAACATATTCAACTTCTAATTAAACTAATGCTGTGTCCGCATCATCGAGTATTGGAATAATACGGTCTATTACGGGAGGATCCTCTTCTTGATAGAAATCATTTGTCACATCAGGTATCGGCTCATTCTCTCCTGCTATCGGATCAATTCTTTCTCTAGCTTTAGTCTTACAGACAACACGCCAGTCTGTTTTATCTTTATTTTTAGCCGGATACTTCGCGTAATATACTTGTTCGACTTGTAATGCCAATATAAAAGGCTCATTTGCTCCCAATTTTGATTTGTAATTAACATCAACAAGTTTGTATTTTGGATGAACTTTCATGCCCATTTTTGTTGTATCGAACCAATGACATCTAAATAGGATAGTTGATTTCAAGCCAAAGTAGTGCAATTCTATCACTTCTTCCATCAATCCATAAAAATCCATATCGCATTGAACATACGTTGTCATTTTCACGCAGACTCCTGCATTCATCATCTTCTTTGTAAATGCATATTCAACCGTGTGAAATTTATACTCATTAACAAAATATTCGCTATAACACGACACTAGTCGCGACGGTCCACTAACAAACTCAAATATTCTATCATCTATTTTAGCTCTGTGATCTTTGCTGTAAGCCCGAATCTAAGTAGAAAAATCACGATTCTGTAATCTCTCCAATTCTTCTTCGTTGTGAATAGAGTATTTTTGCACCATCTCAATGTCACATATTTTAATGAATTATTCAATTTCTGGACAATTGAGTAATACATACAATTGTGTCCAATGATACTCCTCGTCGCTTAAATGTCGAGATGGACGAGAACCAAAAAGCACGACCAGAGTGACAAAATATATTTAAACATTCATCTGAATGATGAACTCCCCCGTCATCGTTACGTGGAAGATGATCAAATCTTGTCTGTATTGTTGATTCAAAGTAAAATGAGCAGAATGTTGAAATTTCTTAGATAATATACGATTCAGATATTGATCATTCAACAACTGCGATGTTCTTTACTTTTTTCTTCAGACGATTCATGTATCTTTTAAATAAGTACATCCACCGATATTGAACGAGGCCACTAACTCGTGTCTCGTATGCCAAGTGTATCGGTAGATGCTCCATCGAGTCAAAGAAGACATGAGAGAAAAACTGCTCCAGCTTGCATTTAATTTCAACAATATTACTTTCAAGTGCTGAAATATCTTCGACTCGAATGACATTTGCACAAATATTTCTAAAAAACATACTTAATTCAATCAACGAACCCCACATATTATCAGGTAGAAGATCTCGAAATGCGATTGAAAGCAATCTCTACGTGAATACATGGCAATCGTAGCTCTTCATCCCTGATATTTTGCAATCATCGACGTTCACGCATCGAGATAAGTTTGAGGCATATTCATCGGGTAATATGAGTTCTTTTATCCATTGACAAACATCTTTGATCTGTTATTTATTTAACACATATGGGGCCTTCGGCTTCAAATATCGTCTGTTGACCTCTTGTAACTCCAACTTCGGCCTCTTACAAAGTATTTTTATATCATGTCGGGCATTGACATTATCTTTAGTTTTTCTGAAAACATCCATCAAAGTGTTGAAAATATTATCAAACACATTTTTTTCAATTTGCATGATATCCAAATTATGTTGAATCAGTAATGAACTCCATTACGATAATTCCCAAAAGATATTTTTTTTCACTCAGTTATGTGTTTGACCAAAGCCCGACACTCTTTCATTTCTACCAAACACTATCTCTGAAAGTGCTAAAACACGTGCTAATATTTGTCCAACAGACAATATCGGTGGTGGCTCATCTCTTTCGACTCTGCCCTTAGTAAATTTATTACGATTCCTTCGATACTGATGGTTAGCCGGTATGAATCGACGATGACAATCAAAGAATTAGATTTTTCGTCCATTCTGAAGACTAAATGATTTAGAGTGTTCCATACAATACGGACAAAAGAATCGGCCGTGAGTGCTCCAACCAGACAATATGTCGTAGGCCGGGAAATCATTGATTGTCCACAAGATCGCAGTCTTTAAATTGAAATTTTACTTCTGGTGACAATCATAAGTGACAGCTCCCTCAGTCCACAATATTTTTAATTCATCTATCAAGGGTTTGAGAAACACGTCAATTTCTTTTCACGGATCCGTAGGACTCGGAATAATCATCGAAAGATAAATAAATTCATCTTTCATACACTTTGATGGTGGCAAATTATAAACCGTTAGCAACACTGGTCAAACTGAATAAGGAGTTGCAGAATGACCAAACAGATTAAAATCATGCGTCCATAATCTCAATATGATATTTTTAGTATCCCTAGCAAATGAAGGATTGCATCTATCCAAATGTTTCCATGCCCCAAGTGGTCCTAACACGGCGCGTGCATGGCCACTGTCTGCAAAGCCATAAATACGGCCGTGTTTCCAGCCACCTGCGGCCTCAACCCATGCACCCGTGTCAAACTCATCTGGCGTGCCTCCGCGCTCGATCACGGTCCTTGTGTAGGTCTCCTACACGCGTTTATATTTTAAATAATACATATATATAAACTATAAATAAAAATTATGTAAATCAAATAGACATAAATACTTACCTTGATTATCGAGGCCCTGCTATCGACGTAGTCCCCCGCTCCTCGTCGTCGACAATGAGTGCACTCAAACACCTGCATCAGCGAGGGGCGTTGGACAGTGCCATCCTCTGCAACTTGCGTCTGACTTTAAAAAGCAAATACATTATCATTAATTATACACAATATATAATATTTTAATTAAAAGTAAGGAAATTATACATACCATACGATGCTCATGCACCGCAAAAGACACGGAGTCATCAGTGTGGCGCGCCCCCGTGCCGTCCCCCTAGACATTCGGTTTCTCGACGCTATCCGAGAGACCTCTTACCACTTAGGCGTGTCCCATCGCTCAACAAGCTGGTCCCACACAGGTCCAAGAATTCACTCGGGGGCATATCCCCGAGTTTACCCAATCTGTATGGCCCCCAGCTATCTCATCACGGTCTTACGGGTCTGCTAAAGCAGCCCGTTGTAGCGAGCGCGGGCAACGAGCTCCCACGCACTCTCCACAAAAGGAGTCTGGTCCTCCGGCCATGTATAATGAGACTGCAAAAAAAATATTTATTATTACCGATCGATATTTAACATTAACATTAATTTAATAAATATACTTACCGAGAACTCTCGCCATAGTAAATCTATATGCTCACGGGGCACGTGAGACCATGTAGGTCACGCCCCGTGCATAAACATCCGAATCGTCCCCGCTATCGTGCGTGGGACGTCCTCCTGCTCAAACCTGCATTAATAGATATAATAGATTAATAGATACATTTAATAATTGAAGATATATACTTCATATGTATAATTATTCGTCATCGTCAGTATCATCATCCGTGCAATACTCTTCTTCTTGTTTTTTGTATCAGAATCTTCAAATTCTTCTTCTTCTTCTCCCTCATCATCATTCTGTCCTTCTTCATCAAGACGATTATCATCGTCACCAACATATTCTACTTCCAATTGAACTAACTCTGTATCGTCATCCTCAAGTATTGGACTAACTCGCTCCACTTCGGCATGATCATCTTCTTGATAGAAGTCATCTGTTGGCTCATTCTCTTCAACTACCGGATTAATTTTTCATCTTGTTTTATTCTTACAGACTACACATCAATTTGCCCTATCTTTTTTTCGAGATGGATACTGCATATAGTATACTTGTTCAACTTGAGATGCCAATAAAAATGGCTCATTTGAAGCCAATTTTATTTTGTAATTGACCTCGACAAGTTTATACTTTGGATGAACTCTCATGCCCCTATCGCTTGTATTGAACCACTGACATTTAAAAAGGGCAACTGATTTTCATCTGAAAATTACAATTCTATGACTTCTTCCAACAGTCCGTAAGAGTCAAAATCACATTCAGCGTACATTGTCGCTTTGACGCAGACACCGACATCTATAGTCTTCTTTGTAGATGAATATTAAAGTATGTGTAATTTATATCCATTAACAAAATAATCGTTATAACACTGTACAAGTCGTGTCGGTCCGCTAGAAAACTCAAAGATTTGGTTATCTATTTCGCCTCTATATTCTGTACAATAAGCTCGAAACCAATTAGGGAACTCACGATTACGTAATCTCTCTAATTTTTCATCGCTGTAAATTGAGTATTTTATCACAATCTCGACGTCAAATATTTCAATGAACTTTTCAATCTCTGGACAGTTTAGTAAAACATACAAGTAGGCCAAATGGTACTCTTCATCGTTTAAGAATCGAGACGAACGAGAACCCAAAGCACGACTAGGGCAACAAAAGATATTTAAACAACCATCTGATGGTCGAGATCCCCCGTCGTCATTTTGTGGAAGACGATTAAGTCTTGTCTTGATGGTTGATTCAAAATAGAATGAGCAGAATGTTAAAATTTCTTGAATTATATATGCTTCTGATATGGAACCTTCAACTGCAGTTGTATTCTTTACTTTTTTTCTTCAAACGGTTCATGTATCTTTCAAATAAGTACATCCACCGGTATTGAACGGGGTCACCAACTTGTGCCTCGTATTTCAAGTGGACGATTCCGACGTGCGCGAATCTAGGGGTGTAAGTGAGCCGAGCAACTCGTGAGCAACTCGTGAGCTACTCGAGATCGACTCGATGAAAACTTGAGCTCGAGCTAAGTCATACTCGACTCGAGCGGCTCGCGAGCCTAATCGAGCTTCATATATTTATATATAATTATATAAATATTAATATTTCATATGGGGTTGAGCATAAACCCGAGTCGAGCCGAGCTTAATCGAACTTGAACGAGCTCGGTCACGCTTGAGCAAAATAAACGAGCCTAAACGAGCTTAAACGAGCTTAAACAAGCCGAGCTCGAGCCGATCTCGAGCCTGGATATTGAAGCTCGATCTAGCTTGAGTTCGAGCTCGAGCTTGACATTTCTTAAACGAGCAGAGCTTGAGCACAATTAAGCAAGCTCGGCTCGACTTGACTCGACTCGGCTCGATTACACCCCTACGCGAATCCAAAGTGGACGATTCCGTCGCGAGTCTAAAGTGGATGATTCCGGCGCGCGCGAGTCCACAGTGGACGATTCTAGTGTGCACGAGTCCAAAGTCGATGATTCCGGCACGTGCGAGTCTAAAGTGGACAATTCGAGTGTGTGCGAGTCCAAAGTGGATGATTCTAGTGCGCGCACGAGTCCAAAGTGGACGATTTTAAATTTGTAATTACATCCAATAAAAAATAATCTAAAATTAGTCTACATTCAACAAATAAATTCTACAAATAACAAATAATAAATAAATCTGAAATAAACCTAAGATTTGGGGTTAAATCCATAATCAAACAGTAGCCGGCAGCTACTGTCGGCTACTGTTCATCTGGCTGTGGCCGAGGGATTCGGCACCAAACTCGGCGCCGGCGTTTATACGTCGGCGCCGTTCTCCAATGCTGACATCTGACGTGTAGACGCCGACACTGGCGGTGGCGACTGAAAGTGGGCGGCCGACGATCAATACCTCGATCCGGCCCGGTGGGTGAGCTAGGGCAGCGGCGAGGCGGCGAGTGTAGCGGCGACGGACGGGCGGCGATCACAGCGGCGAGGCACGACGGCTTGAGCGAGCGACAACGACAACGACGAGGGCAGTAGGGGAGAAGAGAGAAAAAAAGAAGATGAAGGGTCGGGCACGGACGCAAAATAAAAGACTTATCACCCACGCCCCACGCCCCCAGTCGTCGGTGAACCGTGGATATTTATTAATTATATCATCGACGGCCGACGTAGCCCTCTCTAAGCCGTCAATGAGTTATTTTTTATTTTCGTGTCGCGTTTGCGCCATCAATTAATAAGCGACAACCGCTGGTAGCCGTGGCTACTGACTTATTTATAGCATCGACGACTTTCGTGCCCCCGTTTAGCAGTCGATATTATATTCTTTCATTTCGCGCCACATGCGTGCCATCATATATGAGCGATGGCCTTAGGCGGCCGTATGCGAGCCGCGACTGATTTGATTACATCAGCCACGGTCATTGTGGTCGTCGGAAAACCGTGAATGGTTTTGACGGCCAGGCGATCATCGGTGAGCCCCGTTGCTGATAGCTAATATTCTAGTAGGATCAAGCCAAGAGATTGAAGCTCGATCGAGCTCGAGCACGATATTTCTTAAATGAGTCGAGCTCGAGCACAAGTAAGTTCAGCTCGGTTACCCCCTAAATTCAACTACTACAACTTGCAAAATGTTATAAATTTTTATTTATAATTTTTACTAACAAACAATAAGCATTTACTCTGTAACTAAGAAATGACAAAATTCCAAAATATTTTAAGAAAAATGTCAAATTGAAACAAAACAGTTTTTTATTGGTTAAAATTATTATTATTATTATACATTATAGAGCCAAATTAATTAAATCCACTTTGGGTGAAACCAATTAACCATTGTCAAAATTATATTCAGCCATATGCCCGCTAATACATATATATAATTAATCTTGTAATTAATTATATTTTCTTCTCATATCTTGTCACCTAAAATACATAATATTGTATCCGAAATAAAGAAATAAGCTAATACAGTATGACCTAGACATATTTATATATTATTCTACTTGAGTAGTAGGCGTGCATGAATATCAAGTAGACCCGGAACTTGGTATTAAAAAAAAAAGTAGACCCGGAACTGCCAGCTAATACATATATAAAATTGATCTTGTAATTAATTATATTTTCTTATCGTATCTTGTCACCTAAAATACATAATATTGTATCCGAAATAAAGAAATAAGCTACTACAATGTGACCCAGACATATTTATATATTATTCTACTTGAATAGTAGGGTGTGCATGTATATCAAGTAGACGTAGAATTGATTGGAACGTACTGTTTCGAATAGACTTCAATTAAATTCGGGTAGAATTTGAGATAAAAATTAAGTAATCGATTAAAATCGATTCAAATTTCGGGTTCAACATATCGGGTACTCAAAATTAGAATCAGAATCGGTACTTGGAACATGTACTTTGGAACTTATAAATGAACATGTTCTAACATGATATTCAAAATTTGTATCCTAAAATCTATAAAAGAATATATTTCAACAAGGTACCTAAAACATGTACTACACCACATATTTCAGATAATATTCGATTTTAGGTTTCAACAAGAGAGAATCTCGAACCAAAACCTAAGAATCGATCCTATATAGAATAAGGTCTTGTTATCATGAAAAATACATGATACCGGGATCCATCCGCTCACCCACGTGGAGTAAGGAAATTAATTACTTTACGTGTAATAGAAAAACAATGTGAAATTGATGAATTAATTGCATATTCATTCCTGCTTTTTTTTTCATCTTAATTAATTAACTATTAATCCTAGTCTAAGTATATAAAAATAAATTGACACAATTGCAAGCATTTGTCACAAAAAATTCTATATTTCCATATTTATACTGGATTTTGAGATTTATCTACATTCTCTTTTTCTGCTCTTCATTAATCCATGGTTTTTTTTATTAGGGAAAAAAAACCATGCTTCAATAAAAGGCTAAAATTTAATCTCCTAAAATTTTACAAAATTAAAAGGAAAAAATATAAGCTAAAAAATTAAGGCGATTCCAACTCAGGATCTTGACCCGAACATTTTGTCGAGGACGATGACGACCGCCATGGCGAGTCCCGCTTCGAGCTCCGAGTCGACGACGAGGCGGAACACCTCCCCACCGAAGGCCACGCCGCTGACGGCCTCCTTCTGCCTAATCTCCGCCACCGTCCGCCGCTGCTCGTCGTAGACGCAGCAGCTCCGCCGCGCGTACGACCCCTCCACCTCGTACCCCCCGCCGCCGCCGGCGCGGCTCGGGGTCACGTGAGCGATCGCCTTGGCCTGCCGCAGGTTCACGTGCTTCTTGACGGTGAAGCGCGGGTCGACGGCTTCCTCCCCGTTATATATCGACCATTTCTCCCCGAGGCTCAGCTTCTGCAACCAAACAAACGAACCCGCCCGAGTCAGCGAGATACAAACTTAAACTCGCTGAGGCAACACAGCAACGAGTCAAGAACTCGTCGAACTATTAATACACAGTTACACACCTTTCGCCGGACGGTGAGTAGCGGCTTCCCAGCAGCGTCCATGAGCACGAGCTCGCTGTTGCTCCCGGAGGCGTAGTTGTCGACTCGGAAGACCAGGTTCCCCTGCGCGTCGAACACGGTGAACCCGCTGCAGCTGAACACCAGCGACTTCCGCCACACCGTGAACACCACGGGAGGACCACTGCATCTCGGGGTATCGAGATCCGGTAAGGCGGCGTCTGGGTGTACCTTAGTCATGATCTCCGGCACAGAGAGGTAGAGAGAACTCAGAGAAGGAGAGAGAGGGAGAGAGATTGATGAAGCGGTCAAGGCAAGGAAAGAAGAAGAAGAGGAGCTGCTATATATACAAAAATCCAAGGACGGAAATACCCCTGCAGAAAAAAATATTGACTAAAATACTTTGGTTAGGAGATTACGTGGCATGCAGGAAATAATTAATTGCGATTAAAAATGTGGATGCGATTAATTAATGCATTTAGAAAAATAATAATAATTAAAATAGTGAATAATTAAAATTATCTAATTCTTTGATGTCGTCGGTCGAGTATTAACCTCGACAATTATAATTTTTAGTGGATTTAATAATATGTTATAATTTTGTCTCGTTTACTGTGGAATTAATCTTAATTAATTTAGTGGTGAGGCGGAGTGACACTTGGCGCGCTGAGTAGTGGGAGGCTTTGTGGGGTCCGGAAGTCGTAGTTGGTCTGAATTTTTGGGGTTATTTTAATGAGTGCGCGTACAAAGATAATGATTTTTAAGCTGGTGAAACAGTAGTTGTTATTGATGAAGCACGGACACGGACACGGACACGGACACGGACACGGACACGAACACGAACACGAACACAGACATGAACACGAACACGAACACGATGACACACCAATTTCAAAATTTTACATGACACAGACACGACATATATAGCATATATAAAAATTATTTTTTTTTAAAAAATCATAGTTTATATATATATATATATATATATATAGTTGAAGAATTTATAATAATATCATGATATTTTTATTGATATCAAATTTCTAATTTTCAGCTTATATGAAGTGTTCTAAATAATTTCTTGTGTCAATATTTATTATTTATTAGCCACTTTCCAAAAGCATGAGGCACAATATCTATTGACATCTCCCAATTTTTTTTTAAAATTAGCATGTCTTAGTAGAACTAGTCATGTACAACCACACGTAAACAAAAAGTTAAGTAAAGTCTCACACTCTTCTTTATTAAAAAATATTACTCTCTCCAACTCTGGTTTATCAAGAGAAAGATTGACAACTTCAAGGATTTCATTATCTTCATCAATTGACAACTTATTATTTCCTCTTTATTGTATTGTGGAATTTTTCTTGAAATGAGATGAATATTACTATGGATAAATACTAAACTCTCTGCACATTTAGGCTTCATCTTGTTCCTTTCAAGGGAATAGATAAAAGAGTAAGTGCTCCAATTTCTTTCACAATAACAAGAAGATAAAATACTAAATTCTTTTGATTATTTTATTAAAAAAAGATGCATGGCTGGCCGTGTCCGGACCGTGTCCGAGCCGTGTCCAGGCATGTCCGGGCAAAAAAAAAAACTTTGACTGGTTAAGACACTCTTGGACATGTGGGACACGTGTGTCGGACGAGTGTCTTCATGTGTCGGTGTCCGCGACGTGTTGGACATGCGGACATGACAGTCCCACGGAGTGTCTATGCTTCCTAGGTTATTATAAAAAATAATTAATTTATTTTTATTACAAAAAATAATTAATAAACAAAATTGATCATCAAATATGTATTAGAAATAAAATTTATCAATTAAATAAATATTACAAAAAATATAATTAAATCATTTTTATTTTCATGATTTTCGTTAATAAACTTATATATACATCCAATTTTTAATTATCTAATTTTTTCATAATTGAAATAAATGTGTGACGTATTACCAAAAAAGATATCGAAATAGAACAAGAGTTTTGACATTTGAACTAGATACCGGTCAATCTAGACGGGTTGGCAAACTCAACTACCTTTCTATATATACTACGAAGATCAAATCAATAGTTAATTCCATTATTCGAAAAGAAATTTATAGTTAATATTAAAAGTTCTAAATTTAGACAATGACATAAGTGCATGACGGATTTTACTTCAATTGTCTCTATTTGTCATTTAACAATATTTTCGGCGCATTTCTTTTCTATAATTATATCATATATCACAAAGACAGCCTCGAGTTTTAAAATCATGTCTCTCGAAACGTTGGATACATGACCACGTGATTTGCGATAATAGTACCGATGCGATAACAAAATGACATCAGAAATTCTTGGATTGGGGAGACAAAAGAGCAGACAAACAATGTGGCATCCATGAATTAGAGTGAGCTTAGAACAAGGGTTGTAATCAAGCATAGGTTTGGTTGTGCAACAAGGTGGCAAGATAGGGAAAGGGAGATGGGCACAACTCATGACCCCCTGGCCCTTCTTCACATGGCCAACCAAGACTCATGCTTCCTTGGCTAAAATGATGGCACTCATGTGGCACCTTGTTGAAGATGACCCTACAAAGATACTAATCCTTTTAAGTTTTTTTTTTTTTTTTTGATATCCCACGTTTATTTTTCGATTCACTTATTCGGAAATACATTGACGATGTCGATTATGACTCACATGAAAAAGCACATCTTTTTCGAAAAAAAAAAGTTGATCCCTACTTGGCCTCAAATGTAAAATATATGCGTGTAAAAATCGACTATCTTAATTTGATTGAACTCAATTTAATAAATTTCAATTATTAAGTTCAAATTTTGATTAATATATCGTGAAATTTAGTTGGTCCAAATTACTAGTTGAGTCATTTATTGTACCCCTAATTTGTATTGAAGTAAATTAGTAATTTGGTATCATGAAATTTAGTTGATCCATAATTGTTTATTGGAATGTGAAATTGGTAGAAATCAATTAAAATCAAAATGGTAATAAATTTGAAGGTGTAGCCAAAATTTATATACATAAAGGTTGTCACCATATTTGATAATAGACTCGAACTTTTGATCATTCTAAGTTGTAAATCTTTCAAAAATTTTGATTGACACGATGAGATATTGAGATGTACAAGAAGACCCAAGTGCACATGCCACATCAACATGCTAATAATAGAAAATATAGGGGATCGATCGACAAATGAAACAATAAAGCACATGAAAGAAAGAACGAACACACATGTTTTGTGTGGTTTCGGACAACGATGTGCAGTTTGTACGTTCATGGGCAAAGGAGGAACAACAGATCTCCACTATCGCAACAATGAAGTACCAAAAAAACTTTAATCCTGAATACAATATCTTCCATCATTGATTTTTTTTTTGTAATTCCAAAAATACATGATAACCCTAAGCGAGTCGAATTATATTATAAATAACGAGTCAGATTACTTGATAACCCTCCGCTCCGACTCATTTATAAAATACAAGAGACATCTTAACAGAAATAACGAAAATCTAATGAGAGATCAAAATTATTACAAATATACGTTATGACCAAAATTAATATAAATAAAAGTATACATGGGGCTATATTTAATAATAGGTCCAACGTGACGGCTAATTTTGATCTTTGTTGACCTAACTTGAATTCGATTTGAAATCAATTGATGATTGGATGATAAATTCAAATTGATTTATAAAACATTGGTATGTGTAAATATGCATAATTCACGTGATAATATATATTTTTCTAAATTTAAATCTTTAAAGCAAATTAAAATGAAGTTCGTGAATCTACGGACTCAAATGAGAATTCATAAAAATTAAAGGACGAAACTGCAATAGAGGTTTAATTTTGAGACCGAATTTATATAATATTTTTTTAATGGACCAAATAGAGTATTATAGAAGATTCGATAAGGCATAATTGCATAAATAAATAAAGCGGGAAAAGAAGAATATTGCAATAGTTATCATCTTTAAGCCGTTGACCACAATATATTTGTTGGATCCTCCTTTAGCGTTGACTTTCCTTTAATGTGAAAGTAACAGCCACGTATCTAATATATCTTATCTTTCTTTGAAGATTTTAAACTCAATCCAAAAAAGTCGGCGATTTTATATATTTGGGACCCACAAAAGCTTATTTTAATAAATTAACCTCGAGCCAAAAATATAAAAAATAATAATTAATAAATATTTAATTTAAGAAAATATCATTTGGTTTATATATAAGACCAATCTAAGTTATAAATTTATCTATGCATAAGCTCTAGAATAATTGCTACCAGGGATGACAATTCGGTCAAATCGAAAAAAAATTGGGTCGGTACCTGAAATTATACGACTTTTTGTCCTCGAATGTATTCTCAAGTACCTGAAGTTATAAGCTCTAGAATAATTTATACGATTTTTTGTTCTCGAATGTATTCTTTAAATACTTGAAATTATCTGAATCATTTAATACCGTGTCTGGTACTCGCGGTGGATACTCGGTACTAGTTATTAAATTAACGAATCTATCCAAATGATAACTTCAGAACAGAGTCATTTATAAACTATCAATTTCATAATAAATTTATTAAATTGTTGACTAAATGTAATATTGAGTGGATAATATGATATACACACCGTCGTACAAAAATAACCGTTTAATCCTCCTTATTTTGATAACAAACATGACTAAAACTATTGTATTCGTAGTATATACATATGTACACATCTCTCTCTCGTATACGTAAGTAGAGTATAGTAGCAGTATATTAGCGAAACTTTAGATTTAAGGAAATTGATGTCTCAATTATCCCATTAGACAAATACTATAATGCTATTGGTTTTTGGATATATTCATTGTTGATGAAATGATCACACCGGGGGGTGAATAGTGTGTTATTTTAATTTTTCGTCTAATTTTGATTTTAATCGTTTACTTGATTACTTAGGCAAGTTGCAATTTATCAACTAAATGCGAAAGCAATAATAAAGTAATTTAGCACAAATAGAGATAACAATGCTAACACAATGATTTATAGCGGTTCGGCCCCAATGCCTACTTCACTACCTAAGCAATCCGCTTAAAATTTTTAAACTAGTTTTACTAGATTAATTAGTTTCCTTACAATGAGGACTTTACACCGGAAAGTCTCCGCTCTCAAACCGAAGACACTTCCACACCCGGAGTATCTCGCCTTCCTACCGAGAGCACTCTCACACCTCAACCCTAAGGATAACTCAATTAATCACAGCAAACTATGTTTACACTGGTGGATTTAAACCTTAAACACCAAGACTACTATCCAATTTCACACAACAAGAAAATTTCGAAATAACGACGTTTATTTTTTGACGTCTGAACAAGCGTCGAAATGTTTAAGGACGGATGCGAAAAAGTTTAAAAATATCGACGTCTATATTAGACGTCGATATGTAAAACGGGAAATATGGCATTTTTTCGCCGAAAAGGCAGCGTCGAAATATTTCGACGCCACCTGCGTCGAAATGGTGGCGTCGAAATATTTCGACGCCAGATGCGTCGAAATGCCGGCGTCGAAACATTTCGACGCCAGGTGCGTTGAAATGTTTTCCCGCGCGAACGCGCGGTCGTCGAAGGAAGCATCACGGGTTGAAAATTTCAACCCGTGAGCGTACGGTAAGCAGCTGAAATTTCATTTCAGCTGCAGGACCGTACGAAATTATATATATATATAATTTTTTTAATTACTGCTACAGTTCTTTAACTAAATAAATATAAATTTTACCAATAAATTTTACATTCACCACCTAAATTTCTTCCTCCCGCGCGCCTACTTCTTCTTCTTCTTCCTTCGTCTCATCGCTGCTGCCGATTTCTTCGTCCGATTTCTTCCGTCGTCGCATCAGCAAGTAATTTCTTCCGTCCGATTTCTGCTCCTTCTTCTTTCTTCTTCCGTCGCTGCTCCTTCTTTCTTTTTTTTTCTTCTTCTTTCTTCTTCCGTCGCTGCTCCTTCTTCTTTTTTTTTTCTTCTTTCTTCTTCCGTCGCTGCTCCTTCTTCTTCTTATTTTTTTTCTTCTTTCTTCATGTCGACGAATTCGTAATTAACAAATTTTTTTTTCTTTCCTGTTCATCTCGACGAAGCAACCGGCGGCCGTAAATTTTTCTCGTCGAATCAGCTCGAGATCCGACTCTTATTCTCAAGTTAGTATAAATTTGATGTTATGCATATATATATATATATCTTTAGATTTAAGATTAGTTATCCTGTTTAATTTTTTTTTAACTATGCTATCATGCTTTAGTTAGCATAATTTAGATACGGCTAATTATCATGTTATATTATGCATGTTACTGCTTTAGATATTAATTTAGATATTATGCATGTTAATTTAAATATTATGCTTTAGTTACTGCTAACTATGCTATCATGTTATATTATTACTGCTATCTTTAGTTAGAATTACTGCTATCTTTAGTTAGATATTATATAGTTACTAATTAATAAATACTATATTATTATTATTATTATTTAATTATTATCACTAATTAATAATAATAATATTATTATTATTACTGTTATTATTATTATTATTATTATTATTATTATTATTATTATTACTGTTATTATTATTATTATTATTTATTATTGTTATTATTTATTATTATTATTACTGTTATTATTATAAATACTATATTATTATTATTATTATTTAATTAATATCACTTATTATTATTATTATTATTGTTGTTGTTGTTATTATTATTATTATTATTAGTATAACTGAATTAATAATAATATTATTATTATTTAATTATTATCACTAATTATTATTATTATTATTATTATTATTATTATTATTATTATTATTATTATTTATTATTATAAATACTATATTATTATTAATTAATTATTATCACTAATTAATATTATTATTATTATTATTATTATTATTAGTATAACTGAATTAATAATAATAATATTATTATTATTTAATTATTATCAGTAATTAATATTATTATTATTACTGTTATTATTATTATTATTGTTATTATTATTATTTTTTTTATTATTTTTATTTATTATTATAAATACTATATTATTATTATTATTACTGTTATTATTATAAATACTATATTATTATTATTAATTAATTATTATCACTAATTAATAATATTATTATTATTGTTGTTATTATTATTAGTATTAGTATAACTGAATTAATAATAATAATAATAATATTTAATTATTATCACTAATTAATATTATTATTATTACTGTTATTATTATTATTATTATTATTATTATTATTATTATATTATTATTATTATTATTATTATTATATTATTATTATTATTATTATTATTTATTATTATAAATATTATATTATTATTATAAATATTATATTATTATTATTATTACTGTTATTATTATAAATACTATATTATTATTATTATTATTATTACTATATTATTTATTATTATTATTACTATATTAATATTATTGACATTAATACTATATTATTAATATTATTATTATAAATACTATATTATTATTATTATTATTATTTAATTAATATTGCTAATTAATATTATAATTATTACTAATTATTATTATTATTATAAATACTATATTATTATTATTATTAAATATATTACTAATTAATATTATTATTATTATTATTTAAACTTATATTAGAGTATATAATTAATTAGAATAATTAAATTTAGAATTCATTAATCTTGTCTTGATGGACTAAATTTCTTGCTTCCAACAATGAACTTTTTATTTAAACTTCTCAATTTGATATTTTTATAATTTTCTACCCAGAGCTTAGAGCCGTTCGAGAAATATTTTTTGATTTTATAAATTTTATTGATAAAATTTAGTTGTAATATTAAGTTGAATACTTATTTCGATATGGAGGAATACGTATTCTACTTAATATTTTACTAAATAATATCAATAAAATTTATATTTTTTAAATAATAAATCTCGAATTGTCCCTTATTGGACAGTTTAGCAACACAATTATTAATATCGCAAATTTAATTTCATTTGATCACACATGTCAATGAAATATCGGTTGCATCTCTTTTGTTCTCTGGTACGCTTCAGAAGTTTTGCGTACTTGGAGAACTAAAAAGAGATGCTGCCGAAATTTTCAGTAACTTATTGTGATTAAATGAGATTATAAGTGCGATATTAATAATGTGTTGCTGAATGGGATAGGACCAACCCACCTATATGATGACTATACCCTTTATAATAACATTGAAATTCACAAATGTAGTCAAAGATGGATAAAACTTGGATGTCAGCACCTCAATCATCTAAAGCCTATGCGAGAGGAATGAAAAATTTTATGCAGTTCGCAATTGATAATGGATTGGATGAAGATGGCACAATGAATTGTCCGTGCAAAAAATGCATCAATAGGAAATATCATAAACTAGAAGATGTTGAAAGACACTTAATATGAAATGGAATTTTACCGAGATATACCATTTGGTATTACCATGGTGAACCTTTATATCCGACAACAGAAGCACAACTTGATATATCAAACAGAGCTGACGCGTCCCATCAACTACATTCTCATAATGATGAAACATCAATTGATGTCAATGATGAAACACCAATTGATGTCAATGATGAAACATCAAATGTTAATCTTGATGAAGCTCCAAATGCATTCGAACCGCCACAAGAATCTTCCCAACATTCTATGATGGATGATCTTGATGTTCCTCTGTATCCAAATTGTGTAAAATACAGTAAATCATCATTTATCATTCAATTATATCATATAAAGGTTCTTAATGGTTGGTCTGGAAAGTCGTTCTCAATGTTGTTAGAATTGTTGAAAGAAGCTTTTCCAGAAGGCAATACACTTCTATCAACGTGTTATCAAGCAAAAAAATATGTGAAAGATTTGGGTTTATTCTATCAAAAGATACATGCTTGTCCAAATGATTGCATTTTATACATGGATGAAACTGCGGAAGCATCAACATGCAACATTTGTGGATTGTCTCGATGGACTTCCTCTTCAACTAATGATGAATCAACAAGTCAGTTAGAACGGAAAAAAAACCCTGCAAAAGTGTTACGATATTTTCCACTTATTTCAAGACTGACTCGTTTATATATGTCATCGAAGATAGCAAGCTCGATGAGATGGCATTCTGAAAGACGCACCAAAGATGGAATCATACGACATCCTGCTGATGCAGAAGCTTGGCAAGCTTTTGACAGAAGATATCCAGACTTCGTTGTTGATTCACGTAATGTTAGATTGGGTCTTGCAAGTGATGGATTTAATCCATTTCGATCAATGAGCACAACTTATAGCACTTGGCCTGTTGTATTGATACCTTATAATATGGAACTGTGGGCATGTATGAAGAGATCTTCAATCATGTTATCAATGTTAATTCCAGGCGCTAAGGGACCAGGAAATGACATTAATGTGTACTTACAACCTCTCATTTCAGAATTGAAGCTATTGTGGAGCGGAGTAACAGCATTTGATAGTATCTCCGGCGAACAATTTACTCTGCGTGCAGCGCGCTTTAATGTGGACCATTAATGATTTTCCAGCATATGCAATGTTATCAGGTTGGAGCACTAAAGGACGATATGCATGTCCCATATGCGGTGATAAGACAGATTCTCGTTGGCTTAAATACGAAAAAAAACATTGTTATTTAGGCCATCGTAGATGGTTGTCACAAGAACATCTGTTTCGTCAGGACACTGAATTATTTGACGAGACAATAGAAAATGATAATGCAACAGTGTCAGTTGATTCAAAAATTATTTACGAGCAGATTCAACACATTAAACATGTTTATGGCAAAACTACCAACACAAGTAAAAAGCGCACTCGAAATAATTTGGGTAGTGAGTCAGAAGGCATTAATGCAGACACACAAACTCAGCAAAGTTTTCAGAGGACCGATTTTGGATTATGGAAAAAGAAAAGTATATTTTTTGAATTACCATATTGGCAGCATAATCCATTGCGCCATAATTTGGATGTTATGCATATTGAGAAAAATATATGTGATAATCTGATTGGTACTATATTGGATATTGATGGAAAAGGGAAAGATAATTTAAATGCACGATTAGATTTGCAAGACATGAATATAAGACATCATTTACATCCAATATTATTACCAAATGACAGATATGATATACCCTTGGCAATTTATTCAATGTCCACTATTGAAAAGGATCTCATGCTGACATGTATCAAAAATATGAAAGTGCCCGATGGATATTCATCAAATATTTCTAGATGTGTGAATCTCAAGGATCATAGATTACAAAACTTGAAGAGTCATGATACACATATACTGCTTCAAGATGTTTTTCCGTATGCATTACGAGGAATTGTGCATAAAGATGTTCTCCTCATTGTTAAAGAGATTTCTGCATTTTTCAAAAAGTTATGCAGTGCCAATTTAGACCATTGTGCCCTGGACGATTTGCAATCACGTGTGCCTTTGCTCTTATGTAAAATGGAGCAAATTTTTCCACCGAGTTTTTTCACTATTATGGTGCATTTGATGATTCACCTTCCAACAGAGGTGAAACTTGGTGATCCTGTTCATTACCGTTGGATGTACCCAATTGAAAGGTTTATTTTATTTATATTTGTCTCGTGGTCCGCATGATTCACCTTCCAACATGAATTTGTCTCGTGTTCATAGGTTATTTATGAGATATAAATCTCATGTTCGAAATAAAGCACAACCAGAGGGATCCATCGCTGAAGGATATATTGCTGATGAATGTCTTACATTTTGTTCTCGATAATTAAATAATATTGAAACGGTGTTCAATCGACCGCAAAGAAATTATGAAGTTGAAAATATTGAAAACTACTTATTTTCTTCTGGTAGTCGATTTATTGGCAAAGCTCGCATTAGTACGTTGGATTTAAATGCGTATGCACAAATGCACAGATATGTCTTGTTGCATACTCCAATGATTGAACCATACAAAAGGTATCAATTGTTATTAAATGTCTCCATATTTTAAGTTATTTTAATATTATTGGTGTAATTTTTATTTTATTGTCTCAGGCAATTTCTTGAAGAACAATGTCATATAAATAATTTATCAGTTCCATCAAATGCTCAACAACAAAGGTGGATCATAGAGAGATTCGCATTGTGGTTACAAGATAAAGTATCGGAAATGATACAAAATGATTGTGATGCTTCACTACTTGCGTTAGCTCGAGGTCCAGTATCTGTAATTAAAAAATATGATGGATTGATTATAAATGGTTATAGATTTCATACCAAGCAACGAGAAAGATTGCGTAAAACACAAAATAATGGTTTAATGGTTGAGGCTGACAATCGTCAATATTATGGACTTCTAACGGATGTAATTGAATTGGACTATCGTGGGGTATTCAAGGTAGTTCTTTTTCGTGCTGAATGGGTTGATATAAGAAATTCACGGGGTTTACGAGTGGATGAGAATGGATTCACATTAGTTAATCTTTCTCGATTATTTCATACCGGTGCATTTCTAAAAGATGACCCGTATGTGTTTTCATCACAAGCAAAACAAGTATTTTATATGTCAGATCCGAAGAATAATGAGTGGTCGCATGTCATAAATGTATATCCTAGAGATTTATATGACATCGGTAAATGACTTATTATTTATCAATATTATTTATATAATTTGTTAATCTTTATGTATTTATCAATATATAATATTATGTTATTATACAGGATGTCAAGATCAAGAATAATTGATTCAGATGCTGAGACTCGCGAGGAGGGTGAGCTTAGCCCCGAGAGTGATCGTCCTGGGTCGTCACAAGGACGAATTCACAGACCTTTCTACATTTGGAGTTAGTTTTTATATCATTATACATGTGAACATTATTTATTTAATCAAATTTATATTAATGTTTTCTGATGTAATTTAAAAACAGACACTACAACACAAATGCAACATGAAGGGTCTCCATATTTTACAGCTTCTTCTGTGTATACACTTAATCCCGACCAGTTAATTGTGGTCAATTTTTCTGATTGGGGTCAAAGTCATGATGGCGGCCACAGATTATACTCACGTTTTATGGGGTTACTAGTGCGTGATTCTACATTCTTACCATTGACGCCTGACCCTTGGAATCAAATTTCTTCCATATATAAGAATGGATTATGGGAGCAATTATTGGTATGTTATGAATTTATATGAATTTATGTTAGATTGCATTATTTAGTTGTGTGAAATTATATATTAAATATATATTTTGGGGTCAAACTAATATCATTTATAAATGCAGAGATATTTTTTGATCCCTACTGAGAACAGGGATCGTATTTATCGCACTACTATGGCAGCCTTCGACAGAAAATTTAAAAATTATAAACTTATATTAAAAAAAAATATTTTAAAATTGAAGAGTCAAAAGAGGAAAATCTTACACGTTGACCACGAAATGTTAGTAGAGAATCATGGATAAGAATGGTCGATTATTGGCATTCTTCGGCTAGTCAGGTAAAAATTTATATTTTGATACTTGCAATATTTTTTTTATAATTATAATTAAATATGACAGGCTGCGTCTGAACGGGGTCGAAGGGCAAGAAGTGCAACTCAAGATTGCATACATACTAGCGGTGCGACTCCTTACATTCAAAGACGTACTGATTTTGTAAGTAGTTTAGTAAATAATTTATAATTTATTTGTTTTTATTTTTAATATCTTTTAAATAATTAATTTTTATTTATATTGTGTAAAGCGACGTACACATAATAGAGAGCCCAGTGAGCTCGAAGTGTATAGAACAACACATCTTCGTAGAAGTGGACGAGGATATGTACGCGAAGAAGCTGCTCAATTTATGGTATAACACATCTACGAATGAATTAAATTAATATTTTTTAAATTTATAATCTATTTTTTGAAATGTAGGCCACCGCCGAACAAACACTTAATGAACGACTTGAGACTAATCCAACAACAGAGCGAGTTCAACTCGAGAACCAAGTATATCAGAAAATATCTGGTCCCGAACATCATTCTCGAGTTCGCCTACAAGGGATTGGAGTCACACCAAGTCAATTTTATGAACGTCATCGACAATCTTCTGTTGCATCTTCCCACGATGCAACATATGACGAGCTTCGACGGCAACAAGAGGCTGCAATGAAAGAAATGCAGCAAAAATATGATGCTGAGATGAGGGAGGTTCAGCAAAGACTGAACAGAATGGAGCAGATGTGGTTTCAACAACAATTTAATAATTCATCGTCACAAGGACTAAATCCAATTATTAATCAAGCTAATATGTTTTCCTCGCCAATTGATTATGTATGTATTTATTTAATTTATTTGTAGTTGATATTTTTAGCATTGTAATTAATTAAATATGTTTTTTAACAGGATCGATTGTATGTTCCTGAAAGTCTTCCTCATGAAATACCGTCGGCTAATCTCGGAGAAGGTGCAAGTAAAGATCCATTTCTAAACTGTAAGTAATTTATATATTGTCATACTGAATATTTTAATTAATAATATTAAAATTTATATGCTTATAATTGATATAAATGTATAGATAGAGATGTTGATCCGTATAGAGAAGACGATGAGGAAGAACAAGAAGACGAGGAGGAGCAGGAGGAAATGGACGATGATGAAGATTAAATTATTTAATTTTATTTGTAAATAAAATTACTGAGTATTGTTTAAATCAAATTTCGTATTACTGTTCCAATTAAATAAAATTTTGAATTTTGATGATAATTTGATTAATTTTAAATTAATTAGTTAATTAATATATTAATTATTGATTATGAGTAAAATTTATTTTAAAAAAACAAAAAAAAAACGGTTAATTAGCTAAGCATATTGACGCCTCTGCAGGCGTTAATATGCTAACCATAACGTCGTCGTTTTGAATACTGACGTCTCGTTTCGACCGCACACGTCGTCGAAATTTAAATCTTTACGCCTGGATAGACGTCAATATTTAAAATTAAGCGGAAGGTTTTTGACACGCGTTTTCGACGGATTCACTGCCGTCAGAATGCAAATATTTACTCCCTCCGACGTCAAATTTTTTTTATAATCTGCCGTCAGAATTCCAACGATGTGTTGTAGTGTCAAGACCCACACTCTAGGTCTTATACAAACTTAAATACAAAGAAGTAAACAAGAAAATACAATAATAAATGGAGTGATAAATCAAATAATAAATTACTTAGCTTCACAACAAGATTCCTAGCTTCCTCTTGATGCATTTGATGATGAAGCAATGAAGTAAAGACTTAATCAAGGAGATGAAAGGTTCAAGCTAGAGTTTTCACAAGATTTGCTCAATGAATGCTTAGAATTGATCAAGAGATGGCTCAAGGAGGTTAGAGGTGATCAACATCATGAAGGAAGTCTCTCATGACTTCCTATATATAAGCCATGAAGAGAAGAGAGAGCTCCCTCTTCCCAATGGGCGATTTTTTGCCCGTTACAACCCGTCGGTCGCTTGTCCGGTCGATCGTCGGTCGATCGACCAAGCCATTGGAGCATTCTGCTCGTTCTGGGCAATGTTCGATCGACCGAAATGCCACTGGTCGACCAGTCGATCGATCGAATCTGGGCCGGGCAGACTACTTTTTTGCTTGGTTTTTTTGCTTGTTTGCTCGTTTCTGGTTCCGTCTTCGCTAAGTCTACTTATATAACATTAACTTTAAAACATAGAGGTTATATAAGGATTATCCCTCATTTGGATTCAATAAAAATATCTAAAAAATCAAAATCTAGTTTTTGGAGTCTAGTACAAATTTTTAGAAAACAAAAAATTTCTAATCTCTCGGGTCAAATATGGGTATACTAAAGGCTTCCAATTTTTTTTCAAAAATACCTCGTTATCTAGTTTTTACACAAGGAACAATTATAGTCATTTTTTGTGTCAAGAAAATATCTAGGTATAGCCCTCCAAGGAGCTCCCTAGGCTTAGTGAATTTCAGGACGGTTTCCGGGTTTTTATGTTTTGGGGTTCGAGTTTAGTTTTTGAGTTCTTATGCATCATTATGAGGATTTATAATTTATCTAGATACCCTAAACCTAAACTCTATCTTCCCGAAGAATCCCGAGCGTCGACGAGCATCCTTGTCGATTTCTTCGATTTTTTCGATCGGGGACGTCGTGTGCTAATCGACTTGAAATCTGAAAGATTTCTCAATGAAACATTAATTCCATATTTGTTATCATCAAAACTGAGATTAAGACTAAGGTAGAAAATCTTGGGTCAACATTCATGTCTCATGAAATCAATTTGACGTAGGGCATTGGTTTTGGAATATTCATGTCGTGAAATCAATTTGATGCGCATAGGGCGTGGCCGCGTGGCTTATATTATT
Source organism: Canna indica (assembly GCA_034359265.1). NCBI lineage: Eukaryota > Viridiplantae > Streptophyta > Magnoliopsida > Zingiberales > Cannaceae > Canna > Canna indica. The sequence continues at coordinate 22,063,048 of CP136897.1, forward strand.
TTTCGCTTAATTTTTTTAATAAAATGGATAAATAAATCAAATAAATTGGCCCATATAATTGAAATTTAGGACTCTTAACAAAAGCCATGAAAAGATTAGGTAGAAGAGACTATCAACTAGAGATATCAAATCTCATCAATCTCAAAAGGCCATCACCTGCAACTAAATTCTGACATTAAATACATTCTAGTATTCAAATTGTGAACTCTCTATAAACTTTAATGGACAGAGATAGTAATCTAAACTGTATTTTCCTCATTTATTGCAAAATCTATTTTGGTCTCTTGTCATGGATTAAGTGGCTCTTCTTTTTCTGCACATTCTTATGGTAGCCCTCAAGAATCCTATTATCATTTCTTTTTCTTTCAATTTTTAGTTATTACTTTATTCGATGCAAGAAGATGATTATCGATGATACTTGATTTCGATCGTCGGTTAATATTTTTAATTTGATCCCTACTCTAATTTGTAAGAAGGATAAGACTGTAAAACAAGATAATTAGTAGGAGAATTAATGTCACGCCTCAACTCAAGAACACATGATCAGCCAGGATATACGTGCTTATACCTCGAAATCTAAATCATGCACATGTCAAATCAAATAATGTAGTGAAAAGAAACAACAAATTTTATTTTAAAGAAAAAATGAACCAACACCAAATTTAGTTTAACATCTCAAAAATAATAAATAAATAAAAATACGAAAATACGATTAAGTTCAACAGTCCAAAAGTTCAGTCAAGATAAAATCTGAAATAAATGACATAAATGCCCTCAGGACTACAACTCCAAATCAAGCTAATACAAGTGCATGACTATTACCAACAGACTCGACTACGACCCTAACTATGACTGCTATGAGATCATGCGGCTCTCCTCTGCCCTCCAGCGGTGCCAAGTGCATCTGACCCATCTCACCGGTCAGGCTCTGTAAAATAGAAATCAACGACAACGGGTGAGTTTCAAAGAACTCAGCGAACGGTTTTACCCACCATCACAAATAAAAACACATAGATAATAAAAATAAATCTATCTCTAAAGAGGCAATGTCACAAATATGTGACTAGCTACCAAGCCAACATGATACCCATGCCCACGGCATCTAACCCTCCAAAGAAGTGCATCTGGCCGAAGCCCACAATGTTTGAAGGCAACAACACAAACCAAAGAAGTGCATCGGGCCGAAGCCCACCATGCCCGAAGGCAACAGCTCATACTAGGATAACCGGGAAGGCCCTCCGAACTTATCCTAGTATACAAAAACTCGGGAGCAATCAGGAAAGGCCCTCTGAACTTGCTCGACGAGACGCGTAGGAACAATCGAGATTTGCACATCTGAACTTGCCCCTTTAAGATATCATAAGAGTAATCAGGAAAGGTCCTCCGAACTTACTCCCAAAGGATATCACAGGAATAATCGGAAAAAGACCCTCCGAACTTATTCTTTAACACCACCTCAGGGATAATTTGGAAAGGCCATCTGAACTTATCCCACGAAGCTAAACCAGAACAATCGGAGAAGACCCTCTGAACTTATTTTGTAGGTTGAGAATTTGGCGTCCAACCACCCGGGTGTAGCCCGTAATCCGGCTTCAAATTGAGTCATTCCGCCATTCTCAAGGATATGGCGCATCAAGACCTAAGTCAAGATTCTCCTACAGTGTCCTAGAGGTGTCCTCATCAAGAAGCGTCTCAACACTCCAAACCCGACCTCTATCCCTTAGACCCGTATTATCATGAACCCGTGTGGTTTTATTTCATGCATATTTTATAAGTTGGTTCATAACAGATTATGTTCACCCTTAAGCCAATTTTAATTATATAATTAAAATTTAGATCATCTCGATTAGAGTTTTATTTTAGGGTACTGTTCTGCCCAGAACTACTGTGTCTAACCCGAATCTAGTCTCCAAATTTTGTCCTATGTTTCCAAACTATATTTTTGATCGAAACGATAGGTTATACGACTATGTTTAGAGATCTAATCACATAATAACAGAGAAAATAAAAATCAGTCCAGATTCAACAAACAACATATAAATTTCAGAAAGCTGAAATTTCAGCACATCATGAAATAAATTTGAATTTTTACAGAATTAACTCTCAAAATTTCTAACATCACAGATTCATATCATCATGCCCATCATGCATATAATCTCATAATTTTTACTAAATAAAAATTAGCATCTATAGCAAGAATTTCTTAATCAAGAATCAAGAAAATTAACTAATCTATGTCATCAAGAACATCTAAAATTCTAAGATGAGGTTGCATCCAAGATTCACAAGATTAAATCCAAATAAAATCATTGATCTTCCATTAAACATATGCCCCATGAAACAAGATCTAAATTTAAAATCTAAGCATGATATGGAATCAAGAAAAGACTCAAGAACATTAAAGAGATCATCAAGATCACGAAGTCTTCCAAACAGCCTCAAGAAATCCGAAGAAAACCCGAAGAGGAGGGATAAAACCACTCACAAATTTAAGGAAGTGATTGGAGAAGAAAATCCAATCGATACTCTCCAATTTTGGCTTTGAAATTCGGCGGCTCAACCCAAAGAAGGGAGGAAGCAGGCGGCAGCTTACTCCAAGCCACCGGCTTTGAGAGAGGGAAAGAGGGGAAGAAAAGGGCGGCTCGACTGGCTCCTCTTGGATTGGCTCTGAAGGAACGGAAGAGAGGAAAAGGGGAGGAAGGAGAGGGCTTTTCACTACAAAAAAATAGGGTATCACCAACGGACTAAATCCGTTGGTAATACTCAAAAATCCGTTGATAATCTATTACCAACCGATTATCTGTTGGTAAATACGTCGGTGTTGACCATGCTAGGTATTATCAACAGATATTATTATATCCGTTGGTAACACCAACAGTAATTAATGTCCGTTGGTAACACAAACGAAAAATATTATCCGTTGGTAACACCAACAGAAATATACTCTGTTGGTGATGCCAACAGAGACAATATCCGTTGGTGGCACCAACAGATTATACTCTGTTGGTAACACCAACGGATATCATCTTCGTTTATACTAACAAAACACTGTTGGGATTACCAACTGATATCCGTTGATAATACATTTTATAATTAAAATATTCATACCATATGAATTTTCATTTTCCTGTATACAACCTAAAAGGCAAATCACATATCAAATTTTTTATTACCCAATCACAAATATATATATATACAACAAGTCAAGAAAAAAACTCATATTTTCATAACCAAATAGTAGTATCATTTTCATAACCAAAACAACTAAGTACTGAGCATCTACAGTCGAGTGTATTATCAAACAAATACAAACCTTACTAAAGTCAAATCTTTCCTAACATCAACCGAATTGTGTAGTGCAAAATCATAACCAACATACAAATCTTAACCAAATACAAATCCATTATCAACAAAATTAACAACCAACATAAAAATCATAGGTACAGGTTCAAGTATCATGGGTGCAGAAGAAATGATCACAGGTGGTACAGGTATATCTTCAGATGATGAATGTATAGAAGTGGTAGAAGGGTATTGACTCAAAGGAGGACGCCCTCGACCTCGTCCTCGTCCTTGTCCTCGACCTCAACCTCGACCTCGTGTACTCACCATTACTTAATAAAATAATTAAAGCATATATAAATAATTGAAGATGATTAGAAGGATATATAAACATATAGTGTCATCCAAATTCTGCCATCCAAATTCTGATATAAATACTTGGAAGTTTGAAAAGAACTCTTTGAAATTAAAGTTCCCTGGCTAACAGAAAAAAGTTCCCTTGAGTAGAAAGATGGTTTATAATGTGCAAAAGTATTGTCATAATTAAATTCAATTGTTTCGTGTAACCCTTTTCTGTCATTCATTGGCCATGGTAATTATAGTTTGCTCTTTTCTTAATTTCTAACAACACATGGTTTTACTAATTGGAAATTACCCATTTGTTGACTAGCACTTTTGATATTCTAAGTTGTTCATTATTTTCATAGTGCCAAAACAATTTCCAGTAGGTAGGTTCATTATTTTCAATGGTGCTATGTAGTTTTTTTGCATCTTCTGGTAAACTTACTAATTCTACCGAAGAGTGTACAAATGTGGTAGACTAAGCTATACCTTTTCAGACACTTAATGGAATTAAGCATTCTCATTTCCTATCCATGTTAGCTGTAAACATACAAATGTTGGTTGTTAAAATTATTCTATGATGGAAAAGTTGGCAAATATAGAATTTATTGTTGCTAAATGATTATTTAGCTGACATTTTTTTGTCCCGTGGCTTGTTGTCATTGTACGTACTAGATGAACTTTATATTTTGAGGTTTATCAATGAGATCTTTCCTAACAACTTAAGTTTTTGGGATAAGTGATCATTTGATCAAATTTAATAGTATCTGAAGTTGCTATAATTGATTTTTTATATATGCTTCCTTGCAAGTCTTACGATCGTCTTGACTTTTCTTACATCTCTGTTTAAGTATGTTTATAACTTCATATGTAAAGTTATCTTATTTTTTCTTTAAAATCTAGGCCTTATTAATGCCTAACATAAAGCAAAAATTAACATATTTCCTAATTCCAATTTTTGATTGCATTAGTTGGCTTCTTGGATCTTTTCTTGTCACTAATGGGGAAAATATTGATGTAAGTAGGATACATTTTTATCATATGCAAAGGGTTCAGTCAACCCGCATATGTTCTTTTCCCAACATTTTTGGACAGCTGCAGAGCTACTAGACTAAAATTAGAATATCTTTTAAGAAGAAAGCTATTCCCTAGTTGGTATTTCCTATATTTGTTTTTGCATTTTATCTCATTGAGTTCTCTATTCATATTTCTAGGGAGCATATATTGAATGACTAAGTTAAGACTTCTTGAGTTCTCTATTCATATTTCTGGGGAGCAAATATTGAATGACTAAGTTAAGATTTTGCAGCCAACATATTGTGTCTTATTCAACCCATTGACTAAATCCTTCAGAAAGTATTAGTTGGCCTATATTAGGGCTAAACTGAATCTAAATGTGCCACATAACTAAAAAAGTGCACTTCGATCAGTTGATCCAGTAAATAATGAATCAAACTAGGCTATGTCTAGTTGAGTTTACTACTAAATGTGCTGCATTATTTAGTTTACTACTTTTGCAAATGGTACAATACTTGGTAGTTTTTGTTCTTTTAATAACAGGAATAATAATCTTATGCACTGTGTTCATCATTCTATTAATTTATAAATTGCAGGATACTATTGAGAAGCTGCTGATCTAGAACTGCAGATATATTTCAGCATGATGGGCTTCCTGGAGAATGAAGGGGAGGCTTGGACTGATGATGGTGTGGTCTATTTCCAAAAAAAATTATCTATTTTCTGCGGTTGAGGTTTCCAGAATTATAGATTCTTCTTTAGTAATTAATTACATGATAATAGTGATACTGAAACTTCTAATTCTTACACAGGTATACTAAAGTTGGCTCTACTAAAGCCACAAGCATATTAGAATTACCTCAATGGATAATTTAATGAGCAGGTTTGAGCATAACTTCAACTTGGAGGGGTTTGAGCAAGTGCCTTGCTTCTCCAGCATAACTCCAAGCCACACTCCCCAGCTTTTCTTGTAGTCCAATTAATTCATCCTAGTAGTTCAATTAATTCTCATTAGTACATCTCATTAGTGTATTATATTATTATATACCACTTTTGTGTGTCAGAGTATTTTTGAGTATGTATATAGACTAATTTACTTTGAATTATCATACTATCTGCAGTTGTACACTCAGTATGATTATGATTGATTGATATTTGTTTCCATGAGAAACAAAAAGTTTCATTCCCAAAGTTCAACAGTACTTACATTATGTAAGTAACCCTCGCATGTTTAAGCTGCATGCTATATAATTTCTGACGGTTAAATATCAAATTAGCAACTACTTAAGGGCTCAATTGTCTCTCAAATAATTACTTATTTGGATGATCTTTTAGAAATAAATTGAGTACTTGATATTTGTAGATATTATATAGTCATTCTCAGCAATTGCATGTTGAGTAGATAGGGAAGATATAGACATTTGATCAGAAACTAAAGAGTATCGTAAGAGGCATTCTAGTGGAAATTGAAGCAATCTATGTGATCTTTAACAATTTTAAAGACCGCTTCTCATGCTACATAGCTTATGACATAAAAGCTATTAGCCTATCAATATCATCACGTGTATAATTAATAATAATATCTCATGCCTTAGGGTTAATACTAATTAATACAACTCACATGACCCTAAATCACCACAAATAAAGCATGCAATATATCAAAAGCTCCAGAGATGTATTATATATATATACCAACCTACAAGAAGAGATGTATTAATGAGAATTAATTGGACTAGTAGTAAAAGAGTTCAATGCCAATAGCAAATAAAATATATAGTGAAGTAAAAGAGCACGAGAAAAAGTGACAACAATTTCAAGGTTAATACCTGGCAACCAATGGCTTCTAGAACAATGTCTTCAACACGCCCGAGACTTTCCTCGAGAGAAAGTCTGACCTTCTCAAATTTCATAAGTACAGAGTCTGCAGTTATCGTCTGAAAAGCATAGCACACTTGCACATAAGATCTAGATAGTTGTGAAACTTGAAGTAGACTATGAGTACTGAGTTACAATGTTATGCAAACATCTGGACCTAAACTATAAATATCTGGAGATACCACTCGGGCTTATGAACGGCTTGAATATCCACCTCTTCACTTGCATTACTTCCATACGAATCAGCTATAGTAGTTGGATTACAACAGTTCAAAAGAACCTTCATACATCCTGCATCTACACAACTTGCTTCATGTGAGAAGCTACAATTGTTTGATAAACTAAAACCTGCAACATTATGAGCAGAATAGTTAAGTCTTCTACTAATATGGTTCCACAATATGCCTTCAAATTCTTTATCCAATCTTTTTATTCTTTTCACCAACCAAAGATCTTTCTATGCAGCAACAAGTTTGCCATTCAGTATATTAATAGTTTTCTCAAAATCAGAATAAATCTCATGATTAATAGATCAAGCACTGACAGAAAAGTTTTTCTTTTATCTTAGCTTCATGACTTACTTTGTGACAACTTTGAGCTTCATTTTTGTGGAAACATCTGAAAAAAGAAAAGCCTCAATAACATGGCCTCCTCCAGTATCTTTTGCAGTTTAAAGGACATGGGCAACATCCACTGATGTAAGACTCATGACAAAAGGTTGAATTAATTATTGTCAATACCAAAAATATCAAATACCATTACATTTTAAATTTATATATTAAAAAGAAAATTCAATAGTAAGTATGGATAAGAAAAATTGTCAACAAATAAGGTAATTAGGCCTCAAATTAGATAAGTATCAAATGAGGAGTTCAACATACCATAGGATATCTAAAAATGATTTGTAACATTAAGCAACCCAACACATGCATTTTATCATAAGGAGGTCATTTCCAACTAGACTTGTCTCGGAAGTAGCTCTCGAGAAATAGTATATGCGGAACAATAAAGCTGGGAGATCCCGAGTCTAAATTCTATGTACAAATACTATAAATAAATATCTTTCTGTAGCATCGGTACTTTGATATTTTGATAAATCAAATAAAAAGATTATATTTGCCTTCTCAAAATTTCACTTGCCTCAGCGGTATAAATTTCTTTTGAATCCTTAAGGTGAAAATCTGATTGTTCAATGTAAACAACATTTGTAAAAGGAACATGCAAGGAGAATATCCAAGATGTTAAAGAATCTAGTCACATGTTTTGGTCTATGTGAATTAAAAATAGATGATACAGAGAGAATCTATTACTATAATGATAGAACACCAAAACATTTATGAATTTCTTGGTAACCAATGACTAAAAGTAAGAGACTGACACAATGAAAAGAACCACTCAACCAAAAGGTAAATCCTCCTTTGTCTACTACGAAAATAATGAACAGAAAACCTTTTACACTAAATGAAACTTTTTTGGGAAACCTAAGAGAACCGTAAATTTAGGATATCTACTTATGTTTACTTGGAAGGAAATTAAGAGAAGTAGGAGGGAAAGGAAGATTAATAAGTACCTTGTAATAAGAAGAAGAGTCATCTGATGGAGCATCAGGCCACTTCTTTGCATCAAGATCTATGACTGACCCAGAATCAAGATTTGTGATAACCACCTGAAGTAGAGATTCATAAACCATACAATAAGTAACATATTATAAATAATAAAGAAAACTAACTGATAGCATAACTTACATACCATTAGAGGACGCATTACTACCATAGTTCGAGATGATGTTTTGTTAAGCTCCTCTCTAATGTGATATTCAAGCCGATCAACTCGTATCATACTATTATCACTGTATTTAAAAGTTTACCGGTCACCAGATGTACAAAAATAGTTTGTTGTCAAAAAGTTGCAAGTGTTTTTTTAGCCATCAGAAACAAAAAAAAAACTAAACTTCAAATTGATCTTTGTCAAGTTAAATTGAGTAAAAAGATTGTCCAATGGCATCATATAACATGCAAATGCGTGACAATTGTCTGATATGACAATGTCCCAAACTCCCAATTGTTCATGTCCCAATTGTTGGCAGAAGCAACAGCCTCCATACCACTAGACAAATGATACAAAGATGTAATATAGACCACCTTTCACTGCAAGGAGAAATTGAAAGAAAGGAAAGAGGGACTGAACTTAATGCCTTCTTGATGTTAGAGAAAAATAAAAATCCATCTACATTCCAGGTGGCATAGGTAAATTAATAAATTTGTTTCAGTATTCAACTCTAGGAGGTTAAGCATAAAATAAACAATTCAAAGAATTAAATGGATAAATTCAACTATCTAGCAATCTGTGTATGCTTATCCATGTATATTTATATGAATAAATACATCAAAATCTGACAAGTCTATAACACAGAATCAGGGGAAAGTGTAACACCACTCCAACCTAATAAATAATTATAGTGGTTATTGCTATGTGGATGAATTTAAACCAGTGCAAGATCTGGAGAGGGTCATTGCATGCAAAATCACCATTGCATAGCAAAATAATTGAACTCTCGTCACCAGAATGAAACATTCTCACAAAAAGATTAGAGCAATGCCATGTCAAAGGGTCTAACTACATCAATGCTGCTGGGCTTCTCTGCCTATGCAACAAAAAGATAATTGTGTAGATGTCATTCTATAATCTACATTAGAATCATTTTCAACCTTACTTTCGAGCGCATTTCAATCGTAGATTGTAAAGAAGATTAAAAATCTGATCTTTTATCAACTTGTCATCAGAGAAACGAAGATTAATGAGGGGAAAAAAACCTACATCGACGCAGAGACGGCAGGCTCTTTCCACAACATCGATAGCGGCCTCGAGCTCTCCGTAGAACCTGGCCTTATCAGGCAAGAAGGGAAGGCTCGACCTGGAATGCGAAGAAGTCTTTTTAGAAAAGAAATCTGGGAGAGCTCTAGAGTTTCAATTTCGAAAACTCGAGGGATTGAAGCGAAAGAGAACAGAGAAATCGAAATGGGGAGACCTGATGGTGGAGAACATATTGCAAGATTCAGGAGGGGCTCACATATTGACGATGGAGAAGAAGATACCAGCCAAGGGAGGGGCGGTGGTGGCGGGGGAGGGAGGAGCTCGAGGCGCTCGACAAAGGACCCGAAATCCTCCTTGGGGACGCGTCGTCGTAGGCATCGCATTATCAAGAGTATGCCGGCGACTCCCACCCGAAGGGAACCAAAAGATTGGCAGGGGCAGAGGAGGAAGACGACATCGTTCCTTTTCTTGCTTCTTCACTTCTTCCTCGAGCTAGATTTTTGTCGGGTGGAGGGGAGAGGCGGGGGATTTTTCTCGACTGGGGGAAGAGTCGCGAAGCTTTTATTGGCTGGGGGGTATGACACCTTCACTTTGGCCAGAGTTTTCTTCGTCGTCGTCGTCGCCGGAAAGTTAGGGCGGGCTAGAGAAAGTTTGGACGCGGTTTTTTAGTTGAGATGGAGGGAAAAGAACTGGTCGAATGAAATAGAGGAGAGAATGATAATAATAATTAATACAATTCTAAATTTGTAGGCTAAATTACCAACGGACTAATTATTCGTTGGTAATTCCGTCAGTACTAGCAATAAATATATCCGTCGGTAATAAATCCGTTGACGAAAGTATATTTTCTTGTAGTGTTTGGCTCGGCTGGCTTGGTTTCACAGGCGGCGGCTCCAAAGGGGAAGAGAGGAGCCAGCTGCTGGCTCTCCTTTCTCAAAACTTGGGTGGCTCCAAAAATTGGAGGCACAACCTAGGGGATGGGGTTTTATACTCCCTCCTCTAACCCTAACCCCTCTAACCTAAGTTCAAACCTGCATCCCTCTTAAGTCAAATCCAACCCGCTAACCCAATAGACTTAATTAAATTAATTAAGCTTGATTTAATACAAAAATAAATCACAAGCATTTAATTAAATGCACCAACATAGGCATAATTAATAATTATACACACATCACAACAATTAAAATAATTTCAACCACTCAAGTCTAATTTCGTAAATTCAAAAATTTATATCCTGCTTACTCGAGCTCGCAAGCTCGCTTCGGATCATGAGTCGACTCAGCTCAACCACGAACTAGTCCGCTAGGCTGACAAACACACGTAAAAGAAAAATAATAAATTAAATATCTGAAATATTACAATTAAATTGTTATCACTAATAATAAAAAGAAAAGAAGGGAAATTGTTGAGGGGGGTGTGAGTACTAGTACTATTATTAAGATGCTTTCTTCCCTCTTTTTTTTTTTGAATAAAGCCAAACTTTATGTTAGGTTATACTCGGGAATTGGGTAGATAAGGCAGTGGATCATTGATCGTGCACTCCTCGCCAACTTCCCAAATACTATCATATTCCTTCAGATATGACTGAACTTTATTAGAATCATCGGATATATTATCCCAATTTTTGTTATACATCAAAGGAGTAAGGCTATCTACACTTAGAAAGCTATTTAAAGACAACAACTCATTAGGCTTACTTAGGGACCTATTTAGAATAGGATTAAAATGCAAAAGGCTAGAGAAAGTTTTGACTTTAACAGCCGGAAAGGATTGTGAATCTAAAATTTTCAATTGTCAAGATTCTCCAGGAAGATATCAGCTTCATTTGGTCAGCTTCATTCGGTCCAGATTTAGCAAGTTGGTGGGCTCTTGTATTGGCTTCTCTCTTCAAATGATATCAGCCTTTAATGTCCAAGGATGAAGATAATAAAAGGATGTCTTTAACAAGGTCTTTAACAAATCAGGGGATCTTACTGTGCCCTTTAAAATGTCTATGGCAATTTTGCAATTTGAAAAAATCTTGAGATGTTCAAGGTTCATACTCTCAACTTTCAACATACTCAGCCATATGGCCTTGAGTTCTACAGTTAATACATTTATTGAATTTGAGTTTCCATAACCAAACATCAATTCCTCATTCTTTTCAGTAAGAATACTGAATCCTACCCTAGTTTCCCCTGAATCCTTGATCCAAGCAGCATCACAAATAATTACCTACACCAATTCCTCATTCTTTCTTCCAAATTAATGATGTGAGATTGTGTGGTAGCTTTCATGGATTGTGGGGCCTTCCACAGGATGATGATAACAAGATTCACAAGCGTGCGCGCATATATATATATAATATGGTGATAACAAAAGACATGGTGTGTTTATCCTTCGTGCCCTCGTGATGAACAACTCTATTAGGTGGGCTATCAAATTAATTAATCAAGGACAAGTAGGAATGATATATATAATATAAGATTTGGTTCAAATATTTGTCATTTAATTTAATTATCACAGGATATATTGTTCATTAGATGAACCAAAAATTGGAATAATCACATATTTACAAGTTGAAAAATACAAAAATCGTCGAATATTAACGTGATTGAAGAAATTACCTACATTAGAGATGAAAGAGATGTTCTTTGTTTTGTCTAAGTTAAGGATCGATGACAACTTGACTTATCTCGATGGAAACTCATATTGTATACACTTAACTCATCAATTTGATTTGTGAAACAAAACACATATTAATTAATTAGATATTTTAACTTGCATATCTTTATATTCTGTCTTTTTATCAAATTCTCGACCTATCTTGCCCGATTAACTAGCCTTCTTCACTTCCAACTCGATTATAAATATATTAAATATTATTTTTCGTATATGATATGTAAAATATAGTATGAATTTGCACTCTTGTCCTACAGTTGTTCTACTATCTTGATAACATCTCTCATTTCGATCATCTTGTTTTGTGCTATTAGATAGGGATGAGAAAGAATAATTTTCTCTTTGTCTTATCTAATTCTAGAAGAAAAAAATCTTATCAACTTATATTATAGATGGAATATATTATTATATCTCATTTCGTAAAAAAAAAAATCCTATAAACTTTATTATATTATCTCTCATTTCGTAAAAGAATAATTTTCTCTTTGGCTCATCTATTCTCTTATTTGGTTGTAATTTTTTGACAAGCAATAAGTACCCAAAAGGAATAGACAAGGAGTATTATTTATCATGGATGGAGAATATTATTCCTTACATCAATCCAATGAATATTATTCTTTATTTATTTCTATTGATATCTTTTAATACTATTCTTAATTGTTTATAGTATTACCTAAAAATTAAAAATAATTATTATTTTATTATTAAATAATATTTTAATTATTAATTATTATTTTACGAAGATTCAGTTGACTTTGATAAAAAGAAAATGAATAATAATCATTAATATTTTGAAACTAATAAATTAGTTTACATTAACTCATATTAGAATAAATTATAATATAATTTATTTTACTATTCATAAGAATATTATGGTCATTTTCCTCTTAATTCATTCTCTTTTAATTCCTTATACTAATTAAATAAGATAATATTATTCCTTATCTATTCCATTTCATACGATCTACTCATATTCTTTATCTATTCACGTTCTTTATAATTTCATTTTATCTAATCAAACACCCTTCAAGATGTGTATGGCTAGTTGACATGTAATTCATCTTGTGCGCAATGAATTATCGAATTGAAACCAATTAAGATCCAACAAAAAAGATATAAATATATAGGGGAAATGTGTGAAAAAATATGCTCAATTGTCTTGTTTTTTTTTTCATTTATTTTGAACTTGATTTATTGGTAAAATTAACAATTAATAATGTTAATATTATAATATAATGAGAGCCATTCATTATTATATAAAATTAGCTTAAGATGTCATTTGAAATTTATTTATCTTTTGCAAACTATTTTGAAAATAAATTACCATTATTATATAATAAATTTTTATTTCAACATTATTAACTTAAAAAAACCGATTAAATTTAGTTTATTTCAGCATTATCTCAGCATTAGTTTATTGATTAAATTGATTGAAAAAATATGGAAAATTTTATGAATTTTTTTTTAAAAAGAAAATCAATAGATAATGATTCTAGTTCTGAAAATAAAATACAACCTCAATGTAAAAAAGAATACCTAGAAATTGACTTAGAAAATCTTCCCGCCGATCCGAGAACACTACTAGAATATACCACATCAGCAACGAGGATCAGCGACGGCTGCTAGAGCCGTCAGGATAAGTCACGTCTTTGCGTCGGCCCAGTCGGTCGTGGCTGATGTAACTAAATCAGCCGCGGCTCGCATACAGCCATACAAAGCCGTCGCTCATAGATCATGGCGCGCACAACGCGTGAATTAAAATGGGTTAGTAGCCACGGTTTAGCAAGGGCCTCATAGCCGTTGGTGATGAGAGTAACCGAGCGCGCGAAATAAAATAGGTTAGTAGTGACGACTACGCTACGTCGTCGGTGATATGCGTAAGTCATTAGCCACGACTGGCTGCGATCGTCGCTTATTATTTAATGTCACGAACGCAACGTGAATATATAACTCTCTTAACCGACGGCTCTGCGAGCCGTCGATGATAAGAAAGTTACATATCCACGGTGTTCCGACGGCCAATGCGTCGTCGGTGAAAATCATTTTTATTTGCGTTCGCGCCCGACCCTTCCTCTTTCTTCCTCTTCCTTCTCTACTCACCGCTGTTGCCGCCGTCCATCGCTGTCGAGATGTCGGGAAGTCGTTGCTTGTTGCCGCCGCCGTCAATCACCGTCGGTGAACCTTTCGGTATGCTTGCTTCCTCTCATCATCTGTTAAATCCCCACAGCGCCGCCCTTTCCGCCCGCGCTGCCTCTCCGCGCCGGCGTCAACCCGGCGTTCATCTCAGCGCCGGCCTCAACCCAGTCGGCGCCGCATTGGGGCCGATTACCATCGGCCCCAATGCCGACGAGCAGTAGCCGATAGCCGACTACCATTTGATTAGGGTAATTAACCCCTAATCAAATTATGATTAGGGTTTAATAACCCTAATCATAGTTTGATTAGTTTTTTTAATTATTTATTATTATTTTTTATAAATTAATTGTTAATTAGGTTAATTATTAATTAATTAGTTGCGCGAAATCGTCCACTAAGGACTCGCGCCGAAATCGTCCACTTTGGACTCGCTGTCGAATCGTCCATGGTGGACTCGTGCCGGAATCGTCCACTTTGGACTCGCGCGGAATCATCCACTTTGGACTCATGCGGAATCGTCCACAATGGATGAAATTGTGCCGGAATCATCCACTTTGGACTCGCGCAAAATCGTCCACTTTGGACTCGTGCGGAATCATCCACAATGGATGGACTCATGCCAGAATCTTCCACTTTGGACTCGCGTAGAATCGTCCACTATGGACTCGCACCGGCATCCATAAAGTTAGAAAAAAATCAAGATGAGTTGATACGTTTCACGTACGATCGACGAGTCAAGTTTTAATTTTGCAAAACCTTAGATCTGTTCGGGGGTTGTATGTTCGTGTAAACGAAGTTAATGATCTTTTATACAACGTACAACCCTTGAATTGTCCCTAATGGGATAATTTGGGAGCATAGTTATTTATATTGCACTTAGTTTCTTTTTTTTAGTCATTAACTTCATTTTTAAATTTTGGCTTGTATCTCCCTTGTTCTCCGATACGCGCCCAGATGATATGCATATTCGGAGAACTATAGGGAGATGTTGTCGAAATTTAGAATGAAGTTAATGACTAAAAAAATACTAAGTTCAATATGAATAACATGAATCCCGAATGGAATAGTTGAAAATGTAAAGTATATATTCAATTATTAAATATATCTATTAATCTATTATATATAATCTAATTATATTAAATTTTTACAGCTATGGTTCGAGATATCAGTTCTCGAGGAGGCATTCCTCGTAGGACCCCCCGACGATTACCACCCGCCCCACCTGTACCCACTAACCCTTCGTCTTCCACCATCATCCCCCCTTCTCTGGCCACCATCCCTCCACCTCCGGCCACCATCCCCCCAACTGGTCCGGCCACCATTCCCCCACCTGATTCATCCACCATTCCCCCAGCTGAGACGTAGGCCATGAGGGCCTAACAGAATTCTCCCTCCGCCACTCGAGAGAGAACTGCGCAGAGCAGTTACCGTGCGCAGAAGAAGGTAAATATATGAATTAATTATTTCTTATAATTTATTTATAATTCAAAATATCATAATATGAATTTATATTTGGTGCAGATTTGAGCAGGAGGATGTCCCCTGCACGATAGCGGGGATGATCCGGAAGTTTACGCACGGGGCGTGGCCTACATGGTCTCACGTGCCCCGTGAGCATATGGATTTATTGTGGCGAGAGTTCATGGTAAGTATATTTATTAAATTAATGTTAATGTTAAATATTCATCGGTAATAAAAAAAAAAAATTCAGGGTCATTATACATGGCCGGAGGACCAGACCACTTTTGTGGAGGCTGCGTGGGAGCGTGTTGCCCGTGCTCGCTATAACGGGCTGCTTCAGCAGGCCCGTCAGATCGTGATGAGATGGCTGAGGGCCACACAGATAGGGCAGACTCGGGGACACGCCCCCGAGTGAATTCCTAGCCCTGTGTGCCTAACTTGTTGAGCGGTGGGACACTCCAGAGTGGCAAGAGGTCTCCCGGACTGCGTCAAGAAATCGCATGTCCGGGGGGGGACCGCACGGGGGCGCGCCACACTGGTGGCTCAGTGTCTTTTGCGGTGTATGAGCGTCGTATGGTATTGTATAATTTCCTTACTTTTAATTAAATTATATATTGTGTATAATGATACTAATGTATTTATTTTCTAATATAAGACGCGCGTGACGGAGGACGGCACCGTCCAATGCCCGTCGATGATGGAGGTGTTTGAGCGCACCCATCGTCGTCGACGAGGAGCGGGGGACTACATTGATAGCAGAGTCTCGATCATAATGGTAAGTACACTACTAGAAACTTGGACTTCAGCAACGGCTATCAGCAACGGCCGCTCAAGCCGTTGCTATTTGCAACGGCATTCTTACGGCCGCCCGAGCCGTTGCAGATATCTGTATCTGCAATGGCGTTCTAACGAAAAACCGAGCCGTTGCTGATTTTTTAATTTTCAGCAACGGCTTTCTAACGGATAAGTGAGCCGTTGCTGATGATAACTTATCAGCAACGGCTTTCTAACGGGAGAGTGAGCCGTTGCTGATAAGTTTATATAGGGCACGCTCTCGCGCCCGACCCTTCTTCCTCCCGCTGCTGCCGCCGCCGCCTCCTGCCGAGAACTTCGCCGCTGCTGCCGTTGCTGCCGACGCCGACGCCTCTCGCCGACGCCTCTCGCCGACGCGCCGCTGCCGCTGCTGCCGGTATGTTGATCGGCCGGCCTATACGGTTTCGGCCGGAGATGTTAAAATCCGACCGAAACCCTATTTCTAGGGTTTCGGCCGGCGGCGGTCGGCCTATGGCCGCCGCCGGACCTTCTACAGTGGCCGGACAGTGTGTCCGGCCACTGTACGCCGGCGCCGGAGGGTGGACTCCGGCGCCGGAATATATATATATATATATTGTTTTTGAAATTGTTAATTAATTATTTTATAAATGTTAATTAATTGTTTAGATTAATTGTTTAATTTGTTAGATTAATTATTAGGGTTTAGATTAATTTCGGACACGCGCCGGAATCGTCCAATTCAGACTCGCGCCGGAATCGTCCAATTCGGACTCGCGCCGGAATCGTCCAATTCGGACTCGCGCCGGAATCGTCCACTTCGGACGCGCGCCGGAATCGTCCAATTCGGACGCGCGCCGGAATCGTCCACTTCGGACGCGCGCCGGAATCGTCCAATTCGGACTCGCGCCGGAATCGTCCACTTCGGACGCGCGCCGAAATCGTCCAATATGGACTCGAACTGTCTCAAAACATTTAGAAAATAATCATCCATCCGACGAGTTGATATGTTTCACGTACGCATCGATCAGTCGGATATGATTTAGCAAAACCTTAGATCCGTTCGGGGATTGTATGTTCGTGTAAAAGAAGTAGATGATCTTTTATACGACGTACAATTCTTGAATTGTCCCTGATTGGATAATTTGGGAATATAGTTATTTGTACTGCACTTACGTTTTTATTTTAACTGTTAACTAATTATTCTAAATTTCGGCAACATCTCTCTTGTTCTCCGATACGCGCCCAGATGATATGCGTATTCGGAGAACTGTAGGGAGATGCTGTCGAAATTTAGAATAATTAGTTAACAGTTAAAATAAAAACGTAAGTGCAGTACGAATAACATAAATCCCGAATGGAATAGGACCATCTCACCTAAAGACATTAACCAAAGAAATTGTCATTGATTGACAGAATCATGTCGGCTGATCGAAGTTGGATGTACCGACGTTTTGATCATGGAGCTTTAACGAATGAGTTTCGATTAGGCGTAACGTACTTCCTAAATTTCGCCTATTCGAATCGGAATTTCGTTAGCATGGGTGATCAAATCCGATGTCCGTGCCGCATTTGTTCGAATGGCCGATTTTTGGATCGGGAGACTGTCACTCTGCATCTATATACCAAAGGATTTACACCAAGATATTTTCTATGGACTTGTCACGGGGAGTCACGCGAAGTCGGGACGTCGAGCAATCCTGTCGTTCAGACATATGGTGAATCTTCCTCTGCTGGTGCTTCTTCATCCGGTCAATGTAATCCTTATAGAACTATGATACTTGATAGTCTTGGGGGTCAATTCCACCTGAATGATAATGTTGATCGGCCAGTTCTTCAGACATCAGTCCCACCAGATACTACAGCGGTTGATATCACAGAAGTAGGGGCTGCGGTAGAGATTGAATTACCGAATAAAGAAGCTGCAGAATTTTACGAGATGTTGAAAGCTGCCGATGAACCTTTGTATGAGAATTGTCCTAAATACACTAGGTTTTCAGCAATGACACAGCTCTTAAACATCAAGGCCGATTGTAATATCAGCGGAGTTGCGTATGATCGGATTGCTGGATTGATTAATGGAATGCTGCCTACTGATAACAAGTTTGAGCCTACTTTTTATAAGACTAAAAAGCTAATGAGAAAATTGGGGCTTGGGTACGAAAAAATACACGCGTGCCAAAATAACTGCATTTTATATTATAAAGAAAATGTGCAGTTGGATAAATGCCCTGTATGTCAACACCCTCGTTACAAGGAGAAGAAATCGGTCCGACAGAAAAATATCCCGTTTAAGGTGCTTCGGTATTTTCCACTAACACCGAGGCTTCAAAGATTATTCATGTCGGAAAAGACAGCCCCCTACATGAGTTGGCATGCAAGAAGTCGTGATGATACAGTAATGACTCATCCATCTGACAGTGAAGCATGGAAACATTTGGATACATGTTATCCTTCATTTGCTATGGATACTAGAAATATCAGATTGGGATTGTGCACAGATGGTTTTAATCCGTTTGGGCATTCTGCAACTCCTTATTCAGTTTGGCCAGTGCTGTTGACAGTTTATAATTTGCCACCGTCAATGTGCATGAAAGATGAATTTATTTATCTTTCGATGATTATTCCGGGTCCTAAGGGCCCGCGAAAAGAAATTGACATATTTCTCAGACCCTTGATAGATGAATTGAAAACATTGTGGACTGAGGGAGCTGTCACTTATGATTGTCATCGGAAGCAAAACTTCAATTTAAAGGCCGCGGTCTTGTGGACAATCAATGATTTCCCCGCGTACGGCATGTTGTCGGGTTGGAGCACTCACGGCCGACTCTCTTGCCCGTATTGTATGGAACACTCTAAATCAATCAGTCTTCAGAACGGACGAAAAATCTCATTCTTTGATTGTCATCGTCGATTCCTACCGGTTCATCACCAGTATTGAAGGAATCGTAATAAATTTACTAAGGGCAGAGTCGAAAGAGATGGGCCACCACCGATGTTGTCTGGTGAACAAATGTTAGCACGTGTTTCAGCACTTCCAGATATAGTATTTGGTCGCAATGAAAGAGTGTTAGGTTTTGGCCAAACACACAACTGGGTGAAAAAAAGTATCTTTTGGGAATTGCCCTATTGGAGTTCATTATTGATTCGACATAATTTAGATGTCATGCACATTGAAAAAAATGTGTTTGATAATATTTTCAACACTGTGATGGATATTTCTGGAAAAACTAAAGATAATGTCAAAGCCCGACATGATCTGAAAATACTTTGTAAAAGACCAGAGTTGGAGTTACAAGAGGTCAACGGACGATATCTGAAACCGAAGGCCCTATATGTGTTAAATAAACAACAGATCAAAGATGTTTGTCAATGGGTAAAAGAACTCAGATTACCCGATGGATATGCTTCAAACTTATCTCGATGTGTGAACGTCGATGATTGCAAAATATCAGGGATGAAGAGCCATGATTGTCATGTATTCATGCAGAGATTACTTCCGATCGCATTTCGAGATCTTCTACCTGATAATATTTGGGGTCCGTTGACTGAATTAAGTATGTTTTTTAGAAGCATCTGTGCAAATGTCCTTCGAGTCGAAGATATGTCAACACTTGAAAATAATATTGTTGAAATCATATGCAAGCTGGAGCAGTTTTTCCCTCCTGCATTTTTTGACTCGATGGAGCATCTACCGATACACTTGGCATACGAGGCACGAGTTGGTGGCCCCGTTCAATATCGTTGGATGTACTTATTTGAAAGATACATGAATCGTCTGAAGAAAAAAGTAAAGAACACCGCAGCTGTTGAAGGATCAATATCTGAATCGTATATCATCCAAGAAATTTCAACATTCTGCTCATTTTACTTTGAATCGACAGTACAGACAAGATTTGATCGTCTTCCACGTAACGACGATGGGGGTGTTCGACATTCAGATGGACGTTTAAATATATTTTGTCACTCTGGTCGTGCTTTTGGTTCTCGTCCATCTCGACACTTAAGCGATGAAGAGTATCATTTGGCACACTTGTATGTATTACTCAATTGTCCAGAGATTGAACAATTCATTGAAATATTTGACATTGAGATGGTGCAAAAATACTCTATTCACAACGATCAAGAATTGGAGAGATTACGGAATCGTGATTTCCCTACTTGGATTCAGACTTACAGCAAAGATCACAGAGCTGAAATAGATGAAAAAATATTTGAGTTTGTTAGTGGACCGTCGCGACTTGTGTCGTGCTATAGCGGATATTTTGTTAACGGGTATAAATTTCACACGGTTGAATATTCATTTGCAAAGAAGACGATGAATGCTGGGGTCTGCGTGAAAGGGACAACCTATGTTGAATGTGATATGGATTTTTATGGACTGATTGAAGAAGTGATAGAGTTGCACTACTTCGGCTTGAAATCAGTGATCCTATTTAGATGTCATTGGTTCGATACAACAGAAAGGGGCATGAAAGTTCATCCAAAATACAAACTTGTTGAGGTTAATTATAAATCGAAATTGGCAGCAAATGAGCCTTTTATATTGGCATCACAAGCCGAACAAGTATATTACGCGAAGTATCCGGCTCGAAATAAAGATAGAGCAGATTGGCGTGTAGTCTGTAAGACAAAAGGTAGAGGAAAAATTGATCCGATAGTAGGAGAAAATGATCCTCCTGGTTTCTATCAAGAAGAAGATATTCCTGCTGTGGATCGTATTATTCCAATACTCGAGGATGCAGACACAACGTCAATTCAATTAGAAGTTGAATATGCTGATGATGACGATCATGAAATTGAGGAAGCTGAAGATGAAGAAGATGAAGAAGAGGAAGAAGAGGAAGAAGAAGAAGAATTCGAAGACTATTATTCAGATGATGAAGAATAATTGTAAAGTATATATTTTATTAAATATATCTCTACTATTTATACAATAATCTGATTATATGTCTGTTCGACAGATATGTCTGGTCGTGGTTATCGACGCAGGAGAGTTTCGGAGTCTCCGATCGGTGAGACTCCAGCACTTACTCATGCTGCTGATCCTCCTGTTGCTGATCCTCATTCCGATGATACTGCCGAGGCTAGTACATCCAGACGTAGGCGGCCACGCGGGCCGAACAGGTGGCAGCCTCCACCAGCCACAGAGTCACGTAGATTGATTAGCGTGATTGGGGAGCGGTACGTAATATATCATGAATTATGAATCATTACAAATTCATTATATCATAATATAATATTAAAATTTATTTTTATTGTGCAGGTTCCAGCAAGAAGAAGTGCCGAGGAGCATTTCTTCTACTATTCGACGATACATGCACGGGGCATGGCCTACGTGGTCTCACGTGCCTAGCGAGCACGTCGACATGTTATGGCGCGAGTTTGAGGCACGTATTATTATTTTTTTTACATGCATGATGATATATTAATATTGGTACTGATATTATTATTTTGCAGGCTCGCTATACATGGGCCGAGGACCAGAGGCCCTTCATTTACGCTGCCTGGGAGGCTATTTCTCGGGCAAGGTACAACGGGCAGCTGGGGCAAGCTCGGTCCCAGGCGATGGCCCGAGCTGGGACCACTAACATCGCGGAGACTCGGGGATACGGCCCCGGTTGGATTACTCCGGATATATGGGACCAGCTCGTGGGGATATGGTCGACGGATCGATGGCAGGAGGTTTCTCGGAATGCGGCTAGAAATCGCATGTCGGGAGGAGCAGCGCGTCACACCGGCGGCTCTGTTGCATTTGCAGTGCACGCAAACCGTATGGTAAGTATATCTTTTAATTATATATTTTATTTGTTATTATGTGTACTAATTAATGTATTTGTTTTGTAAATGTAGACGACGGTGTCGGATGACGGGACTGTCCAGCGACCCTCCCCGATGGCAGTGTTTGAGCGGACTCACCGTCGAGCACATGGGACTGGGGAGTACATCCACAACCGCGCTGCATACATTATGGTAATTATATATTTGTTTAAATTATTCATTATATATTTATAATTTAAGTTTTATGATAAATATTAAACAAAAAATCAAACTCGAGTAGGAGACCTACAGCCAGACGGTGGTGCAGCGCGGGGGTACCCCCGAGGACTTTGACGCAGCATCGTGGGTCGAGGCCGCAGGTGGCTGGGACCATGGCCGCGTATATGGCTTCGCAGATAGTGGTCATGCGCGAGCCGTACTAGGGCCACTTGGGGCACCGACCCCTCCGGTCGCTGGTGAGCGGCCGTCCACCTCTAGATCCAGTTATGATCATAGTAACAGAATAAGGACTCTAGAGGAGACGGTCGCGCGTCAGACTGAGATGATGGAGCGCCAGAGTCAGATGATGACAGATATACAATCTATGCTACGCAACATGTCAGGTCATCCCGAAGCAGGCATCTCTTCGGCATCATCTAATCCGTCGTCCTCGAGTCAGTCCACGCCGGTGTACACTCAAGCACTCCAGACCCCGCCATATGATCCAGGCCATCCTCCATCGTCATCGTGAGATTTTGTTTATATTGACTTTGTTACTCAGATATTGAACTTGTTTAATTTATATTGACTATGTTACTCAGATGTTGATACTTCAATTTTACATTTGAATTGTGTTTATACTATCGTGGATAATTATGAATATAAATATAATTGTTTTGATGTATATCTTGGTGTGTTTGTGATGTGTGAATGAATGTGTATGAGATGTTTGTGATGTGTGTATGAGGGTATGGGTGTGTGAGTTATGTATCAGATAAATGTATCAATGTATCAACGGAAATTAGAAATTTGAAATATTTCTGTTTGCAGGTATGGGTCATCAGCAACGGCTTTCCCACGGCCGTCCGTGGGAAAGCCGTTGCTAAAAGTGTATCGACAACCGTTGCTGATGACCTACAGCAACGGCTTAGCGACGGGTTTTTACTAACGGCTTTGCTACGGACTCGAGGCCGTTGCTATTAATGTTATCAGCAACGGCTCCGGTTTCGTGGTAAAACCGTTGCTGAAAATATTTTTAGCGACGGCCCAGCGACCGTTGCTGATAATGTTTAGAGCGACGGCCCGAGCGACCGTTGCTGATCCGTTGCTAAGTCATCAGCAACGCGACTTTCTGTCACGGCTTTATTGCAACGGCTCAGCCGTTGCTGATTCCCTTCAGCAACGGCATCAGCCGTTGCTGATGACCATTTTTCTAGTAGTGGTATTTATATATGTCTATTTGATTTACACAATTTTTATTTATAATTTATATATATTTAAAATATAAACACGTGTAGGAAACTTATTCGAGCACTGTGATCGAGCATGGAGGGATACCGGATCAATGCGATGCACGAGCTTGGGTGGAGGCCGTAGGTGGCTGGGAGCGCGATCGTGTTTATGGCTTTACAGACAGTGGCCATGCACGCGTCGTGCTCGGGCCACTTGGGGCACCGACCCCTCCAACTGCGGGTGAGCAGCCCTCGTCATCCCGAGCGCAGGACTAGAGCTGGATAGCGGCCATGGAGTTGGAGCTCACCCAACAGAGACAGACGATGGAGGAGCAGAGGCGTGCGATGGAGGAGAGGATGCAGGAGCAGAGGCTGGCGATGGAGGAGCAGATGCAGGAGCAAAGACGATCGAATGACGAGTTGAGATAGACGATCCAGAACATGCAGATACTTCTCACTCAGATTGTGTCTCAGTCCGGCCTTCTACCTATGATGTCACAGCTGTCGTCCTCCTCAACCCAATCGATGCTCCCGACCCAATCGTTGTTGACTCCACCGCCTCCATCGCCGCCACCGCCGTCGTGAGATTTTGATTAATTGTATTTTGTTTATATTTTGATACTTGATATAGTTGATATTTTGATACTTAGATATATAGATGATATTTTGATAATTGTTTGCCTCCGATTTGAGGCTGAGATTGATGATATTTATGTAAAACTTGTATGTTTGGTTTCAAATGCATGTGTATGATGTTTTCTGATTGTAATATGTGATTGAAAATAGATTGTAGTCGATATATCATTGTATACATAAATTTACAAAATTTTCAGTTTTTTCAGTTACAGGATAACATCTTTAGCAACGGTTTACCCACGGTGACCCGTCACTAAGCCGTGGCTGAAAGCCTATCGTAAATGGCTGATGCCCTCGGCAGGACCAAATATCACGGTTGCTAATAGTATCACTAACGGTTGTGAGCCGAGGCTGATGTGCTAGTATCAGTGACAACCTCCAGAGCTGTCATTGATGTTTTTAAATCAGCGACAGTCCACGAGGCTGTCGTTGATAATTACGTGTGACGGTCGCGCGTGATCGTCACAACACATCTGAGACGAACACATCAGCGACAGTTGTTTGCCACGGTTGGCGTCGTCTGTGATATTCATCATCAACAATTCAGCCATGGTATCAGCCGTCGCCGATGATCATAATTCTAGTAGTGGAATGAAAATATCTGAGTATCATCCTAATCAAAGGGATAAAATTCGACGAGCTTATCTTCAAAAGGGTCTGTGTTAGCCAAGAGAGCATGACTTTTCAAAAAGAAAATTTGGGAATTCTTTTAGGCGTTTTAATCCTGTATGATTTAATGAGTTTGGTAATTGGTTAGAGTATAGTATATCTAAGGATGCGACTTTTTGTTTATATTGTTATCTTATGGGACCTCAAGCTGAAGAGCAGGGTAGTGGTGATGCATTTACTGTAGAAGATTTTACAAATTGGAAAAAGAAAGATAGATTAGGAGTTCATGTTGGAGTTGGTCCTAATAGTGCTCATAATCAAACATGGAAAAATTGTCAGACATTAATGAGTCAAAAACAACATATAGAAGTTGTCGTTTGTAAGCAATCTAATCAAATGGATAAGGATTATCGAATTCATTTGACAACGTTGGTTGATTGTATTCGATTTCTCCTACGTCAGGGATTGGCATTTCGAGGACATGATGAGTCGACAGATTCAAATAATCAAGAAAATTTTCTTGAACTTGTTCAATTTCTTACAAATCATAATGAAGAATTTGATCAAGTGTTAAAAAATACTCATGGGAATCTATAATTGATAGCACCTGATATACAAAAAGATATTGTAAATTGTGCAGGTAGTGAGACAACTAAAGTGATAATTGATGATCTTGGTGGTGATTTTTTTGCTATTTTAATTAATGAATCACATGACATTTCAATTAAAGACCAAATGTCAGTTGTTTTACGTTATGTTGACAACAAAGGAGGCGTAGTTGAGCATTTTCTTAGTCTTGTTCACATATCTAGTACCACTGCAATATCAATGAAAAATGCATTAGAATCTTTATTTGCAAAATATCAATTAAGTATATCAAAAATACGTGGACAAGATTACGATGGTGCTAGTAATATGCAAAGCGAATTTCATGGTCTTAAAAGTCTAATATTAAAAGAAAATGAGTGTGCATTTTATATTCATTATTTTGCTCATCAATTACAATTGACATATGTAGCCGTTGCAAAAAAATAAGTTGAAGTTTCTTCTCTTTTAACTTTGGTTGCAAATTTAACAAATATGATTGGAGTTTCACCTAAGTGACAAGAAAAATTCTTCGGGATAGTCAAATAAAAAAAACTCATAGAAGCATTAGAAAGTGGTGAAATATCTAGTGGGCGTGGATTAAATCAAGAAATAACACTTAAAAGAGCAGGAGATACTCGTTGGGGACCATACTATTTAGCATTGTTAGGTTTGATTAATATATTTTCTTTTGCTATCGATGTTCTTGAGATTATTGAAACTGATGGTACCAATTTAGATCAAAGAGGTCAAACACGTGATTTGTTAAGTGCAATGCAATCTTTTGAATTTATTTTCACTTTGCACCTGATGAAGAACATTTTAGAAATTACTAATGATTTATCTCAAGCGCTACAAAGAAAAGATCAAGACATTGAGAATGCAATGTCATTAGTAAAAATACCTAAACGAAGATTGCAATTAATGAGAAATGAAGGATGAAACACTTTATTGGATGAAGTTTCTCTCTTTTGTAACAAACATAAGATAATCATCCCAAATATGAATAATATTTTTGTACTTCCTGGACGACCAAGACAAAAATTGGAAAAAAAATCTCAAACTTACATCATTATCGGATTGAGTTATTTTACCAAGTGATTGATAGACAACTTCGGGAACTCAACAATAGGTTCATAGAGACTAATACTGAATTACTTCTTTCAGTGGCAAGCTTAAGTCCAAAAGATTGTTTTATTTCATACGATAAACAAAAGTTGATACAGCTTGCAAAATTTTATCCGACTGAAATTTTCCACTCTAGATCTTATGATTTTAGATAATCAACTTGAGAATTATATTTTAGATGTCCGCTCAAATAATAAATTTTTAAACTTAAACACGATCGTTGACTTTTTTGTAAAGTTAGTCGAAACAAAAAAATATATATAGTCTACCCATTGATTTATTTACTTTTAAAGTTAGTATTGATTCTTCCTGTGGCAACAGCAAGTGTTGAAAGAACTTTTTCTACTATAAATTTTGTAAAAAAAATAAACTACATAATCGGATGGAAGATGAATGGTTAAATGATTATTTGGTTACATACATTGAGAAAGAAGTATTTGACAACATTGATAACGAAAAAAAATTGCAACGTTTTCAAAACATGAAGACTCGTCGAGGTCGACTATCAAAATTAGCTTGACCTTGAAGTCTTAAAAATTTATGTATTAATTTGCCCCTACTAATAAATTTTTTTGGATCTGCCACTGTTCTTGATGAACTGTATTCAAACATACTCGGTGTTTGGTACATTACCACTTAAGATTATTGGGAATCTAGATTACCACCCAAATAGATTATCATTTTTAAAATTACCGATAATGTTACATTATCATATTTGGTATGTACTTATAATTTCGCTAGAAATCTACATTACTTTGTTTGGTATAAAAAAAGAGTATTGGAAAAACTTATATCTTTAACTAAAATACCCTCAAATAAAAAGATAAAAACATAGAAAATAAAAAATGGAAATTAAGGATTATCATTTTACTATGAGATGAGACAAATGAAATGAGACGATGGTTTTTTCTATATTAATAGAAGGTATTTTTGTCAAAAATAAAAAAATAATATTATCATCTTACTGATTATCCACATAGCCACCCCCTCCCTCGATAACGTGAATTACCACTTGAATGATAATGTAAATTATCATGGGCATCCAAATTGCTAGTAATTTATTTCAATCAAACGTAGTAATCTGGTGAGGCACAGATAATTTTAATTAAGATTATCAGTAATTCATTTAAATTATCCTCTACCTGACGCTTTCTAAAAGTATTTATGATCCCTAGTGGGCAAATTTGTCCATATTTGATAATATATTCATAATTATATATATTCATAGTCAAAAAGATCACTGGCTAATTAAAATCCTAGTTGGCAAATTTGTCCATATTTAATGATGTGAGTTTTAGCACATTTTGTCTCCTAAATCACAGACATTCAACTTCCCACTTATTATTGGTAGATATATTAATATCTAAGCAATCGATGTGAGGTGACGATAAATGATATTTTCTCTAATTCATTATTTGCTTTTTGCAATAACTTTTCTTTTCTTTTGTTTTGGCTGTCTTGATTTTTTAGTTAATATATAGTAGAGGTGGCAATAGGCCTGGCCGACCCAGGCCCAGCCACCTCCGGGTTGTGCCAGGCACGGCCCGACAATTCAAGGGGTAGGCCCGAGTTGGGCTCGGGCCGACCCGAACTTTTAAAAATTTTGAAATAATATTTTTAAAAAATTAATCAAGTTTGGCTCGATCAGACTCGAGCCAGACCTGGGTCTGGCCCAGGTCTGACGTGCGTCAGACCTAGCTTTGACCGGGCCAGCACAGCATGTGTGCCGTGCTCGAGCCAACACGGTGCGCGTGCCGTGCTTGGCACTAGGGTTGAGCATCGGGCGGGTCGAGTCAATACCCGACCCGACCCGACCCGACCCGATCAGGTATTAACTCAAAATTTTCAAAAAAAATTTACCCGACCCGACCCAATTTTTTAATCAGGGCCTGACCCGAATAACATGAAAAAATCGGGCCCCGACCCGATTAACCCGAATTCGTTTTAGAAAAATAAAAAATAATAAAATTCATCTTGAAAATGGTGATAAAAAAGGTGAACAATTGTATTAAAATTATAACCCAAGCATGACTTGAGAATTCAAGACCTCTTA
The DNA here is from genome assembly GCA_034359265.1 of Canna indica. Taxonomy (NCBI): domain Eukaryota; kingdom Viridiplantae; phylum Streptophyta; class Magnoliopsida; order Zingiberales; family Cannaceae; genus Canna; species Canna indica. The sequence goes on from CP136897.1 coordinate 22,091,629, forward strand.
AACTTTATCTCCATCCTTCTAACCACAAAACCAACATTATCTTTTATCAATATATATAATATAAATATGTATTTAATTTAAAATCGGATCGGGTCGGGTCGGGTTAAATCGGGTTTTCATCCGAACTCGACCCGACCCGAAATAGTAGGCAAAATTTTAAAAAAATAAGACCTGACCCGACCCGATATACCCGAATAACCCAACCCGAAATGAATTTTCGGGTTGAGTTTTCAGATTTTTTTGGGTCGGATCGAGTTTTGCTTAGCCCTACCTGGCACGGTTCACGTGCCCAGGGGGCGACCCCAGTCCGCCCCTTGGGCACAGACGGGCCGGGCTAGGCACGGCCTAGAATCAAGTCGGGCCCGTGCCATCCATGGGCGGGCCCGGCCCATTGCCACCTCTATTATATGGGTCAATTTTGATTTTTCTCAATTTATTTTTATTTTCAATGTTCTTTGTGTTTATTTATTGGCTTTAAATTAATTAAATTGATTTTCTCAATTTCAATGCTCGACAAAATATTAGCAAACTTTATGCGCTATTGTTTCTAAAATTATCCACAATTTTTTTAAAATAATGAGATTCAATCTCCATATAGCAATTAATATTGTGGCACGTAGTCTTCATTTTTTAATCATTACTCGTTGATTTGTTTCAATTGGATATGATAGAATATCTAACAAAAGAATATTGGATAAAATTTATTTTAATCCAATATATATACACTAAATATAATATTAAAATTATATTCTTTTAAATTTATTTTTCTCTTATTCCTGCACTCAATAAATAAATAATATAAATTTATCTCTTATTTTATCACTTTTTATCAAACAAATATGTGGTGAAAGTAATCATAGTGGCTAAGGAATTGAGATCAAATGATAATTTCTCAATAAATTAAGTGGGTCAACGAGATATATATAATATTTTTTGGACTAAATATGAAAAATTATCCTTCATAAATCTAGGGGTGATAATCTGTGTCGTGTCGTGTCGTGTCTAAACGTATCTTGTGTTGTAAAAGACTAAATCCGAACTCGATCAATTTATTAAATGTGTCCGAATATACAAACTCGAACTCAATCTTTTTATTCCCGAATTGACACGACACGACACACTTAACTCGTTTAAATAAATGTGTCTAAACGTGTACATGTATATACACCTACATAATATAATACGATAAACATAATTTCAATAATGAACAAAATAAAAGTTACTGAAATTAAAATTAAATATAATAGAATGACTATTAATAATAAAATATACCCAACATTCGTACTTGGTAATAGACCAAGATAAATACTAATTCTAAACAAAAAATTATAGACTTTACCGATCGCCTTCACTACTTCCATTACTTTTTTAGTATATATAATAAAAGTAATACTCCCATTATCATATATGAGCACTTTTTAAGTTATTTTATGAGCATTTTTTTTTTACTTTTGTATTATATACTCTTATAAACAGATAAATTAGTTAAATACGTTGAATAACACGATTAAATATATTTAGTTAAATAAATTTAATCATATTTTTACGGATTATACGAGTTCAACTCGGCCTGATTAATACGATTATTTAATCGTGTTAATTCAAATTAAATTCGTTTAATTAAAATACACGTTTAATCAAATTCGAATCCTCGTAACTTTGTGTCATATCATGTTGGGTTATCTTTATGGTATCAGAAATTACCCGTCCTACATGAATCACTACTAAAAAAAAAAAAAGAAGGATTTGACTGTGTTGGCGTAGTGCCATTTAGGTTGACTGACACGTAGACGAAACTCAATCACATATAAGTCAAACCAAAGTTCACATCTTATCACCTGAAAAGTTTAATCCTCATAATTTATAATAGTAAAAGTCAACCTAACCCAGCACGATCTCCTCGCCTCACCACCATGCAATATATAGAGTATTAATTAGTTGTGCCTTTTTATCTACGTTGACCAGAAGAGGACGACACATAAAAGTTAATGCCAAAATTAATATTATCCTCACCAAGTTGCTCAAGTTTTAAGGAAAGGTGAAAGGTCGGTTGTTCCATCAAAAATCAGAATTTGTGATCTGTTTTTTCCCAATCAACTTTTTCTTTGATATTTGAACAGTTAGCTCGCATGAAGATGAGTTGACTTTTTATTTAAACTATTTATCAAATTCAAAATTATAAGTTTCTAATTAAATGAAAAAAAACCGCCGCTACAATTTTTTTTAAAATCAAAATTGGCTCCAATTTTGAACTTATAGTACTCTTAATGCACTAATATGTTGTCTGAACACGTAAAAAAAAATTGCTCATCTCAATCTGAACCATGTCGACATCCACCCTTTGGCTTCGATCTTCTTCTTCCTCCTTGTCATTTTTCGACCAACCAGAGTCGAAATGAAATTCTAAAGTTTTCCTTTAATATTTTTCTCTTTGCTCGTCTTCTCTTCTCCCTTCTTCATTATTCATTCTCAAAATCACAATTTTCATGGATTCCTAACAGTATACCTAATACCTTGTAGGGAGGAGGAAATAGATTCCGATGGTTTTCAATGCACCAACGGCAGGGGAAAAAAAGAGATGAGGGTGGGTGTTTCTGTCCGTCAAAGTTGGCAACGATGGTGCACTCACAAGGCACCAACAATGAGAGAGAAGAAGAGAAAGCGATTGTTTTTTTATGTTCAGTATGTTGTTTCATCAAAATAAAATATTGAATAATATCATATTTTGTTTAGACAACATACAAAAGTATTTAGGGTCCACTATCAAAATTTGTTTCAGTTTTAGTAATTTTTACTGTTGTTTTGATTTTCATCGTTTTAGATCTTATAATTTTGGGTTCAATAAGTAGTTGTTTATTTTTTCATAAAAGATATAATAAAATATATATGCCATTAATTACTTAATTTTAAATCGAACTAGAAAGAATAAATTCAATTTTGTTAAAACACTTTAAATTTTTAAAAATCCGAATTAATTAACTCTCGAGTACCTGATCTATTTAATATTAAAAAATATTTTTTAGAGTACATAATTTTAGGTTTGTGTTTTTTTATGTTTATTGTATTTATCGTCTTCTCAACTAGAAGTGTTCAAATCAAAAAGAACTTCATCAAGCATTTGATCAAAGTTAAATCGATATAGGGACTGATTGTCGTCCCTTCGTCAAGCATTTGATCGAAGTGCAAAAGTAATCCGTCGAGGTTAAATCTTTTGAATTACCCTTCATCGATTAAGTTAAAACTCTAAAATATAAAATGACTAAAACTTTAGAAGTGGATTCCAACATTTAAGCCTTGTTTGGTATAAGATAAAGTTATCCCATATCATGGGATAGTGGTGGAATAATTAATATCCGATGTTTGGTAGCCACAAACTTAGCTTAGTAGTGGAGTAAATCATCCTATATGACATCCTACCTAAGAGATAGGAATGAATCAAATCTTTCAATGGAACGATAATATAATATTATTCATATACCCTTATTTAAATTAGATTTTTTTTTTAAAAAAAAAAGAATAATCAATAACGACGATAGTAGTTAACTTACTATTTTTTATTGTGATTAATTTTTTATGTAACACGTACAATAGTTACCTATTATCTTTTAACATTAGTTTATAACATGTTTATAATTATTAATTTGTTTTTAATCAAGTTTTTCAAAAAATAATAGTAAATAATTCATAATTTTTTATAGCATTCTCAATTATTTATAGATTAATTATTTTAAAAAAAAACAGAGATAAAAAATCGCAATATATATATACTAAAGTTCGAACTCTAAATCTCTAGATAATATATCATATGTAACCACCTGTGAAGCATCGACACAGACACGGACACGGGACACGACACGGACACAAACACGAACACGAGGACACCAATTTCAAAATTTTACACGACACAGACACCGCTTATATAGCATCTATATAAATTATTTAAAAAAAAAAAATCCACAGCTTATATATATATATATATATATTTCAAGAATTTATAATAATATCACGATACTTTCATTGATATCAAACTTCTAATTTTCAATTTTTCCTATGCCTCTTTCAAAATATATGAAGTATTCTATATAATTTCTTGTGTCAATACTTACTATTTCTTAGCTCCTTTCAAAAGCATGAGACACAATATCTATTGTCATCTATCAAAAAAATTCTAAATTAACATATTTTAATAGAACTAGTCATGTACAATCACATATAAACAAAAAGTTAAGTAGAGTCCTACTATCTTTTTCATCAATTATTGTTGTTATCTTCTTCATTGAAAAATATTACTCTCTCCAGCTCTGATTCATCAAGAGAAAGATCGACAACTTCAAGGATTTTATTATCTTCATCAATTGAAAATTCATCTTCTGTAATATTACTAATATCGTTTCACATTATCGTTTTTCCTTTATTGTATTAAGAGTTTTTCTTGAAATGAGACGAAGATTATCATGGACAAATACTAAACTCTCTGCACGTTTATGCTTCATCTTGTTCCTTTTAAGGGAATAGATAAAGAGTAAGTGCTCCAATTTATTTCACAACAACAAGAAGATAAAATACTCAATTCCCTTGATTATTTTATTATTTTTTTAAAAAAGATGCATGGTTGGCTGTGTCCGATCGTGTCCGGGCAAAAAAAAAAACTTTGATTGGTCAAGACACTTTTGAACACGTGTGTCGGACGAGTGTCTTCGTGTGTCGGTGTCTGCAGCGTGTCGGACATGCGAACACAGTAGTCCCACGGAGTGTTCGTGCTTCCTAGGTAACCACCAACTATGCTATTCACATATAATTATTTTTAAATTAATTATTTGAATCTTATATTAATATGGAAAATATTTATATAATTCATATAGCAATTAAAAAGTTATTAAATAAATATAATTGTGAGAAGAAGCTCTTTTTTAGGAAACCAAACATGATTTTAAATTGGATTATCTCATGAACCGGGTTTAATTTGCGGTCCAGGAGAATGAACCGGGTCCACATATATGAGTTCGCTGATTGACTCAAAATCTACAGAGACTCCCACCATACGCCGGCCGCTGCCGAGTGACAGCTGCGTCACATCGTAGTTGATGATGACAAGTCAACGGCCGTCGCCATCTCGATGACGTCAGTGAACGTGGAAATCGCACCTCCCGCCCCCACCACTGGGTTTGACTTTTATATATTAATATTATATATCTGCGTATATTTATATTATATCTGTGTAACTAATGAAAGCATTATAACGTTTCCAAATCCATGCATTTGTGTTACATGTGGTGGGAGGATAATGCAATGTTAAACGATAGTGCGATATATCCACCCGAGATAAATAAAATACCGATAACTTTAGACTTTAGTAGTTTAGTTTGTGCCCGAAATTGCAATCACATTGTAACAGCTCTTCTGACGGGTTGAGTGACGGCAAGAAGCACCATCAGTCCATCACATTATATATGTCGGTATATATCGTTTTTGACGCAGCCAAACTGGTATTTACTATTTTAGTATTAGTTCTGATGCGATCGATCAAGTCAACTCATTGGCCAATGTGGTTGTGACACTTGTCCATTCTTAGAATATTAGGTTATTACGAATTTTTAAATCCGAATATGAATCCTTCCGAATTCAAAAAAAATCTTCAATACTCTTTCAAAAAAACTAATATTTCGATTAAATTCTGTCAATAAAATTCGCAACTTAAATCAATGAAATTAAGAATGTACCAAAGTTTCACCAAAACTTTTGAGTAGAAGTCTTTAAAATGATGATTTGACTATGAAAATGCATCATAAAATTTTTAAAAAATTACAATAATTTTAAATTAATGAATAAAATGAGATTCATAATTTAAATAAATGAAATTGAGTATATTCAAAATTTTTGAAAACGATTATTTGATCATGAAAATATATTATAAAATCTCCAAAAATCACAATAATTTTAAACTCAAATATACACACTATTGTACACACCCAAAACTCTTGAAAACAATGGAACTCTTGAAATTAGCAGTTTGATCATGAAAATATAATTTAAAAATCTAAAAAAATCACAATAATTTTAAATCCGAATGTACACACTCTTGTACACACCCAATATACCCTTTCTCTAAACTCTAATGGATGAAATGGTCGAATCAATCAAATTGTGTGTACAAGAGTTTCGGGGTGAAAAAATATATTGAGAATTTTTTGAATTCGATTATGATTTCAAAAGTTTCAGAGAACATTTCAAATTTTTTTGAATATTCGGGTTTAAAAAAACTCCTATTAGCTCACGAGGAACAGATCAAATCAGATGAAATTAAGCTGATCAAAATTGATAAGCCCTCAATTGATGCACATGAGTTTTACTCAAAAGTTGCTTAATTAATCCATTTGACTCAGTAGATTTTGGTTGATAAAATATCGGCTTAACGCCTTAACGAGAACAAAATCAAATCGCTCGAACTGATCTAAGCCGATAAGAGATTGATTAATTAAAAAAATTCATTCCATTGCAACCCCACTATGCCACGGATTTAGAAATGTCTCAGAATAAACCTTCTTTTTGTATGCTTCTTTTATCGGATTTCCCCACCGGATAGCGACAACAAGATATCCCTAATTTCGAAGCCTCAAAATTAAATCCGAATTAAAAAAAAGCCCAAATCGAGACAAACCCTAAATAAATAACGATGGTCGATGAACGTGAATCTGCATCTTCATAACTAATAGGAGGATAACAATTGGAATCTATTTGGCCAATTTTCTATCTCAATCCCACTCACATTCTATCAATTCCCACAAACAGCATGTTGGTTATCAAGTTAGATCTAAAAAAAAATCAAGAAAAAAGGTTAAAAAGTCAGCAGATGCGGTCCATGATGACCAGAAAAGCCATCACCAGATCAGCATCCACGCTCGGCTGAACCACCAAGCTGAAGACATCGTCTCCCAGCGTCACCGCCTTGTTGCTCACCTCCTTCCTGCTAATCCTCGCCACCTCTCCCCCCTCCCTGTCCACGATCTTGCAGCTCCTCCTCCTGAAGCAGCCTTCCGTCCTGAAGTCAGGCGCCGCCGCCCCGCCGCCTCGGTGAGGACTTTCCACAAACACCTCGACCGCATCGCAGCTCTGCAGTACGATCGACCTCCGGCGCCTCATCGAAAACGCCGGTCGCCCATCGCCGCCTCTGAATCCGCTCCAGCGGTCGTGCATGCTCAAGATCTGGGAAATCACCAAAAAATACGCGATCAAACACCCGCATCGATCTCACACGATCCCGATCCGTTAACCTATCAGAAAATATAATCTGCATACCTGAGGGCGCAAAGAGATGAGCGCCTTCCCGTGTCCGTCCATGAGGAGGAGTTCGCCCTCGAAGCACTTGTGCTTCCGGGAGTAGTTGTCGACCCTGTAGGCCAGGTTGCCCTTGCCGTCGTAGATGGAGAAGCCGTCTGTGCCGTGGAAGGCCATGCTCGACTTCTTCCACACCGTCCACTGCGAGGGGGATCCCGATCCGGCCGTTGTGGGGATCTGCGCCTCGTCATCGTCGGGCTTGCTCGATGCGGGATGAACTCTGTACATTGTCTCTCTGGTGAATGTGGAGTACGGGGAGAATGTGAGTAGGGGAGGGGAGATTTATAGAGCAAAGGATAAGGTAAGAAGAAGAAGAAGAAGAAGAAGAAGAAGAGGTAGTGGAAGTTCACGTAGGATTTCGAGCTTTATGATGATGCCATGGATTTGTGTGCTATGTATATATATATATATATATATAAAGAGTAGAATAAGGAAATGGTGTGCAAGGGGAGAAGAATGTGATTCCAATTTCCAATCCAAGTAGTGTTTTTAATTGGGAAATAGAGGAAAAGCATTGCACATAGTCTTCTAGGGTAGAGAGTAAATATTTTAACTATTGCCATATATCATATAAACAAATTGTATGGGTGATATTATTTTTAATTTTTTAAAATCTTTTATTGGGTATTAAATAATATGACTTGATATATATATATTTTATCATTATATTCATGGCTCCCATTTTTTCAATCAATAAATAAAAATTTACCAAAACCCAAATTATATATGATTAAATTGACCAAAAGTGAACCACTAAAAGATGTATCAAAATTAATTTTGTCAGCCTATCTTAAATGTCCTTGTATATTATTTTACTAAATCGGTATATTTTTATTTTAGTGAAACATAAAAATTCATGCTTCGTCTCTACCCAAATTGTGTAACATTCATCCTTTTCGATTATTCTACATTTTCTCTTTCTTATCGTCTTTCTTCTAATAGCAGAAGTCAAAATGAAACTCATAAATCCTTCTTTAATATTTTTTTTTCTCCTCTTTTTTTTTTGTTTTTCAAATCTTAGTCTCCGTAAATTTCTAACACTATGCCCAAAACCTCACAAGAGAAGAAAAATTTGAAGATCCTCAAGGAACTAGCAATGACAGGAAACAATAGAGGAATGTTGGGTGTTTTTGTGGCCGATGGCGATGATGCACTCCCAAGACATCAATGACAACAAAGAACAAGAGATGAGAAGAGAATGAGTTAATTTTTTTTATTCAACATATTATTTACTAAAAGATAAATATTATTTAATATTCTATTTTTATTAAAGTAGCATACACAAAAAAAAAAGTATCGGTTTTGATAAAGTTTTTTGCAATTAATTTATTTTTAATTGATTCTAAACTTATTGTTCTAATTTTGGTAAATTGCCGATCGACAAATGATATTGGAATATACAAGATATGTCACATGCTTTGTTGAGTTCGAACCTCCAAGGAAGCATACTAAGGCAAGAAAGATAAGTAAAACAAAATTACATACCAATCTATTTTTGTCTCCTCCCATGACAAACCATCACTATCTCACTCTCTCTTTTTCAACCATTTGAGATAAAAATGCCATCTATACATACTTGGGTAATCTTAAAAGTGCTCTTCTTCTCCTTCACCCTTTTCTCCCTTTTCCCAGGGGCTACATGCAAAAAGTAGCTCATGACACTAACTTGCAGCCAACAAGTAAGACTCATGCTGATAGTAACAGACAAATAAGATGGTTTATGCAAAATGGAGTTGATCCACTTGAGAATGAAGCTTTTGAGACTTTAACATGATAAATACTAAATATTTGCAGATGATGTGAGCAGTACACCAAACTGTGGTGCCAAAACAAGTTTGGTGGCCATGCATCACTTTTGTCATCAGCATGACAAGGTTTAGAATCATAAAGACCCTATAAAAATAGAAAGTTCATTAGGTTGTGTCATTGCAACTTGGGTTTATCCTTTGTCAGTATTGTTCTTGGATATAGATCACATAAAGAGTGTGTCGGTTGAACTTATTTCTCTTATTTGGTGTAACAGTACAAGTTTTATCCAATTTTGTTTCGTGTGGGGAATGAGAGTATATATCAGAATGTATGGCAAAATGAACCTAACTGGGTTTCCTATGAGTGTTTGTTTTCTTTTATTTTTGGTACCCTCGAAATCGAACTCATTCAGGGAAAAGTTAGAGCTCATCTACTACGAAAGGACCTTATCCGTGAGGAAAGAGCGGTTTAAAAATAAGAAAAATTTATATTTTTAGTCTCCCTAATTTATTTGGATTTTAGTTTTGGTATGTATAGTTTAAAAATTTTAGTATTAATCATCATACTATATTTTCGTTTAGGAGTTGGTCTCTCCTATCACCTGAGGCATAAGCGACGTTATACGAAGTTGACGTGACTAACGATTGCTGATTGGGCATTGCTGACGTGGACAAGTTAAATGATAATTCTTTGAAAAAATCATTCTTTTAGTCCCCATAGTTTACTCGAATTTTGGTTTTAGTCCTCATACTATATTTTCTTTTAGGTGTTGGTCCATGCCGTTAATTGAAACACAAACAACGTTATATAAAGCTGACGTGGCTAACACATTATTGACTGGATGCTTACTTATTTGCTAACGAGGATTAATAAATCAATCTGTGCTTTCAAACATGTAAAATAACGTCGTTTTTTGTCAAAATCATATGTTTGTTAAGGAACATCTGATGTTTGTTATACGTCAGCTTCATAAAATGCCGTTTATGTCTCAATTGACGACATAGACAAACTCCTAAAGGAAAATATAGTGTGAGGACTAAAACCAAAATTTTTAAACTATGAGGACTAAAACCAAAATCCTGGGACTAGAAGTATGGTTTTCCCAAAGGATCGTCATTTAACTTGTCCACGTGAGCAATATCTAGTCAGCAATCGTTAGCCACGTCAGTTTCGTATAACGCCGTTTATGCCTCAAGTTACGACAGAAATCGACTCCTAAACGAAAATATAACGTGGGGACTAAAATTAAATTTTTTAAATTGTGTGGACTAAAACCAAAATCTGAATAAACTATGAGGACTAAAAGTATGATTTTAAAATATAAAAGCATCCGATGAATATAAAGCTATCACACACTAAAAAGATTGTCACACAAGTTATAGTGCTTTGCCCTATGTTGCCATAATTTCTACACTCTCACAGAAGAACTGTCACATGCTAGAACATAATTCCTACTTTGCTATGTTGCCATCTCTAATCATGTACAATTTTTGTCCTGAAGAGGTCATACGAATGTTGTCTACTCGAGCTTGTAACAATGAAAAAAACATGAATAGATTAGCCGAAAATTCAGTAGGTGATATTTTCTGTAAGTGCTAGCTAGAAAGTAAACGAGTACCTTTGCATCGAATTAGCTGTCACATTAATGAGAACATTAAGGAAAGACTCTTCACTTCAGTGCTGTAGCTGTAAGAGCTTGTTGGAAGGTTGGATGTGCCATTAATGCTCCTCTTATGGGTATTGAAGGCACGGAACAGTAGAGATGCCATAGGAAGTTAGGAACTAATAATGAATGCCAGCAGTTTTGAGGACAATTTTGAGTCATTTCTCACTCACCTCATGGTGCACTAGTATCATTCTTTTTGCTGCTCGAATCAAATCATCTGCATTTTGATATAGTTTTTTTTTGCAGAGAGTAAATGCTGATTGATGGTTATCAAGAAAAGGCACTTACCAGCTAAGCTATTTTCAATCTGACACTGGAAATATGCATCCACATTGTTAAAAAATAACATCATCAGGCTTCCACTATGGCCTGATATATCGAGCTGCTGAGCATGAAGAGACAAGAGACTAGCATTAGAAAGCTCCTTGTTCGACGCAATGTTTTTTTCTCGAGAAGCTTTAAAAAATAAAAAGCAATTTAGGTATAGCTTTATTAAGAATCATTATTCCCAGAATATTTCAACTCGGAGATATGAACTCATCCTTGATATGTTCCATGCTTATACGTCATCAAAAGCCCCACTTAAGCCTTGGATGTATCTCATTCCCTGGACTTCTTCACCGACACCTATGACACCACGTACGATGGCTTAGGTGGGCTTTTGACAAGGCATTGCGCCATTGCCATGTGACATGTTAAAGTATGACCACCTTGCTTTAGTATTGTTAGTACATAGTTTTCTTAAAATTGAGGATGATTTGAAGGTAGTAGGGGTGTGCATGGATATCGTAGATCCGAAATCCATTGGAACCTATCTGATTGAGTAGGTTCCGAGTAGACTCGAATTAAATTCGGATAGAGTCCGAAACAAAAATTAAAAAATCAGTTAAAATCAATTTCGGTTCAGGATCCAACACACCGGGTACTCGAAATCAGAACCGGAATTGATATCCGAAACATGTACCCTGGAATCTATTTTGGAACCTGGGCCGACTCCACCCATGGGCGGCACGGACCCGACCTGAAAGGGCTGTGCTTGGCCCGACCCGAAAAATTTCAAACCGAGCGAAGCTCAGCACGTCAGTGCCCCAAGGGGCGGGCTGGGCTGGGCTCGTCCCCTTGGGCATGTGGGCTGTGCTGGGCTGTGCTCGGCACATTGGGAGTCGTGCACTCGCGCAGGCCTAGCCTGGCGCTGGGTTGATTGGAGCCCCACCCGAGCTCGAAAGGGCGGGTCATGTGGCACGACTCGGATTTTGCTATGGTCATGCCAGGCACGGTCCAACAGGCAATGGACCTGGGTCGGTCCAGACACGTTCCATTGCCACTTTTACTTGAAGGTTCCAGCGGATGATTTTCGCACTTTGGTGGAGGACACAATTGTAGACCTCTTGCTGTCATGGGGTAGAACCTTAAGAAGGAGGCAAGACCACATGTTCTAAATCCTTAAGAATTTTATTTAGGGGGTGTTTGGTTGCAGCATTTAGATAAAAAATTTGTTTGGTTGGCTATAAAATGCTTTTGCATCATTTACTAGTTGCAAATTGTATTTCTAACATCATTTGCAGGCTAGCTGCAAATGGAATTGCAGTCCGAAAAGCTCGCAATACAAGATTGAGGGCTGCAAATGTAATAATTTAAGTATTAAAAAATAACTAATTTTGGCGATTTAGAGTCGTCGTATGGATACAGAATAAGTATCAAAGTTGTAGGTTTTCGTGCGCTAAACGTGATGGTAGTGTAAAATTTTAGATCTGATGTCGTTGATAGATTTTTAAAATATATTTTCAGTATTTATACAACAATTAAAAATTATTAATTTATTTTGATAAATAATTAAATAATATAAAATATATTTTACTAAACCAAATAGTGATTTAGAGTATAAAATAATATTATTATGAGTCAAATTAGTTATGTTGTATCTGATCAATTATTGTTGGAGGGTAAAATGACTAATTATTTACTCTTTTACTTCTATTTGACTAACATCTTCGCGCCTCCAATGGGTCGTGCTCGAGTCAGGCCAGTCCCGAGCCCGATCAGGCTCGTTGCTAGTCAAGGCGTGTCTAGCATGACCCGAATTCCCAGAGGGGCGGCCTAGCCCGGCACGGGGTCGCCGCTTCGGGCTCGGGCTATAAGGTCGGGTCGGACCTACATCCCCTGGCCCGACACGATAATGGGTGCCATGATCATGATTTTATCATGTCGGACTATCAAACTAGGTTTGGCAAATTAATCGTGTCGGGCCTAAGTTTTCGGCCCGACCCGGCCGGAAACACCAACCTGGCCCGGGATAAAAAATAATGGGTCGACACGGCCCGACCCATTTAGCCAGATACCACAAAAAATAATTTAAAATATGATTTAAATCCGATAATTAACGAATTTTAAATCTGCTAATATCGATCTGAAATGTTTATCGGGCTATCGGACCGGGCGAAAACTGCCACCCCTATATCAGATCGTGCCAAAATTACTAGACCTAAATACGAAGATGCAAGTTGCAAGTGTAATTGCAACTTTCATTTGCGGCCAACCAAACACTTTCAAATAGAAGTTGCAACTCTACTTGTGGGCAACCAAATAGTAGGTTGCAAATTTTATTCGCGGGCATGCATTTGCTTTTGCATACAAATATTTTTTTACAGCATTTGCACTTATGGGCAACCAAACGCCCTCTTAGGACATAGATCAATACTTTGAATGTCTCTTGTTCGAATGGTCATCTATGCTACATTCTACCGTGCCGCATATGCAAAACTTTGATAGCAAACTCTAGTTGCCGAGGATTCAAGGACAACATGCATGCAGGTTACCACTTATCACCCAGGGAGGATCTCATGCTAGGACTAAAAGCTCTATTTCTGCTCATAAATATGTCCTAATGGCTCATATGCATTGAGACAACTTCAACACGTACATGGGTTCTATACGAGAGTATATATGAACAATTTCTATACGTTATCTTGACGTAACAAATATGTTGGAGGCCAACAAGCTCTACAATTTCCTTGTTGGTCTTCAACATCTCTAGTGCAGCTGGAGTAGCATCAACGGGTATCAAGGACTCGCCAACAAATTTGCAATGGCCTACGTAGGGCTGTCCACTGTTCGGTTCAAACCGAACCGAACCGAAAAACCGAACCGAAATTTTCGGTTCGGTTCGGTTTCAACCATTGTAGGTTCGGTTCTTTGACCCGAACCGAACCGAAATTTGTATTTCGGTTCGGATTCGGTTCCCGGAATTCGGGAACCGACCCGAACCGAAAACCGAATTAATTAAAAAAATATTTTTTTTTTAATTTTTAACTGAATTAAGTAAATAAGTATTAAATAATTATTTTTAATTTTTAATTTTTAATCAAATTAATTAAAAATTCGGTTTTCGGGTTGAAAACCGAACCGAACCGAATTATTTCGGTTCGGGTTAAATCGGGTTAGGAAATGTTCGGTTCGGGTTCGGGTTACGGTTTGGGTAAAGAAAAAATTTCGGTTTGGGCTTGTTCGGTTCGGTTCGGTTCGGTTCGAACCGAATGGACAGCCCTAGGCCTACGTACACACTGATCAACTTTTGAAGGTAAGGAAAGCCAGAGCTGTAGAAGAAAAAGCAATGCAGGGCTTGTGTGCAAAAAAAGAATGAGGATATGTTTGGAGAGGTGGAGATAGATTTGTTACTTTTGAAAGGTAAGAATGTGTTTGAAAAAATTGGAATGGTTGAGATAGATGGAGTAAATGTACTATAGGGAGCGTTTTGTTGTTCGTAATTATAAATACGGTAACTTTAGTTATAACAAATAAACCAATAAATATGTTCGGTTAATTGCAAATTTTTTTTATAATATTTAATATTTATAAGTTGTGTTTCTAATATCATTTGCAAGTTGTAAAAAAAATTACAGCCCAAAAAATCAGCAATACAAGATTACAAGCTGCAAATGTAATAATTTAAGTATTAAAAATTAATTAATTTGGACGACTTAAAGTTGTCGGATGGAGATAAAATAAATACCAAAATTATAGATTTTCACGTATTGAACACCATGGTAGTGTCAAATTTTATATCTGATGTTGTTTGCTAATTTTTTTTTATATCTTTCAATATTATACATTAATTAAAAATTATTGATTATTTTGATAAAAAATTAAATAATATAAAATAATATTGTATTAAACTAAATGATGATTTGGCCAATTTTTTTGACCTTTTTCTGGGTAGATCATAGGTTTTTTCGGCGCTCATTGGCCTTTGCTTGCTCCTCCGGTGATTCGTGAATCGATTGTGCTCGATTCTAGATCGTACCTTTCAAACATCATGCGAGCGACCGTCACCGCTTGAAGCGAAAAATCTAGACTCCTATATCGCGCCGAGTATTTTGGGCGCCATTAATCCTTGGAGTGGCTCATCTCACTGACGTCCTGTCTTGGCCCGATGAAAATTTGGGCATGAGAACCTGAGCTTAGCACGACATGAAAATTAAATAGGTCGTCACGGTCTGACCCGTTAGCACGATTACGAAAAATTAAACGGGTCGCCCCTTTTCTTAACTCTGGTTATTAGGCTATCAGGTTGGCCCGAACCTACATTCCCTGGCTCGACACGATAACAAGCAGCTCGAGCACAATTTTATCGTGTCGGGCTATTGGGTTGGACCAAAATTATCATACCTAGATATGAAGATGCAAATTGCAAGTATAATTGCAACTTTCATTTGCGATTAATCAAACATTTTTAAATATAAATTATAATTCTATTTGCGAGCAACCAAATAATAGACTGCAAATTTTATTCGTGAGCATTTGCTTTTTGCAACATTGCACTTGCGGGCAACCAAAACCATGGTAGTAGAAGGCTAGAAGAATTGAAGCTGATATTTTTTACAGCCAAATATTATAATAAAAAGCAAGCAAATCAAATGCTACAATTAGAGTACAAGAGAACTTTGGTCAAGAAACAAACGAAGAAAAAGCAATAAAGTTCAAGTACGAGCATTGCTAAAAAGGATGAGAGAAGAGTTTTACCGCTAAATTTCAATATGTTTGGACGCTGTTGTTGTTATAGTCATCGATGGTCGCCGGAGAAGACCGAGAATGGAAGTGGAGATGAAGATCAGGGGTTAGGATTTGATGAGAGAAGAGTTTTACCGCTAAATTTCAATATGTTTGGGCGCTGTTGTTGTTATAGTCATCGATGGTCGCCGGAGAAGACCGAGAATGGAAGCGGAGATGAAGATCAGGGGTTAGGATTCGAAAAGGTCATATGAATTTCCCTAAGAATATTCAAAATTCTAAAAAATTGAATATGGTTCTCAAAATTTTCAAAGTCAAAATCAAAATAAAAAAATCTCAATATATATTTGTACTAAAATTTTGAAATGTTTCACTTGAAATTTTTGTAAGTGATCATTTGATCATTAAAATGCATCCTAAAATTTTCAAAAAATCATAAAAATTTAAATAAGTGAATGATTTTTTTTTGAAATTTTAGGATGCATTTTCATGGTCGAAAAGTGAAACTGTTGAAACGATTTCAACAGTTTCACTTTTCGACCATAAAAATGCACCCTAAAATTTTTAAAAAATTATAATAAAATTCATTCATTAATTTAGAATTTTATATATTTTTTTGGGTATTTTAGAATATATATTCATGATCAAAAAATAAAAATGTTTAAAAAGTTTTAATAAAACTTTTGAAAATGATCAAATGATTATAAAAATATAGTTTTAAATTTTTAAATAATTATAAAAATTTTAAATTAGTCAATGAATTTTTTTGGTAATTTATTTTGGAATTTTAGAATGTATTTTTATGATAAAAAAAATGAAATTGTTAAATTTTATTACATCCTAAAATTTTAAAAAAATTGTCAAAAAAATTCATTCATAATTTATATTTTTTTAAATTTTTAAAAATTTTAAGATGTATTTTCATAATCAAGTAATCACTTTTAAAAATTTTAAGTGAAAAATTTCAAAATTTTAATTTAAGAATATATTGATTTTTTTAAAATTTGATTCTATTTTAAAATTTTTGAAGATTATATTCGATTTCAGACATCGAAGATTCATATTCTATTTCTGAAAACTTCCTGAAAAATGCATCCATGAAGATCAGACGATCAGGATTCGGCCCGGTTTGTTCAATACATAGACCCGGGCGAACCGTATAATTTTTGGCTCAATTTGAGGCAATTAACCGGTCTGATAAAGACCGGTATAGACCATATCGGTATCTTTCAAATCACGGCCCGACTTCATGTCATCTGTCGAATGAATCCACCTGGACTCCAGTAACTCCATCTCTTCTCCAGCAACCCTACACCACCAAGATTCCTTCCCTCGAATCTTCCCTCTACAAGGAGTACTCCGACTTTCTCGCGAGCACCATGCCTATGTTGCCGTGTCGGCGAAGAAGAGATCGCTGTCCAACCGCTGTGGCTACAGCTTTGGAGAAGTCGGGTGATCGGGCGCTAGCTGCATCTGCTCGCTCCGCTCGTAGGTACCTCTCTTCGATCTGAACTCAGCGGTGAGGGAGATTAGAGGGACTATGCGATTGTATAAATAGTATTTGACCACTTAGTAGCTACGTGGCTTCTTTGCACCTAATTTACTGATTATTTTGAGATGGACGGCTTCTATGTGACCCAAGTGGTTAGCTTCTTCTGTGGAGACTCGGTAGCTCCATGGTCTTTTCAGTGCACGGATGTGGAATTGGATAATGCAGATGCCCTGTTTGATGATATGTTGTATTGATATCTATCTTGTATGAGATTTGACCTGTTATGCAATGTCTGGAAATAAATGCAAAACAAGTGTTATAACTGTTATTTAAGATAGATGAAGTAACGGAGATGCAATCCAGGGCATGAATCAGTATTTTGCATAATAAGATGCTTGAAAACTGGTTGCGTCCCTTGTAGGCTTAATTGAATGACAATGTGAGGATGCTTCTAAATGACAATTTTACTGTGAAAACATGGAAAATAAGTTTTCTTCTAGTTAAGATGTCACTGGGATATATATCTGATGAGGGTAGAATTGGATAACAAAATAATTGTTCTGTAATCAGGATACATATATCTACAGTTCCAAGATCCCTTCAGAATCGTGTGTTTCTTTTTCTCTGATGAGGGTAGAATTGGATAACAAAATAATTGTTCTGTAATCAGGATACATATATCTACAGTTCCAAGATCCCTTCAGAATCGTGTGTTTCTTTTTCTCTGCCTATGCATGTTATAATGAAATACCTCCTGCTATTTTCGTATGGAAATTTACAAGAGCATATTTATTCAGAATACTTATCTTGTGCTAGTTGCTAGTGTGCACATTATTAGTCTTTGTTATGCTAGCTTGTGAAATTAGGATTTATCCTTGAATTTTCCATTCTATTGTTTATTTTTTTTGAAAAGGAAAGAGTTTGCTACTATCTTGACTGTATTGTGTATAGAATTTGTGCCATTCTATTGTTTGCTACTATTATGTTGTTCAATAATTGAGACACCAATTCTTGACTACATGGAAACAGTGTTATGTCATTTGCAGTGGTCAGTACCTTGCTTGTTGCTAATACACATGGAATAATGAGTATATTTTTCCCTTTTGCATAAAATGTTATGTCTATTTTACAACTACTTCTGCCTTTTTTTGTTCTGAAGTTGTTCTAACCATCGTTGCATGAAGTGATGAATTACTGTCAGACTGGGAGATCCATATACACTTCTTAGAATTGGCTGAACCAAAGACACTAATGTTAGATGTCTGACGATTTAATTAAAAATTTATGTATAAATCAAACATATTAATCTTGCATCTTGTTTATAAAATTGATGATAACCACATGCATGGGAATGTGATCTTACTAGGGCATCTTACATTCCATGAAGTAAACACCTACTTATAGGGTACTGTACTCTATGTTTAAGCTAGTATTTTGTGTGTGAAAAAAAAGAAAAACATGAGATTAGGCTCCCTACCTAGTATTCCATCAAATAGCTTTTGGAAAATAGTGCCCTAGAAAGTAAGCAAGTTTATATATTTGCAATTCAGATAAACATTGTAAACAGAAAAATCTGATGTATTAATGAAACAAAACAGACAAATAAAAGAATTAAGAAAAAAGATTAGAAATGCTTGAGTGGGTCTGTCTCACTCACATACAGAGGCGCAATTCAAATATATGATGTAAACGGAAAATACAATATATTAATGGAAAATCAGAGAAATAAAGGAAAATAAAAAAGGTGCAACATCTGAACTAAAATGTGTATCAGATGAGAAAGAAAGTGCTAGAGAGTAGAGACTAGACAAAGGTCTTCCATTTTTTATTTTCCCATCATAACAAGTGTTTATTAGGATCCAGGTTTCTACTTATATCTTAAGTAAATGTTCCATTGATGTAGGCACTGATCATATGATGTTTGATTGTTCTCTTCTTCCTGTCTATTTGTCAAATTCCTAAATATGCTGATATGGCATAACTTAAGTTATATGCTGAAATGGCATTTAAGTCATGCATCCTAACTTAAGTTATATGTCAGATTGGCTTAACATCTTGGAACCTCAACCAAATTCCATCTACACTAGATAAAATTTCTAAAAAACATAAGTGAAGGAAAAAAGAAAACCTGCTAAAGAATTGAATTGCAAGCTGCGAATTGAGATTGGATGCCAAGTTCGTCAACTAAAGAATCATGCAATCAACAGGCACCGAAAGTTTCTACTGTGTATGTCTTATCTAATAGAAAGTGAAGCTTCGGTTGTCCATCTCAGATAATGCCACAGAATATACATATGCTTGTTTGATATTGAACTTTTCGACTAGATAATTATTCTTTTCAATTGGATGGTTGATTATTTGCTTCTTTTACACTTGTTGCTTCTTAATATGGATTACATTTTCTGCCCAAACAATTATAGCTGATGAAAGTAAGACTTAAGTAGGATACCACTCTCATGTTAAACCTTCTCAGCTCTACAATTTATAACCTATCAAGCAAGAGAACTTTGCTCTCAAGATTCACGTTCATAATCAAAATAAAGAGGTTCAGCAAGATTTGGAGTTATATAGAGGTAATCTGTTATGAATGGGACCCAACCATCTCAAGAGATGGCTGAGTCAGCACAGTCCAAGAGATGGGGCCAACAATATAAAAGAAGATAAAGATAAGAGCTGAGAAGGAAAATGAAGAGCAAGTCTCAATTACCAATTCAAAGTGGCACATATTTTTCTCTTTTGATTAGGTTCATTATTATCAGATTTTTCTACATATATCTCTCTTTTGATTAGGTTCATTGTTAGCATATTTTTCTCTTTTGATTAAGTTGATTAGGAAGCAGTCATAATCCACATTAGTAGGATTGACAATTTCAAATGCATACATGTATTTATTCCATTCATGAAGGGGAATAAGACAAGCCTTGATTTACAATTCTTATCTCTTCTCTCTAACTCTTGTCTCATCTCTCTCTCTATCTCTCCCCCTCTCCCTCTCCCTCTCCCTCTCCCTGTCACTAATCTGGAATTATCCAGATTAAGAAACAAACATCAACATAGGGAAGGAAAGGCACTCAGCCGCTCCTATTCCTATTCTACCAACATCTACCTCTTCAAACTACACATCAAAGGCCCTGGACCAGATCACAAGCAAGGCAATCAACATCTTTGGTATCAGAGCAGTTACGATCAACCATGGGAGAAGAACTACAGCAACAACTCCTTAATTTTTTGAAGGTCATGCAAGAAGATCGTGAGCAGGAGCGTATTGAACGTGCCCAAGAACGTGAACTGTTTGCAGCCAAACTTGAAGCAATATCCAAAGAGATTGAGGGGGTTCGACTACTCAGTCGTCCTCATGAGGAGTCCGGCAGCAAAGGCACTCGACCACCTCTTCCCATGGAGGAGTTGCCAAACCAGCCATGGCTTCTGCTGGACTGAAATACTGGTCATTACGTTAGGGGAGAACAACGTCCTGAAGAATTCATCCTTAGACTACCAGGCCACAATTATACAGCACCGCCTAGACCCCGATTTGAATTTCCTAGATTTGATGGTACTGGAGATTCCGCTTCTTGGCTATCATGTTGCGAATACTACTTCCGCGGCTTCCGCCATCATCAAATTCCAGATAGAGAGCGAATTCAAATGGTCGCCTTTAACTTGGAAGGGGAAGCACAAACTTGGTTTCGTTATTTTGAAAATCGCCACCCCGACATGACGTGGCCAGCATTTGCAAGGTATTTTTCCATCCGTTTTGGGCCACCGGATCAAGGATGAGAATTTGGAGATATTACCAAACTCACTCAAACAAAATCCGTGGCGGACTACCAAAGGGACTTCGAACGATTATTACCTCAAGCTGAGCACCTACCAGAACAGCACTTAACAGCCATGTTTGTAAGCGGATTGCAGCAACAAATAAGGGTGCATGTGAAGGCTCTCCAACCCACTTATCTCTTGCGAGCCATGAGTTTAGCTCGATTGTTTGAACAACAATACCCACCACCTAATCAACGAATCCAGTGATGGCAACAAAGTCCAGCTCCATTGCCTTCTACACAACCTCCAGCAAGACGATTCCCAGTCCAAACACTGTCAAATTCAGAGATGGCATCAAGACGAGCCCAAGGACTGCTTTCGTTGTGATGATCGCTGGACACCGGCACACAAATGCAAGAAGTTATTCTCAATTCAGATTGTAGATGAGGAAGTGGAGGACGAACATGGAACAATTAATTCTCCGGAAGATGATGAATCGTCAAAACCTCAACTCTCTTTGATGGCAGTCCAATGTATCCGACAACCACAAACCATGAGAGTAATTGAGAGCATTGAACAATGTCCAGTAAGTATACTTATTGATTCAGGAAGCTCTCTTAACTTCATTAGCAGCCACCTCGTCTATAAACTACGACTTCCTTTACTTTAAGGATGTGAAATCACAGTGGCTGTAGCCAATGGTTCAAAATTATGTGGAGTTAAGGTGAAAGGCCCGTCAATACTTTGGATAAATTCGGAAAGAATAGAGGCTGAATTTTTCATGGTTCCTCTTGGTGGCTTTGATGTGGTCTTGGGTGTTAAATGGTTGCAAACACTCGGACCCATACTATGGGATTTTGATATCCTTTCCATGCAATTTACAGTGAATGGTAGAAAGGTGCACCTTCAAGGACAAGAAACTCACACTCTCAACTATAGCATACACTCACTCGGTCATTCTTCATCCTCTTCACCAGATATCACCGCTATTATACAATAGTATGCTGATGTTTTTGTAGATCCAAAAGGACTCCTACCTGTTCGCCGCCATGAGCATCAGATTCACCAGAAAGCAGGAACAGAACCTGTAGTAGTTCGTCCATACCGATACCCATTCTTGCAAAAAGAAGAAATTAAAAATCAATGTGCAACCTTGTTGAAGCAAGGATTGATTCGACACAGCTCATCTCCATACTCTGCCCCGGTACTACTTGTCAAGAAGAATGATGGAAGTTGGCGATTTTGTGTGGACTACCGTGCTTTGAACGCGGTAACAATAAAAGATAAATATCCAATTCCAGTAATTGATGAACTGTTAGATGAGCTCCACGGCTCCGTCTTCTTCACCAAACTTGACCTAAGAGCCGGCTATCATCAAATCCGAATGCACCCTGACGGCATTGAAAAAACAGCCTTCCTAACTCATCATGGCCATTATGAATTTTTGGTAATGCCTTTTGGTCTCTCTAATGCACCATCTACTTTTCAGGCATTGATGAACGACATCTTTCGACCATGGCTGCGTCGCTTTGTCTTGGTATTCTTTGATGACATCCTCATCTACAGTCGGACTTGGAAGGATCACATCAACCATCTTACCCAAGTCTTTGATCTCCTTCGTCAACAACAACTCTTTGTAAAGCGACCCAAATGCATATTTGCTTCAACCTTTGTTAACTATCTTGGTCGTGTCATCTCCAAGGAAGGCGTTGCTACTGACCCTCTAAAACTACAAGCAGTGAAGGATTGGCCAATTCCATAAACTGTTCAGGAACTTCGCAGCTTCCTAGGTTTAGAGGGGTACTACAGAAAATTCATCAAGGATTATGGAACAATTACAGCCCCTCTAACAGCTCTACTAAAGAAGAACTCCTTTGCATGGAACGAACCAGCAGCAGAAGCATTCAAAAAGCTCAAAATATCCCTGACAACTGCACCAGTTTTAGCACTTCCTGATTTCTCACAAACATTTGTTATTGAGTGTGATGCAGCAGAGCAAGGAATAGGTGTTGTGCTTCAACAAGAAAGACGACCAATTGCCTATTATAGTCGTCCCTTAGCCAACAAGCACCGACATCTTCCAGCATAAGAAAAGGAGCTTATCGGTTTGGCTAAAGCCATTCTACATTGGAGACCATACCTATGGGGTGTCAAATTCATTGTAAGAACAAATCATTATTCTCTTAAATTCTTACTTGATCAAAAAATTATCACAGGACCCCAATAACACTGGGTTTCCAAGCTGCTCGGGTATGATTTTTCCATTGACTACAAGGCGGGCAAATTCAATCGGGCTGCATATGCATTATCTCGAAGAGGAACTACAGAACCTCAATTGTCAGCCATTTCTGCACCATTACCCTTCTTCATTCAAGAACTCCAGCAAGAAACAACAACAAATGCAACTATGCAAACAAAAATCCAAAAAACTATGGCAACACCTAAACCATCCTTGTGGACTTTGGAAAATGGTCTCCTTTGTTTCCGAGGTCACATTTATCTCTCTCCAGAATCCACACTTTGTAACAAGATTATAGAAGCTTTTCATAATGCAACACACGAAGGATATCAATAGACTCTTCAACGTCTACGGGCTGAGTTTTATTGGTCAGGTATGCGAAAAGTTGTACTCAATTTTGTAGCAGCTTGCAACATTTGCCAACTCCACAAACAGAACATCTCAAACCAGCTGGGCTTTTACAACCCTTGCCAATTCCAAATCAAATATGGGCAAATGTAACTATGGACTTTATTGACAACCTTCCAAAATCACATGGCAAGACAGTAATCATGGTAGTTGTCGATCGTCTCTCAAATATGGACATTTCATCCCGCTCACACATCCTTACACCGCGGTGACAGTGGTTCGCTCCTTCTTTGAAAATATAATGAAACTACATGGAATCCCATAGTCAATAGTGAGTGATCGCGACCCGATTTTTACTAGTTCTTTTTGGAAAGAATTGTTCAAACTTAATGGTGTCAAACTATGCTTTTCTTCGACCTATCATCCTCAATCTGACGGGCAAACAGAGGTAGTGAATAGAGGTCTTCAAATGTACTTGCGTTGCTTTACAAGTGACATACCGACCAGCTGGGTTCAATGGCTATCATGGGCAGAATACTGTTACAACACAGCATACCACTGAGCACTGAAAACTTCACCATTCCAAGCTGTTTATGGGAGGCCACCTCCTCGCTTAATTCCTTTCACCGCCGACTCAGCTCGCTTGCAAGCTGTTGATCTTGAACTTAACAACAGAGATCAAACCATAAACTTGTTGTGCAATAGGTTATTAAATGCCCAACAACACATGAAAGCTTCCTATGATAATAGGCGTCGAGAAGTACAATTTCAAGAAGGCGATTGGGTTCTACTACGGCTGCACCCATATCGTCAAATTTCCTTAGCAAGACGACGCTCCCAAAAGCTCACCCCAAAGTTCTATGGTCCCTTCAAAGTTATCAAACGCATTGGCCAAGTGGTGTACGAACTACAACTACCTCAATCATCAAAACTACACCTTGTGTTCCATGTCTCTTATTTGAAGAGATACAAAGAAGGTTCTTTTCCCATTGAACCAGTTTTACCCCCACCAACAAATGAAAGCTTCACTCCAGTTCCCCAAACAATCCTGGATACAAGACAGAACTCCAATGCACAAAACTACTCATTCACTGGCAGGGGCTATCACCAGTAGAAGCATCTTGGGAACGACTCAATGACTTCACTTTAAGGTTTCCCACCTTCGAGCTTGGGGACAAGCTCCTTTCCAAGGGGGGAGGTACTGTTATGAATGGGACCTAACCATCTCAAGAGATGGTTTAGTCAGCAATGTCCAAGAGATGGGGCCAACAATATAAAAGAAGATAAAGATAAGAGCTGAGAAGGAAAATGAAGAGCAAGTCTCTATTACCAATTCAAAGTGGCACATATTTCTCTCTTTTGATTAGGTTCATTATTATCAAATTTTTCTACATATATCTCTCTTTTGATTAGGTTCATTGTTAGCATATTTTTCTCTTTTGATTAAGTTGATTAGGAAGCAGTCATAATCCAGATAAGTAGGATTGACAATTTCATATGCATACATGTATCTATTCCATTCATGAAGGGGAATAAGACAAGCCTTGATTTACAATTCTTATCTCTTCTCTCTAACTCTTGTCTCATCTCTCTCTATCTCTCCCCCTCTCCCTCTCCTTCTCCCTCTCACTAATCTGGAATTATCCAACAATATAAAAGAAGATAAAGATAAGAGCTGAGAAGGAAAATGAAGAGCAAGTCTCTATTACCAATTCAAAGTGGCACATATTTCTCTCTTTTGATTAGGTTCATTATTATCAGATTTTTCTACATATATCTCTCTTTTGATTAGGTTCATTGTTAGCATATTTTTCTCTTTTGATTAAGTTGATTAGGAAGCAGTCATAATCCAGATAAGTAGGATTGACAATTTCATATGCATACATGTATCTATTCCATTCATGAAGGGGAATAAGACAAGCCTTGATTTACAATTCTTATCTCTTCTCTCTAACTCTTGTCTCATCTCTCTCTATCTCTCCCCCTCTCCCTCTCCCTCTCACTAATCTGGAATTATCCAACAATATAAAAGAAGATAAAGATAAGAGCTGAGAAGGAAAATGAAGAGCAAGTCTCTATTACCAATTCAAAGTGGCACATATTTCTCTCTTTTGATTAGGTTCATTATTATCAGATTTTTCTACATATCTCTCTCTTTTGATTAGGTTCATTGTTAGCATATTTTTCTCTTTTGATTAAGTTGATTAGGAAGCAGTCATAATCCAGATAAGTAGGATTGACAATTTCAAATGCATACATGTATTTATTCCATTCATGAAGGGGAATAAGACAAGCCTTGATTTACAATTCTTATCTCTTCTCTCTAACTCTTGTCTCATCTCTCTCTCTATCTCTCCCCCTCTCCCTCTCCCTCTCCCTCTCCCTGTCACTAATCTGGAATTATCCAGATTAAGAAACAAACATCAACATAGGGAAGGAAAGGCATCAGCCGCTCCTATTCCTATTCTACCAACATCTACCTCTTCAAACTCCACATCAGAAACTACACGTCAAAGGCCCTGGACCAGATCACAAGCAAGGCAATCAACATAATCATGTCTTCCCTATGTAAATTTCACTATCCTTCTTGATTTGTTTTTAACTTGTCTACTATTATTTACACATTGACCTATTTTTCTCACATTATTGCAGGTAGTTTTCTGTTCACCATTCCTTAGTTATCTATTTTGTTAATATAAATGACTCCATCTATACACATTAGTATTTTTGGGTAGGGTGTTCAGAAGTTTGTACTTTTGAGTCCATCATATTGTACTGTGACCATGGTTTAAAAAGCTACATTGAGCGAAACGGTCAATTTTTACCCTTTTCTTTTAAAAGCCCATACTGCTGCACTTGGATGTATATAAAATACTGGATTTATTGGTTGTATCGCTCAATACAAGCCTTGTACTGCACATACCAGGTCGGTACCACCAAGTACAAGCCCAATGGCTATTTTTTCAGTCATCAGGAATTTTTTTGTACCAGTTCCCAACGACTAAATCCATTGGGACCGGTTTTAAGGGGTTTGGGGAGCTATATAAAGCACCCAAATCCCTTATTTGACTCCTCCCACCACTCTCAATCCCCCATTCTCTCTTGGGGCCGGTTTCAAGGGGTTTTGGGGGCTAATTTATGCCACCTACCTTCTTTGATAGACTCCATTCTTTAGCTTTTAGGAAATTTGTATCTTGTTATTCAAACTTCAAGTTTTTTCCATTTGTAATCTATGGATATTTTCCAACAAATGAAATATATTTAACTATGAATTTGGACTTTGGAGACTAAAACGAGATGTTTCTACGCTTTATTAGTGTGTTATGGAGGTTTTGTACTCATTTTAATTGTTTAATCATTTAACTATAAATTAGAAGTTGAAAAAAGTGTGTACTAGATTGTATATGTGTTGGTACGGTATGGTACTGGTGCCGGCCAATTATTGAAATCAGTGCGGGTACAATAGTTTAAACCTTGATTGTGACTATCTAATAATGTTATGTACAGTAAATTATGGAGGTGTCAGCTAAGGGATCACAAATACCTTTGTTGCAGATTGCAAAGAAAGTACAGTATTATGGAAAAACCTCACTCTTTAGCATGTCTAACATTCCAGCCAACCTCACCCTTTCCCATCTCTCTCAAAGTGGGCTTTCTGTTGTATGCTGTTTTCACTCTCCTGTACAGTTACGGGTCCATGATGGTCAAGAAAAAGCCAAATGTAGAAGTGGAAATGGTAGAAGTGGAGTGATGGTAACAATGCACTTCTCAACCACCTATAAGTTCAGGTGATGAACTGGTGTGGGAGGTGGACAGTGACAAGTGCAACAACTAACAGAAAATGAGAACAAATCAACATCCATGTCAGCACTTGGAGGACATATAGAAGAGATGCAATCAGCTGGTCCATGTAATGATAGTGCCACACTGCCACTGGGTGTTGGCCTGTTGGGTGAGGGTACAACCAGTGGGCAAGGTGGTCCTTTACAGTATGGTTGTTTTGGGTCATTATTCCTTCTCAGACCTACCACTGCCCTCCCTTATTAGATATGTCTAACTCTTCCATTTGGCCTTGATGCTTTTTTATTTAGGCTGGAGATTGTGTCAATTCCCAATAACTTGGTTTGGGTTTTGGTTTTCTTCTTTATTGTAAGGGTGCTGTTGCCATGCAAAATAAGGAACCTTCATCTAATTTTGATTTACTCTTTCAAAGCAGATTGTAGCCTTCATTTCTATTTGTTTATGCTTTTCCTTGTTTTGGAATGGTTATATCTTATTTCCCTTTGCACGGGGCCAAAAAGGAAAGATGTTTTGCAACATTGCTGAATCTTTAGCTGATACAGGTTTTTACAG
This sequence comes from Canna indica, assembly GCA_034359265.1. Classification (NCBI taxonomy): domain Eukaryota; kingdom Viridiplantae; phylum Streptophyta; class Magnoliopsida; order Zingiberales; family Cannaceae; genus Canna; species Canna indica. The sequence goes on from CP136897.1 coordinate 22,119,577, forward strand.
TGCACTGTGATTATATTTCATGCACTATTAATCCAAAGAGAATTAATATTTTTTTAGCTCCTGAAGGCATTAAAGTTGCCTTAATAATTTGCAGTCTTATTGAGTAGATCTAATTAGTAGTTTTGCTAAATTCAGGTGGAGGATTTCCAAGAGAACGATGCTTCAACAGGACAGAGGGAAATTAGCCCTATTGCATTAGCACTATTGCTCTGGGAAATGGTTATCCAACTTCAATGGCATGCCAATATTTTTGAACAATCATAACCCATTACTTGATCTTAAGCAGGATCAGGTTTACTCGTGCTTGATTAGTGACTGTTTTCTGCTTAAGGCCGGTATGTTTGCTTTGATTCAGTTTGTTTCCATACAAGAAATAAGGCTTCAAGGACATGACCAATGTAAAATAAATATTTTTCATCTACAAGAAAGATAGTCAAATCAAGCTGCTGTTCTTTGTTGATGTGCTCTATAATAATTTCATTGGTACTGATTGTCTGATTCATTGCAAGAGAACAGATATATTTTACAATTTGTGTAGCTCCCTGCAATGTGTGGTTGGATGCTAGGTATTTTATGACAGGATGAAATCTTAACATGCATGTATATTCTCACACAAGATAACCTCAGTTCTCCATCAGAAACATGCTTGAATAAACGTTTGTATATACTTAATGAAAATTAAGCAAACTAGTCATTTGGATTCATCTAGGATATAATAACTTTAGTACATTTACATCTTTGTAAATCAATTAAAAAAGTAGCATAATTAGCCTCAGAACCGGAGGAACAAAGGATTGAAGCAGTAATCTTGGTTTGTTGCATCCATAACAGGTGCTGTCAATCCAGAATTCAAGTAAGAGTTCTGCAAGTCTTCCAGTTTCAAGTCCATAAACCATTCATTGTCTTCTTTCTTAGATATCTGAGTCATCTGAATTTGATCTGCTTTGCATGTACTCACAGCTTCCATTCCAGTAGAAGCCTGGGGAATGTATGATGCTCCTAGTTCATTGAAATCTGGAAAACCAACTTCGTTCTCTACGTCAGATTCAGTTGTAGTCTTGAAGCTATCTGACCCTGAGTCATCCACTGAATCCATAGCATCTCCAAGAGAGGCTGCCTCTTTGTGCTGCTGCCGGATCTTCTCCCAGGTATTCTTCTTGTTGTACAATCGGCAAAGCACCCAATCATCCAACTGCACACGCATGCATAGAATTCTTTCATCAGCATTGTTAACATACCCAATTTAATAGAAACATTTGTATTATCATATGAGATTTCTAGTTGCATATTTGCGTACCCTTAGGCTACCCTTGTTAGGGCTGCGGTTTGCATCAGCTAGCCTGTACTCATGCATGATCCAATCAGTCTTCACTCCTTTCGGTGCCTTGCCAGAATAAAAGACCAAAGCTTTCTTAATCCCCACAGTCCTGTTGCTGCCCTTCGGTGAGATCGGCTTATCAGCACCAGTTGCCTTCCAATATCCCTTCCCGGCAGCCCTGTTAGGCCTAGACCCGTTTGGGTACTTCCGGTCACGAGGGGTGAAGAAGTACCACTCTCTCTGCCCAAACAATGCCTTATCTGCGCATATATGTCATGTGATTAGTACATGTTTGAGGATTAAATTTGAAGCATATCACATGTGCATGTTCTATCATTTTATGTGCATGCAGTACCTGGTAGTTCCCAAGGGTCGAACTTGTAGAGATCAATCTCAGCAATGATGGGCACAGGCAAGTTCTGCAAGGCTGCCTTCCGACAGAGGTAGTGCACGACGAGCTCTTCGTCGGTGGGGTGGAACCGAAACCCCGGTGGCAGGTTGAGCTCGGCCTCGGCATCTCTTACTCTTCCCATCGTCTTCTCCACTCTCAAACTACACCGGGTTGTCTACTTAATTCCTCAGATGGAAGTCAAGAGTAAGCTCTTCTATTCTTCTCTCCTGTTCTAATGCTTACAAATGTAACAAATGCATCGATGTATTGAGCACGGATAAATGCTGTGAGATTTTTCTCGTGGTTGATCGACAAGATTTCTAGGACATGGAAGGAGTGGTATATATAGATCCTAACCGGGGCTTTTTGTGGGCCAGCACACCTGGGATCCAGGAAACTTCGTGTGGCATCCTTTCTGGTCAAAGGCGGCCGACTACAATGGTCAAAGTGGTGGAGACTTGTCCGCATAAACTCACCTCCATGCAGAATTCCGGTAACATTACATATATTCTTACAAAAGGAAAATGAATTAAACCTTTTTTTATTTACATCGTGTTATTCCTAAGACTCCAAATTTTCTGCCTTTCCTATAGGGGTGCCTAATCGGTTTAATTCGAACCGAGCCAACATAAATCGAATCAAACCGAATTTATTTGAAATGAAAATCCAAACCAAAAATCAAACCGACTATGGGCTGAACCAAACCGGATGAAATTCGGTTCGATTTTGTAATTGGACCGATTGAATTTAATTGTTTTACTAAAATAAAATGTAGACTTTGTTGTTTTAGCTTGTTTAAACGAAAAAAATTATTATTTCATCACTAATAAATCATCAAGTTCATTTGAAACGCACATGATATACATCAATATCAAAAAATAACACAAACATCAACTAATTAATCAAATAACAATATTATAAAATTTTTCAAACATCGTAATAAAAAATATTAAGTCATTTATGGATCATGGTAAAATTTAACAAAACAAATTAAATAAAGTAATTTTTTTAATTTTATTTTTTGATTTGGATCAATTCCAAGTGGAACCAATTTTTCTTATTCGGTTTCAAAATTGAGCTTGCCCGGTGACCCGACACCCCTACTTTCCTTCACTATTTTTCATCATTTAAGTTTTGGAATATGTTTTATTTGTTTATATACTCTTTATTGAGCTCAGAATCTGTTTTCCTTGAATTATGCGGGCCTTTTCATAATTTTCTCCGAAAAGGTGCCTTTTAGATGAGATTAGCGTTTTAATTAATTATCGTGCATTAAATTAGTGGGAAAGTACACACGGAAAACCAGATGAGGCGAGGGTAATTAATTGAAAAGAAGTGATTAATAATAATGGTATTAATTGTGTACAACAAGAGAAAGGTTGTCATGATGTGACAACAATGCATTCGATCCATTGAACCTGGAAAAGACGAGAAGAGTGTGGGGAACGGTTCATGACCTTAATTAATGGGATTTCCCAAATCCGAAGAGGCGGTGATGTACTGATGTAACTCTCGCCCGGGGAATGGGATGCAACGATGCCTACTTGTACAGAAATTTGGTTCAATTTGAACTTTATTTCAATTTGGTTCTATTAAATTTAAATTTAAATATTTTAGTTTGATTTTTTCACCAAATTTTTCTGTCATTTTTTTTATTTTATTTTATGATTTTCTTATATTTTACTTAAAAATAATTACCATACCTTACACAAATTTATAATTTTTTACTTTGAATTTTAAAACTATGTGATAAAAATATAATTAAATATAAAAATTATCTTAAATATAATTAGAATCTTTACACCAACGAAAACGGATTAGGGTGGTAGAATTTATGTACTTGAACAAGAAAGGGGAAGGAATAATTTTTTGGGTCACATTAATGTTTTATTAGAATATTGAGTAATAATAAATTATCAAATATTAATACTGAAAATTAATACAATAAATAAGTTCATATTGAATTTTAATGATCCATGCATCAGAATCCTCAATTTCACCATGTAATCAAGCGAATCAAAATTTTGATGAGAAATGCTAAATTTTTCTTAATTAACGTGCCAAATAATTTTTCTAATACTTACGTGTAATGCTTATGATTGTAGATGAAATTATCACTCGTGTCATTGTGAGTGATTAGAAAAATTATTAGATTAATTTTTAAGAGGATATAACAAAACTCAATTTTAATACGTTATCAACTGCAAACGCTGGAATTATTACCAACTTTTATAATATACGTTAAATTTGATAAACTTTAAAATTTGAATTATATTTACAAATTGTTGACAAAATATAAATTATTTTTAAAATAATTAATAAACTACTATTTGTTAAATTTGAATCATTACGTCATATCATCCCAGGTTCATTGAGTTCCACCTTATCAGGTATATATATATATATATACACACACGGTGAACAAAAATCGAACTGATCCGAAAATTTAATTCGGATTGGATTATTTAAACAATTCGGGTCTGAATTTTAGGAATTTTATATCTCTTATTTGGGTGAGGTCGAATCAAATGAAAACCTTGATATACCCAACCCGACGCAATCCGAACTGAATGTATGGAAGGGCAAAAATTGTGTCCCTTGGAGAGCTAGAATTAAAATGGTTAATAGTATCAGCTGATGAATAGTTAGCAAAGAAAAATAACTCTTCCAGACTTGAGAACAATGTTCTTAAATTCATACTGGAGCTTGAATCAGATGACCTTGGCTCAACTAGTCAATAAAAAAAAATAGAAATTTGGATTATTATGCTTATTAGGGTTGGATCTTGATCTTATTCAGATTAATCGGATTGAGCCCCTAAATCTTATTCAAATAGGGTCCAGTGGTATTAGAGTTTCATTATTTGAGTTCGAATTATTCGGATCGGATTGAATCAAAATCTGACCCGACCCGGCCGATGCTTATATATATATATATATATATATAACCCATTTGATAAAGAATGCTGACAATGAATGCATTAAAATTAGATAAAATTAATGAAAATGATCCGAACTTTGACGTTTTTAACAAATATGACTCATTCTTTTATTTGAAACAAATATATATTTCAACTTTTGAAATTATTATAAACAGAGATCTAACGAGAGTCTATAATTGTTATAATTTCAAAAGTTAGAATACGTACATATTTGTTTCAAATAAAAGAATGTGTCATATTTGTTAAAAACGTCAAAGTTCGGATCATTTTTGTTAATTTTTCTTATTTTTTTTAAATCTACCGCGTAGGATTAATGATGACGTGACATCCTAAATTTAAAAAATAATTTTTATGTGTTGACGTGATGTTACGTCAACCCATAACGAATAAATAAACAGAGATTTAATTAATGAGAGTCTATAATTATTATAATTTTAAAAATTAAAATATAATATTTATTTTAAATAAAAAAATATTTATTAAAAACGTCAAATTATTTTCATTAATTTTCTCTTAGGACGTTCCCCCCCCCATCTGTCATGGGATGCCACCGTGGACGCACAGCACAAGCAAATGCCTGCACCGCATCCGCCTGCACGTAGTGGCATCTGGGCCTCGATGTTGACTTGTTGTCTCGCATTTTACATATTTATATTTCTTTTCTCCCCCTTCGGAAAGAAAGCCTGTGTTTTCACGAGGGTCTCTTTCTTCTTCCGCAAGCAACTAGTGCTTGGCGGCTGCTCCGAGTCCACTCGACTCGTGAGTCGTGACCCTGGACCCTGGTGGCCATAAAAGGAGCCGTATCTGCTGTACGTCGCACTACAGTGTCGAAGAGAACAGAAAAGTCGTGCGATGTTTATTAAATGCGGCGGCAGCCACATTAGACGATTTTGTAACTGGGGACTTGTCCACGCACCCACACTGTCCTTCTCCGGCACATGCCAAAATGAGTTCTTAAAATAAAACATTTTTTTATCTACTCTTTATATATAATCATTAATGATGCAAATATTAAAATCGTTAATATAATTGTACTGAATAATAATAATAATACATCAATGTTTTGCTTCATTCTTGTTCATAATTATAGCCCAAATATATCAGTATTTTGTTTAATACTAGTGTATAGAAGTTTATACTAGTAAATAGTAATTAGCCGTATCTGCTGTAGTATTATAGAAACTACGGATGATTTTTGCCCTCGAACTATTGAGAATAGGGTAAAAATACCTCTAAATTTTATTTTATTTTCGATTTTTTACCCTTAGACAAATAAAAATCGTTGACAAATATTTTTATTTTGGACGGAATATTCAGTTGGCAAACAGTACTAATGGCTTCCAATCACAAACCGACACGTAGGACATCAGATGACACACTCTCTCTCTCATAATCAGCAATAAATAATAAAAAAGATTAAAGATGATTTTTGCCCTCGAACTATTATAAATGGGGTAAAAATACCCCTAAACTTTTTTTATATATCAATTTTTATCCTTAGATAAACGAAAATTATTACAAAATGCTCTTATTTTGGACGGAATACCCAGTTGACAAACGGCACTAACGACACCCAATCACAAGCCGACAAGTAAGACGCTTGGATGACACACTCTCTCCTAGTCAACAATAAATAATAATAATAAACTAAATTAAATTTCTAGTGTGGCAAAAAATTTAAAGATAAAACATAATACTTCCATACCCTAACACACATAAACCCTAAATCACTTACATATTTTGCTCATAATAGAAAATAAAGCAAATAAACCGACAAAAACATATTAACTAAACACTACTTATCCCGAACTTTCTGCATTTGTAATACACATTGCTTGGGTTCAAAGCAGATCAACCTAATTGCCTCTAATCTACAGTGACAAAATCTCATACTTTCAGCAACAAGCTATGTTAGGGCTACGGGGGAGGAGTTAATTTTATGAACTTTCGTTTTAGGGGAGAAAGAAATTAGGAGCATATTTTTTTTTAAATTTTTTTGTCACGTTAGAAATGTAATTTAATTATTATTATTATTTATTGTTGATTGTGTGAGAGAGTGCCATCTAGCGTCCTACGTGTCGGCTTGTGATTGGACGCCATTAGTGTCGTTTGTCAACTGGGTATTCCGTCCAAAATAAGAATATTTTTAAATAATTTTCGTTTGTTTAAGGGTAAAAACCGATCAAAAAAAGGTTTAGGGGTATTTTTACCCCATTTCCAATAGTTCGAGGGAAAAAAAATCACCCTTAACCTTTTTATTATTTATTGCTGACTGGGAGAGAGTGTGTCATCTGGCGTCCTATGTACGTGTCGGCTTGTGATTGGAAGCCGTTAGTGTCGATTGCCAGTTCGGTATTCCGTCCAAAATAAGAATATTTTTCAACGATTTTCATTTGTATAAGGGTAAAAATTGAAAAAAACAAAGTTTCAGGATATTTTTATCCCATTTTCAATAATTCAAGAACAAAAATCACCCTTAACCTTAAAAACTGAGATCATGCTTTGGAACTTCTTTTGAGGAGACTAGAAAAAGATATTGAAGCTAGATAGGTGCTAAAATATTTGTTTCATTATTAGAGTTTACCTTCTATTGATGACTCTTACAATTTTACCTTTTATTTTATGAGCTTCAGCAATCAGCATTCACTCGTCCTCTCTTAAGTTCCATAGTCGATCAATCTAGTAAGAAAATAGATGCTCCTTGTGGACCCTGCAACCTATGGAAGTATGAGTAAAAGCCCCCTTATTTTTACTTGACGATATAGATGATAATTAATTTGATTTATAAATCAAGCTAGTGTTGTAAGCCTTAGTAAGCTAATACTTGTCATGTTCAGGAATGAGAAGTACACAGGTTTCCAATCCAGCTTTTTCAGGGCTTGATCTTATTTCAAATTCCACTTATAGAAATTCAGCTCCAACACATTGACTCGATCCAACAGGTGACCTCATCACTGATGTGGAGATGATATTTTTGTTTCTTTTTGACTGATTTGAATGGACCATGTTTTGGTGACACAATCTTAGGTATTGTGCTTCAATATAGTATTTTAGTAGCATGTTGGATTAAATTATACTAGGATATATAGTATTTTTTATGAGGTTGGTAGGTAATATTAGGGGTATTATATCACAAAATTAGGATTAATCATCTTCCATGAGTATTTTCTATGTTTCAATGTCTACAATTGGATTTTTTTTTTATGTTCTAATTTACCATGTCAACTATAATCTATTATATTTTTTGATGGCCCATTTAAAACTTAAAAGCCTACCACAGCATTCATGTAATCATGTTCATATATATCATGTCTAAATTTGGTACCTAAAGTATAAAAGAAAAAGCTTTGGTGTATGTAGGATCATTCTCTTTACAATTAGTACAACTTTGCCACACTTCTAATTCAAAGGAGAAACTTGTGCAAGGCATGTCAAGGATGAGGACATTAAATCCCCCACAAGGCAGTCATTAGTACTGAAGCTTCCATCTCTAGTGACTTAGAGACCTTCAGTTCATTTCATTAAAGTCATGCTGAAATAGTATTATGGTGAGAGGAAAAAGAAAAAGGTGATAAAATAGTTAACATTGGGCTCAATTAATTAGGGACCAAATCCCTGTAGGCCCAGTCCATCCTGATCTGAAATGGACCAACTAATCTTTAACTCTTTGGAGACATGAAGCTCTTAACAAGAATAGCAAAAGCCAACAGCATGATATCTATATATCTTGGTTTACATCTTTGTCATGCCATTTCATTTTATCCCCTTTTGAGTTGTGAAAAAATACATATGGCATTTCTAAAGTTGCTTATGTTCATGATAAGCCAAAAGAAGATTGAAACTATCTTTTCACTGTTGCAAGTTACTTGGAAGCTTCTTGCTCTCCCCCTGTCAACTCTCCTTTAAGCTGTAGTCAAGACCTTGTCCAATGCCATGCTTGATGAATGCCACTGGCCAAATTTACAGTCTCTTTTAGCAGCATGGATGCTTCAGGAGAATAAGACATATTTCCACCTAAGGAAGAACAAGCATCTGTGTCAAGCTGAGTTAGAATGCACATCAATCTGCACTTTTACCACAAAGTGAAAGCAAAGTAGCAAGCCAGGTCTATATTGAGTGTGCAAAAGCTTAACTAGTGCATAATAATACTGAGGCATTAACTTAGAACATGTTTTATAAGCTCTCCACTAGCTTAAATAACTAATGGAGTGTTATCCATTCATTAAATTAAGAAGATTCAAACTCCCTTGTGGTTACTACTTACTTCTTCTTTACTTTACAGTTTTTCCAAAAGCTTGTGCACTTTTGTTATTAGTCTCTCAGTTTGCTTTTGCAAGATATTGCAAGATTTCTGACAGCTCATATTTGGCTGATACTGAGTTGCAAATTAATTGTGCGCCATTAACTTCATCATTATTTTCTTATTATGTATTCATCAAACTCAATGAATTTAAGAAAAATGATGATGCTGATCCTGATTTGAAGATTGATTAATCTCCTCATTTTCAAGCCTCTAATTAATCATCAGGAAGGATTAACTTATCTCACAAGCTTTCCAAAATCTTTAGCTTTGACTTCTTCTGAGTTTTGACTCATTTGTTTGTAGATAGATAGCCTTTGACTTCTCACATGTACATCTAAACATATCCTACTTAATTGCTGTTGTTACCAATTCTTATCAACTATTGTAAGTCCTACTAAAATGATGTCAAGCATGCAACTTGAAATTGATTAATGATCACCAAAACCACATCAATCAAGGTCAACCAATAGACCACGGCAGGAAAGCTACTATTTGACTACGTACTAAACTTCATTCAATGCTTGAGTAAGATGACAAACTACAGTTACAAAGTTACCAGGTTTTTAAGCTGCAGTCAAAGCAACCTTAATTAGCTGTACTGCATGCAAATATAGATGTGAGATCAAAGAAGATATATATGTATAATTAATGATGAAGATGATCTTTTATTTGGCATTAGTGTGACGAGTGAACTTTGACCAGGATGATTCCTAGGGAGGTGTTCAAGATTTTGAGTTATGAGTTTTTTTTCTTCCTTATATAAGTTTCTTATTTTCCATGCATTTTCTAGCCGTGCATTCTTAGCCATAAAAGTTCCTTGAACAAGAATGTGGTTGAAAAATTCTAAGTTACTTGTAGTGTTCGCCTAGTGAATTAATTAGGAAATCAACATTATCAATAGGGTGTCAATGTCCAATTTGTAAACGATTAAAATAAATTTTAATCTAAGATCGATTTTATTCTACCAGATTCATCTAATCCAATTTAATTTCATTAAGTTAATTAAGAAATCATAATGTCTTCATAATCATTCTCATGACCATTATTTCTCAACGGTCAAGTATCAATTAGTACATATATCAGTAAAAAATCATGTATTGGCGTGAGTTTAACTTTTTCAAAAAATCGATAAATCGGTGTTCGGTGCTAGTTGGCGTCAGTTTCCAAATGAAAATCAGCACCTAGTGTTGTCCGATGTCGGTTATCTAGCACTATCTAGCGTCGTCTAGCGCCAATTTTGTTTTGTAGTTTCCAAATGAAAATGATCATCGATTTTTTTTTCATATTGAATTATTGAGATAGTCTTTATTTTCTTCTAAACTAGTTGCTAAAAAAAAGGGTTTAATCACCTACTTTACTTGGATTAATTGCTTATCTACATGCCCTAATTATTTATTTTAGAAACAAATCCATAAGAAGAAGGTTAGGCATATTTGTAGTTACATCAAAAGGTGTTGAATGCAAGAACCATGCATATATATTAGCATTTAACATCCCCAATTATTTAGGGTGATTTTTGTAACTTCTTCTTGGTAGAAGAATAGATTTGGCATTGATTGTGACATACTTTGTATTGGCATATGCTGATGTGGCTCAACATTAAAATGCTTAGCTCAGAATTTAAGGTTGCCTGTTGCTCATGGCAGACAAAAGAAATTGATGGATAAGCTTTACCATGCATTTTCATCTGCATGTTTTCTTGAACTAGCTAGGATTAGTTTGTCCAATTAGAGCATGTGTGCCCTTTATGGGAAATTGATTCAAGCCCATATATACATGTTTGATGTTTCATCCATCAATACACATGCCAAAGTTCTCCATGAAGAGGAATTAAATCAATGGAGCCTTCATCCTTAATTAAGAGGTTAATTAATCCAAGTTGTTATTGCATGAAATTGAACTACTAATACGGTTGGGACATGTTTATTTCATTGGATAAACGATGGACTAATATTCATTATTTATTTAGTGCGAAGAAGTTAGAAATAGAAGAATATATAATTGATATTATATCCAATGTACATCGAATAAAAAATATTCTTATCCGATACTCTCTCATTTATTATCCAATTCTATTTTATTTTATCCAGTGAAGCAAACATACCGCTAGGGCATGTTGGCTTCAATTCATAGGATAATTATATGTTTGCTTCATTGGATAGGATATGATAGGATAGAATAGTAAATGAGAGATGATTGAATATAAATCTTTTAAATCCGGTGTAGATCGAATATCATATTAATTTTATATCATTCTAATCCTATTTCTTTTCTAATCAATGCACTAAATAAATAATGGATTCAAATTCATATCTTATTCTATCTCCCTTAATCCTATGAAGCAAACAAACACTTAGGACATGTTTGCTTCATGGATTAAGCAAACAAACACTTAGGACATGTTTGCTTCATAGGATAAGAGAAGATATGTTAAGATATGTATTAATATATATTGTCTGTTTAGTGCATGAATTAGAAAAGATTGTGAATAAAATAATATAAATTTAAAAAATTTATATTAAATTCTTTCCTATTTATTATTTAATTCAATCTTATCTTATTATATTCAACGAAGCAAACGTACCATTATATATATAAAGTATGAAAAGTATAAGTCAATGTTATATTGTCCTAATCTATGATAGCAACAATAGAGAAGGATAAGTGTCCATGGCAACTTCCTCTTTCTTTGTTTGTTTGTTTTCTCGTGAGAGATAATGATGGGAATGTTTTAAAAGCATTGTGCTCTTCAATTCCTTTGGCTAACCTTCACGTGCGGATTACTCCTACCATTAGGATATCCAAAGTGAATGTATCCTTTTTGCATTGTCTTATTGCTCCTAAGAAGTATAACATGCTAAATTTTCTTTCACTTTTAGGCGTGTCGATATTTATTAATTAGGGTTCATTTTTTTTAATTAAGTGTCTTAAATGAAGTATATTTATTTAGATATCCATGTGCGGGTTTAAGAATGACAACACATAGGAAGGGATAGGGATATATATTCTTTTACATACCAATCAGCGTATGTCTCAAGATGAGACGAGGAGTAGTGGAGCACCTTATTTTGACTAGCTCCATAGAATAACTATTCATCATTAATTAGAATGTTTAAGTTGTAATTTATGATAGTATAATTATCAAGTTTTATTCATCAAAAATTTCACAAACGCACTCCCTAGTGGAATTAAATTGAAATATTACAATCTCTTCTACTTAAGAGTTGACGTTCTAGTTAAGATCCAAGACAACTCCAATGACATGTGAGACCCGACTGGTGAGCTCCCCTAAGATCTCAAACCAATCCCATTCTCAAATAAGCTCCCTTGTATCAATGTAGGCTATGCATTGAGATTTTTCTATCCAATATCTAAACGATATGGGGTGGGATAGCCCCATTCAATGTAGGTAAGGGCAAGTCTAATTTGGGTGGTCAAGATTGTCATCCCCGAATAACGTTGGATATTTGTAAATTACTAAATAGATATTTAGTTTTAGGGGAATGAAAAATTAAGTGAGATTTTGATTGAATTCTCATAAGGTGAAGTGCAACGGAAGTCTTATAAGTTCTACATTTTTTGGATTTCAATCCTTTAAGTTTCGTTTGGAATTTTTAGTTATATATGTTTGCTCCGTAGTACAAATTTGATCATATCCATAACGGTCCGTTAACTCTCCGTTCACGTGAACATAACGTCATCTGTTTTTTCAGACGTGGAGGTTAAATCATACACGTGGCGATTCTTTAAATGATGCGGCATTTTTAAGAGAGTTGTTTTCGATGGAGACAAAGGGGGGAGTTCGGGGGTTGGGTTTTTGGGCTGATTTCTTTTTTCTTTTTAGTTTTTTTCTTGAAAATATTGTCGTTTAAAGAATTGTCATGTGTACGATTTAACATCCACGTATCGATATTCAAATATTGGTCTCATAAAGAAATCACTAGCATTCCTAATAATAATGAGTGCATTACATTATACTCATCAACCGTTTTGAATGAAGATCTAAACTTGTGCCCTAATCTACTCAAGAAGTACTTGGACCAACCTAATTAAGCATGATAAGAGCCTGCACCAAATTAAAGTACTACTTGCAATGCTACTTTTCAAGTGTGTACATGAGGATGACATCCACTTATAATTCATGTCCCTCTTTGTGGCTTTCCACGTCTTCATTTCCTCTCCTCTCCTCTCCATGATTAGCTACTTACAAGCACTAATTATAATCCATGGGTTGTCAACATCCAAACTAATTGAATCGTTGAGATTATATTTATTGTAAGATTTTGCCACAATCAAGCATGGGGCATGTATTATTCTCTCATTGGTTGTCAATGTTGTTTCATATTATTCATTCTCTAAGCGATCCATTTGACTCGAGTTTCTTACACTAGCTAGGATTGGTAATCCATTTTCAGCAAATAAGTCATGTATTTTTTCTTTTATAAATTATAGAATGTTTGCTTTTATTTGCTAAAAATATGTTTTTTTCTTGTAAGAGGCATGCATGCTCTTCGTATAGAGGCATGCATGCCCCCTTCCTTGCAGGGGAGGATGCTCGTCTTCTGCCCCTCCTCCTTCACCTTCGCTAGGGTCGGGTGGGTTGAGGCGAAGTGGGGTAGTGAAAACAGAGGCTGCTTCGCCTCTACTAAGGTTGGCGTCGGTGAGGTTAGGGCAAAATGTGCTAGTGATAGTGTTGGTAAAACAAGGCAAAATGGGTCGACTTGATGACTTTTCCTTGAGTCGCGGTTAAAAGAAGCTCGCATAATATTGATTTTTGAATTAATTTTTCATATTTCTGAATTCAATTAATTATGCCCGCTTAATTTTTGAATTTTATTTCCCCTCTATTTTATTTTGGGAATTAATTATGTCTGCTTAATTTTCATATTTGATTCTTCGTTCATTTTATTTTGGTAATTAATTATGCATACTTAATTTTTAAATTTTTGAATCCAATTGGTTATGTATCCTTGATTTTCAAATTTTATTTTCACATAATTATTTATTTTAGTTATTAATTATGTGTGCTAAATTTTCAAATTTTGAAATCAATTAATTATGCATACTTAAATTTCAAATTTTATTTTTCTGTAATTAATTATTTTTGTAATTACTTATGCGTGCTAAAATTTTCAAATTTTCGAATCCAAATAATTATACACCTTAATTTTCAAAGTTTACATTCCCATAATTAATTATTTTGATAATTAATTATGTCTGCTTAATTTTCAAATTTCCAACTAATTAATCATGTCTTCTTAATTTTTGAACTTTATTTATCATAATTAATTATGTCCGCTTAATTTCTAAATTTTATTTTTCTTTCATTTTATTTTAGCATATTCTTAATTTGTTATGCATATTTACTATATAAGACAACTATTATTTAATTATATTTGCTTAATTTTCAAAATTTTGAATGCAATTAATTATACATGTTTAATTTTCAAATTTTATTTTCCCTTCATTTTATTTTGAATTAATTATATCTGCTTAATTTTTAAATCCAATAAATTATGACTGCTAAATTTTTAAATTTTATTTGTCCCTCATTTTTTAGGCACCTTATCTTCTTAAGTTTTCAATCTAATAACTTATTATGCATGCTTACTCTATATAACAACTATTAATTAATTATGTCGATTTAATTTTTAAATTTTCAAATCTTATTAATTATGCATGCTTAATTTTTGAATTTTATTTTTCCTCCATTTTATTTTGATAATTCGTTCTGCTTCACCTAATATTTTAAAATTTTTATTGACCGGCAAGATGACAAATATTTAATTGGTAGTTTTTCAATTACTTTTACGTAACATCAAATTTTTTCTTCTTCTTATTTTTCAATTGGACAACACGATAAGCTAGTATATATATAAGCAATATTCAAAAATATCATGTGACATTTAAAATGAAGTTTGACTGACATAACAATTTTAGATTTTTTTAATCATATTTATTTAATTTAAATAATTTTAAATATGATTTAATATACTTTTCTTTTTTATATATATTTAATTATTGTGCATTATTATATGATTATTAACTTTAATCGTAATTGTCAATTTAAATTTATTTAGAATTTAAATTAATTTTTATATTTAAATATGATTCAGTATTAATGAAGTCCACGTCTACTCAACTTTGCATTTTTTGAATATTTCGTAATTTTATGAATTTTCAAATACAATCTTAAATTATTGTGCATTATTATATCATTAATATTAGTTGTAATTATGACTGTCAATTTAAATTTAATTAGAATTTAAATTAATTTTTATATTTAAATATAATTGAGTAACTAATGAAGTCCACGTCTCCTCAACATCATCCACAATTAAATTCATCTCTTTAATTGCATGCAAATAATTTTATCACTCTCCCAAGTCTCACCTCTCTTTACATCTTTATATTCACTTAATTAGCTTCAAATGAGAGTAGATAAAAAAAGTGCAATATTGAAAATTGAAAAAAATTCTTACTCTAACTATTATAAATTTGTAATGATGATCAATATTTAATATATTTTTTTCAAAATTTAATCTTTCACTTGTTGATGAAGTATAGTAGTAAACTGCTTTGAAAATTGATGTTGCCATTAAATCAAACCCTATTATTAATAATGGATTTGAAATTAATTTATTCTATTATGTTTATTATTCATAATTATTTTAATTATTTTATTAATATAAAAAAATAGAAAATAGAATCAAACTTAAATATTAAATTTTAATATTTTCTTCTCATTATAAATAATAATAATATAATCATGTGTTAAAAAATATTAGGTGAAGCAGGGGATTAATATTAATATTAATATAAAATATAAATAAACATATAAGTTAAATATGATTGGATATTTATTAATATTAAAACTTATTTTATTTATAATGAGAAGAAAATATTAAAACTAATGCAATTTATATAAATAACCTGAAAATTTTAATGTTTTGTCGCATTAATATTTTTTTTCATTATTATTTAGATGTCATAATATAATCCTGTGTTAAAAAAAATTGATATTCAAATTTAACGATTAAAAAATATTATTTTTTGCTATTATTACATAAAATTTAAATATTAAAAATGGATTTCAAATAAACTTATTTTATTAAGGTTTATTATTTTTCAGGTTATTTGTATAAATTGCATTAGTTATAATATGCTTCATTTTTTTATCAATAGGAAAAAAATAAAATATATAAAAAACGTAAACATTAAAAATACTATCATTATTAGGTTGGAAATTATTGTTATCATTACATTAATAATATTAATAATGATTTCGAAATGATTATATTCTATTCTGTTTATTTTGTAAATTATTTTATCAATAATTATAAAATATAAAATATAAATAAATATATAAGTTAAATATGATGAGGTATTTATTAATATTAAAACTTATTTTATTTATAATGAGAAGAAAATATTAAAACTAATACAATTTAAATAAATAATCTGAAAAATTTAATGTTCTGCCGCATTAGTATTTTTTATTGTATTTTTCTAAGATCTAAATATATTAGGAAGATTTGTAATGAATACGTTATTGTAGTTTAATATTTAAATCTTATTGAAATTGATGCAGACAAATGAGAAAAAATATTATTGTTAAACGTGACATATTAAATAATTTACATATTTGTAATGAATACTTTATTATAATTTAATATTTAAATTTTATTGAAATTGATTCAAACAAATGAGAAAAAATATTATTATAAAACGTGACACATTAAATAATTTATAATTAATTATTTTACATTGGAATTGATGTATAAAAATGAAAAAAATATATATGAAATTCAGAGCTTGATCCACGTGGATAATTTCTACTTTTGACACGGAGCAAAAAATGATTGTTACGATTTGACTTTTAAGTAGATATAGATAATTTACTTTGCACTCTGCAAATATTATTATAAGTGCAGCAGTGTAAATTATATTGGCATGTTTGGTGCAACTAAAGTGGTCATAAATCTATTTACAAACGATCAAATAGTCCCTGTGATAATTGTATTCATGAATATAATTTCTAATAAGTTTAATTGCTACTTTTGTCTTTTAGCAAAAATATTAATTCATTTTTAATTATGTGCATTTCATAATATTAATTCATTTTAATTATGTGCATGTCATGTTAATCTTTAAGCAAAAAAGATCAACAAATTGATAATTTAGAGTAAATTTGTCGGAAGATATGCGGGCTACAATTCTAATCACCGTCTTTAAATATTTTGACTTAATTAGTCAATATTATAATTAGTTAACATAACTAGTAGTATTTAAATCATTAATATTGTATTTTTTATGTCATAAAGAGAAAATGAAATATTCTTTATTTTTTATTTGTTGTCAATCAAATAAAGAAAAATATTATAATTCCTAAAAGTAAATTTTTTCACACCACTTTGCTGACGATCACTACTAGAATTGTCGTCATCACCAACGGCTCAAGCCGTGGATGAACCGTCGGTGACAACTATCACGGATGACATTAGCCGTGGCAAAATACCGTCACTGATGTGCGTGTCAGATATGTTGTGATGGCCTCTCCCAGCCGCGGGCGCTTTCGCTGATTTAAACACATCAGTGACGGTTGTAGGCGGCTGTCATTGATACAAACACATCAACCACGACTTCGGGCCGTCAGTAATACTATTAGCAATCGTGATAATTGGTGCTGCCCAGGCCATCAGCCATTTACGATAAGCTTTCAGCCACAGCTTAGTGACGGTCGACCGTGGGTAAGTCATGGCTGAAGATATATCCTGTAACTGAAAAAAATAATTTTTTTTTATAAATTCCAGTATACAATGATATTTATAGATTACAATTTATTTTCAATCACAGATTACAACCAGAAAATATCATACACATGCATTTGAAACCAAACATACAAGTTTTACAAAAATATCATCAATCTAAGCCTCAAATCGGAGATAAACAATTATCAAAATATCACATATATACAATCATAAGTATATAAACAACTATCAGTATACAAACAAATATCAAAATATAAACAAAATACAATAAACCAAAATCTCACGGTTGCGATGAAGGTGGTGGAGGTGGTGGAGTCGACAACGACTGGGTCGGGAGAGTCAATTGGGTCGAGGAGGACGACGGCTACGACATCATCGGTAGAAGGCCAGAGTGAGACACAATGTAAGTGAGGAGTGCCTGCAAGTTCTGCATCGTCTGTCTCAACTCTTCATTCGTCCGTCTCTGCTCCTCCATCACCAGCCTCTACTCCTCCATCGCCTGTCTCTACTAGGTGAGCTCCTACTCCAAGGCCGCTATTCAGCTCTGGTCCTGTGCCCGGGATGTCGAGGGCCGCTCACCCGCAGCCGGAGGGGTCGGTGCCCCAAGTGGCCTGAGCACGACGCGTGCATGACCACTGTCTGCAAAGCCATAAACACGGTCGTGCTCCCAGCCACCTGCGGTCTCCACCCAAGCTATTGCGTTGAACTCCTTCGGTGTGCCTCCACGCTCAATCACAATCATCGTGTATGTTTCTTACACGTGTTTATATTTTAAATATATATAAATTATAAATAAATATTATGTAAATCAAATAGACATAAATACTTATCATTATGATCGAGGCTCTGCTATCAACGTAGTCCCCCGCTCCTCGTCGACGACGGTGAGTGCGCTCAAACACCTCCATCATCGACGGGCATTGGACAGTGCCGTCCTCCGCCACACGCGTCTTATATTAGAAAACAAATACATTAGTATTATTATACACAAAATATAATTTAATTAAAAATAATTAAATTATACATACTAAACGATGCTCATGAACCGCAAAAGACACGGAGCCACCAGTGTGGTGCGCCCCCGTGCCATCCCCTCCGGACATGTGGTTTCTCAACGCAGTCCGGGAGACCTCCTGCCACTCAAGCGTGGCCCACCGCTCAACGAGCTGGTCCCACACAGGGCTAGGAATCCACTCGGGGGCGTGTCCCCGAGTCTGCCCTATCTGTGTAGCCCTCAGCCATCTCATCACGGTCTGATGGTCCTGCTGAAGCAGCCCGTTATAGCGAGCGTGGGCAACACGCTCCCATGCAGCCTTAGCAAAAGTGGTGTGGTCCTCCGACCATGTATAATGAGCCTACAAAAAAAAATTATTATTATCGATCAATATTTAACATCAACATTAATTTAATAAATATACTTACCGAGAACTCTAGCCACAATAAATCCATATGCTTACGGGGCACGTGAGACCATGTAGGCGATGCCCCGTACATAAACTTTTGGATCGTCCCCGCTATCATGCGGGGGATGTCCTCCTGCTTAAATATGCACCAAATATAAATTCATATTATGATATTTTAAATTATAAATATACGAAATAATTAATGCATATCCTTACTGTCTTCCGCGCACACTAACTGCTCTACGTAGTTCTTCCTCGGGTGGCGGAGGGAGAATTCTGTTAGGCTTTCGTGGCCTATGTCTGGAAGATGATGGTCTTGGATTTGCGGAGGGTGGCGAAGGGATGGTAGCCGGAGGCGAGGGGATGGTGGCCAGATCAGGTGGGGGAATGGTGGCCCGAAGTGAGGGGATGGTGGCTAGAGGTGGGGGGATGGTGGTGGAAGGCGAAGGGTCAGTGGGTACAGGTGGGGCGGGTGGTAATCGTCGAGGGGTCCTATGAGGAATGCCTCATCGGGAACTGATATCTTGAATCATAGCTGTAAATAATTAATATAATTAGATTATATATAATATATTAATATATATATTTAATAATTGATTATATACTTCACATTTACAATTATTCGTCATTGTCATTATTATCATCCATGTAATACTCTTATTCTTGTTCTTCTGTATCGGAATCTTGAAATTCTTCCTCAACTTCATTATCATCGTCATCAACGTATTCTATTTCCAATTGAATTAACTATGTGTCATCATCCTCGAGTATTGGACTAACTCATTCCTCTTCGGAATGGTCCTCTTCTTGATAGAAGTCATCTGCTGACTCATTCTCTCCAACTACCGGGTCAATTTTTCCTCTGGCTTTAGTCTTACAGACTATACGCCAATTTGCCCTATCTTTCTTTTGAGACAGATACTGCATATATTATACTTATTCAACTTGAGATGCCAATATAAATGACTCATTTGAAGTCAATTTTGATTTGTAATTGACTTCGACCAGCTGTTTATACTTTGGATGAACTCTCATGCCCCTATCGCTTGTATCGAACCAATGATATTTAAAAAGGGCAACTGATTTATATCCGAAAAATTACAATTCTATGACTTCTTCCAATAGTCCATAAAAGTCAACATCACATTCAGCATACGTTATCCCTTTGACGCAGACCCCGACATTTATAGTCTTTTTTGTAGATGAATATTCAAGTGTGTGAAATTTATATCCATTAATAAAATAACTGTTATAACATTATACAAGTCGTGTCGGTCTGCTAGCAAACTCAAAGATTTGGTTATCTATTTCGCCTTTGTGTTTTGTGCTGTAAGCTTGAAACTAATTAGAAAACTCACGATTTTGTAATCTTTCTAAGTCCTCATCGCTGTAAATTGAGTATTTTGTCACCATCTCAATGTCAAATATTTTAATGAACTTTTTAATCTCTGGACAGTTTAGTAAAACGTACAAGTAGGCCAAATGGTACTCTTCGTCGTTTAAGAATCGAGACTGACAAGAACCCAAAGCACGACCGGGGTAACAAAAGATATTTAAACAACCATCTGATGGTCTAGCTCCCTCGTTGTCGTTCTGTAGAAGATGATTAAGTCTTGTCTTGATGGTTGATTCAAAATAAAATGAGCAGAATGTTGAAATTTCTTGAATTATATATGCTTCTGCTATGGAACTTTCAACTGCGGCAGTATTCTTTACTTTTTTCTTCAGACGATTCATGTATCTTTCAAATAAGTACATCCACCGGTATTGAACGGGGTCACCAACTTGTGCCTCGTATGCCAAATGTATCGGTAGATACTCCATCGAATCAAAAAATACAGGAGGGAAAAACTGCTCCAGCTTGCATATATATGATTTCAACAATATTATTTTCAAGTGCTGACATATCTTCGACTCGAAGTACATTTGCACAAATATTTATGAAAAACATACTTAATTCTGTCAACAGACCCCAAATCTTATCATGTAGATGATCTCGAAAAGCGATCGGAAGCAATCTCTGCATGAATACATGACAATCGTGGCTCTTCATCCCCGATATTTTGCATTCATCGACGTTTACACATCGAGATAAGTTTGAGGCATATCCATCGGATAATCTGAGTTCTTTGATCCATTGTTACACATCTTTCATCCGTTGTTTATTTAACACATACAACGCCTTTGGCTTATGAAGTCGTCCGTTGACTTCTTGCAACTCTAACTCATACCTCTTACAAAGTATTTTCTCATCATGTCGGGCCTACATATTATCTTTAGTTTTGCCGGAAATATCCATCACAGTGTTAAAAATATAATCAAACACTTTTTTTTTTCAATGTGCATGACGTCCAAATTATGTCAAATCAGTAATGAACTCCAATACGGCAATTCCCAAAAGATACTTTTTTTCACCCAGTTATGTATTTGACCAAAGCCTAAAATTCTTACATTTCGACCAAAAGTAATCTCTGGAAGCAATTGAACACGTGCTAACATCTGTTCACCAGACAACATCTGTGGTGACTCATCTCTTTCGACTCTACCCTTGGTAAATTTGTCACGATTCATTCGATACTGATGGTTAGACGGTAGGAACCGGCGATGACAATCAAAGAAGGAAATTTTCCGACCGTTCTCAATACTGAAAGATTTTGAGTGTTCCATTCAATAGGGGCAAGAGAGTCGCCCATTCGTGCTCCAACCAGACAACATTCTGTAGGTCGGAAAATAATTGATTGCCCACAATATAGTAGCTCGTAAAGCGAAGTTTTGCTTCCGATGACAATCATAAGTGACAGCTCCCTCAACCCATAATATTTTCAGTTCATCAATTAGGGGTCGGAGAAACACATTAATTTCTTTGCGAGGACCCCTAGGACCCGGAATAATCATCGAAAGATAGATAAATTCATCTTTCATACACATTGAGGGTGAAAAATTATAAACTGTTAACAACACTGGCCATACTGAATACGGAGTTGCCGAATTACCAAACAGATTAAAACCATCCGTGCACAATTCCAACCTGTTATTTCTAGTATCCCTAGCAAATGAAGGATAACATCTATCCAAATGTTTCCATGCTTCACTGTCAGATGGATGGGTCATTACTGTATCATCACGACTTCTTGCATGTCAACTCATATAGGTGGCAGTCTTTTTCGACATAAATAATCTTTGAAGCCTCGGTGTCAGTGGAAAATATCGAAGCACCTTAAAGGGAATATTTTTTTGTCGGACCAATTTATTCTCCTTGTAACGAGGATGTTCATATACCGGGCATTGCTCCAACTGTGTATTTTCTTTATACTATAAAATGCAGTTATTTGGGCACACGTGTATCTTTTCGTACCCAAACCCTTATTTCCTCATCAACTTTTTTGTCTTATAAAAAGTTGGCTCAAACTTGTTATTTGGAGGTAGCATACCATTGATAAAGCCTGCAATCCGATCAAACGCAACATCACTGATATTACAATCTAACTTGATGTTCAAGAGTTGCGTCATTGCTGAAAATCTTGTATAATTAGGAAAATTCTCATACAAAGGTTCATCGGTAGCTTTCAACATCTCATAAAATTCTACAGCCTCCTTATTCGGCAATTCAATTTGTATCGCAGGTTGTTCTTCAGTGACTTCAACTGTCGTATTATCTGGTGGCACTACCGTCTCAATAACTGACTCAACATTATCATTTAAATGGAATTATCCTCCAAGACTATCCAGAATCATTGTTCTATAAGGATTAGGTGGATTAATTGGAAGAAGAAACACCAGTAGAAGAAGATTCACCATGAGTTTGGACAACAGGATTGCTTGACGTCCTGACTTGACGTGACTCCCCGTGACAATTCCATAGAAAATATCTTGGTGTGAATCCTTTTGTATACAGATGCATTGTGACAGTTTTCCGATCCAAAAATCTTATGTTCGAACATTTTCGGCACGGACATCGGATTTTATCACCACTAAGAAATTTTTTATTCGAGTAGGCGAAATTTAAGAAGTAAGTTACGCCTACTCGAAATTCGTCCGTTATAGCTCAACGATGAATTCGTCGGTACATCCAACTTCGATCGCCCCACATGTTCTGTCAAAAAGTTAGCAATATTTTTAGGTAATGTATTTAGGTGGGATGATCCTATTCCGTTCAGGATTCATATTATTTATATTGCACTTAGAATTTCTTTTAGTCATTAAATTCATTCTAAATTTCTACAGCATCTTCCTACAGTTCTCCGAATACACATATCATCTGGGCGCCTATCGGAGAACAAGGAAGATAGAAGCCAAAATTTAAAAATGAATAATGACTAAAAGAAATAAACTAAGTGCAATATAAATAACTATGTTCCCAAATTATCCAACTAGGGACAATTCAAGGGTTGTACGTCGTATAAAAGATCATTTACTTCGTTTACATGAACATACAACCCTCGAACGGATCTAAGGTTTTGCAAAATTAAAACTTGACTCGTCGATGCGTACGCGAAACATATCAAATCGTCTTGATTTTTTTCTAAATTTGTGGATGCCGATGCGAGTCCACGGCAGACGATTTCGTGCGAGTCCACAGCAGACGATTTCGTGTGAGTCCACCGTGGATGATTTGGCCGCGAGTCCAAAGTGGACAATTTCGGCGTGCGCGAGTCCATCCACTGTGGACAATTCCGGCGCGAGTCCACCATGGACGATTTGGCCGCGAGTCCAACGTGGACGATTTCAGAATTGTAATTTCAATGAACTAAAATTAACCCTAACATTTATTCTACCCTAATTAAATCTAATTAACAAATAATTAACAATAATTAATAGTAATTAAATCTAATTAAAAACTAATTAATCTAATAAAAAATAACAATAATTAACTAATTAAATCTAAAATTAACCCTAACATTAACTAATTACAGTAACTAGCAGTAATTAACACTAATCAATAGTAAATAAACCTAATTAAACACTAATTAAAAAAAAATATTGGCCGACGCCGGCCGGAGAGGGGAGAGGGATCGGCGGCGACAGCGAGGGAGCAGGCCGGCCAACGACAGTGCGGGCGAGGGAGAGGGAGCGGCGGCGCGGCGAGGGCGAGGGCAGAGTCTAGACGGTGATGATCGGTGATGACAAATCGACAGAGAAGACAGCGATGACGATCGGCGGAGAGAGAAGACAATGGGGAAAAGAGGAAGGGTCGGGCGCGAACGTAAATAAAAAGGTTTTTCACCGACGGCCCCTCGGTCGTCGATAAATTATGGAAAACTAATAATAGTATCAGCGACGATCGCGAAGCCCTCTCTCAGCCATCAGTCACGTGTTTTTTATTTTCGCACCGTGTTCGCGCCATCAATTAATAAGCGACGATCGCTACTGGCCGTGGCTAATTACTTACTTATATCACGGACGGTCCTTTAGCCCCCGCTAAGCCATCGCTACTAGATTATTTCATTTCGCGCCCCGTGCGCGCCATCACCTATGAGCGACGGCGTTGGGCGGCCGTATAAGAGCTGTGGCTAATTGGGTTACATCAGTCACGGCCCGTTCGGCCGTCGAAAAGCCGTGAATGGTTCTAACGGCTCAAGCGGCCGTCGGTGAGCCCCGTGGCTGATAGCTAATATTCTAGTAGTGGATCAAATGAGATCATAATAAAAATTTAGATAGAAGAAATCAGAATAAAATTTAAATTAGGAGACTAAACTAAAATATGTAAAATTTAATTAATCAATTAAATAAGGAGAAAGTTCTACCTCTTGAGAAAATGCAACTTTATTTTTTTTTCTATTTGTCATATATCAACCAAATAAAAAAATTACTTATTGGATGTAAAAATTTTCACACCACCTGATGTAAACCAAATCATGATAAATATTTCATCAAAGAAATCAAAATAAAATTTAAATTAATATTATATTATATTACTTGTTGATAAAATGCCATTTTCTCTCTCTTTTTTCCATTTGTCATACATTCACTGTTTGTTGCTTGGTTTAATCACGATGTTTTTGATAAAATAAAGAAAAAAGAATCAAGAATTTTATTTGGGCCAAGGGTAATAATACTCATGGCATACATCTTATTAACTGAAATATTATTTCCTCACCCAAGCATTTAGGTGGTTTGGGGATTCAATACATCAAAAATAAGAGCTTAGCTTTACAAGCTAAAAGAGTTCAAACCTATTTAAATAATGATAATACTCTTTCGTTCAGCTTGTTAAAGCTAAGTACTAGTTTATTAACTCCAATTCTTCCTCTACTTCCAAAGCCTCATGGGTTTGGAAACTTTCCACTGCTAATTTTAATTTCCTTAAGTTTGATTTCAATAGATTAATTGGTTCTGGTGCTCAAACCTCATGCTTATATGATAAATGAATTTTAGATCTTCCCTTATCTATGAAACTCACTTAATTTACTCAATGTTACTACTCATGTTAATTGTTTAATATATGACAATGCCGGGTCTTCTTTTATTGGCAATACTGTGTGTAATGAAGATTTGTGGAAAGCCATTGAAGAAATAAGGTTGCCTAAGAAAACCTATGATGATATATATATTTGGATAAACAAAGATTCTGGTAGGATCTCCACTTCTTTTGCTTACCAGTTCCTTAAGTGCTAGGACCTGTCTCCTGAAGTAAATAATCATATTTGGTTAATAATTAGGAAACTCCCTACTTGTCCCAAGGTTAAAATATTTATTTGAAAGTTTTTTCATTCTTGTTTATTGACTTGTTGCGGCAGTTTCAGTTGGGTATTTCAACTTCTAAACAGTGTATTTTATGTGATTTCTCGAAAGAATCTATCGAGCATTTATTTTTTGGCTTCCCTTTTGCTTCAAATATTTGGTACTCTCTAAGTTCCAAACTCAATTATGACTTTACTTCAAGGAGTATATGGTGTTTTGGTAGCTGATTGTTGCTGGTCTCTTCTCCAGAAATGAATTTGGGGCCCTCAACCATTGTTGCTAACACTTTATGGTTCCTTTGGTATTTTCGAAACTGTGTTTTGCATGAAGAGTTGAAACCTATCATTTTCAATGTTGTAAACATAATACTTGAATTCTCATGTCGATTTAAGAATGAGTTGATATCTGAGGTTACTAATCCTAAGTCTACTATTATTTCTCATTGGCTTCCACTCAGTTATAATTCTGTTAAAGTTAATTGTGATGGATCATTTGCTAATTCTGATAGTGGTTCAGGTAATATCTTCAGAGATCATACAGGTAAATGCCTTTGCGTAGTGTGCAATTTTTTCAAGGCTAACAGTGCTCTAGTTTGTGAAGCTATGGCTATTTCCTATGCTTTAACCTTTGCAGCTTTTGTGAGTATGGATTCTATCATTGTGGAATCAGATTGTAAATAACTCATTGATGCTCTAAATAACTCATCACCCACCCATTGGAAGATTCGAGCCTTGGTGCAGGATATTTGCTCTTTGAAGTTCTTTTTCTCAAATGTTAATTTTTTTTCACGTTTCACGTTGTATTAATAAAGCTGCCCATTGGGCAACAAATAGGGCTAGAATAAATAAGGAATCCAATGTGTGGACTTCCTCCCGCCCTCCTGAACTGGATAGTATCCTGGCTTGTGATGTATTGAAAGGCTAACTAATTAATATATATCTTTTTCTTTTGGTAAAAAAAAAGAATAATAAAGGGAAAAAATTACTTCTTGCAAGTAATACTTTTCACGCCACTTGTTGAGTTGTTGTCAACCAAACGAGATTATAATAAAAATTTTAATCAAAGAAAGTATAATAAAATCTAAGTTAAGATACTAAATTAGAATATTTAAATTTATGAAATCAACTAAATAAGGGGGGGGGGGGGATTTTACTTTTTGATAAAATGCAACATTTATTTTTTCCCATTTGTTGTCAACCAAGTAAGCAAGAACTTCACTTCTAAGAATGTAAAACATTTCACGCTACTTGCTGTCAACCAAACAAGGTAATAATAAAAGTTTATATTAAAAAATATATTAAATCTTAATTAAGATGCTAAATTAGAATATAGAAAATGCAACTTTTCTTTTTTTCCATTTGTTGTCAACCAAATAAAGGGAAATTTAATTCTTGAAAGCAAAACTTATCATGTCACTTGCTGTCAACCAAACAATGCCATAATAAAAAGGGTTGATTAAATCCCGACTTATAGTGGTTTTCCCAAATCAATCTCAACATTTTGTTTGTACCAATAGGGTATTCTAATCTCTAATTTATTTCAATTATATCCCACTATTAAGGAGCTTGTCAATTTCGTCGTTTGGATGTTGACGTGACATTGTTGATCCACGTTAGCGTGTCACATCAACATTTTGTTGGTCTAAGATTTTCAATTTTGGTCTTAATCTTGGCTTCGATGATAACAAGCATAGAACTAATGGTTTCATAGAGAAATATTTTCAGGTTCCAAGTCGAGTAGCGCATGACGTTCGCACTCGAAAAAAATGAAGAAATCACAAAAAATCAGAAGGACGCTCGTCGACGCTCAGAATTCGTTGAAAAGTTAGAGTTTAAGTATAGGGTGTCTAAAATGAATGTATAAATCCTCTTTATGATGAAAAGAACCCTAAAAACCGAATCCAAAACCGGGACTGGAGATCGAAGTGCGCTGAAACTACACATTGTGTAGTTATCGATCGCACTTCTGTCGATCGTCAATTGACCGACGTGCGATTGGCATGCACAACAGCTCTTTTTATAATCATTTCAATCCGTTGAGCCGAGCCTTGAAGGGTGTTATTCCTATTTAAACCCCCTCTGAGCCTTCCTTTGATAATCTAGAACATATTGAGCCATCATATGATCATCCTTGAGCTTGATTGAGCCACATTTCTTGTGAAACTCTAGCTTTGGTAGTATACATTCTACTTGAGTGTTTCATCACCAAAGGCATCAAGAGGAAGATAAGAAACTTTGGTTGAAGCTAAGTACTTTATTGTTTGAATTGTTTCTCCATTATTGTTGTATTTTGTGATTTATTTTCATTATATTGATCAAAAGTGTGATTGACCTAGTGTGTTAGGTCAAGAGTTTGGTGGTTTCATTGGTGTAGAGGCATAACTCCACCATTGCAAACTTAGTCTATTAGGGTTAGTTGTGTAGTCATTAGGAGAAGAGGTGTTGTAGGTACTCTCGGTGTGAGAGTAACCTTCGGATGTGAGGGTCGGAGTCTTAGCTTGTAAATCATATTGTATGATATACTTTAAACTAGTAAACTAGAGTTTGAAATCCTAAGATGGGTGCTTAGGTAGTGGAATAGGGAAAGCTCCCGAACCACTATGAACCTCATTGTTAGTATTGATATTCTTGTGTACACTTATTTACTTATTGCTTCCGCGCATTATTATTAAACTTGTGAATTGCCTAAGGTTTACAAGAAACGATTAAAATTGGACTTAGGTTTAATTTTAGTATAGCACATTATTCAATCCCCTAGTGTGGCCATTCACCCAACACATCACTAAATGAATAAAAAATTCAAAATGACACATCACTAAACCTTTTTTAATAGGGTTTAAAGTATTAACTACATAATATGTCTTGATTTTTTTAAAAATCAAGTCTATCACAACCTTTTATTTCCAACCAAAAAGGATTTTATATTTTCAATTTATTTCAATTATATTCTATCATCGAGTTGTCGTCAATTTAGTCATTAGAATGCTAAGTGACACTACCGATGTGGGTCAGAAGTCTAGTTGGCATCCCTAAACATATTTAAAAAATAATAAAATATCACAGCACTAAATTCGTGGGGTAAATGCAGGGATGTCAACGACGCGAGTTCGGGGCGGATAGTGCCACATCTGCACCCGCACCCGTTTACTAAACTCGTCCCCCGTACCTGCACCCGCACTCGCGACGGGTATTCGTCACCCATACCCTCACAGGTAATTGATACCCGCGAATATCCGCGGATACCCATTTAATATATGACAAAAAATTTCATTTTATTACAATATTATACCATCAACGATTCTCATTTCAACACTATTAATAACTTGATTGAGAAACATTAATCAATAAAATAAACTACGTAATAATTAAATTCTAAACCATAAAATTGTCTTAAGAAATAACAATAATTATTTATGAAATATTAAATTTAAAATCAAAATTAGATTTAAAACCAAAGTTCTTCCAACTAAAATTAGGAATTGATATAATTAGATAAATGAAATCTAATGAATAGATGATTTAGATTTACTTTTAAACTTTCCATTAGATATTAACATATAAAATTATAGATTTAATTGTTTATGTATATTGGCGGGTAGCGGGTATCCGCGGGTATGGATAGTATAGTATCCGTACGCGTACTCGTTTATTAAATGAGTAAAAATTTATACCCGTACCCATACCCGTGGATATAATATGTTCCCCATACCCGACCCATGTCGGGTAAATATCCGCAAGTATCCACGGGTATGAATAATATTATCATCCCTAGGTAAATGAATGATGTAGCCGAGATAGTAAGAATAATGTTGTTGGTGAAAATGATGGAGGTTCTGGCTCTAAGCACAACAATGAAGAAATGTAGGGTTGAGTGACTAAATTAGAATATAGAAAATGTTGTTGGTGAAATGGCCACACTAGAGGGGGGGTGAATAGTGTGTTTACTAATCTTTTTGCCTAAATCCGATTTTAATCATTTATTTGGTTACTTAGGCAAATTACAAGTTGAGTAGCAAGCGGAAGAAAAGTAAATGCGATAATGAAATAAACACAAGTAGAATCAATGCAAACATAATTATTTATAGTGGTTTGGCCCTAATACCTACTCCACTACATAAGCACACTGTTTAGGATTTCCAAACTAGTTTTACTAGATTATCTTGTTTCCTTTACAATGAGGACGTTTTCACTGGAGAGTCTTCGCTCTCACACCGAAGGCACTTCCACACCCGGAAGTCTCCGCCTTCTTACCGAGAGCACTCTCCCACCTCAAACCTAAGGAGAACAAAACTAATCCTAGCAAACTATATTTACACCGGTGGATTTAAACCTTAAACATCAAGGTTACCACCCAATTTCAAGACCTACACTCTAGGTCTTACTCTAACTCAAATATAAAGAAATAAACAAGAAAATACAATACTAAATAGAGCAATAAATCAAACAATAAGATACTTAGCTCCACAACAAACTCCCTAGTCCTCTTGATGTCCCAAGTTGATGAATCAATAAAGCTTTGAAGGCTATATCAGGGAATGAGAGATTAAACTAGGGTTTCTCCAAGTAATGGCTCAATGAAGGTTTGGAAATGATCAAGGATGGCTCAATGAAGTATATGAGTGATCAAAAGTATAAAGGAAGGCTCTTATGGCTTCCTATTTATAAGCTATGAAGAGAAGAGAGAGCTCCCTCTTCTCAACGGGCGAATTTTTGCCCGTTACCGACCGTCGGTCGTTTGTCCGATCGATCGTCCGTCGACCGACCAAGCAACCGCCCGAGCGATCGGAGCATTCTGCCCGTTCTGGGCAACGTTCTGTTAGGGACCTTCGGGTTTGTCAAGTCATGTATGTGTCATGACGGTCCCTAACGTGCATTGTAAATATTACATCATGAGCATCCATGTAAATATGCATTGTAAAACGCGTCTGCGTACCGCCCACCGCTCTTGCTCACGCCTAGGCAAACGACCTCGTTTGCCTAGGCGTGGCATGGACGGTGGGGGTGTGCGAACATAGGAATTTTATCATGCTCCTCGTGCCTTTGGGAACCTTGGGGGTGGCACTTGGGGGTTAGGCTCCACAAGTATAGTACCCAGGTATAGCCTGGGCACACTCTAGTCTTTCGTTCTTGCTTTCGTTCAAGCATTTTCCAGCATTTTCATGCACTTGGCCATTTGGCCCAACAACGTTTTTGCGTCCAAGCACACGGAGGTTCCGGCCCACGCGAAGTGGGAGCTCGCGACTTTTCGACATTGGCCAAGCAGATTGGCTTAAGGCTGATTCCTCGCACGGGAAGCGAGGAAGCCGCACGGATATTTTTCGCCCAAACAGTTAGTCCGTGACAGTTCGGTCTACCGATTGGTCGACCGAACCTGGGCAGGGCAATTTGGTTAGGCTAGATTTTTTGCTCGTTTGGGTTCCGTCTTAGCTAAGTCTATTTTAAAACATAAATATTATATAAGGATTACCCCCATTTGGATTCAATAAAAATATCTAAAAAAACAAAATCCTTAAAGAATCAAAATCTAGTTTTTGGAGTCTAGTACAAATTTTCGAAAATAAAAATTTTCTAATCTCCCGGGTCAAATATGGGTATGCTAAAGGCTTCCAAAAATTCCTTTAAAATATCTCGTTATCTAGTTTTCACCCAAGGAATAATTACCGTCATTTTTTGTGTTAAGAAAATATCTAGGTCATATAGCCCTCCAAGGAGCTCCCTAGGTTTAGTGAATTTCAGGGCGATTTCCGAGTTTTCATATTTTAGGGTACTCGAGTTTGGTTTTTAGGTTCTTTGCATCAAAAAGATGATTACATCACATGCTAGACACCCTAAATCTAAACTCTAACTTCCCAAAAAATCCCAAGCGTTGACGAATGTCCTTGCCGATTTCTCTTATTTTTTCGATCGCGGACGTCGTGCGCTAACCGACTTGGAACCTGAAAGATTTCTCAATAAGACATTAGTTCCATGTTTATTATCATCAAAACCGAGATTAAGACCAAGATAAAAAACTTTAGGCCAATAATACATTTTTTCTTTTTTCCATTTACGTACCGTCAATCAAATAAAAGAAAACTTAATTCTTAAAAGTAAAACGTTTCACACCGCTCGTTGTCAACCAAACATAAGAAAACTTAATTCTTGAAAATAAAACGTTTCATGCCCCTTCCCGTCAACCAAACAAGTCAATAATAAAAATTTATATTGAAAAATCATATTAAATCTTAATTAAGAGACTAAACTAGAATATATAAAAAATGCATCTTTTCTTCTTTTTTTTCTCATTTGTAGTAAAAATTTAATTCTTGAAAGTAAAACATATCAGGTCACTTGGTCAACCAAACAACCCTATAGTAAAAAGGTTAATTACTAAATGTATCCCAACTATTAAGAGTTTTTTCCAAATATATCCTAACATTTATTTATACCAATAGGATGCTCCGAATTCTAATTTATTTTAATTATATTTCACTGTTAAGGAGGTTGTCACTGACGTAACCAATAGGGTACCATGTTAGCGTGTCACATGGGAATCCCCAAATTAATAAATAATTCAAAATGTCATGTCAATTTAGGATTTCTTTTTTCAAATCCACCGTACTAGAATTTTACATTTTTAATTTATTTTAATTATATTATATCACGAAATTATCATCAATTTGACTATTAAAATACTAAGTAATACTACCAACGTGGGTTAAAAGTCTAATCGACATCCTTAAATACATTTAAAAATAATAAAATATCATAACACTAATTCCATGGGTTAAATGAATAATGTCGTCGAGATATCATGAATGATGCAATGAGAATGATGAACAACAACAATGAAGAAATGTAGGTTTGAGTGTCGAGAATGTAAGGGACGCGAATTATTTTTACGAATATACAATTTTTTACAAGGTTTGGTAAAATGATATTTTATTATTTTCAAATGTATTTGAATTGGACTAGAACTACTGGGCCCGATCGGGCTAGACCCAACAACGTCCCACCCCTCATTTTGAATCAGACCGCACGACTCCATCCAAGGGGCTCCACCCGACTGACATCTCCAAGTCAGGCTTGAACTAGGCTAAACGACTCTTCCCATGGACCCCACCTGGCCACATAAGGATATATGCATCCTCTACCTTATCAAAAAATATACACCTGCCATCTCCGGGATCGACCTCGACCTATTCTAGGCAACCTCGCTGCAAGATTCTTGGGCGACAACACCGTCCTTCTCTTGAATACAAATAGACACGGCGCATCCAAATAACCCTAAATTCTAATTCG
Source organism: Canna indica (assembly GCA_034359265.1). Taxonomy (NCBI): domain Eukaryota; kingdom Viridiplantae; phylum Streptophyta; class Magnoliopsida; order Zingiberales; family Cannaceae; genus Canna; species Canna indica. The sequence continues at coordinate 22,152,665 of CP136897.1, forward strand.
ATAAACTTCCACCTTGGAGTCACCTTAACTTGGGCGTCAGAGTATCTTTTGCATATCCCTCCACCGGCGTTGAACCAGACAAAGAGAGACACCGAATCAAATTGGAAGGCCCCGACTCTCAAGCGGGAACAATATTCAAATATGCTAATTGGATCTTTGACCCACATCAGCAGTGTCACTCAGTGTCCAAATGGTCAAATTGATAATAACTTGATTGTATGATATAATTAAAATAAATCTAAAAATGTACAATGAAGTTAAATTTTTTTGAATTCTTTACCATTTGAGGATCTTGACATGACACTACTAATCCATATTAATCATGTCAAATCAGCATCCAAACAATAAAATTGACTCATGAAATAAATTGAAAATTTAAGTATCGTATTGGTACAAATAAAATGTTAAGATAGATTTTTAAAAACTATATTAATCATAATAAAAATTCAAATAAAAGATCATACTAAATTTAAATTAAGAGACTAAATTAGAATATTTAAAACTTCAAAGGAATAAAAGTGAGATAAAAGTGAATAACCAATTTAAAATTTGCCCGTTAACAACGTCAGAGATATGAAATGTCATTAATTTGGCGGTCATCCGCTTTAGAAATCAAAATGAAATCTAAATTAAGAGGCTAAATTAGAATATTTAAATTTATGGAATCAACTAAATTTAGGGGAATATTCTACTTTTTGATTAAAAAAATGGAAGACTTTTTTATTTTCGGGAAAAAATTTACTTATTGGAAGTAAAACGTTTCAAGTCACTTGTCGTTGATCAAAATGCAACGGTTCTTTTTTTTTTGCTGTCAATCAAATAAAGGAAAAAATTTACTTCTTAAAAGTAAAACATTTTACGTCACTTGCTGTCAACCAAACAAGTCAATAATAAAAATTTATATTAAAAAATCATATTAAATCTTAATTAAGATACTAAATTAGAATATAAAAATGCGTCTTTTCTTTTCTTTTCCATTTGTTGACAATCAAATAAAGAAAAATTTAATTCTTGAAAGTAAAACGTATCACACAACTTGTTGTCAACCAAACAACGCCCTAATAAAAAGGATTAATTAGTAAATGTATCCCAATTATTAGAAGTTTTCCCAAATCTATCTCAATAATTTATTTATACCAATAACGTATTTTTAATTTTTAATTTATTTCAATTATACCTTGCCAGGATGGGTGAATAATTGAAACAAATTGAAAATGCAAAACTCCTATTGGTTGAAAATAAAATGTTAGAATAGATTTAAAAAAATTTCTAAAAGTCAAAATATATTTGGTAGGTAATCTTTTAAACCCTATTAAAAAGGGTTTGATAACATAATATTTTTTAATTTTTTATTCATTTAAGAACGTTGACATAAAATTATTGGCCAAATGTTAAAATTGGTACCTTCTTAACGGGTGGAATATAATTGAAATAAATTAAAAATTAAAAATCCTAAATTGATACAAATAAAATGTTAAAATAAATTTGAAAAAATATATTTAAAAACCAGAATATATATGGTAGTTAATCATAATAAAAATTGAGATAAAAAATCATATTATAATTCAATTAAGAGACTAAATTAGAATATTCAAAACTTAAAGGAATCAAAAGTGAAATTTGCCCATCAGCCGAGTCGGAGATACGAGACGTCATCAATTTGGCGTCACCCGCCTCATTCCTATCTTGCCACCGATAAATTAAATAATACCAGTCGTATCCCTTTCTCACCCCCATGATATAACCACGCCCACATCCCCTTCTCCCAAAAATTTCCAGTTTCCCTTCTCCTCCTCTCTGAAGCGAAGTCAAACGACGAGAGGAGAAGAAGGACAAGTTAATTTACCATGACGAATCCTGCAGCAGTGGTGCTTCCGCCGGGGTTCCGGTTCCACCCCACCGACGAGGAGCTCATCCTCCACTACCTCAGGAAACAAGCAGCCTCGCAGCCGTGCCCGGCGGCGATCATCGCCGAGGTCGACATCTACAAGTTCGATCCCTGGGACCTACCCGGTGAGTCCGATCTCCGCTGCTTTAGTTCTCGTGTTTAATTAGATCAGCTGCTTGCTTGCATGCATGGCGGCGGCGTCGACTACTGATCGAGCACGTACGTACGTACGTGCATACGTGGTGCAATAACGATTGTGGTGGTGGTGGTGCAGCCAAGGCGCTGTTCGGGGACCGGGAGTGGTACTTCTTCAGCCCGCGGGACCGTAAGTACCCGAACGGGGCGCGGCCGAACCGGGCGGCGGCGTCGGGGTACTGGAAGGCGACGGGGACGGACAAGCCGGTGGTGTCGACGGCGGGGAGCAAAGAGAAGGGGAAGGGCGCCGGGAATGAGAGCATCGGAGTGAAGAAGGCGCTCGTGTTCTACCGGGGGAAGCCGCCCAAAGGCGTGAAGACGGACTGGATCATGCACGAGTATCGCCTCGCTGATGCTGATGCCCGCTGCAGGAACAATTACCAGCCCGTCAATCTCAGAGGCTCCTCCATGAGGGTATACACTCTTTGTTATTCATGTTCATTCAGTCAAGCTCATATCAACTCTGTTCATAAAAATTTTTACTCATATTTACTCGTTCATGACAATTTTTACGGAGAGCCCGCCCATATATAAGTTTTGAAATATCACCGCGGCTATTCTTTTCCTTCAATTTCTGCTATTTTGTCAAGGTTTTCTTAAATTTATCTGGGTTATTTTCATACCAATATTATTGAATAATTTAATATCATTTTAATTTTTTAAATTAAATATTGCACCTAATTAATTAATCTTTTCAAAATTGTATCAGTATATATATATATAATCCCTTACAATGTTTTGTTTCTTGAGCCCTCCTTTTCTTTTTGATGTGGTTATTTGATGCACTGTAAACTATAACGAAGATTTTTATTATAATGATGCATAATATCTACTTATGAAAAATAGGTTAATTACAGTATATTTTTCAACTTTTTCTCTCTCTCCCTAATATAACTCATTCATCTTTTCATTTGTATCAAATCATGTTTTTTATTTTTATTTCGTTTCAAATCTATCCCGTTGTTCACTACCTGTTGATTATTTCGTTTGAATGTTGACTGGGATTAGCAGTCCACGTCAGCATCCCAGTCAATATGTCCACGTCAGCATGCTAATTGTTATTATCTTGTTATTAAGTGGGTTAATTATAAAATATATCCTCACTTTTTATTTTTTTCCCTAATCTATCCATACTTCTCAATTTTCCTAATTATATACAATAACTTTTGAATTATTTCAAATTTATCTCACAGTGATCCAAACGTCAAAATTGTCGTCTAAATACTGATCTAGCACTGCTAACGTGGGGCAGCAATCGACATTCTTATCAAGTTTTTAATTATAAATATTAAGCAAAACTTTATTTGTAATTAATCCTAGATTAAACCTAGATGTAATCATTGCTTAGTCAGCAAAGTTGGTTTTAATTTTTTAACTCGCCTAAAATAAAAATCTTATAGATTTGTTGACTACAGGATGCTTACATTAAGGGCTAATTACAAATAAAGCTTATATGTAGGATTAATTACAAATAAAACTTTATTTAGTATTAGTAATTAAAAACTTGATAAAAATATTGAGTGGGCTGTTGACCCACGTCAGCAGTGCCAGATCAGCATTCAAACAACTTTGACGCTGGGATCACGGTGAAATAAATTTGAAACAAATCGAAAGTTTGGGTATATAATTGAAAAAATTGAAAAGTAGTGATAGGTTAGGGAAAAAATATGAAAAGTGAGGATATATTTTGTAATTAACCCACTTAATAACAAGATAATAACAATTAGCAGGCTGACTGAGATGTTGACGTGGACTGCTAATTTCAGTCAGCATGTCCACGTCGGCATTCAAATGGAATAATTAACGGGTAGTTAACGGCAGGATAGATTTGAAACGAAATAAAAATTAGAGACCTCATTTGATACAAATGAAAAGATGAGATATATTAGGGAGAGAGAGTAAAAGTTGTGATATATACAGTAATTAAGAATTATGTTGTATAAATTTAGCCATAATGTCTCTTGTCCAGCTACTACTGCGGGTTGGGACGAGTTCCTAAGGCCTTGTTTGCTTGGTTGGATTAAGGAGGTGGATTGGATTTTAAATCCAATCCACTGCTTGCTGCAGCAATAGATAAGAATCGAGCCGAAAATTAGATCGATGGATATATTTTGGCCCAAATTCACCACTCGCCTGATTTAAAAAATCTGGGGAGGGAGTGGGTTTAGAGCAAAAATCCACAAGATATAGATTTCATATATTATCCATGTTTTTTATCCTATGTCAAAATAAATATATGATAGAATTTTAAAAAATTCTCTTGAATTTTTATCCCACCCTTATCCACCTTAAATTTTATCCTATCCAAATCATATCCTGTAAAGCAAACATGAAGGAATGTGGCATGGCAGGATCCAATCTCATCCTTAGGTCTACCGAGGGATTGGCATTCTGATCGAGGAGAACAAGGTTTGTGGTTCCGATCTAGTATTAGTGTCTTTGGGTTTGCAGGAATATCTAGGGACGAATCTTTTTCTGTGGATAGAACGGTTCGGTTTGCCTCGTCATTTTGGGAACGGCTATGAGGGAGCTTTGGTTGGGAGAGCGCGTTCTATCTTGTTTTCTATCATTTGTTTCTGTTTTCTATTTTTTGATTTTTACTTTCTGTTTTCTACTCAGTTTGGTAACAATGTATCATTTCGATCCTCTTGAAATGAAATAAATTTGTGTGGCGTAGCCTCACTTTTCTTAAAAAAAAAAAATATAGTGACAGGATTATGCTAATTAGTGATAATTTTAACATTATCTGCCACCGGTCTGTCAGATAGATTGCGATTATAGTTGTATATATACTCAAGTGTCAAGAATGATAATTTGTTGTGTTTATTTTCAGCTAGATGACTGGGTACTGTGCAGAATCTACAAGAAGAGCAGCAGCCAACAATCATCACTACTGGATACAGAAAGAGAAGACTCATCAGGTGTAGAGGATGCCTTCGTGCCAAACCTACAAATTAGCACCACACAGCACGACATGATCACTACTGAAAAGCTTCCTAATTCTTACTCCCTAACTGATCTCCTGGACGCGGCAGACTTCACCACACTTTCGCGGATGCTCGAACCACCGGTGGACGCTCTTGGTTTTGTAGCCTCAGAGAACAGCTCCAATATTGGCTACTACCCAAACTCGCACCAAGCTTTCAACAATGGCAATATTGGCACAGTGCAGCATCTGCTTCAAGCTGAATCCTCAGCACTACTGTTGACGGAGAACAACCTGAAACGCCAGTGGATGATGACTACTGGAAGCTTAGAGGACCACAATGGAGTTCCAGATGCTGCAAAAAGACCAACATTAGCAAACAGGTTCGACTTCAAAAGCCAGCCTTTCTTCAATCAACAGCTGATATCAAGCTCTTACATGGGCTTGCAATGGAGTCGCACAGGTTAGCCATCAAGCGAAAACTACAAATAATGTTTTAGAAAAAAAAACAAGTAGATCATTGCATAAGATTGGTCATTAACTTTAACATTTTGTGTTAAGTTTATGAATGTTGTAGGGTATGGGATTTGTAGTGTACTCTCTCAAGAATTGATTCTATTGGAAAATTCTTGAAGAGAGCTGTAGAATGCAGCTGAATTAATTAGACTGGCTTGTACTTTTTCCCATCTATTCATTATAGACTTCCTGGTGAAGAGTTTCATTCTTGGATTAGAGTTTTGTTCCAATTTTAATAATAGCAGCTTATGAAAAGTATTGTTGTGCTTATCCAAGTTTCATTATCCTCAAATTGGAGAGAACTTTTACAAGCAACTAAAAATTCCACAAGAATGTGGAACATACTTATACAACTAGGTAGCATTTGGTTGAATGGAATAGATGATGAATGAAATTCTATTCCTTATGGCCTATTTATTCTCTTGTTTGATAGCAACTTGTTGACAAAAAATAGGTGGATCATAGGGAATAAATAATGAATACTATTCCCCACGCATAGGGAATACTATTCCTTACTTCAACCCAAGGAATGCTATTCCCCGTGACATTTTCCAACATTGTCCTTCAATATTTATAATATTACATAAGAACATAAATATTAAATTATTAAATTAATTTTAATAATTGTATATCTTAAATAGATTATTATTATTATTTTATTTTTTAATATTATTTTAATTTATTGTTTTATGTAGATTCAATTACTTTTTATGAATATATATATAAATTATTTTACATTTGTGCATATTTTTATTATGTTGTTATTAATTACAATAATTATAATACATCTTATTATATTTTTGAAATGGTATTTTAGTCATTTTTCTCTCAATTCCTTATCTATTGTTAATGTCAACAAACAAGGTAATATTATTCCTTGTCTATTTCATTTGTTATCTATTGCATTCCTTATCTGTTCCTATTCCTTATAATTTTATTCCATCTAACGAAACACACCCTTAGAGTTGCTTCATTTCACAAGAATTGAAGGTGAAAATTATTAAATAGTGCTAATTTTCTTGTCGTTATGATTTTTCATCAATCATGGAAAATACAATTCTCACTTAAGGACTTCAGAATTATAAATTCATGAGATGAGCTTTCATATACGAGAGTAATAAATAAAATAAAAGTATTACATTTATACATATATTTTTATTAAATAAACACATGCATTTATAATACCTTAAATCATGTATTATAATTAATTTTTTATTGATGGACTATAGGTTTTATAAAGTTAATTTAATAGAAAGTTTTATCAAATTATATTTTACTATATTTTCAATGTAGCTCCTTTTTCTAATAAATATTTATAATACCTTAAATTATTCAATATGTAAATACATTTTTATTTAAGTTTTAGAAAATGCAATTGTATATATTAAGATTTTCTTTTTACATGTCAAGAATTGATGATTACTTCATATCTTGTACTATGGAACAAGATGCAACCAATAAGTATTTATAAATTTTAGTTGTTGAACATTAAGAATATTTGAGTAAAGTAATTATTATTATTATTTAATTTATTCATATATTTCATGTTATACAAAATTACAAACTATTTTAAATTAAGATTTTATATATATATATATATATATTATTAAATCTGTTTAAAACTTTTGTTTCATAATTTTTTTTAAAATATAGTGAAAATAAATAATTTTTTAATGTTATAATATTAAAAGTTAACCATAAGAATTCTAATTTCATACCATCATCCAAATGGTAGATTTATAATTCTCGGGATTTCATAATCTTAAGAAATCAAACTCTCGAAAGCTAATCTCTCAAATTTTAATTCCTATCAAACAATCACTACCTTATATAGGGAGTGGCAATTTTATCCTCATCCGCCAACTAAAAACCGCATCTGCACTGTATCTTATACATATCCGCAAATAGAAAAGGATGTGGATGCAGATATGGATTCAAAAAATTTCTATCCGCACGGATGCAGTGCATATACGAATATAAATGCGGATCCACACCGTATACGCACTGCATATCCACATATGAAAAAATACCATTTTGATATAGGTATGTTTATGGTAAATTACATATGAAACCATAGTAAATTACTAATTGTTATGGATTTTAATAATGTAAATTATTATTATTTATTAAATATATTATAGTATTTATCATTTTCTAATAAATATGGTGCGAATGCGGTGTGGATATCTGCATCTGAATACAGTGCGGATATGGATATTCACATCCGCAGCATCTGAATATAGTGCGGATATGGATGTGAATATCCGTATCTGCAGCGGATGCGGATGTGAATATCCATATCCGCAGCGGATGCGGATGTGGATGTGGATGTGCGGTGCAGATGCGACTAATACAATATTTGCACCGTATCTGATCTGTTGCCATTCGTGTCCTTATAGCACTTTAGTATAACCTCTATACTCATTTTCTGACAAACAATAGAACACTTAATCTTAAGAGACATATTAAGTCGGTTTTCATTTATGGTTATGCTTAAACCAAAGGACGAAACTAAATGATGATATCAGTTTTAGCTATCAAGAGAAGATGAAAACTCCTTATCATGTAACAAAAGGAGTCATGGAGACCTTGACAACAAGAATTAAAATAATGCGGATACCAGAACTTGGTCCCTACAATACTGATCGGTATAAACACAAAAAATATTATCATCAAAAAACTATCCGTATAAGCTTGGACTGATATCATTACTGGTTTTATCACTAATATATCCACGAATACATACTTTTGACTAGAAGCACAACTCAAATTGTCTATCCTGTATTACTCCTTGGTTACATAAATTGCTAATTAGCTCTGCGAGTCCCATTTCATCACATAAAAAAATGTCAAAGTATTATAATAACCCAAGTCTAATAAAATGGAATAATTGTAATGAAAACAATGACCTATATATATTCAGAAAATATACCTCGTAACATTGAACTAATGGAAAAAAGCATACTAAAAAACCCAATAGTTTCACCTGCTATTTTCTCAAGTCTGTCTTGGTTGTCTGCATCGGTGACCAATCATTTAACGGAAACTGCTACATGCTGCAGAGGGGAGCAATTATAGATGAGCAAACTGTTGCAGGTATGTAAATTCTTCATGACAAAATAATAATACAACATCAAGAAATAGCTCTATAACTGAGAAAGAATCATTTCATACAAGTGTATCACATGTACGAAAACATAACTTTGAGGCTTAAACAAAAATCATACCATCATGAAGTGGCTGTCTGTGTAACACGCATCACAACAGCTTTTACTTTCCTCTCACTGTTACTTCTGCAATAATAAAATAGTTGGGCCTTTTGATTTAGCTAATTAAGTTAAGTGGAGGGGATAATCTGACCCAGATAATGATGAAAGACACGTGATAAACAGCAACTTGACAATATTTATGCATGTGTGGCACAATATTTGGAGTAATGTTTCAGCAGATGAACATGGTTCTCATTAATGCATAGATCAAAGATGTGAATACAACAATTAATGAAACAAGCCACTGGATGAACACATCAAGGTAGTGAATGATGACACCTACTTAGAGCTTCATCAACACATTTCTAATTGCTTGCATTCCAAAGTTACAGCAGTACACCAAAGCATACATGTCAAAGGCTATGGAACTCTATCAGTATGGGTCACCCTGATGCCATTGATCAACACCCTGATGCAGTTAATATTCTTTAGGCCAAGGAAAAATATGACCATCATGATAATTATTTGGAAAAAAAAAGATATATTGAGTAAAAAAAAGAGCAAAAATTGATACAATAGTAAAACCACTTATTTGTTGGCATCTTTTTCTGGTTCAGAGTGAATAATAGGCATATTTCTTCTGTATTGAGGAGATGTCAACCTCCTCTCCCGTGGTGACTTCCTTTTGCTCACAACAAATCTGTTAACCCCTTTTCTCATTGGCATAATCTCTGGGAAATCTTCGTCCGGAATATTGCTGAGTTCAGAGATGTCCTTAATTTCAGCAGCTCTACGGAACCATCTTGCTGCCTTTGCTTCCTCTGACATGTCGAGAGGATCGGGTTCTGTGACAACAGATCCCTCCAAGCTCATACCAGAAATGGCAGATATGCTGGAACCAGTATGTGGTCTGTTCTGATAATGGTCACTGTTCCATGTCTTTGGAGTTCTCCATGTGTGATTTTGCAGTTGAGCAGAATTCAATGAAGCTCCACTGCTTGAAGCATCCATTTCATGATCATTCAAGCCCATTTCATCAGAGTTTTTGCTAGAAGTCTTGTGATTATTAGACTGATTGGCAGACCAATTATCATGCACCCTTGTATTTCCACCGGATCCCAAATCAGAAACACCAGCCTCTTCAGACTTCTCAGTCACACTTTCAGCCTTCTCATTCGTGGTTGAGCTTTCTGATGCAATAGCTACTAGCAGAGAAGCTTCAGCCTGGTTATCTTTCTTCACAAAGTACTCTGGAGGAAAAGGAACAAAATTGGAGCTACTGGCCTGCTCCATAGCTATCCGCCTCTTGTATTGTGGTGGTGATGTCAAAGAACGGTCTTTCTTTTTGCTAACTACAAATCGGCTCTTACCTTTATGCATGGGCATAATTTCTGGAAAGTCGTTAGCCTGATCCAAGGCATTATCAAGTTCTGAAACTTTCTTAGACCATCTCTCAGAAGTATCATAGAAATTGTCCTTGCTTTCAGTTGAACCCTTAGATCCTTCCAGTACAGATCCACTTAGATGGCTGGATTCTGTGGAAGCTGAATCTTTTAAATTTGAAGAGTGTTCATTGACTATATCATGAGGTTTACCAAACATATCTGGTGAAGGCACAAAAGGAAGATAGTCAGGATCAGTTCTCTGGTTTAGCATTTCATCCCTATATTCTGGAAACCTAGATCTATTCTCGCCTTCAGAATTAATCCCTCCTGTAGTCACGGAGTCATTCTTTCCTGATGATGCTGAGTAGCGACCAAGTATCCTGTCCAATGTCTGACTGATTAAAGAATCAGAATTTTTTTGAGAACCCATACTAGTAGACCCAACTGACTGCACTTGATTGCCCTCAGAACTTGAATTAGCCAATAAATTATTGTTCTGGGCATTAGCCAACCTCCTTTCCAGTGGTGTTTTTCTTGTGCTAACAACAAACCTATTCACCGACTTCCACATGGACATGAGCTCTGGGAAATCCTCATCGTCTATTGCACTGTTAAAGTCTGCAGCATCCTTTAGCTGCGAAATTTTACTGAACCATCTTTCTGCCTTGTCATCATTTGCAGTCAATTTCCGTTCAATTTCAGGTCTGTCAATATTACTCCCATCAAGGATCTGATCAAAGTTGGAGCCTTTACAATGCCCTGAACCAGCAGGAGCTGTACTCAATGGGCTTTCACCAGGGCATTTGTAGTCGCACCTTAAGCATGACATATTCCTCCCATAATTGAAGAAATCACATCTAAAGTATGAGAAAGAAAAGGAGTCAATCAAACAAGACAAGAATGTCAAGGTTGAGATGGAGAATTCTTGGCAAAATCAGGCTTACTGATGACACTCCCACTCTCCGCCTGGAAAAACCCTTTTTGAACGTGCTTCGCTGCATTTAAGGCATTTCATATTCCTTGCAAAATTCATGAAACTGCATCTGCATAACAACAACAAAAAATGTAACAAGCTTTTAGCTAGCAATACAAAATAGAAAGAAATCATAATAAAGTTAGAAAGAAAAAACTTTTAAAACTATTGAGAATATTAAGGTATAAATAATATTACGGAGACAAATATGAAGATAAGTGTGGATATAAATAAGTGTTTGTTATTTTGTTTTTCTAGACTTTGGTAATTCCTCATCTATATATTGTCGGCAGTATTAGGTTAATGTGAATGCTTACTCTCTTTTAATATTTTCACGATGAAACCCCAGCTGCTGTTGTCTTCTTCTCTTAATCCTGTTTTTTCTTTTCTCCTTCATCATCATCTTTGTCACTTGTGTAATTGTGTTGCATAATGTGCTTCCTGCTACATGCCTTCCACACTCATCTGCGAGTTAAGCGAGAGGGTGTTCATGTAAATTGTATAAAACAAAAATATAGGGAGAGTGATAGAAAATTCTTCTCTTATGGTCGAACCTAGCCCACACGCCCAAACCTTTTCTTTACTGCCTTCTCTTCTTTATTCACAGCAACAGTATTGCTATAGTATCACTACAGTATTGCTATACCATTGCAGCAGTACCACACCCCTCTCTCCATTATCTTCTCTAAGGTAAGGATTAAATAATCTCTTAACTATAACCATACCTCCTCTCTTCCTTGGTCCAATTTCTTCTTCTCTCTCTTCTTCTAGTCTTCCCTCTTCTTTCTCCCTTGGGCAAGTAAGATATTGTTTCTACTTGGGCAAGTTTGAGTTCTTCCATGTCTCAATCTTACCCTCATGTTAGCAACTTAACTTTTTATCATTTTAATTTATAGTATCTGACCTTTAACGATTTATGCTCACTACCATCTTGAGTTTAAGGGGGGATGTTGAGGATATTAAGGTATAAATAATATTGTTGAGATAAATATGAAGATAAGTGTGGACAACTAGAAATAACTAGAATAAAATTTTAGTTGGATAAAATACCTTTATTTTATATATAAAATATCATTATAGTTAGATTGAATTTCTTTTAATCTTTTAGTTGATACTTGATATTTCTTGGGTTTATTTTTCATCTGCAAAGTTTGGCAAGTACAGAGCTCTATACAATCAAATACAACTTACAGTCCACTTAGTCAATATGAAGGCCATTGAAATGTTGAAAAATAAAGCTAACTTAATAAAGTAGTATAGGCTCTCTAAGAATTATGTGAACTTTATCATTACAAGCAATGAATAAAAATACATAGCTAAAGTTTAATAAATACAAATAGAGATGTTTGCTACAGTAATATATACCGGAAAGTATTAGATATTAGATAACTTACTTTTGGCAAATCCAATCACCTCTTTTCATTTCCATATTTTGACCTGTAGGTCTGGAGAACTGTCCATGTTTTATGGTAGTCTGTCTGGCAATTGGTTCAGTTAACCTGGATTCTGGATTAGAAACACTCAAACTCGCTAGCTCAGCCAATAGATTTCGAGTAGACATTTCAATAAGGTCTCTAGTTCCGGTATCACGACTAGTTGCATGAGAACTGCAAGTATAGCTCAATAAATATCTCATAATATCAACAGTTTGTGCCCTCTCCGATTCCGGTACCTAGCATCATCCAAGCAATTAGGTGATGTTCAATCAAGTTCTTATCATACTTTCTCAATCAATGTATTATATAACTTATAAAACATGTCCACACACCAGCAAAATTCAAGGAATGTCTATAAAGAAATGACAAGGACCTAATATTGTCATATAATAAAACAATATTTGTAGTCTACAGAAAACTCTTTTGAAAAGAGTAACATAAATTTCATTTAGCACATGCACAGACAATGCTTAAACATCCTATTCAACAAAAAAATTAAATAATTAGTATTTAGTAGAATAAATGGACTTACGTCACTATGTTCATTTTTTTCCAAAATGCCAAGTATCCTTTTTCATTTTATTTTCCTTAATTCATTTAGGGCATGTTTGCTTCATAGGATAAGGAATTGATTAATATCCAATGTTTGTTTGGTGCATGAATTAAAAGAAAATGTGAATAGAAGAATATAAAATTGATATTATATCCAATGTACATTGGATTTAAAAAATTCATATTCAATACTCCCTCATTTATTATACAATCCAACCATATCATATCCTATCCAATGAAGCTAACATACCATTAGTGCTAAACTTACATTAGCTCCATCAGCACTCAAGAACAGCCGTAAGCGCCTTGTTGAATTTGAACCATTCTTAAACAGGAATGGTGAACCATTCTCCACAATAATCTCTACATCCTTCTTCGCTAGCAACCTGATAAATTAATGCACAAAAAAAGTTACAAAGCGACATTATCTAACTAACAAGTATGAGATTGAAATACTAGAGCAAATATCTTATTCAAATATCAAGTGTGCACAAATTTCCCGACTCCAAAAGCAATGAATTGTAAATCAGAAACAAAGCACAACACCTCAAGATATCAGACCGATCTCTGGCAAAACAAAGGCAGGCTTGGGCGGCCTTCACAAACTCCTCTGTTAGATCATCTCCAGCCAAAAAAGAATCGTCTTCGTCATCCTCCCCATCAGCCACGGAGCTCCGCCTACCAAAATAACCACCGGATAAGAGACAATCCACAAGCTTGGACCACTCCGGCCACGGGTGCGCGGCACCAGCGTGGAAGGTCCGCGGGGAGACAACTGTTTCCCCAAATCCCTCTCTATCACTGGGCGCCTGGTCGTCGGCCTGCTCCGAGGCAACGGAGGAGAAACCCAGCCGGAGGCGGGGAGAGAAGGGAAGTAATCGGCGGTAGTGAAAGGAGGAAGCGACGGCGAATGAGAGAGCAGCAAGGGGGGCGCCGGGGTGGAGGGCGAGGCGGAGAGCAGAGGGGCGGGAAAAAGGGGTGGCGAAGATCAGGAGGAGCTTGGAGGCGCCGCCCATTACCAGCGGACGTTGGCGGAAGCGCTGGCGAGAGTGAGGATTCTAGAAGACGGGGACGGTTCTTATCGGATCCGTGAGAAGATATTTAGCGGATCGGGTGGAAATAAAGCGATGGGAGGTTTTTGCCTTTTTGGTACCAATTTTTAGAAAAAAATAATGAAAATATCTCGAATTTTAACGTTTTTAACAAACATGACTTATTCTTTTATTTAAAACAATTGTGTATTCCAACTTTCGGAATTATAAAAATTATAAACTCTCGTTAAATCTGTGTTTATTTACCCGTTATGTGCTGACGTGAAACATCATGTCATCACATAAAAAAATCTTTTTTAAAATTCAAGATGTCACGTCATCGTAAGTCATACATGGCAGATTTTTTTAAAAAATAGGAAAAATTAATGAAAATGTGTCGAACTTTGACATTTTTAACAAATATGATTCATTCTTTTATTTAAAACGATTGTGTATTCCAACTTTCGAAATTATAATAATTACAGATTCGTGTTAGATTTCTATTTATTTACTTGTTATGTGCTGACGTGGAACGCCACATCAACACATAAAAAATATTTTTTTCAATTCAGAGTGTGACGTCATAAGTCATACGTGGTAGAATTTTTAAAATAAATATTAAAAAATGCCACCTCAATCAACCTTACTTAACCTAAAATATTCAAAAACTAAACCTAATTTATTTACATCAAAACTGGACAAATCCCTCGACAAATCTTTCCTGTCGCCAGCGCCTCACCTCGCCAAGTCTTGTCGGTGATTGATGGTCGTTAGGCGAAGCCCCACCTCTTATTTCTTGCATCAAATCGACAGTTTTCCCATCTCGCCAGCGCCTCACCCCCGAAGGTAACTTTTATTTTCTTATTTCTTGTGCGCCTGGTCTCGCCAGTGTTTTGTCGCCTAAATCTTTCGTCTAACCTTTCTTGCAGCCCTGAGATACTAATTTTTTGTCATCGAAGCTTGTCGCCTGAACCCTAAACCTAGATATCAATCTAATTGCATACCATGGTTCGAAGATCAAATCGACAGCGGAGAACTGTTTTACCTACATGACGAGATACATCATCAGCTTCCTCTCTGATATATTTTACCTTGAATGCATTTTTATATCAATTTTTATCGTATACTATTTGTTTAAATATTAGTTCTTTGATAGTGATATCTGTTATTACATAGTATACTAGTTATTATATAGTATATATTGTTCATATTTATCACATGATATCAGTATCAATGAACAATATACTATATTAGAGTATCTTGAGGTGCTGGCGACAATAGCAGGCGACATGAGGCGTTAGTGACAGAAAGATTTGTTGAGGGATTTGTCTAGTTTCGGTATAAATAAATTAGGTTTAGTTTTTTAATATTTTAGATTAAGTAAGATCGGTTGAGGTGGCACTTTTAATATTTTTTAAAAAATTTGCCACGTATGACTTATGATGACGTGGTATCCTGAAATTAAAAAATATTTTTTATGTGCTGATGTGGCGTTCCACGTCATCACATAACGGGTAAATAAACAGAGATCTAACGAGAGTCTATAATTGTTATAATTTCAAATGTTGAAATACACAATTGTTTCAAATAAAAGAATGAGCCATATTTGTTAAAAACGTCAAAGTTTGGGACATTTTCATTAATTTTCCCTATTTTTTTTTTAAAAAAAAATTGCCATGTATGACTTATGATGATGTGGCATCCTGAATTTATAAAAAAAATATTTTTTATGTGTTGGCGTGGCGTTCCATGTCAGCACATAACGGGTAAATAAACAGATATCTAACGGGAG
Source organism: Canna indica (assembly GCA_034359265.1). NCBI lineage: Eukaryota > Viridiplantae > Streptophyta > Magnoliopsida > Zingiberales > Cannaceae > Canna > Canna indica. The sequence continues at coordinate 22,168,568 of CP136897.1, forward strand.
TCTATAATTATTATAATTTTGAAAGTTGAAATACACAATTATTTCAAATAAAAGAATGAGTCATATTTGTTAAAAATGTCAAAGTTCAGAACATTTTCATTAATTTTCCCAAATTTTTAAGAGAGAAATGCATGTTCTTTAAAGCATTTGATTTCCCACAAATTAAAATACTGGAAAAAAAATCATGGTAAATAAATATTTTGATTTTGATTTATATTTGAAATATCAACTTCAACCAAATAGATATAAAGTTGGAAATGGATCGAATCCACCCATGGGCGGCACAGACCCGACCCGAAAAGGGTCGTGCTTGACCCGACCAAATTTTTTTTAGATCGGGTCAGGCATGACACGCATGCCATTCTCGGCACAGCCTGCGCCATGCTAGGCTTAGTGCCACCCAGGCCAAGCTAATAGGCCAACTTGGCACAAGCCAGGCCAGTGCGAGCTAGGCTTGGCCCGAGCCCTAGGGGGCGGGTCCCTGTATCAGGCTAGGTCACCCCTTTGAGTAAACGGAACGTGCTTGGCATGACGTGGACTATACTTGGGTCATGCCAGGCACGCCTCGACAGATAATGGGCTTGCCCCGAGCTTGGGCCTGCTCGATTACAGCCCATTGCCACATCTAAATAGACTAACAAACGGTGGAATAATTTATATGGAGCTCCCTCGTATAGCATGTCATATCCACATGGTATGTTTTAAATTGATCCACATAGTAGCATTTTATAGAGTAGGTCTTGTGCTCAGTCGATGTGAAGGGACATGAAGAGGAAGACGGAGCTTGATTGAGATTTAGAGATAATTTTTAAGCATTTTTTAGCGTTAACATTTAAAGATACATCTCATGGAAAGATCGACTTAGGGATAAAGATTGAAGAAAGAGACTTTTGCTTGGATGCAACCGAGATGATCTTGTAACGATGCTACTCTCTCAATTCGAGTGCAACTTATCTAGATTCCTCTAGGTAGATTACTTCTTACATTTTGTAGAAAGTGTTTCAATCAAACAAAATAATAAATGTCTACTACCTGAGAAGATATACTTTCTTGCAAAAATATGAATATATAGGTTCTATCTCATTTGAAGACATAAATCGTCCTGCTTGGAATCGAAGACGAAGCAGTTTTCAACTTCACTTTCGTTCGCTCAAATCACGAAAACACGTTTGAAAACAATTTCACGAAAATGTATTTTTGTTTTTGCGAAACTAGTGACATCAAGTTTTGCGAGCGAAATTGTGGTGGCATTTTCGAATATTCCACCTAACTCGATCGATGGGAGTTTTTGCTGACCCTAAAAATGTGTTTTTATTAGTTTTATTACTTTCATCAAAATGAAAATGACACTATTTCATTAATCAAATGAGTTTTTATAAAATCAATAAATAACTGCAGTATTTTGTTTTCCAAAAACAATAGTCTTTCTAAACTGGCTTTAGGATTTCATGGTCAAAGATGATTATTATTTTCCTTCTATAATAATAACTACATAAAATGTAGAATTTTTTAAATTAAGATATAGAGTTGATGGATATTCCATTAAATGAATCAGAAAATATTAAAAAACAAAATAAGAATTGTGAAATTTGATCAGTTCTTATTGAGTGTATATTGACAAAACAAGCAAATCAATCTCTTTGATTTTTTTTTTATATAATCTCATAGTCTAATTTCAACTTAAACACCAAATTTTTCTTCTAATAAAAAATCTAATATTTGAAGAGGTAGAAAAAAAAATTATACACTAACTACCTTACATAAACTTTTTTACTTTTTATAATCAATTTTCATAGTAAAAATTATAATTCTATTTATAAATATTTTTAAAATCTCAAAATATAAACAAATTGTGTAGATTTATATCATGATTTTTTAAGAGACGTCTGAATGCCCGCAAGTCAAAATATTTATTAATAGCATTTATATGCAATAACAAATATTACAAATTATAAATGCAATTTTATTGTTTGATTGTCAGCTGTGTGTTTGCGGCTTGCATTTATAATGTGTATGGTTGGTAAAAAAAAGAAAAAAAGAGATCATATTACTTTTTGGTATATATTTAGAATTTAATTTATTTGATACAATTAGATTTGCGGCGAGTCTAATAAAAAATAAACATCATTAAATATTAAGATATTATTCTCTCAAGTAGAATTGTTCTCATGACTATTTTATTTAAGTTGTTGGGTTGCTCTTCATACTTTAATTAATTCATAAGATTCTTTACTTATTTCTTGACTTGGAAATGATCAACATCTTCAAGCCTGAGATGTAGGTGTGGATTCACGAAGAACAAAAGACTGACATGGGATCTTCTTGTCCTTGTGGTTTCTATTGCTTCCATCTAAGAAAGGTTTGCTAGGATTGTAGGCAATATACCTCTAGAATATATGTCAACCCCAAAAAATAGAAACTCTATGGGATAGGAAATTCACATAAAAATCTCATATTGTTGTTGTATGGAAGATGTGGTATTTTTGAATCCTCCAAGCAATTTTATTGTCCTTTGACTCATTAATTCATCATGAGGTGGCCATTTTCACCCCCCAAAATATGAATATATATGTTCTATTTCATTTGAAGATATTTAATCGCCTTGTCGGAATTTAAAACGAAGCCATTTTCCACTTCATTTTCATTTTCGCTCAAATCGTGAAAACATATTTTTGTTTACGAAAATGTATTTTTGTTTTTGCAAAACTAGCGACATCAAGTTTTTGTGAGCGAAATTGTGGTGACATTTTCTCTATTCCACCCAACTCGATGGGTGTATTTTTACTGACCTTGAAAATGTATTTTTGTTGATTTTATTACTTTCACCAAAATGAAAATGACACTATTATGTTAACTAAATGCGTTTTTGGAAAACAAAAAAATGACTATGGTATTTTGTTTTACTAAAACAATAATGTTTCTAAACAAGCTTTAGGATTTCATAGTCAAAGATGGTTATTATTTTCCTTCAATAATAATGTAGTCCAAAAAATATAGAAATTTTTTATTAGGAAAAGGGTACAAAAATGCTCATAATATTTTCTCACAAGTACTAAAATGTCCCTAAAGTTTTTTTTGGATCAAAAATACCCATGACGTTATGAAATTTGGTACAAAAATATCCCTATAGGTAAATAACATTAATGGAGGGATAGCAGAGCTGACGTGACTGATGATTGTGACTAATGACGTGGACATGTGACGCGCATGTAAGCCAAGACGTTTTACTAAAATACCCATAGCATTTTCTCATAGGTACTAAAATGCCCCTAATTTTTTCTCACGGCTACTAAAATACTCATAATATTTTCTCACGGATGCTAAAATGTCACTAACGTTTGTTTTGAAGCTAAAATACCCCTGAGGTTATTGAAAATGATACAAAAATGACACCAAGCTAACTTTTGTTATGTGAGACTTAACAAAGATGTCGTGGATGCTGATAGAGATGTTGACTTTACACGTGGCGCACATGCAGATAGCAACTTGCTGATCAAGCGACATGTAAAATGCAACGTAGGTGTGAGCAAAAAAATTGAAAAATTCGATTAATCGTAAAACCATTTCGAAACCAAACCAAATTTTTCGATTAACCAATTCGATGGTTTCAGTTTCAATTTTTATTTTCTAAATTTTCGGTTTTCGATTTTGATTTCTTACGTGTCGCTTGTGTGGCAAGTTGCTCTCTGCATGTGCGCCACATGTAAAGTCAACATCTTTGCCAGCATCCACGACATCTTCGTTAAGTCTCACCTAATAAAAGTTAGCTTGGTGTCATTTTTGTACAATTTTCAACAACCATAGGGATATTTTAGCTCCAAAATAAACGTTATGGGCATTTTAGTACCCGTGAGAAAGCGTTAGAGGTATTTTAGTACCCGTGAGAAAATGTTAGAGACATTTTAGTACCCGTGAAAAACGTCAAGAGCATTTTAGTACTTGTGAGAAAACGTCTTGCCTGCATGTGCACCACATGTCCATGTCATCAGTCTCAATCATCAGCCACGTCAGCTCCATTATCCCTCAATTAACGTCATTTACCTATAGGAGTATTTTTGTACCCAATTCTATAACGTAAGGGATATTTTTTATCCCAAAAAAATCTTATGGGCATTTTAGTACCCGTGAAAAAACGTTATGGGCATTTTTGTATCTTTTCCCTTTTTATTATGATATAGAGTTGATGGACATTCCATAAATGAAAATATTAAGAAAAAACAAATTATTTGTTTAGAAAATTTGTTTACAATTCTTATTAATTGTATACATAATTGACAAAACAAGCAAATCAATATGTATGACCTTTTGCCAACTATGACTACAGTTGGTGGCAACATCTTGTAAGTTGTCTAGAGATCTAGGTTCGAACCCCAGTAAGGTCTCCTTTGTGTGAATTTTTCACTTTGTGTGGTTTGTAATATCCTTCCGTGTGTGGAAGTTATCTTGGATGTTTATCCAGTCATGTACTTGATTGTACTCTGGGTCTGTTCGTTTCGCATAATTTTAAGGTACAACACTGGACAAAACAAGTTATCACATGTTCGTTTGCGAAAATGTACCATGAACATGATAAGAATGATGTCTCAAGATAGTACACCAGACCTATTTTTTTGGAGTAACAATGGCTTGTTACTTTGGTACAAGGTTGAAAATGACAACAATAGCCTTGTTTATATTTTCAATATATGTTATTTTTTTTCAACAATGTTCAATTTTCCAAAAAAAAATATATTTATATTTAAAGATAATATATTTGGATTAAAAGATAGTATATTTTGATAAAAATGAGTATATATATATAAAGATAGTATATTTGAATCAAAAGAAAGTATATTTAGACTCAAAAAAAAATATTTGATAGAAATTGAATATATATCTATATTTAGAGAAAGTATATTTGGACTCAAATATAGTATAACTTGGTAGAAATCGGGTATATATTCATGTTTAGATTAAATATTTGAATTAAAAGAGAGTATATTTAGTCTCAAATATAGTATATTTTGATAGAAGTTGAGTATGTATCTATATTTAGGAAGAGTATATTTGGATTAAAATGTAATATATTCAAATTATATTTATATATATATATATATATATATATATATATATATATATATTTCGAGAGTATATTTGGATCAAAAATCGATCTTTAGTCAGATAAAATATTATGATCACATATACTTTCTTTGCAGTCGAGTATACTCACTATATTAGCATGTATACTCAGTATGGGAGGCGGTGTGGTTGCGTCATCGACGACGCTGGGGCCTCCATGTCGCAACATATTAGTTTATTAATCTACTTGTGATATAATTGTAATAAAGCATATTAATTTATAATAGTTATGTTAATTAAAATGAATATTTTATCATAACAATATATAATATTGCCTAGTATATTTTATATGATGAAATGAAAAAGAAATAGTACAAAGGGTATTTTCGTCAAATTATCTTATCATGTGTTGTGATAATATTAAGCGAACACAATATATTATTAAATTTGATGTCCAGTACCGTGCGAAACGAACATGAGACTATTTGTTATGATGTCCTGTACAACCTTATATAGTACTGACTAGTCTGTTCTGTACTAAACTATTTGCGAAACGAACGGAGCCTTAAATTCTCATTCTAGAAATGAACTCACTATCTTTGACAACAACAAAAAATTCGTCCGACCTTTTGTTTTATAATATCATAATCTAATTGCAACTTAAACATCAAATCTTTCTTATAATAAAAAATGTAATATTTGAAGAGGTAAAAAAAGGGAAAAAGTTATACAACTAACTACATAACATAAAGAGTAAATACACAAAAAAAACACGAACTTTAACATTTTTCCAATTTTTAGCACAAACTTTTTTCGTTAGCAAGAAAATACACAAACTTTGATTTCGTCACCCCGTTTAGAACGCACCGTCTTTTTTGACGATTTTTGCTGACATGGTCATTAAAGCGACGATGTGGCAGGTTACTTTGCCAACGTGACATATAATTTTAACGGACGAGTAAATGGTAACATAAAATTACGAAATTACCCACCCTCGATGCTAATGTTTTTTGAAACGGGGACGGACAAACTAGTAATTTTCCCGTCGTCTCCAAATTGGGCGCGCTCGATGTCCTAGTCCTTATTTTACCTGCTCGCCTGCTCGAACACTACAAAGAGGGGGATTTTTGTCGCCGAATTAAGGCACGCCTTCTGGAGTATTTATCGCCGAATTAGGGCACGAAGGGACGAGCGGTGGGGACATTGCGAAGCTGTGGTCCCAAAAATAACAGGTAAATTTTTGGTTTCTTTCGCATGTGTCATCTTCTTTTTTTAATCCATGTGTTGTGGTCCTAATATTATGTGAATCCATTTTTTTCATTATTTTTTCACTCTTTGCCATCTGTCGCATATTCATTTTCATGTAGGATGAAAAAATTTGAGATTGTAGTACATCACGGTGGTCAAATGATTTTTGAACCTCATGTACGCTATGTGGGATGTGAACTGCTCTTAGTCAGAGAATATGATATGATTTCAAATACAGTTACATTGTCTGACATGAGACTCTTGGTAGGGACATTAGGTTACTCTCGACCTAAATTATGGTACAAAGACCCTAAGAAGCCCTTATCTTCTGAACTGATGGAGATAAAGACAAAAATTAAAGTTAAGGAGATGTGTAAATTGGCGATAAGTTGTGGGTCTATACACTTCTATTCAGAATGAGTTAGAGACTATGAATTGAGGAAAAAGAAACTAGAACAGGCTCTCAAAACTCAGAACCATGATGAGAATTTGGAGCCTAATCATAAAGGAGCTGACCAGGATGAGGCTCATGAACATATTGATTTTGATGGAGATAATGGCACAAGTGATGAGGATGATGAGGAATACAGAATAGTGAAGAGAAATAAGAGAATTTTTGAAGATGAGCAAGGTACTAGTGGTGGAGGAGATGAGTACATGGAAGATTAGCAAAGTATCAGTGGTGGAGGAGATCAGCACAGTAAAGATGAGCAAGGTACCAGTGGTGGAGGAGATCACAGTAAAGATGAGCAAGGTACTAGTGGTGGAGGAGATCAGCACAGAGAAGCTGAGGGTGGGAACAATGATTCATCAAGTTCTGATGAATCATCAAGTGATACTTCAACTGAATCAGTGCAGACACCTAATAGCAGTGATGATGAAGATATAAAAAAGTTTAGAAAATCGAAGGGTAAAGGATTTAGGGGCAAAGAATCTGATGAATTTTGCCTTAACATGAGGTTTTAGTCAGCAGGACAGTTCAGGCAAGCTGTTCAAGACTATGCTTTGAAGAATGAGAAGGCTATTAAGTTTACTAGGTCTGGTGAGAAAAATATAGAGGCTAAGTGTAGTGTCAAATGTTCTTGGAGGATTTATGGAAGCTTAACACAAAGGAATGAAATATTTGTGATTAAGATATATGATTCAGAGCATAAATACTCTAGACCAGCAAGAAATAAGCAAGCCTCATCTAAATGGCTTGTAAGGCACTACATGGAAACTTTTAGGGAAAAACCAAACTGGAATGTACTTGAAATGCAAATGGATATTGACCAAAAAATTACCATATCAGTCACTAAGAATGTATATTATAGAGACAGAGCAAGGGCATTGAAAGCTTTATCAGGCTCATTGGCTTATCATTATAAGATGTTGTCATCTTATGTAGCAGAACTGAAGAAAGTGTACAAACATGAGCTGTTTTCCACAATGGTTGAGGGTCATAACAGATTTAAGAGAATGTTTATTGGTTTTGATGTATTGAAAGAAGGGTTTTTGGGTTGTTGTAGGCCCGTGATTTCATTGGATGGGTGCTTTTTGAAGTCAGAAGCTGGTGGCCAAATACTGTCTGCAGTTGGTAGGGATAGAAACAATCAGATGTTTTCAGTATGTTGGGCTGTGGTTGAAGGTGAGAATGAAGACTCATGGAGGTGATTTTTGATAAGATTAACTGAACACTTAGGCATTGTAGATGATTTTGGATGGATAATTATAAGTGATCAACAAAAGGTATAAGTGAACACTTAGACTTTATTTTTTTATCTCATGTATACTCTACTTATGTTTGTTTGTCTCTTGTAGGGTCTTCAAAATGCAGTTAGGGCTTTTATGCCTAATGCATAACATAGAAATTGCGCAAGACATTTATATGCTAACTGGAAGAAAAAATATGTGAGTTATGCTTTGAAGAACCTTTTCTGGAAGGCTGCAAAGAGCACCACAGAAGCTCAATTCAATGAACACATGTATGAGATGAAGGTATTTTCTCAAGTTGCACAGGATGATTTCATTAAAATTGGTTCAGACAAGTTCTGTAGGTTTAAAATCAGTACATTGTCAAAATGTGAGGTCATTGACAATAACATGTCTGAATGGTTTAATTGATATATTTTGAGGGCAAGAAATAAGCTTTTGATTGACATGTTAGAGGATATTAGAATGACAATAATGAAAAGGATGTCAGAAAAGATAGAGATAATAATGAAAATTGATGATACCATATGCCCTAAAATTAGGAAAAAGTAGAATAGAACAAAGTTGTTAGTGGCTTTTGCATAGCAACGCATGTTGGATATAAGAAGTTTGAGGTTAAACACATGGATAACAACTATGTTGTAGAGCTAGAATAAAATAATTGCTCATACAGGATGTGGGAACTTAGTGGCGTCCCTTGTCCTCATATCATTTCATCAATTCATTGGTTGGAAGAGGATCCCACAGAATATGTTCATGAATATTTTAAGAAGTTCGCATATGAGCATCTTATTCAGCCATTAAATGGAAAAAAAAATGGGCAAAGATTGAGTCTGAACCTATCTTATCTCCCATTGTAAGAAGACAAACAGAGAGACCAAAAAGAGCAAGGAACAAGGATATTAGTGAGAAGGAAAATGAACAAACAAGTACAACAAAGATAAGTAAGAGGGGGGTGCATATGAAATGTACACAGTGCAATACATATGGTCATGCAAAAACAAGGATAAAAAACTAGTATCAAGTGAACCATCATCTAGTCAGGTAACTTAATATTTGTCATTACCTGTTTACTAACAAATTCTATTTTTTATAATCTATTTACAAACAAATCTATTTTGACACAAAGGAAGAAAAGGGGGAGACCACATAAGAACCAAGATGTGTAAATCAATTTAGAGAACCAAGATGTACAAATCAATTTGGAGAACCATCAATTTGGAGAACCAATGTGTGCAAATCAATTTAGAGAACCAGGGTGTGCAGTCACTTGCATAGAGACCAAAGATGGTTGTTATTAAGAGATCTGTTAGTTATGAGAAGCTTATGCACAAGGAGAGGGCTATGGCAGCAAAGGGGTTTGGAGTAACAATTCGCACTGAAACAGGAAATACATATGTGCATGTAAGTTATTTAATTCCAGTTATAAATTATAGATTTCAGTTATCTAATTCTATGTTTCGTGTAGATGCCTAATACAAAAGTTAGAATACTCCATGAATGAAGATTTGGAGGAGGGCAATTTGTCTATGAAGGCACCCAGGTGAGCCAACCCACTCAAGGCACCCAACCCACCCAAGGGACTCAACAGAGCACCACCTCAGTAAGGAGCAGGAACACCACCTCCACCTCAGTAAGGAGCAGGAACATCACCTCAGTAAGGAGCAGCAACAGACTTAAGGAAAAAAAGAAGCCAGACAATCAGTCATCTTCAAGTGTTAGGATTGATGTGGATTGATGTGGATTGATATGGATTGTATGTGGATTGATATGTATTATATGTGGATTGTATGTGGATTGATATGTGGATTGATATATGGATTGATATGTGTATTGATATGTGGATGGATTGTATGTGGATCAATCATGTATTGTATGTGAATTGATATGTTTATGGATTGTATGTGGATCAGTCATATATTGTATGTGGATTGATATATTTATGGAATGTATGTGGATCAGTCATGGATTGTATGTGAATTGATATGGATTGATATGTGGATTATGTGTAGTAACCATTACTTGATTTTGTATGAATTATGTGTCATTCTAAGTTTTATGTATGTGACATATGGAATTCTAAATTTTATGTATGTGAAATGATGTGTACTAGTTGAATTGTGTACTGTGCAATAAATAGTTCTGCTATAAATGACAAAGTTCATGTATTTTATGGTTAAAAGTAACAAAGTTCATGTATTGTTAGGTTAAAAGTGGAAAAGTTCGTGTATTGTTAGGTTAAAAGTGAAAAAATTCATGTATTTTTATGTTAAAAGTGGCAAAGTTCATGTATTTTTACGTTAAAAGTAGCAAAGTTCGTGTATTTTTACGTTAAAAGTGGCAAAGTTCATGTATTTTTAGGCTAAACTGGAAAAGTTCATGTATTTTCTCACAAATATGTGAAAGTTCATATTTTTTTGGTGCACAGTGCACTAACAGATTAAAACATGCTAAAATATATTATCTTCAAATATACATGAGAGGGTAACATCAAAATACATAAATCAAACAACTTCATGGTAGTAGCTTTAGGCTATTATCTTTGTTCCCACCCTCAAATAACATACTAGAAAATACGATACATACTATAAAAAACACCATACACACACTACCCTTTCTTAAATTGACTTATTTTTTTGTCATTCCTCAGTTGAGCTATCTCATTTTCAAGTGTTGCAATTCTTTCTTGAAATGTCATTTCTTTCATCTTGCTCAATTTTATCCTTTCTTCCATTAGCTTTAGTTTCTCGAGAAGAATTTTTTTTCCTCAATAAAATCTCACAGAATATCCTTTGTGTGGTCGTGATCCTCAGGATCATGTCACGCAAAGAAGTGACAATCATTCTCCTGTTAAAAGATAGGAGTGAGGGATTACAATAAAGAATTAAATTTGGAGTGAAGTGATTACAAAAGATCATATATTCCAATGTCTGCATCCCCAAAACCTTCTTCTGAGATTTCTTTGGCTCCATGCGGTGAACAGAACAGCTCACACGTTATGGCAGCAGTGCGGAGCAACAACCTGTGATAAATTCACTGAAGATTCCTTCATTCGTCCTACGATTTCTCTTCCTAACATGATCGTCTCTTCGTGCCCTAATCCAGCGACAAAGACTCCAGAAGGCGTGCCCTAATTCGGCGACAAAGGCGATAAAAATCCTCCTCTTCGCAGTATTCGAGCAGACGAGCAGGTAAAATAAGAACTAAGGCATCGAGCGTGCCCAACTTGAAGACGACGGAAAAATTACCATTTTGCTCGTTCCCGTTTCAAAAAACATTAGCATCGGGGGTGGGTAATTTCGTAATTTTATGTTACCCTTTACTCGTCCGTTGAAATATATGCCACGTTGACAAAGTAACTTGCCACGTCGTCGCCATTAATGGCCATGTCAGCAAAAATCATCAGAAATGACGGTGCGTGCTAAACGGAGTAACAGAATCAAAGTTCGTGTATTTTCTTGTTAACGAAAAAAAATCATGCTAAAAATAGGAAAAAGTTCAAATTTCATTTTTTTTTAATATTTATTATTTTACTTTTTATAATCCATTTTCATAGTAAAAATTATAATTCCCGTTTTTAATATTTTTTGAAAATCTAAAAATATAAACAAATCATCCAGATTTGTATCATGGTTTCTTTTTTAGAAACGTTTGAATCCCCGTAAGTCAAAAATATATATTAATAGCATTTATATGCAATAGCAAATATTACAAATTATAAATGCAATTTTATTTTTTGGTCGTCAACGCGTGTATTTGAGACTTGCATTTTTAAGGTGCATGGTTGGTAAAAAAAGAAAAGAAAAAGATCATATTATTTTTTAGTATATATTTTTTACGCTCAAATTTTTTTATTATAATTTTAGTTGGCTAGAAAATAAATAAATTATAATCAAACAAATGTAGAATTTAATTTATTTGATACAATTATATTTGCAGTAAATATAATAAAAATAAATAATAATAAATTAATTAGATTTGATACAATTAAGGGTAAATAACAAAAATCTCCCACTGACTCATTTGTAATTATCCTCCATAAATTTTAAAATTAGATAAAAAAATCTAAATTTTATAAAATTAATAAAAACATCCTATTTGTTAACCAATAATATTTATTTAATAGAATCTTTTTAAATGACATGCGATAGTCTTTCATTGGTCAAAATAAAAAATTAATTAATTAATTATAAATTAGGAAGTATTAATAGGTAGAAAAATTAATTAGAAAATAAATTTGTAATTAATATTTTTTTAATTTTTAATTTTTTTTCAATTTAGTTATCTTTTAATATTTGAACCAATAAAAAATTGACACATGTCATTTTAAAAAAAAACTGTTAAATAAATAATATTGAGTTAATATAGAGGGTATTTTTATTAGTTTTATAAAATTTAATTTTTTTTATGTCTAACTTTAAAGTTCATAGGGATAATTATAAATGGATCATAGTTCAGGAGAAGTTTTTTTTATTTATCGTACAATTAAATATTAATTTTTATTTTATTAAGTTAAAAGACGTGTTCCTAAAATTTGCTACAAAATAAAAAAAAAAAAATGACGTTTTCATAATTTTCTAACTACAAAAGGAAAAAAGAGCGATTATAAATTAAATTTATAAATATCAATTTTTCATTACGATTTTAAGTTTTTTTGCCATTTTCATATTGTTTTCCTTTTTATTGTTATTGGCATGTGCCTCTGGTCTTCATATAGTTTTCTTTTTTATTGTTATTAGGATTAAAAATGAGTTTTGCCATCGAACTATTAAAAATAAAATAAAAATATTTTTAAACTATTCTTTAGTTAATTTTTATCTTTAAATAAACGAAAACGATTAAAAAATGATGATCGAACTATTAGAAATAGAAAAAATACTCTTAAATATTTTTTTTGATAAATTTTTACTCTTAGACAAATAAAAATAATTAAAAAGTATTAATATTTTCTACCCATGTCTAAAGATAGAAAGAATTTTTTTTCTTAGAAATGAGTAAAATTATTAATATTTTTTTAACTATTTTCGTTTGTTTAAGGGTAAAATGTCTATCAAAAAATAAGTTTATATATATTTTTACTCATTTCTAATAGTTCGATGATATTTTTTAATTATTTTTATTTATTTAAGAGTAAAAATTAATCAAAGAAGAGTTTAGAGATATTTTTACAAATTATTTTCAATAATTTGAGACCAAAAATCATCAACATTTGTTATTATCACGTGTCTGTGCCCTCTGCCTTTGCCTTGCTGCCCTGCAATTAGGGGTGTCCAAAATTCGGTTTACATCGAATCGAATAGAAATTTTTGGTTCGGTTCGGTTTGAACACTGCTGGGTTCGGATCTTGACCCGAACCGAACCCGAATATTGATATTCGGTTCGAATTCGGTTCCCTGAATTCGGGAATCGACCCGAACTGAAAACCGAACTAATTTTAAAATATATATTTTTTAATTTTTAACTTAATAATTAATACATCCGAACCCGATATTTCACTTGGACCCTATTAATTTTTTCATATATCTTCGTGTAAATAAAATTTTGATTTTTTTGGGTAAGAACGGAACCAAATCGAATTATTTCGGTTCGAGCTTATTCGATTTTTGGATAATTCAATTTGGGTTAGGATTCGGATATTAAAAAAAATTGATTTTAAAAAATTCGATTGGATTCGATTCGAATTGAGCCGAAAGGACAGGCCTACATGCAATCTCCTTGCCACGTCATTCCGTATGTAATGTAAATATCGGTTTCCCTTTACTGCGTTTACGTTTTTATCCGTCTTTATATCGTTACTACCATGTGCTCTGTGCAATCTCTTCGGAGACGTCATTCCTTTGCGATTTGATCCCTTCCTTCCCACCTCTCTCTCTCTCTCTCTCTCGGATTGATTTGATCTCGATTCATCCGGATTGACTCCGATCAGTTCGACGATCGTCGCCTCGCGGATCTTCACGCGTCTTTTCCTCTTCCTGCGGGTGTTCCTTTGCTGCTAATTGATAGATTTCGCATTCAATTCGAGTTAGCGCCGCGGTTTCTGAGATCTGAACCGTTTTGATCCTCCGGATTCCCTGCTTTTGACCGCTCTGTCTTCCTTGATTGATCAATTGCGGCTGCTGTTGATGTATTGAGACCAGTTGCCGCAATTTCTGTATAAAGTTTCGATCTTTGAGGTGCTTTGGGGGAGGATTGGTGCGTGGCGCTGAGCAATTTGGGCTGGCGATGGTCGATTGCCGTAGCTTGATCGAGTTCTGCAGAGCCTTCGAGCAGAACCGGCTTATGGCGAACTCTCACGCATCTTCAGAACAGCGGGTCAACCAGTCAAGGAGAAGGAGCAAGTCTTTGAACCCTTTGTCTCACCCCTTCTGCGAGCACTCCCCTTTCGCCGCCATCGACGTCGTGATGCTGTTGTTGGTCATCGGAGCGGTCGGCGTCCTCACTTTGCCCTACTTCAATTTCATCATCCGGGAGGCATACGGTCTCCTGCCTGCCGCGATTGACGTCATGGGCGATGTTCTTTACCAAACCCCCGTAGCTTATGCCGCTGGTTTGGTATTCACGTTCGTCACCATGATCGCCGCCTGGGAGTTCTTCAATTATCAGGCGAGGAAATGCGGTAATCCCTTCTGCAAAGGCCTGCGCAAAGCCGTCGAATTCGATATCCAGCTTGAGTCGGAGGACTGCGTCAAGCATTTGCCGCCTGTGCCAAGGGATGCCTTTGGGACGCGCCCCTTGGACTTGGGGCAGGATTACAAGGAACTAGAGGCTGAACTGAAGAAGATGGCGCCCCTCAATGGACGTACAGTTCTCATCTTTCGCTCTCCTTGCGGATGCCCGGCAGGAAGAATGGAGGTTTGGGGACCAAAGAAAGCGCGTAGGATCAAGAAGTAGGCAGGAATAGATGATACAGACTCTAGCTGATAAATACTTTTCTTTTCTTCTACAGTAATAAGCCTGAAACAATTGACAATTAGGTAATTATAATAAACATTAAATCCACCTATATTTCTGTTAATTTGCACTTTCTCTGGGGAGTATTAGACCCTCTTTTGCTGCTAATAATTCAGAGAAACATAAACATTAATACCTAATTTCATATATTTTGTTATTTTAGCTCTTTCCTGTTCATTTTTTCCATCTTCAGTTTTCTTTGATAATAGTGTTACAACTTCTTCAGTGTTATAACATAATTTTTGCTGGATGTTCTCTACTTCCTTTTCTTTAATGGCTGATAATCAAGGCTGAAGACCGGACTAATTTTTGTTAGGAAAGAAACTGAGGGAGAGAGTTTCTTCGACCTACCAATTACATGGGTTATTCATACTGAGTTATCTGGGTTAAATCCCTTCACCAGACCAATTTACTAATGTTGAACTCTAGTGTGGTGAGTTAAATTAATACCTGCCAGTTTGATACTTCTTGATTCAAATGCATCCATGAACATAAAGCAAGTTCTTTTTGCTATGAAGGTAGATTCGTTGTCATCATATTTTGCCAATATTTTACTCTAGATATCATATTATATGTAATCAATTATGATATAGTTGTGTTTGTCCTTTGTTCTATCTATACTAACTTGGATCCGATGTCTACCTATTTTATTTGTGTTAAATGAAGTTGTTAAATACTATTGCATATTTTGTTTGTATTTTTTTTCTGTACTAGATTACTTACTCATTTGAGTACCCATAATATTAACTCATTGGTATCTCTTCTTTTTTCCAAAATAAATTACATAGTAAGATGTAATAACATAATTCTATATTATCAGTTTACAGTGTTTGAGATAAAAACTGGCATTGGCTTGTTCCTGCAAAAACTGGAACTTATTAATTGATAGGGTGTTTGGTTGGGTGGAATACCTACTCCATTCCTTGTCTGTTCCTTGTGGAAAAGCTAGAGTTCCTTAACTGGACTGATAAAAAATGCTAATGCATCAATAATGTATTTGGAATTATTCTAAATTGGCACAAATAGCTAGAAAGAGTTCTGTAGGGTTGCATATTGTATATTTTAAGTTACTAGTCATGCTTCTGAAATGATTCTAACTTTTGACTTTGCAGTATAGTTAGGTTTTCTTTCTCTAATTGGTCAAAAGTATTTGACTTTTGCAGGTGTAGGGCAAAGTTTTCTTATAATCTTCTTTAACTTCTTCCAACTTCATTATCAAAGTTTGACAACCGACGAATAAATACCTTAATTGGCTGTAATGGTGAAATGAAAAGTTATATAGTGATGTTTCCACCATCGATTAAGATTCATCTTGTTTTATGGAGCAAGCATCTAAGAAGGCACACTGTTGCTTCTAGGTTCTGTAAACTGTGGCAATTCATAAAAAATCTTTGTGGTATTTAAATTCTAATTTGACTATCAACAGCCTTACTTCCTACTTTAATTTGCCATTCTTAGATAGCTCTTCTGATACATTGGAATTGGACATATATTTTGTGCTAGCTTCTTATACACAACTATGGTGTGAAATTCCGACATGAAGATTTGAGAATGTGGAGCTATATCATTCAAAATCCATGGGAAATCATTTGTTTTTTAAGTTTGATTTGACAGGAGTTGTTGAAGTGGCATTTAGTGAAGTATCTGTAGTATTGTTCTTGAAGACTTGGAGCTGCTGCTATCAATCATTCAGTGGGTCAAAATGTCCAATGAGTACATACTCAGGTGGCATTTTTCGTGTTCATGCAACTCTTCCAGAATAAAATGGCTGTTCCTTTTCACAGATAGTTCCGGACTTCTACTTTTATTGTCAGTGAAGCTGAATAAATACCGTGGACTCATATACAACTTGATAATAATTCTCTAGTTATTTGGGTCAGCTGGACCTTTTTTTTCCCCACTAAAATCATGTATTAATGATGACTAGAAAAAGGGTGTGTAGATCATCATTCTAGTGGACCTTGATTGGTTGGTTGAATCACAAGTCATGCAATCATTAGCTTGGGACTCATAAAATATTGTCTAAGATGAATTTGTGCTTAACATTAATTATTAAGATATTCTCATCCATGATTAAGCACAATTTTGGGGCAAAAGGTAGTTGGTGCACCATTTGCTGCTTTGAGTATCAAATATTTTCAATTGATCAAGCTACGAATAAGAAAAAAAAAAAATACGGGTAAAGGATAAAAAAGGTCGTGAACTTTAGCCTAATTAGCAAAAAACTTTATGAACTTTAAAAACATACAAAAAAAAATTCCACAGACTATTGAAAACTAACAAAAAGTCCTATGTCGTCATCTCTCCGTTAATTTTTTAATAGAATTTCACATCAGCATTATGTGGCGAGAGTCCACGCGTAATTTATTTTTTACGTCATATTTAATATATATTTTTTTAAAAAATAAAAATAAATATAAATATTTCAAAATATGTATTTTAAAAAGATTTCTCTCTCAACTTGCAGTGTTATAAAAAAAAATCTTCTGAACTTTAATTGTGATAAAAAAAATTCTTGAACTTTGATTATGATGCAAAAAATCTTAAATATGGTGTTGATGTGGAATTTTGTTAAAAAGTTAACGAAGAGATAACGATATATGGCTTTTTATTAATTTTCAATACTTAGTGAATTTTTTTTAAAAAATTAAGTTAAAGTTCATAGGGCTTTTGCCCTTTACCCTATATCAGTGTTTATATAAAAAAAAACATAGTTTCTGTTCTTTTTTACGGTCAAATCAGATTCGTGTTGTATGAATATTTCCTGAAATTTTCAGCTAATGTATTTCACTTATATACATGTGCAAGTATGTTTTAGGAGAGATGTCTGTTCTAAAAAGTATGTAAAGAATCTTGACAAATTATTCTTATTTCCAATCAGTGTGCAAGTATGTTTTAGGAGAGATGTCTGTTCTAAAAAGTATGTAAAGAATCTTGACAAATTATTCTTATTTCCAATCAGTCCGTTTGTTCTTTAAACTAGAGGGAAAAAGTGATTCACTGTGTGCATGGAAAAAAATATTAAAAGTTTTGAAACAAAGAAATGATCGAAAATCAAATGCAAGGTTTATTGTTTTTCTACCGAGCCAATTAATTATTCAGCTCTAAAAATTATTTCAGATTAAATTTTAGTATAAACTAGTAATCATTATTGTCATCCATCAATTTTATAAACTCAAATTATTGACCTAATTAAAATATTTAAGGCAAAATTAATAGTAGCACATCTTTCAAGTCTTATAAATCAATATAACATCTAATATACTTTCGATGTGAGATCAAACTGATGTATTACAATCAAACCACTTATGTCTTGTCGTCCTCGTCAAAATCCAACTTAACTCTAGCGTATAGCCCAAAATCACATCCAAATCTGTAGCATATGAGGCCTATCATAGTAGTGGCTCCACCATATCTCTTGGACAGTCATTTCTTACATAGGACTCTCGATCATGCCTAGGACTAAGTCTTGCTATGACACCAATTATTATGACTCGCTCGATGGGATAATTGACTCATCAATTTTATAGGCTCAAACTATTAACTTAATTAAAATGTTTAAGCCGAAGTTGATAATAACACACCTTTCAAGTCTTATAAAATAACACAATATCTAATATATTTTTGATAATTTTTTACTAAATTTGGTGCCTATATATGATTTTCATCTGGGGCAGGTTGATTTTTTTTTATCAATATAAAAAATCATAAAATAAATTATTATTTCAACATCTTTCTCATATCACCAACTTGTGATTTCTAAAAACCTGACACGAACCGTGTCAGTTTGGGTTGAATATCAATTCATTTTTATCTTAAAATATTTCAAATTAGAACCAAGATTATTACATTAGGAATCATGCATAATCATAAAATAAACTTGATCTCCAAATGAACGAGAGAAGCCACTATGGCAAGAAAATTAATTGTATGTTTCAACATTTGGAATAAATGAGAGAAGACAATATGGCAAGAAAATTAATTGCATGTTTCAACATTTACCAAAATTATTAATTCATCCAAGGAAGTAGGAGAATAAAACTTGCAAAAATTAAGTGAAAGACAATTTTTTATTATCAATTCATCCAAGGAAGTAGGAGAATAAAACTTGCAAAAATTAAGTGAAAGATAATTTTTTAATAAAATGATGGAGCTTAAGTCTCACCCCGAGATACCTCGCATCTATTGTTTAAATTGGAAACACACCAAGATCTTTCATTCAAGGAGTCATATCCTGAAATGACAAGATTTGTCACCTATATAAGCTAGGTAGACCCGGCAATTTGTGTCGGGCCGATAAAAGTTCGAGCCTAGGACCTCGATTCCAGCACGACACGAAAAATAAACGGGCCGACACAACACGGCCTGTTAGCGTGATAATGAAAAAAAAAATGAAGCATAATACATCATGCCGAATTGGCCTAATAGCCCAAATCAGATCGATAGCCCAATATCCTGGATTATTAATAAGTTTTTTAAATAAAATTTTCTATCAAGTCGGGCCTACATCTCCTGACCTGATACGACCTGATAAATGCCGAGCGCGATAAGGGTCAGCCCGAGCACGATATTATCATGTGGGCTATCGGGTCAGACTAAAATTTGTGAAGCCTAAAGCCAGAGGAAAGGATAGAGGCCAAATCTTATAAGTATCAAATGATACGGCATGATCACACAGACTTTATTTAAATACATTAAGAAAAAAGTCAAAGGTTAACCGGTAATACTGCTTCGTATTGCTCTACTATTTTTTATTCACTTATCTAACAGCTGATATGTACAAAGACATTTGAATTCCCGAGATGCAAAGCCATCATATATCAGCAATGATGTTCCAAATGATTGGCTACACCAAAACCATACAATAAATGGAATGAGATTTAGCAAAGAATCTATATTTAGGCTTTTTCCTATTATCTCATGCTTCAATTGGATTCCGCAACACCAGAGCGCCGAGTAGAAAACCACATACAAGATTGGCCCAACAACCCTAAAGATCAAAATCAACAATCTTTGAAGTTCTTGAAGAATACTGAAATGAAGGGCTTCTCCATGTTCCTGGTGATTTCTTGCTGCCAAAAGATTTCATGTACATCCCCAATGCATTTCCAAGATTAGTGTTCTTGTTTAGCTTTGCGCGCAAGAACGCCGTGGGGGTTAACAATGCCCTTTTGGTGATGCACATAGGATTTGAAGGACCAGCTGCAACTCATTTTAAGTGTGTGGCGGATTAGGGAGATAACCACGTGCCGGAAATTGGGCAACGATGTAGTAATTGGCTAAACAGGAAGAGCTGCCAAAATTTGAATGAATAAATCATTGCAATAGGGGCTTTCTTAGAGCACTGTCAACCTGCACCAAATGAATTCGGAGTTGGAATTAGATTACCCCAAGAAAACAGAAAAAGGCAAACCAATAACATATATGCTTCCAATATAAGAAAACCTGTGTTATATGAGCTCTAGCAAATCAGTTGAGATATTATGTGTGCACATCATTTGGAGAGTTGCACATGTAAAACTAGATGGCTTCTTTCTAATCCTACGTTTATAACTTTATAGATTCAGAGGTAATGTGCACTCCAACAACAAACATTATTTTGAGCAACAATCTTACTAACTTCTAAGGTAAGGAAAGCTTATGCAATAAAGAATAGGTTATTATTCAATAGTTTGTGCTGAAGAAGAGAGCCAGGCTAAGGATTATATGAACTCCCTCGAGGATAGACTTGAATGGCATATTGAGTTTGGAAAGCTCTGCCGGGCACTAGGAATTTTTATTGGTTCTGATGCAGGTATTTAACAACTTCATTTTGCTTTAATGCATGCATTGTAATTTATAAAAAGGGAACAATTAATTTCTCAAATAATTTAATACCAAAGAAAAAATTGCTAAAAAATTTGAATGATCGTATTTGGAATGTGACATAAGCACTTACATCTATGGCCTGAAAAGATCTACCAATGCGTGATTTCAGTTTTGGAGCCTCAACAAATGAAGGAGAGTTACCATCATAATCAATCTGTTCATCACCCTGCCAACAGGAATTAGACAATCTAATTCCAGTTATCTTATACAAACATGAAAGACATGATGAAAGAAACGCAGAGAATAAATTTAATTCATCTTATACATAAATGCTAGAGATGGAGAGGGTCTCTGTGAACACATAGAAAGAGTGACCAAAGAATTACCTATCTTCCAGTAGAGAAAGCACTTAAAAAGCTAATATGAAGAGAAGACCTACCCCAGATAATTTCCTTTCTATAACATGAATAAAATGACTTGCAAAACATAATACTTAAGTAGCAAAAGGCACTGGAATATCATCAAAACCTTTGTAGCTAATTGACTAGCTGTTTAAAGAACTAAGTGTTAGACTATTAGTTTTCAGGTGAAATTTTAGCAAGAGAATAAGATAATTACACTATAGATCAATTAAGAAATAAGTAATAGGAAAAGTTGATAAAGAATGACTAACATAGTATCTACCTATTTATTATATGCACAATTAGGTAAAAATGCTACTGCATTAGTTCCTCCTATAGCTTTTTTATCAGTTCATGGTAATTCAAATGGGCTACAAGGCTATCAAAATTGTTATTCTACGTAGAAACGATCAAGGTCCACAGAGGATCTGAACGCAAGACATTCCTACAAAATTAATAAAATATTATTTATATAACATAAAACTATTTATAAATATCATATATTCAATTATTAATGAATAATTGAATACAATATACTACTATGAAATACAATTGAACTATACTATGGGCTATTGGGCTTGTTTGGTTGGCAATAGTGATGCAGAAGTCTACTTCCTAAGGAATTTTGGATGAGGAAGTACATATGGAAATACACCAATTTTTGGGAGGACAAAGTGTGCAAGTTAAGAAAGACACTATATGGGTTCAAACAATCACCATGAGCAATCGAGCATGGTTTGAAAGGTGATCACACTCTTCATCAAACACTCAAGGGAAGGTAAACTTAGTGCATTTGCTTGTCTATGTTGATTACATTATAGTTACTTGGTGATGATTTAGAGGAAAAAGAAAATTTGAAACAAAGATTGAAAAGGGAGTTAGAGATAAAAGACTTGAGAAGACTGAAGTATTTTCTTTGTTACGACCTGTAAAAAATAAAGAAAAGAAAAAAGAAAGAAAGAGAGGGACTAAGTTGTAAATATATTTCTTGGAGGGGCCTTCTTGCAAAATGCCTAATCTTATTTAATTAGCCCTAATATCTTCTCTAACCTCTCTCTCTTTGGATCACTGTAGCGGCGGCGGCGGAGGAGCCGAGCAGTGGACACGTGCAGCGGCGGTGAAGACTTCCGTGAAGAACCGGGAGGACTGTTTAGGTAGAAGTTCTCTTTGTTGTTCCTTTGATTCCGTACATTTTCTTCTCGTTCTCTTCATCGACGGCAGAGGAGTCGGACGGATGAATCAGTTAGAGTGGTGGTAGAGGTGTTGAGGACGAAAAGGGAAGCCGGTGTATCGTCAGTCGCAACACCGAACCCGGTGGCTGCCAGGCCATGGCAGCTGCACTGCTGTCTGCGCCATGACAGCAGCCACGGGGAGGGCTGTCGCAGCCTACCGGCTGAGAACCGGCATCTCGTCGGTGTCAAGCAGGCGGGAGGGGCCGGCGAAGTCGATGAGTTCGATAGGAGGGTCGGCCAGCGAGGGTTCGAGCGGAGCAGGGGAGGGCGGCGTCGGGGGCAGGAGATGAGTGAGGGAGGGGGATGTTTATTTGATTTAGTAAATAGGTTAATTAAAAAGAGAGCTGTATCGCATGAAATGAGGTTGATTTGTAGATTATTGAGGTATTTTTGGAGTTGGTTGTAGGATCGTCAGATCGAGTCGAGGTGAATACCAAAGTTGTAGGTTTTCGCGTTCTGAACGCGATGGTGGTGCCAGATTTCTGATCAGAGGTCGTCTGGTGGGTCTTTTCTATTTTTCAATATTATTTGGTAGTTTAATATGAGTTATTCAGTTTGGTAAATAGTTAACTAATGTAGAATAATTTTATTTTATATTAGTGAGTGATTTAGAGTATGGATGGTTATATTGGGTGTGAGTTGACTCCTGTTGTAGCCGATGAATGTTGAATGGGTAAAATGACGATTTTACCCCTTGCCTCTATTTGCTTGATTTGCTTCCAAAATCCGTTGATATCCTATTTGCATTATTTTGTTGGACATGTCATGTTGATAATTGCATGAGTTTAATTTAGTTGTTATTTATTGATGGTTATTTGAGCATGATATTATGCTAGACATGGTGCACATTATAGTATTAGTGTCATCATGAGTTGTATTTGCTAGCATGAATTATTTTGGCTGCATCTACATTTGATAGTTTGTTATAGCATTTATTGTTGTTAGCATTGTAGATCAGTTGTGATTTGTCGTGGTGAGATCTAGTTGTCATGTTGCTTATTGTTGTATCAGTCGATAGATCGTTGTATCATTTATTATTGCTAGTATTGTAGGCGAGTTGTTGTTGACATGCTGCATTATAACCGTTGTTGGGCGCAAGCCCGGACACACTGTTGATTGATAGCCTGATTTGTATGGGCGGTGACACCGGTGATCACGAAATTCTCACACGAGTTGCGTGTACGATGTCGCGCTGTTAGACGTCAGCGGGCTATCCTTGGATAGTCGCACCTCCTACTTGAGCGGGTTCGAGGTGCCTTTCTCGAGGTGCGAGAGTGCGGGGTAAACCCAACGTCCACCACACTCTTGATTGGTATGAGTTGCATTAGTTGATAGGTGAAAATGTGTCTTGTTGTTGACATATTGCATTCTATTGCAGAGTCGTATATTGTTGCATTTGACAATATCATCGCATCATGATTGTTGTCTTTATTGTTGACATATTGATACTCCTACTTAGCTTTCCGCTGACGTTGTTTGTTGTTGTTTCAGATTTGCAGGTATGTTGGTAGTTGAAGTTGGGTAGCTAGAGTCCTGGAGGAGGAGACGTCATCCGCTGCTTTAGGGACGTCAACGGGGCGGGGCGGGTACAGGGGGTGCCTACCCGCTACCCGCCCCACGAAATAAACGGGTACCCGCTACCCGTTTATTCCCCGTGGGTATCAAAAATGGATACCCATTTAATTACCCGCGGGGGAACAGATACCCACGAGTATTGACGGGCACCCATAACAATTTTAAAAAAATATAAATTATAATATTTTAATAACACTTCAACTCTTCAAGCATTTTGATAACAACTTCAAGTATAACAACTTCATTTTAATAAACACAACATTTTGATAACAACATCATCATAATGTTTCAAAACATAAAGTATATGGGTACTGAATTAGGTTAAGATTTTTTTAGTATATGTACCGAGGGTAATATTGTAATTTAATAATTCTCGCGGGTAACGGGTATCCGCGGGTACAGGTACTATAATACCCGTACCCGCCCCATATAATAAACGGGTAAGAATAATTACCCGCAAAGTCCCCGCAGGTAGAAAACTACCCCCCATACCCGTCATAAACGGGTAAATACCCGCGGGTACCCGCCTAAACGGGTAATATTGTCATCCCTAGCTGCTTAGTTGTTTTCTTAGTTATCCTTAGATTGATGTTGAACATTTGTTTAGAGAAATCCATGTTGAAAAGAGGATTTCAGTTGTTCTTCTTGAGATATTCTAGTGTATCATGTGATTTAGTTGTAGGTTGCACTTCTCCTAGGTGAGGTCCCTTCTCTAGGGATAAACTTAGGCAGGGCGTAACATTCTTGGCATTGAAGTGGTTTATTCTAAACAAGGTATTTTGTGTCACTACAAGGTCATTTCAATGTAGTAGCTGGTAGCAATAATAGGCTTTGCTGCGCTACAAGGCCCAAACCTCAGACTCCATAAGTCTTTACACCTGGATCATACTCATTAACAGAGCTAATTAGGAAGATAGCATGATAATATGGCACAGTAATGCCCTTAATATGGCACGGAGTATCAACTTTTTGTTGGTGAATAGATCCTTAAAGGCCAATGCAATGAAATGTAGTAGTTCGTAGCAATAATAGGCTTTGATGCACTACACAAGGCTCAAACCTGAGACTCCATAAGTCTCTTTTTTTTCCAATCAAGATCTCAAATCCATATCTAATAACCCTAAACAATTACCCCTAAACTGACCCAAGATTCCAACGTTGGATGCAGTTGTGGCTTCTATGTCATTGTGGCCACATGCACGAGGGAAGCGATCGTGATGAAGTCTAGTCTTCACAACAGTGCAGATGGAGAACATCGAGACCTCACTGGCGAAGAGAAACTCTGGTTGCAGTGCCCTTGCAGCAAATGTATGACGGCAATGATGGTGGGCAATGGGCATTAGGGGGAAGATGGGATTAACAATTGCTAGCTTGAAGGGGGCTACAAAGGGAGAAGAGGCGCCGGTGGCAGGCAAAGGACTTCTTGGGGCAATAGAGGTGAATGGCTACTTTTTGCGATGACTAGGCGATGGTGGCGCAAGTAGCATAGTTGTTGATCGTGGCAAGGGCGATCATGCAAGAAAAGGTGGGTGAATGCAAAGGAGATAGCATAATTGTGCTATGAGTCTCGACTAGCAGAGAGACTGCAAGCCGTGATTCTTCCTTACTCCTTTTTCTTCCGCCTTCTTAATGGAAGGTTAGGGATTAGTGGCAATACCCACGGCAAGAACAAAGGTACGGGTAAAGATCTCACCATTGACCTTTTTTTCCTTTTATTTCTTCTTCTTCCTTCTCTGTTGAACACCTTGCTTCCCCCTCTTTGCTGGTAGTGTTATTGCACATGATGCTGATGCGCATGAGGCTCTAGAAGATCACCTCATTCCCAATTAGATTGGCAACACGGATAACCACTTCGACTAGTACTACTGAGATGGGAAGGTCTTTCACTCCATGAGATGTTGTGCAGCCAAGTAGTGGCAGAAAAGAAATGGTGCAATATCTTCTGCTTTCCTTCTCTATCTATTCTCTGCCTTTTCTTTCTTTTCTTTTCCTTCTTTTGTTGTGTTGCAATTGTCAGAGCTACTTGCTTCCGTACTTGATTCTGCTCAAACTCGGCCATGAAGAAGTTTTTTTCCCATTTGAAGGTACATGTTGCCCATGTCAGCTGCTTATAGCAATTGTATGTACCTAGAGGATCAATGGACAGTTGACGGGAATGGAGATGATAGATAGGGTTCAATCAAGTTGAGAACCCAAACCTCCTTAGGCTCAATCACAAGGGAACCTAAGACCTCATAGAGACAAGCTCTTATTGGGAAATAATACTTGATTAATAATTGATACCTTTTATTTTAACGCTTGATGAAAAGACCAAATTGCCCCTAAGATGTCTCTAGAAGATCTCAACCCTACTAACTTATTATCTCAGAACCACTAACAAGTAACTACCCTTTACAACTCGATCACACTCATTAACATGACTAATTAGGAAGATAGATAACATGTTTAATGTGACATAGTAATGTCCATAACATTAACATATAATTTTTAATCATTCTTCTTCTTCTTCTTCTTCTTCTCTCTCTCTCTCTCTCTCTCTCTCTCTATATATATATATATATATATATATATATATATATCCCTTTGTCAGACAGGAACTCCACTCTGGCAACACGGTTCTTTTGCCTTTTTCTATCCCAGTTTTAATTTGGTACCAGATTTTAGCATCGGCAGAGATTTATTTTATCCGACTACTACAAGAAAAATACAGGCACTAGAAATGGATGAATGAATAAGTTGTCTACTCCAGTGAACCTGTTGTAGTAAATATGAGTGGAAACACAGCTACCAGAGCAAGTAATAGGACATGAAAAGTGTGCAGGAATAGATAATCAGATCATACCTCTGTTATGTGTTGCTTATCTTGAGAATCCTCAAAAAGGGAGGAGTAATAGGCTGGATCATAAATGGAACCACCCAAAATCTCATCAGAATTGGAGTTTTGCCTAGCTACTTCATGTGTGGGAGGGTTCACAAAGCTACTTCTGGCACTACAATCAGCTCGACACATAGTACTGTCCACAGTCGAAACCCCCAATCTATATATCTGAATCCATAAGAATGAGGACAAAAACCTCACTGAAAAACCGATAATTTCCATTGACAGAGCAAGTTTGAGTGAGAATACAATCAGTGGCCCAAACTTCTGATCAGGGGTGATGTTCCTATAATGATATACATATTACAGCAAGAAAAATGACAAAAAATTCAAAAGAGTAATCTAATATAAGATCGACAAATATCATATTTTTGGACAATACTAGTGAATCAATATTTGAGGATGAATTGCATCAATTGGCATAAAAAATCATGGAATACGAATAAATTAGCAAGAACTATGAGGAATAAGCATATTACCTAGAAGAAAATCAAGCATTTTATAACAGACAAGAATAGTTGGAGATAATAGACTAGACTCTATTTGGCAATGGCCTCAAACTTTTGGATTTCTCACATGGACACTGATATCATACCAAATGTACACATCAATCAGAAGGTCATTCCATCAAGAAAGTTCCTACTAAGAGAAAATCGAAGTCAGTAAGTGGCTATATGGAATATGTTCTCAGAAAGAGGTTCTCAGTTTTACTCCTTTTATTCTCCTAGCTAAGATGTAGTCATGAAGGATATATCTGTTGGTTCCCTTAGCAGGATTAAGCCCTTGAGAAATTGGAAGCAGCTTGACCACATATCAAAAGTATTTACCAATCTTACTTGGTTAAATACATACTCACTGCAGGATTTAGGAATACGCATGTCCAGTGAGCGACCATATATGCTCATTTTAGTTCTAAAATCTTCATTAGTTCCATTTATTCTATGCGCTAGAAAATCATGATGATGGCTAGTCTTTGGTGTTAATTAAATCTTGCATTGTTATGACTTGTTCCTAACAGGGAACTTATGACTCCATTGCAACTATTAGACTCTGAAGTCTGAAATGACCTCAAATTCCATCTCATTATGACTATGCAAGTTTCATGACAAGCATGCAAGACCTAACCCAATACATCCTCCCACATACTCAAAAAGTTAAAAGCAAGTTCATTCAACTACCTTGGACTTTTCTATTACCAACTACAAGAATGCTTTAAAATAGATCCGTAAGGCACTCACCATATAGTGTGCGAGAAAAGTATGAACCACGCAATGTCAAGCACAATAGAGAAGAAGAGGAGCACAGCATAGGTCCTCCCAAGGCTCTGACTACTGCTCTCAATGGCAACTAGAGCAAAAAGCGCCACCACCAAATTGATCAGCAACACTCCATTGAACAATGCACCGAGTGATCCCACCAGAGCGCATCCAATCTAACATCACAATAATGAACCACAAAAATTGCCTCACAGCTCTTCCAGCATCAACTCAAAGACAAAAGAACCATTCAATCAATGAGCGGCAACGAAAAGAAAAAAAAGAAAGACCAATCAAAATCAAAACTTCAAACATAATCACATACCCAACCCTAAAACCTACGCAGAAGCACGAACAAAATCCTGAAAAATACGTGTTTTTCGACAAACGTCGGAAACGAAGAACCCTAGCGATGGATGCTCACCTGGATATAGATGAGGACGACGGCGACGGACTGCAGGCAATCGTAGTCGCGGAGCCAGGATCGAATCTGTGACCCGAGCGACGGACAACACCGGGGCATCGTAAAAGAGCAATCTTTTTGCGGATTTGCCACGAAGAAAAGGCGCAAGAACTCAATTAAACCCCAAAAACAAGAAGACGAAGAAGAATGGAGATGGAAATATGGAATGTTGAAAATTGGAAGTATGTTTCTTGGGTGGTGAAGGGAGAAGTGAATTGGATTGAATGCTGGCGAGATCGGACGATTAGGGATCTAATTTTGGCATCTGCGTGAGAATATAACTGCAGTTGATGGTCTCGACCGGTTGCCGTTCCTGCGTTCCATTCCACGCAGAGGTGAGTAGGTTTGAGCTGGACATGGTTTGAGTGTATAATGATTAATAACATGGTTCCGGTTTGGTTTAAATTGATTTCAAATTTTTCTAATTAGAATTATTAATCATGGATAAACTAGAAATATTAATTAGAATTATATGGTTAAGGAAAATTATCAAAGAAAAATAATTAAGCGGAGCTGGGAATCAAAATGGAAATGAAATAATTTTTCTCTTACTTAATTTGAATCAAGAATAGATCTGAAATAATTATTATTTATGGATAATTACTTAAATACATCTTGAACTATATATATTTTTTTCATTTATGATAAATTTTAAATTATTACCAAATTATATTTCGAACTTTGACATTTGTCTCAATTACATCCTCCCGTTAACTCTCTATCAGCAACCCCGTTAAGACGATGACGTGGCTTTCTGATGAGGATTAAAATAATATTTTTTATTTAAAAAAATAAAAAATCACTTTAATTTATATTAAATAATATAAAATAATATTTTATATTTTATATTAAATAATAACTCCGAGCCATGTCGGGGATGAACATGGAGTGATTTTTTAATATAAAATAAAAATATTATTTTATCTTATTTAATATAAATTGACGTTATTTTTTATTTTCTTTTAATAAAAAAATATTATTTTAATCCATGTCAGAACGTCACGTCATCGTCTTAACGGTATTGCTGACGGAGAGTTGACAGAAGAATGCAATTGAGACAAATGTCAAAGTTCGAAATACAATTTAGTAATATTTTGAAATTGGCTACAACGAGAAAAAATGTATAGTCATGATATATTTAGGTAATTACCCTTTTTTTATTTGATTAAAATAAATAATAAATAATAAATAAAAACAAAATGATAAACATATATCATTCTTAGTAATATTAAGTGTTTATACTAATTTATAATATATTAACATATGTTCTTGTTTGAAGCCGGGATTGAGTTATGCGCGTCTTTTGGTCCGATGCGACTCCGGCGGAGGGACATGCAAAGACACTCCGACGTTCAAGTAAAAAATAATTTCAGATGATGGGTATGAAAATTGAAATAAATTAAATTAGTGAAACATTTTTGTCATTTTTTAAGATCATAGTACATCATTTGTATAATAAAAAATATTCCATGATTAATTTTTCAAAATTACGAAATTAGTTTAGGCTTTCAACAAAAGTTTTTTTGTCAAAACTTTATAAAACTAAATTTAAATTTAAAAATAAAAAATTTTGTTCAAAATATTTTGCGTAAATTATATGGAACCCCTCTCAACTACCATGTGTGCAAGATCTACCTAAACTACCAAGTATGCATAGAACCCCCCCTTCCGCTACATTAGTTATTCAAATAACCCTCATCTGTTAGTCATCTGTTAGCCCTTAGTCAAAATAGTGTCACGTGGCAACACTATCCACCCTTCATCTCATCTGGTGACCATTACTTCTTTTTTTACCCATTTGTCACCTACATACATTCCTCCCCTTGCCATAGACTCCACCGTCGTTGTCGTTGTCGTCGCTTCACCTTGGACTCCTCCACCTTGCCCTTCCCCTAGACTCCGCTGCCGCCACCACTTCTTCTTCTTCTTCTTGGATACCAAGGTCCACTAGAAGAAGAAGAAGTGGCGGCGACGACAGCAGCAGAGTCTAGGGGGAAGGCAAGGTGGAGTCCAAGGCGAAGCGGCGACGGCAGCGTCGATGGAGTCTAGGGCAAGGGGAGGAGTGTAAGTAGATAAAGGACAGATAGAATAAGAAGTGATAATCGTTAGATGAGATGGAGGGTGGAGAGTGTTGTCACGTGACACTTGTTTTGATTGAGGGCTAACTAGGGGTGTTCACGGGTCGGGTCAGGTCGAGTTTAGGGAAAAATTGATCCGACCCGACCAACTGTAATCAGGTAGGGTCGGGTTGAAAATTTTCATCTCTCAAACTCGACCCAACCCAACCCGACCTAGTTCGGGTCGGGTCGAGTAGTTGGGTTTACCCGTTTAGGTAAAAAAAGAGTCTTTAATAATATATTTTTTAAAAAAAATATTTAAAATAAATACTTTTTAATATAAATATTTAAAAAATATAAAAAATCATGTCATCGGGTTTCAAATTCTAAAACCCGAGACCCGACCCGATTATGGTCGGGTTTGGACAAATTGTACCCGATCCAACCCAATTACCCGACCCGACCCAAATAGGTCGGGTCGGGTCGAGTTCTCGGGTTCATTGGGTCGGGTCGACCCAATGAACAATAATAGGGCTAACAGATGAGGGTTATTCGAACAATTAATGTAGTTGAGGGGGTTATGTGCACACTTGGTAGTTTAGGTAAGTCTTGCACACTTGACCTATAGTCGATGGGGTTCCGTATAATTTATCCAAATATTTTCTATAGATTCTAATACATCTTTTATTTTATATATTATGAATTAAATTTTATTTTTTATAATTATACAACTCTTTTAGATATTGGACAAAAATCTCTAACTCATCATATACTTTTACCGAGAGTCTATAATGATTTTATAATTTTAAAAATTTTAATTTTAATTTATGAAATATATATTTTATAAATATAAAGAGAGGTGCTATGGTCATAAAAAATTATTTTGGACAAAAGTATTTTTTACTATTTTTAAGTTTAAATATAATTTTATAGACTTTGGACAAAAGTTCCTAATGGGTTAGAGACTTATATTCAAGGGTTAATTACACTATATATCCTGAACTTTAGGGACATTCTCAATTTTGACCCGAACTTTCGGTTGTATCAATTTTATACCCAGATTTTTAATTTGTTTCAATAATATCATGTTGTCAAATCACCGTGAATTTTACCGTTTGATTGATGATGTGGCATTGCACACGTGTACCAAAAAATATTTAATATGTATAAAAATCTATCTGATGCCAGGTCGGCATGCCACGTCAACAAAAAAGTTAAACTTGAATAAAAAAATAAAAGAAAATACACGTCAGTTGAAAAGGACGATGTCGGGTGATGTCCAGTGAAAAGGGCGAAATCAAAAGCAAAACACCAAAAGAGCTCAGAAGACCCCCACGACGACCCCACACATGGCGACCCCATTGTCGGAATCGCGTTCGGCGTGTTTCTCACCGGCGTTGTTGCATCGGCATCAATCACTTGCTTCTTTGATCTCTCGACATCAATATCTCTCGCGACTTCACCGGACGAACACTGCCATCTCTAGATCCCGTGTAGTGACATTGCATATTTCTTTCATCGACGACATCAACATACGGTTAGTAATGCAGTGATATATGTTGATTTATTTTCGAACCCTAGATAATCAAGATCAAATGTATGTTTAGGATTTTTTTCATTGATTTAGGTTTTTTTCTTATGGTTTTTTTTCTGTCATTGTTGATGTCAATAGGTTACTGTTTTATTTATGCATTTGGATGTCAATATTCATTAACTTAGGTTACTGTTTTTCATTGTTGATGTCAATAGGTTGTATTCATTAACTTAGGTTTTGTTTCTATGCAAGCTTTGAATCTGGTTAGTAGAATTAGGTTTTCTATCTAGTTATTCAAGTGAAATTAGTTTCCTGTTTGTCTTGTTAATATATTATCCAATTGGTACATCTGAAGAATATTTGAAATGGTTCGACGATCAAATCGACGTCGAACTACCATTCTACCTCCTCGACAAGATTCATCAGCTTCAAAGCCGGTAATTACATATATGTTTAAGTACTGATTATATTTATGCTAATGATGTTTCAAGCTCACATTATCATCTTATTGTACTGGTTAATATCAGTAGTAGTGAAGATGAAAATGATTTGCATCCCGGACACTTTCCATGCAATACAACTCAATTAGAGGAACCATCCGAATTAGATGAACCAGCACAATTAGAGATACCAACAACAAGAGCTGAGAATAGTGAGAATTCTTCATCCGAAGATGAAGACCTATTGTCCAGTTGGTGAAAATGACGATGATATTTTGTCTAGTGAATACGAGGAATTAAGTGATGAAGAATATGTGACCATTAGAGAGTTGAAGAGGGAGAAATGCAAACTTGATGATGGTGCACCTAACATTGAGAACTTGGATGATGTTGTACCGATTACAGTTGTATATAGACATGATGACAACTTCACTAATGAGATGCCAATTAGAGTCCACACATTAGACTCTCATGAAGATGCAGATGCAGATCCACTTGACCCACTTAACAGTAATCAAGGTATTGTACAAGAAGATGAAGATGCACTTGAAAGCTTGCATGCACCTGAGACAGTAATCAGTGGCTATGAGGAAAGTGAAGATGAAATCATTACTCCCGAGACTAGTCAAGAAGGTGTAGAGGAGGTGCCAAGGAAGAATGTGCATATGAGGAAAAAAATTCGCAGTAAAATATATAATCCAAAATGTGATGTGAAGCTATGTAAAATTGTCACTTGGGATGAAATTTGGGTCCAATGCCCAGTTTAAAGAAGCCGTTCAAAGTTATTGTATTGCAAATGACTATAACATTAGATGGACCAAAAGTTGTCCACAAAAAATGGAAGCCAAGTGTGCCATGGGTTGCCCATGAAGAATGTATGGTAGTTGGATGAAAAGAGATTTGACATTCATTGTTAAAAGCTATAACGATGAGCATGTTGGCCTAAGATTTTCTACCTTGGTCTTAATCTCGATTTTGATGATAACAAATATGGAACTAATGTCTCATTGAGAAATCTTTCAGGTTCCAAGTCGGTTAGCGCACGACATCCGCAATCGGAGAAATCGGCAAGGACGCTCGTCGACGCTCAGGATTCTTTGAGAAGTTGGAGTTTAGGTTTATGGTGTCTAGTTTATGTTGTAAATCCTCATGATGATGCATAAGAACCCAAAAACTAAACCTGAACCCCAAAATATAAAAACTCGAAAATCGCCCTGAAATTCACTAAGCCTAGGGAGCTCCTTGGAGGGCTATATGACCTAGATATTTTCTTAACACAAAAAATGGTGATAATTGTTCCTTGGGTAAAAACTAGATAACAATGTATTTTAAAGGAATTTTTGGAAGCCTTTAGCATACCCATATTTGACCCGGGAGATTAGAAAATTTCGTTTTCCGAAAATTTGTACTAGACCCCAAAAACTAGATTTTGATTCTTAAGGATTTTGATTTTTTAGATATTTTTAATGAATCTAAATGGGGGGTAATCCTTATATAACATTTATATTTTAAAGTTTTTAATTTAAAGTTAATAAATATTATATAAGTAGACTTAGTGAAGACAGAACTAGAAACAAGCAAACAAGCAGAAAAATTAGCAAATTGGGCTGATTTTAAAGTTATTTAACTTAAAGTTAGTAAATATTATATAAGTAGACTTAGCGAAGACGGAACCTAGAATCGAGCAAACAAGCAAAAAAAAACCAAGCAGTGCAGTCTGCCCAATTTCGATTGACCGGTCGGTCAACCGAAGTGTGACAAAAGATGGCAGTAGGCATTCGATCACTCGATCGATCGACCGAACATGCGATCGGACGGCAGAAATGGCTAGTTTTTCGCCCGTTGAGTTGGTTGTTTCATGTCATCTCCTCAAGGCTTATAAATAGAAGTCTTAGCAAGCCTTCCACCCCTTATCCAACATACTTTGAGTCATATTTGATGATCCTTTAGCTTGATTGAGCCACTATTCTTGAAATTCCTAGCTTTGATCTCTCAACTCATTGATTAAGTCTTGACTTCATTAATTCACCATCAAAGGCATCAAGAGGAAGCTATGAAACTTTGTTTGGAGTTAAGTATAAGTTGTTTGATTTATTACTCCATTAAGTTGTGTATTTTCTTGTTTATTTTATTATATTTGAGCTTGTGAAGACCTAGGTTGTTAGGTCTTGAAATTGGATGGTAGCCTTGGTATTTGAGGTTTAAATCCACCGGTGTAAACATAGTTTACTAGCATTAGTTGAGTTGTCCATTCGGTTGAGGTGAGAGAGTGATCTTGGTAGGAAGACGGGATACTTTCGGATGTGGAGGTGTCTTCGGTTTGAGAACGGAGACTTTTCGGTTGTAAAGTCCTCTTTGTAAGGGAAATAATATAATCTAGTAAACTTAGTTTAGAAATCCTAAGCGGGGTGCTTAGGCAGTGGAGTAGGCATTGAGGCCGAACCACTATAAATCATCGTGTTAGCATTGATATTTTGTTTGTGTTTATTGCTTCATATTTATTATTTTCGCTTGCTATTAATATCGTGCTCAGCCTAACTAATCAAGAAACGATTAAAATCGAAATTATGCGATAAAATTAGTTAACACACTATTCACCCCCCCCCTCTAGTGTGGTCATTTCACCAATAGAGCACAGATGTTCAAGAAACATGAACAACAGACAAGCCATAACAAGATGGATCTTAAACTATTACGTGGAAAAATTTCGAAGCAATCCTAATTAGAGTGCGAAAGAAATGGAGAAAGATTTGCTAACCAAGTTTTACATTAGTATCTCAAGAATGAAAGCTTATATATCAAAGTGGGAGACGTTTACAGAAGCTGCAGGGTTCGGTTGAGGAGCACTATGCAATGCTTGGTCTGTATTTAGAACAACTTCGAATTGTGAACCCGACGAGCATGTTTAGTATTGTTTGTAAACGATCATTTACAGGTGCACCTCCCGTCTTCCAACGTTTGTACATTAGGGTTTGATGGACTAAAAAAGGGATTCATGCACAGATGTAGACCAATTATCAGATTTGATGGGTGTTTTCTAAAAACTTTTCTTGGTGGACAACTGCTCTCGGCGGTAGGTAGAGACGACAATAATCAAATGTTCCCGATAGCATGGGTTGTAGTTGAAGGAGAAAACTATCATTCATGGAGTTGGTTTTTGGGTATTGTGTTTGATGACCTGGCCATTAATCAATGATATGATATGACACATATAAGTGATCAACAAAAAGTAAGTATATGTTTGGTATGTTATCATATTTTTTATTTAAAAAGTAAGTATACTGTATACTAATTGGACATCTATTTCTTTTAGGGTCTGGAGTATGCTACCCTAAAAGAAAGGGTGCCTGGTGCCGAGCATAGAAATTGTGCACGACATATATATGCAAATTGGAAGAAGAAACACAATGGGTAGCTCTTATAGACGTTGTTCTTGTAGACGTTGGGGTATATCTGGAATTCCATGTAACCATGCAATATCATGTATGTTTTGGTTAAAAGAAGAATCAGAAAATTACATTGACAATTACTTCAAGAAAGACACCTACTTGAAAGCATACGAGTATTTATTGCAACCTTTGTCTGGGAAGGATACGTGACCTGAAGTTGAAGGACCTCATGTGTTGCCACCTCCCGTGAAAAAGATGCTGGGCAGACAAAAAAAAACTAAGATGAGATTTGCATGAAGATGAATCCACATCAAGACTATCTAGAGAATGCACAATTATGACTTGTCAAATATGCTATGTATATGGTCATAATAGAAGAAGATGCCCACTTAGGGGACAACCATCGCCATCTCATACTCATACAGAGGTTATTGGTTTATAATCAATACTACATTTTTTCTAATATATTTGGATCATTTCTAATATTTGATATATTATACTAATTATAGGGTCAAGTAAACCAACCAATGTCATTAGGTTCAAGTGGTAGAGGAGGTAGAACGACATCTGGTCCAAGTGGTACATCTGCTAGAGGGCATAGAAACTCAACTATAAGCACTTATCAATACTAATTTCAAAACTATACTTTTGGTCCCCATGGTTTTCTCCAATTTTGGTTTTGGTCCATATAGTTTCAAAATTTTGATTTTAGTCCCCACACTTTACTTCCGTTTAGGATTTGGTCCATGTCGTTAAATAAGGTTTAAACGGTGCTGACGTGGATAACATGTGCTGACTGGACAATGTTGACGTTGAGCCTACATGGACCAACTTTGTAAACTATAAGGACTAAAACCAAAATTTTATAAACTATGAGGACTAAAACCAAAATTTTGTAAACTATAGGGACTAAAACCAAAATTTAAGTAATTATTTTTCATAATAAATATAAAAAATTATATGATATTACCTGGCCCGAAAAAATTCGTGCCCGACCCGGCCTGAAAAAATTCGCACACGGCCCGGCCCGAAAAACTTCGTGCTCAGCCCGCCCCGAAAAATACGTGCCCGACCAAGCCCGGCCCGAAAAATACGTGTCCGGCCTAGCTCAAAAAAATTCTTGCCCGACCTGGCCCAAAAAAATTTCTTGCCCGACTCGACCCAATTTTTTTTTCAGGTCGGGTCGGGCACGAATTTTTTCAGGCCAGGTCAGGCACGTATTTTTTTGGGCTGGGTCGGTCACGAATTTTTTCGGGCCGGGTCGGGCATGTATTTTTTCGGGCCGGACCGTGCGCGAATTTTTTCGGGCCGGGTCGGGCACGAATTTTTTCGGGCCAGGCTGAACCGGGCCAGGTAATATCATATAATTTTTTATATTTATTAGGAAAAATAATTACTTAAATTTTGGTTTTAGTCTCTATAGTTTACAAAATTTTTGTTTTAGTCCACATAGTTTATAAAATTTTGATTTTAGTCCCTATAGTTTACAAAGTTTGTCCCTGCAGGCTCTACGTCAGAATTGTCCAGTCAGCACATGTTATCCATGTCAGCATCGTTTAAACCTTATTTAACGGTAGGGACTAAATCCTAAACGGAAGTAAAGTGTGGGGACTAAAACCAAATTTTTAAACTATAGGGACCAAAACCAAAATTGGAGAAAACTATGGGGGACCAAAACTATAGTTTTCCTTTACTGTTATCATTAATAGTAATTTCCACTACTAGAAAAATGGGCATCAGCAACGGCGTGCAATGGCTGGCGCCGTTGCAATGGAGCCGTGGCAGAAAATCGCGTTGTTGATAACTTAGCAACGGATCATTAACGGCCGCTCGGGTCGTTGCTAAAAATATTATCAGCAACGGTTTTGCCATGGACGCGGAGCCGTTGCTAATAACATTAATAGCAACGGCTGGTGAGCCTGTAGCAACGCCATTAGTAAAAGCCCGTTGCTAAGCCGTTGCTATAGGTCATCAGCAATGACTTTCGATAAACTTTTAGCAACGGCTTTCCCACGGATGGTCGTGGGAAAGCCGTTGCTGATGATGTGAACCTGGTAACGAAAAAAATTAAAATTTCAAATTTCCATTGATACATTGATACATTATCTGATACATAACTCACACACTCATACACACATTCATTCACATATCACAAATACACCAAGATATACATCAAAATAATTATATTTATATTGATAATTATCCACAATAGTATAAAACTATTCAAATGCAAAATTGAAGTATCAATATCCAAACAAAATAAATTAAACAAGTATAATATCTCAGTAACAAAGTCAATATAAAAAAATCTCACGATGACGATGGAGGATGGCCTGGATCATTTGGCGGGGTCTGGAGTGCTTGAGTGTACACCAGCGTGGATTGACTCGAGGACGATGGATGAGATGATGCCGAAGAGATGCCTGCTTCGGGATGACCTCACATGTTGCGTAGCATATGCATCTCCGTCATCATCTGACTCTGGCGCTCCATCATCTCAGTCTGACGCTCGACCGTCTCCTCTAGAGTCCTTATTCTGCTACTATGATCATAACTGGATCTGGAGGTGGACGGCCGCTCACCAGCGACCGGAGGGGTCGGTGGCCCTAGTACGGCTCGCGCGTGACCACTATCTGCAAAGCCATATACGCGGCCATGGTCCCAGCCACCTGCGGCCTCGACCCACGTTACTGCGTCAAAGTCCTCGGGGGTGCCCCCGCGCTGCACCACTGTCTGGCTGTAGGTCTCCTACTCGAGTTTGATTTTTTATTTAATATTTATCATAAAACTTAAATTATAAATATATAATGAATAATTTAAACAAATATATAGTTACCATAATGTATGCAGCGCGGTTGTCGATGTACTCTCCTGTCCCATGTGCTTGACGGGAAGTTCGCTCAAACACTGCCATCGGGGAGGGTCGCTGGACAGTCCCGTCATCCGACACCGTCGTCTATATTTACAAAACAAATATATTAATTAGTACACATAGTAACAAATAAAATATATAATTAAAAGGTATACTTACCATACGGTTCGCGTGCACTGCAAATGCAATAGAGCCGCCGGTGTGACGCGCTGCTCCTCCCGACATGCGATTTCTAGCCGCATTCCTAGAAACCTCCTGCCATCGATCTGTCGACCATATTCCCACGAGCTGGTCCCATATATCCGGAGTAATCCAATCAGAGCCGTATCCCTGAGTCTCCGCGATGTTAGTAGTCCCAGCTCGTGCCATCGCTTGGGATCGGGCCTGCCCCAGCTGCCCGTTGTACCTTGCCCGGGAAAATAGCCTCCCAAGCAGCGTAAATGAAGGGCCTTTGGTCCTCAGCCCATGTATAGCGAGCTTGCAGAATAATAATATCAGTACCAATATTAATCATCATGCATGTAAAAATAATAATAATACGTGCCTCAAACTCGCGCCATAACATGTCGACGTGCTCGCTAGGCACGTGAGACCACGTAGGCCATGCCCCGTGCATGTATCGTCGAATAGTAGAAGAAATGCTCCTCGGCACTTCTTCTTGCTCGAACCTGCACAACAAAAATAAAATTTAATATTATATTATGATATAATGAATTTGTAATGATTTATAATTCATGATATATTATCGCTCCCCAATCATGCTAATAAATCTACGTGACTCTGTGGCTGGTGGAGGCTGCCACCTGTTCGGCCACGTGAGACTCACGCTAATATAATAGAGATATATTTAATAAAATATATACTTTATAATTATTCCTCATCATCTGAATAATAGTCTTCGAATTCTTCCTCTTCTTCATCTCCAGCTTCCTCAATTTCATGATCGTCATCATCAGCATATTCAACTTCTAATTGAATTGACGTTGTGTCTGCATCCTCGAGTATTGGAATAATACGATCTACAGCATGAGGATCATCTTCTTGATAGAAACCATCTGTCATATCAGGTATCAGCTCATTTTCTTCTACTATCGGATCAATTTTTCCTCTACCTTTTGTCTTACAGACTATACGTCAATCTGCTTTATCTTTATTTCGAGTCGGATACTTCGCGTAACATACTTGTTCGGCTTGTGATGCCAATATAAAAGGCTCATTTGCTGCCAATTTAGATTTGTAATTAACCTCAACAAGTTTATATTTTGGATGAACTTTCATGCCCCTTTCTGTTGTATCGAACCAATGACATCTAAATAGAATAACTGATTTCAAGCCAAAGTAGTGCAACTCTATCACTTCTTCCACCAGTCCATAAAAATTCATATAACATTCAACATAGGTTGTCCATTTCACACAGACCCCAGCATTCATCGTCTTCTTTGTAAATGCATATTCAACCGTGTGAAATTTATACCCATTAACAAAATATCCGCTATAGAACGACACAAGTCGCGACGGTCCACTAACAAACTCAAATATTCTTTCATCTATTTCAGCTCTGTGATCTTTGCTGTAAGTCTGAATCCAAGTAGGGAAATCACGATTCCGTAATCTCTCTAATTCTTCATCGTTGTGAATAGAGTATTTTTGCACCATCTCAATGTCAAATATTTCAATGAATTGTTCAATCTCTGGACAATTGAGTAATACATACAAGTGTGCCAAATGATACTCTTCCTCGCTTAAGTGTCGAGATGGACGAGAACCAAAAGCACGACCAGAGTGATAAAATATATTTAAACGTCCATCTGAATGTCGAACACCCCCGTCGTCGTTACGTGGAAGACGATCAAATCTTGTCTGGACTGTCCATTCAAAGTAAAATGAGCAGAATGTTGAAATTTCTTGGATGATATACGATTCAAATATTGATCATTTAACAGCTGCGGTGTTCTTTACTTTTTTTCTTCAGACGATTCATGTATCTTTCAAATAAGTACATCCACCGATATTGAACGAGGCCACCAACTCGTGCCTCGTATGCCAAGTGTATCGGTAGATGCTCTATCGAGTCAAAAAATGCAGGAGGGAAAAACTGCTCCAGCTTGCATATGATTTCAACAATATTATTTTCAAGTATTGACATATCTTCGACTCGAATGACATTTGCACAGATGTTTCTAAAAAATATACTTAATTCAGTCAACGGACCCCAAATATTTTCAGGTAGAAGATCTCGAAATGCGATCGGAAATAATCTCTGCATGAATACATGACAATCATGGCTCTTCATCCCTGATATTTTGCAATCATCGACGTTCACACATCGAGATAAGTTTGAAGCATATCCATCGGGTAATCTAAGTTCTTTTACCCATTGACAAACATCTTTGATCTGTTGTTTATTTAACACATATAGGGCCTTCAGTTTCAGATATCGTCCGTTGACCTCTTGTAACTCCAACTCTGGTCTTTTACAAAGTATTTTCATATCATGTCGGGCTTTGACATTATCTTTAATTTTTTCGAAAATATCCATCAAAGTATTGAAAATATTATCAAACACATTTTTTTCAATGTGCATGACATCTAAATTATGTCGAATCAATAATGAACTCCAATAGGGCAATTCCCAAAAGATACTTTTTTTCACCCAGTTATGTGTTTGGCCAAAACCTGACACTCTTTCATTGCGACCAAATACTATATTTGGAAGTGTTGAAACACGTGCTAACATTTGTTCACCAGACAACATCGGTGGTGGCCCATCTCTTTCGACTCTGCCCTTAGTAAATTTATTATGATTCATTCGATACTGATGATTAGCCGGTAGGAATCGACGATGACAATCAAAGAATGAGATTTTTCGTCTGTTTTGAAGACTGATTGATTTAGAGTATTCCATACAATACGGACAAGAGAGTCGGCCGTGAGTGCTCCAACCAGACAACATGCCGTACGCCGGAAAATCATTGATTGTCCACAAGACCGCGGCCTTTAAATTGAAGTTTTGCTTCCGATGACAATCATAAGTGACAGCTCCCTCAGTCCACAATGTTTTCAATTCATCTATCAAGGGTCTGAGAAATATGTCAATTTCTTTTCGCGGACCCTTAGGACCCGGAATAATCATCGAAAGATAAATAAATTCATCTTTCATACACATTGACGGTGGCAAATTATAAACTGTCAGCAGCACTGGCCAAACTGAATAAGAAGTTGCAGAATGTCCAAACGGATTAAAACCATATGTGCACAATCCCAATCTTATATTTCTAGTATCCCTAGCAAATGAATGATAATATGTATCCAAATGTTTTCATGCTTCACTATCGAATGGATGAGTCATTACTGTATCATCACGACTTCTTGCATGCCAACTCATGTAGGGGGCTGTCTTTTCCGACATGAATAATCTTTGAAGCCTCGGTGTTAGTGGAAAATACCGAAGCACCTTAAACGGGATATTTTTCTGTCGGACCGATTTCTTCTCCTTGTAACAAGGATGTTGACATACAAGGTATTTATCCAACTGCACATTTTCTTTATAATATAAAATGCAATTATTTTGGCACGCGTGTATTTTTTCGTACCCAAGCCCCAATTTTCTCATTAGCTTTTTAGTCTTATAAAAAGTTGGCTCAAACTTGTTATCAGTAGGCAGCATTCCATTAATCAATCTTGCAATTCGATCATACGCAACCCCACTGATATTACAATCAGCCTTGATTTTAGGAGCGGTGTCATTGCTGAAAACCTAGTGTATTTAGGACAATTCTCATACAAAGATTCATCAGCAGCTTTCAACATCTCGTAAAATTCTGCAGCTTCTTTATTCGGTAATTCAATCTCTACCGCAGTTTGTACTTCTGTGATATCAACCGCTGTAGTATATGGTGGGACTGATGTATGAAGAACTGGCTGATCAACATTATCACTCAGGTGGAATTAACCCCCAAGACTATCAAGTATCATAGTTCTATAGAGATTAGATTGACTAGATGAAGAAGCACCAGCAGAGGAAGATTCACCATATGTCTGAACGACAGGATTACTCGACATCCCGACTTCACGTGACTCCCCGTGACAAGTCCATAGAAAATATCTTGGTGCAAATCCTTTGCTATATAGATGCAGAGTGACAGTCTCCCGATCCAAAAATCGTTCATTCAAACAAATGCGGCACGGACATCGGATTTGATCACCGATGCTAACGAAATTCCGATTCGAATAGGCAAAATTTAGGAAGTACGTTACGCCTAATCGAAACTCATTCGTTAAAGCTCCACGATCAAGACGTCGGTACATCCAACTTCGATCAGTCGACATGATTCTGTCAATCAATGACAATTTCTTTGGTTAATGTCTTTAGGTGAGATTGTCCTATTCCATTCGGGATTTATGTTATTTATATTGCACTAAGTACTTATTTTAACCGCTAACTTCATTCTAAATTTCGGCAGCATCTCCCTACAGTTCTCCGAATACGCATATCATCTGGGCGCGTATCGGAGAACAAGAGAGATGTTGCCGAAATTTAGAATAATTAGTTAACAGTTAAAAGAAAAACGTAAGTGCAGTACAAATAACTATATTCTCAAATTGTCCAATCAGGGACAATTCAAGAATTGTACGTCGTATAAAAGATTATCTACTTCTTTTACACGAACATACAATCTCCGAACGAATCTAAGGTTTTGCTAAATCATATCCGACTCGTCGATGCGTACGTGAAACATATCAACTCGTCGGATGGATGATTATTTTCTAAATGTTTCGAGACAGTTCGAGTCCATATTGGACAATTCCGACACGAGTCCAAATTAGACGATTCCGGCAGGAGTCCAAAATGAACTATTTCGGCGTGCGTCCGAAGTGGACGATTCCGGCACAATACCGAAGTGGACAATTCCGACGCGAGTCCACTGAGAACAACTTTGGACTAATTAACAATATTTTAACTAATTAATTAATATTAATCTACATCATTTTCATTAATTTAAATAATTAACCTACCATTATTAAATATTAATCTAACTAAATTAAACTAAAAATTAATATAAACTCTAAAAATTAATCTAAACCCTAAAAATTAATCTAACAAATTAAACAATTAATCTAAATAATTAAATAATTAATTAATTAACAAATAAATAAATAAAAATTAACCTACAATTTCCGACGCCGGAGTCTGATGGACTCCGGCGGCGGCCGAAACCCTAAAAATAGGGTTTCGGTCGGATTTCCCGTTGGCCGCAATGGGAAGAGATGGTCGAGCGGCGATGAATACTTGAAATCGGCGGTCGAGGACGGACGGCAGCGTCGGCAGCGGCGGCGAGAGGCGGGAGGAGGCGGCGGCAGCAGCAGCGGGAGGAAGAAGGGGCGGGCGCGATCTTTGACCTATATAAACTTATCAGCAACGGCTCACTCGCTTGTTAGAAAGCCGTTGCAGATACAATACATCGATCTGCAACAGCTTGAGCGGCCGTAAGAATGCTGTTGCAAATAGCAACGGTTTGAGCGGCCGTTGCTGATAGCCGTTGCTGAAGACTCAATTTCTAGTAGTGTTCATTTACCTGTTATTATTAATTAATTAGTTTGTGTACAAGACATTCTATAGGGAGAGATCAATGACCTCACAGTGTTTTGGAGTTTTCGTTGGCGAAGAGACTGGGAATACATATTTCAAAGTAAGTTATTTACTGATAGTAATTTCCCTTTACTGTTATCATTGATACTTACTTATATTGTGGTTTTGCTTAGATGCCTGGATATAGTTTATCCATATGCTCCTCTCGAGGGAAATGAAGTGGGCCTTTAATTCGAGAACGTGATAGGAGAGTCCGAGTACAAGGATCTCAAACCGAGCCCATGATTCAAATGAGCCATAATATGGACCATTATACAAGGATGTGATTGAAGGATCTCAAACTTCACACGTTGTTTTTTGGCTTAAAATATTTTGTGCCATAATATTTTGTGGTTTTCCTATGATGGAATATGGATGTAAAATTGATAACTCAGTTTTTTTATGTATACCGTGTCATACTCAGTTTCAGTTTGAAGTGATGTATA
Organism: Canna indica; assembly: GCA_034359265.1. Classification (NCBI taxonomy): domain Eukaryota; kingdom Viridiplantae; phylum Streptophyta; class Magnoliopsida; order Zingiberales; family Cannaceae; genus Canna; species Canna indica. The sequence goes on from CP136897.1 coordinate 22,213,497, forward strand.
TTTGAATTCATGTGTTTGAAATGATAACTCAGTTTAGTGCAGTATGTAGAATGATAACTCAGTTTAGTGCAGTATGTATATTTGAATTAATGTGTTTGAAGTTTGTATAACTCAGTTTGAAGTATGAAAATGAAATTTCATAACTCAATTTCAATTTTTATCAAACTGATGATACTGAAGTTTCACTCTATTGCAGTATTATCAGTTTGATAAAAATTGATAACTCGGTTTATCAAATTGATACTGCAATTTCATTTATACTGGAGTGACTGTAGTTTCAGTTTGATAAAATTGCAGTTCAATTTTTATGGGTTTGATAATACTGTAGTTTCACTCTACTGTAGTATCATCAGTTTGATAAAAATTGAAAAATACTGCAGTTTCAATAACTCAGTTTGATAAACTTTAATTTTTCTGAAATTTACAATAACTGAAATTTTCATAACCAGATTGATACAATCAACTCATTTGATCAATAACTGAAAATTTCATAACCAAATTGATACAGTAAACTCATTTTATCAATAACTGAAATTTTCATAACCAAATTGATACATTAAACTCATTTTATTAATAACTGAAATTTTCATAACCAAACTCTAATGTAATTTACAACCAACTCTAATGTATATGAACTGCCATTGGCAGGGACGACAAGTTGCCAAAATATATCACATTACAATCAAACTCATAAACCATGAAAAAAAGTGGACCAAGTACCCAAGCACACAACAACACAAGCACAAGTAAGTACATATTGTAGGTCTTCATTCTTTCATACATCAATTTCATTCCTTTAACTTCTTTTTCTCCCTTTCTCTATCTATCTTTTCTTCATACATCAATAATTTCTAAATAAGAACATCATTCTTTTGCTCTAGCCGTTTGACTTGATGTTGGAGATTGTTTTTTTCACTTGTTAATTTTTGAAGTGTTTCCTTTATCGGTCCAAAATATTCGGGATCATGCCAAATGAAAAAATCACAATCACTGTCCTACATACATAGGAGGGAGAGTTAGTTGATATTTCAAGTAGATATAATAATATTGATGGTATAGTTACCTTCCAATGCATGCATCTCCAAAAACGTCTTCCAGGATTTTTCTTGGTATTTTGAAGTGAATAGGGATGCTGCGACGTTACGACGACAACAAGGTGAAAACATTGATGAAGTTTTGGTTACTTCGTCAATATTGGTTGATGATGAGTTTGATGCCATTACATAGGCATTGATGAAAAATTATGTAAGAACCTTATGAAAAACTAATCTGTAACACATTGATGAAAAATTATGTAAGAACAATTGTGAAGTACAAAACCTAAATAGCAGTGGATGAAGTATATCAATTGTATACCTAAAACCCAAATGAAGTACAAAAATCCTAAACCTTAGTTTTACACAAATGTGCTATATGGTAAGAACAAATAGCAGTGAATGAAGTTTGTTACCGACACTATGCAAGGGGTAGGGAATACTTGTCGACGATTTGCGAGAGATGGTGATTCAATGAGGGAATAGTTGCCGACAGCAGCGACAGTCCCCCAATGAAACTGCGACAGATGGTAGAGGAAGAAGATAAAGCCCGGGGAGGAAGGAGATGGTACAGTTGAGAAAGAAGATAAAGTCGCGACGATTTACGAGATGAAGCTGCGAGAGAAATGATTTGACCTGTGAGGAAGGAGAGAAACGAGGGAAGAGAAGAAAGGGCAACTCTTCTGTCGCAGCTGTAGCGAAAAGGAGGAGAGGATTTTTTAAGGGTTAATTATGATGAGAAGGATGTTGACGTGTATTTTCTTTTATTTTTTATTCAGTTTTAATTTTTTTTTGCTGACGTGACATCAGATGGATTTTTATACATATTAAATGTTTTCTGGTGCACTTGTGCAACGTCACATCACCAATCAAACGGTAAAATTCACGGTGATTTGACGATGTAATATTATTGAAATAAATTAAAAATTTGGGTATAAAATTGATACAACTAAAAGTTCGAGTCAAAATTACTAATACCCCTAAAGTTCGGGATATATAATGTAATTAATCCTTTATTCAAAGTCTAAAATAACATCAAAACTTAAAAAATAATAATTTTAATTTATAAAATAATTTTTTATGATACAAAAGATGTGCTATGGTTTAAAGATGATATTTTGTATCAAAATATTTTATTATTTTATTTTATTTTCTTGCTTTGAAGCATTGAAAAATTTGATTGAAAATATTTTTTTTTTAAATGGACGAAAATCTGGTTTTGAAAAATTCATTTATAATTTCATTTCCAAATATTATAAAATATATTAAAATGGCAACAAAATTGGAAATAGCTGTCCATCTGACATCGTCTTTCACTTCTCCCTATAAAAGGGGCGCACAAGGGTTTGAGAAAACTTACTACTTGATCTTATCCGAGCAGGCGGCGGCCGTCTCCTCTCTTCGCTGCGTCGGCCACGAGCAGTCCCCTCCGTCGAGGCCGTTGCCCCCGCTCGCGGGTATGGTAGCGGTCTCTCGATCTCTCTCTCCCTCTCTTTCTCTCTCTCTCTCTCTCGTGCCGATCGCTCGTTGCAGAGAAGGCGCCGCCTCGCCGCGATGACGACTGCCCGCGGTCTGAGCACATATGCTACCTCTCTTCTCCGCGAGGAGGAAGAAGAAGGTCGTGCGATGACGGCCTCGCGGGCTCTCCCCCCCACCAACCATACAGTCCTTCGCATTCTGCCCTAATTCTTTTGTTCTCCATTTGGTTTTAACGAAACGATATTTGAATATTTTTTCCCGATCGATTCAATGTTGGTTTTCTTCAACTCCGCATCAAAGTTTTCGATTTCTTGACTCCTTTAACTCTTTTCATTTTTGGTTTCGTTTTATCAAGAACTAGTTTTATTCCTGCTGCATTATACTTGTTGTTATTATTCTTTGTGTTGTAATTTTTTTTAAAAAGTATTGAAACAGGGTAATGGAATTTGGATTGTTGATCGCTATTGATGTGATTGTTCTAGTATATTGAGCTATTAAATTAAGTTACGAGGAAAAGAATGGTTTTTATGTCTCCTTTATATGTATTTTGTTGATTATGCTTTAGATTATTATAGCAGATCTTGCTTGAGATGTGGTACATCTACCGAGATATCAAAAGAATGTCTCACTTGAATGGGCTTTAAGGTTGTTTCGAATACTTTTTAAATCCAGGCTTGATGCATTTTCTTCCTGAAAATTGAAGTAATTGTATTCAACATCTATTACACTAATACTCCTTGTTAATGCAGTGTTGCAGCTAATATGCTTGTTAATGCAGTGTTGCAGCTAATGACATTTGTGTTCAGAAATGATCAACAATCGTTGTGCTCGTGCCATTGAATTGTTTCACAAGGAAAGAGGTGATCTTAATCATTCATAATGCTTTCGATCTTGATAAGCAGGTAGTGAGGAAAGGAACATTGGGAAAGTGCAGATGAACAGTTCCTACATTCTCTTTATGAAGCACAGTGAACTTCCAGTGGTGCTGAATGCCAAGTTTGTTCCATTGGTTGGATTAGAATGCTGGAAAATAGTATTGTAAATCCTTTTTCATCTTGATCTGAGTCAACCTTGTTGGAATGCAGCCTTTGCTAATATCATTAAATTGTTTCTTTGTATTTGACATATTCCATTGTGCTATTGACATAACTTTATTTCTTTCTTTTTTCAATAATTAATTAATCTGGCTATTAGTTTGCTGTGTATGTCCTTTCACTTGCTTACTCAAAACAGCTAGTAAGACAATAATATTACCACTAACATAAATAGCCATTTTTTAGATTACTTATAATATTACATTGTAGTATTTGATACTTAATATTACATTGTAGAATTTGTTATGCGTAATATTATATTGTAATATTTGGTATGTTGGTAATTTTATCTGTAATCTATATTGTTATGATGCAACAGTAAAATCATCGAAAAAAAAATAAAAAAAAATTATACTTTTGGTCCTTATAGTTTATTCGATTATATTATTGTAGTATTTTATAGGTAGGTAATTTTATTTGTAATCTATATTGTTATGATGCAACGATATATTTATTCAAATTTTGATTTTAGTTTTTTTCAAAATTTTAATTTTAGTTATTAGGATTTTGGTTTTGGTCACATGAGTCTAAACTGAGTTGACATTGATAATAAATGCTGGCCTAAACGGAGTTGACATCGGATATTATTGACGGGGATTTGTAGGGATCAATTTTATAAAATACGGCTTTTAAGATTAAAATTAAAATTTTATAAATTATGAGAATTAAAATTAAAATTTAAGTACCTTATATGTATTAAAATTATTATTATTTTTTAAAAAATATAAAAAAGTATAAGATGTTTTTAATTTTATTTATAAATAATTATAATATTCAAAAATATTAAAATTGGGTGTATTATAGTCATTTATGTTAATTTGGATGATTTTTAAATAGATATTATTATTATGCGTGAATTTGAGTGGTTACAAAATTTGAAAATATGATATCTTGATTTGCAAATTTCTTTTATTGATCACATTCTTCTCTCTATTTTGATTTTAGGTTCAGCGCATTCAAAGCAGTGTAAATTAAATTTTGAACGTCAAAAAATATTAATTTTTTACTTTAATAAATATCGATTTTTCATGAATCTCTTATTAATGCTCATGTAATTGTAGCAATAGTCTTGTATTTTGGTGTTGGCATTATAGCAAATGCATGGAAAATTGATATTTATTAGAGTGAAAATCAATACTTTTTAATGTTCGAAATTTAATTTAAATTTCTTTGAATACACCAAATTTAGAATCAAAATATAGGTGAGGTGGCAATTAGTGAAGAGATGAGCAAGTTGAAAGAGCAAATTTTTGAATTCTACAACCACCGCAAAATTTACCCTAAATTAAGGTAATTAACGGATAAAAATCGACGTCTAATGATGATGGCATCGATTTAAAATTATTGTAGTGTGCTCAATTTTAATATTTTTTAAAAATATTATAATTATTTAAAAATATATTGTGATTTTTTTATAATTTTTTTAAAAATATATAATTTTGATCTCTATAATTTACTTGTATTTTGATTTTAGTCCTCATAATTTATAATTTTTTTATTTTAATCCTCATAATTCACAAAATTAGTCTATGCAGATCTACGTCAGCTCTGTTTAGGCCAATGTGACGATAGAGATCAAATTCTAAACAGAAATAAAATGTGAGGACTAAAATTTAAATTCGTGCAAACTGTGAGGATCAAGAGTATAATTTTTTAAAAAACTAAAATATCCTCCAAATTTATAATTGTGAATTTGATCATTATGGATGATTATGAATGTACTCATCACCTATCTTGTGATAGAAAGATGTCTATTAGAGATGGTTGTATTCTCACCATTACAAAATCAACATTAATTGATATCTAAATAAGAATACAAAATCAACTCTAATTGATATATCTACATAAGAAAATTCACTCTACAGTAAAAAGAAAAAGAAGAAGAAGAAGACATTATAATGATTTCAAGTTCCCATATTTTTCATTTTCATCCTTCTCTTCCGGCTTTTGCTTCTTTTTCTTGGTTTGGAAAGAGGTAACCTATGAAAGAACAAAAAGGTGAGAGCTACTCATCAAGAAAAGTCAACTCTAGTCGTATTCATATTGAATTTGTTACTAAGAAAAGTCAACTCTGGTCGTATTTATATTGAATTTGTTATTAAGAAAAGTCAACTCTGGTTGTATTAAGATAATTAACCCTACACTGTTCAACTTCTAAGAAGATACAATGATACAACCAATCAGTGTCCTACTCTTCTCAGGAATCTGAATTCCAAGCAGAATATCCTCTCCCTACATGCAACTCTACAATGTTCAAGAAAGACATTTGCAATTTTTTTTGTTAGGTTAGATGAGGAATCCCGCCGCCATTCATCGATTAAGAGATGGAGGAACGAATGACAAACTCCTCGCACTACCTGTGTAAATTAAACCGGGCGAATCGCCTTGATCTGTGTACTTTGAGTCGAACTTGTGGCACCTTCCGGGCCACCGCCTGCCATATCATCTGAACTGCATCATCTTTCTTCGAAGGGTACTGAAACTCAAAGTAACCTTCGACTTCCTTCAACTTCCGCCACATCTCAGTCCAAGTCTCTCGGCTTACACCTCGGATCAAATTAATAAGAAAACCTTTCTTAACCGCATCCGACGTGCGCACAAAGATGCAAAACTTGGAATAGTCGAGGACATCTTCATATGGGAGCTCGATCTCGTCGCTGATGATGACCGGAACACAATGACTGGCTATGGCATCAAACAACCGGTTGGAAGATGGCGTATCTCCAGCAATATTAAGACAGAATTTTGATGCATGCATCCCTTGGCTGGCTGCACGGATCCCATTCCCGCCGACACTTCCGAATGAAAAATGCACATCTTTTTCATCTCGTAGAAGATAGAACAACTCTTGTCGGATACTTCCTCCCTGCACACAAGCCACAAAGAGGAATTAGTACAAAGAATCTTGTATAATGTAATCTGCATCTCTAGGGTACAACCAAGAAGAATATGAAAATATCATGTTCAAAATGTTTGACAGCAGTTAGAAGTAGAGGACTCCACAAACAGATCCTAATTTAACACCCTTATTAATGTTATAAGAAACATGACATGTATAATGTGGTTGCCCGAGGATTCAATAAGATTAGAGCATTATATATTTGTAGTAATCGCGGAAATGCAGACAAGTAAATTCCAGGTATACGCGGTAGATATAATTTACAAAGTTAAAAGATTGTTATAAGAAACATGACATGTATAATGTGGTTGCCTGAGGATTCACTAAGATTAGAGCGCAATTTATTAGTAGTAATCGCAGAGATGCAGACAAGTATATTTCAGGTATATGTGGTAGATATAATTTACAAAAGTTAAAAGACCTTTTTAAAGTTCAAGCAGCCAATCACTTAGTCAAGGTTTTTTCAGCAAACCAAGTTATCTTTGGTTTCTCAATCAACATTCAGAAACCAGATCATTTGGGAGATGCCTACAATAATAACAAGCTGCTATATGAAAATTCATTTCGGAGATGTGAAACCTAACAATGTAAAGACAACTTGAGAATTTCCCAGCAGAAGTTGACGACGCATTATGTGGCCACTTTTAGTAAAGGTGATGAACAAAACTCAGTTAACTTTGCCACACTTGGGTATACTGCCGACTTATAAAGACTAATCATTATCTATATATATTTATCTCCTCCATCATAAAATAATGACGCGAAGGTAGGTAATGAATGATAACAATCTTTTCAGCCAAGGCTTGTCTAGTAAGCTAGATTGCATTTCCTCTGTTGTCTAGGAATGAAACAAACTGCACTGCCGAAATGGAAATAAACTCTTCAAGACAAGGGGTTATGTATGTCTTCAAACATGAAAAAATGGGGAAAATATGAAATTTATATTGATTTCTTTATCAAAGCTAGAATGAAAAATCCTGTAGTAGGCAAAATGCATTTCATTCAATTGACTATTGAATCTAATTTTTACCATTACTTTATAATCCCTAATAGTGCGAAAAGAGGACCCAGCTTGAGGAGGATGCTCCATGAGATGTGTACGGAGGTGTAACCATGAAAAGATAGGCCTCGCAAATTTTAGCCCAGCCCAGCACGGGCCCCACACGATAAAATCGCACTTGGGCCGACCCCTATTGTGTTAGGCCACTATCAGGCCGGCCCGATAAGGCCCGAACAGTTATCAGGCCGTGTCGGGCCCAGATGATGTAGTCCCGGCCTGACCCGGTAATAAATTTTATTTAAAAAGCCATTATTACGATTTGTTACCGAAATATCGGACTCGAATCGGCTCGATACCCTGATAGTCCGATTCAGGCCTGATAGCTTGATTCCGATAGCCCGATTCGGGTCCAATAGGATGATTCGAGTCAGATAGCTCGATTCTAACTCTTCGTTATCGTGCTAACGGGTCGTATCGTGCCAACCCGTTTACTTTTTGTGTCGTGCTGGGCCCGGGGTCCAGGCCCGAACATTTATTGGGCTGGGCACAATTTTTGCTTGGCCTGGCCCAACTCGATATCTTCGGCCCAACACAAGTTGCCAAGTCTATGAAAAGAGGAGCATGCTCCATGAAATCTGTATGGAGGTGCAAGCCATGAAAACATTGCAGATATTTTTAAGTACTTGAAGAAAAAGAGTATGTATTTAACTCAGTCCTCTACAGATATAATGTGATAAGAGTGTCAATGTGTGAATACCAAGTTAGAATCTTTAATTTCAAATTGAAAGGATACAAAACAATTAGAATTATAACATGTTCTACTTGTGGCACCTAATCATAATTCAATAGACCTTCGTCTGTTTGAACCTTGTAATCCACCATTTTCTTAGACTGTCTAGTAGCAGCCTACATGCAAATCCTCTGAGGCTCTGAGCTTGTATTAACTATAAGATAAGGAACTTCTGGCTCTCTATTAGAAACTAGCTCATTGGAAATTAAGGTTTGATATTTAAAGTTGTGTCCCTAGACATGTTCTATATTTATTTACTTTCATACTTTAAATTAACATAGTAATTCCTTTAAAAAAGGTCAGCAGTAATATATTTTTCAGAAAATTTTGTGCTGCCAACACATTGGATGCACTGGACTGTATAACATTGCTAACCCTTGCTCACAGCCAAAAAGAGGCCTTTTGACAGAATAGATTTCCTGGAAGCTATCTACTAGGGATTATTGATCAATTGGCAAATCAAAAGATATGCTACTTGACACGATGCATCAAATAATTACTATCAATCAAACTTCTGATGCAATTCAAGAAATTACTGATATGCTATGAATGATAAAGGTCTACAAATAATAACTATAGGAAAGAACTTACATCTTTCCTGTAGATAGCTCCTTGGAAGTACAATAAAGTAGGACGATCATCGAAGCCAGAAGAGTCATTGACGAATGTCTTGATCAAATGCTTGTAGGGAGCAATTACATCTTTCTCTACGTTAGCCACATGAGGAACATAACGCCCGAAATCTGCAAGGATGAACATGCAAGGCCACAATTTTGTCCGGGAATACAACATGCTGTTTGGGTGGTGTGCCATTACAATGTGGTCGCTCCCCCCGGACCTTTTCCACTCCTCTTGAGCTGTTAAGAACCTTAATAACTTTTGCTGCAACAACTTGTTCTTACTGACTTTTTCATGCGGCTTGATCTTTGAGTGCCGGTTGTAGCTCAGAGATGAAAAGAAGGGCACAAACACAACATCAGCTTCACACGAATCCTCAACCCTTACAGCGCTGCAGGGGCCGTTCCGGTCAGGAAATCTTGAAGACAGAAGATCTAGTGTTAGCCAGTACTCAATGCTATGCTGAAGATTTAACCCACCGGGATAGCTTGGAATTTTGGTCTGTATGTCGGGCCACACACTGTTGCCATCACCATTCCAATCTAACAGACCAAAATGAAACTCGGGGGGCAAATCATACATGAACACCTTTAAGAGTGCTTTGCTTGGATCACATTGTTCGAGCTCTTCATCCGCCGGTCTGTTTTGATCCAAGAATGATGAAGGCTCATTTTCATGCTCTCTCGCAGAGGTACTCCCATTCTCAATCACGGAAAAGATCTTCTCTTTGGGCAATACATGCTTGACAACTGGTATGCCAGCATAATCCCAGAGGTACAGATAGGGCAGAGCCACAATAATTGCAAAGGAGAGACAAAAAAGAACGAGTTTTCGGCATCCAGGGCCATATGGTTGCATGTTTCTGTTAGCCATGTTAGCCATTCAGCATATATCTCCAAGAAATTATACCAGCAATGCATCCAGCTCTATAGATCCATCAAACAAATGGAATGCCTTTTTCTTAAAGTAAATAATGCAATTTCCAGACAAGCATAAAGAAAGTAAAGCTAAAAATAAGATCATCTGATAAAGGAAATGCTTCCAGCATTTGATTGATTCCAAAAGGTAGACAGTTTAATCCATGAGAATCCAAGGACGTTAACCAAACAAAAGAACTAGTTTTGCAAAAGATCTAGAACAACACATCGCCGACGCTCTCCAGAAACCTCATTCACAAACCAAAATCCCCCCACCCAACCCCAAACCAAGCTGCTATGACTTAACCTCACAATCATAGATGGGCAAAAAGGCCACCTCTTTTGTTGGTAGAACTCAAACCGAACAACTCTGAAAGGGACAAGTCAAATGCAAATCAACTAAAAGACGGATATTTGATGCGAACAATGTAGAAAGGGATCAAAACTCAAAATCCAGGCACAGAGAGACGGAAAAAGATTATCTTCGATTGGCGGTGAAAAGGAGAGAGAGGGAAAGAGACAAATAACCATAAAAATCGAGTTTTGAAGCTCGTCTTCCCCCCCCCCCCCAGCCGCGATATTCGGATCGGTCGCTCTCTCTCTCTCTTACTCGATTCGCGGGATATGCGGGTCTCATCCTCGAAGCGGGGTCTGCGGTCTCCGCCGGACGGTCATTAGATCTTGTGACAAAAAAAGAAGTAAACAAATAGTGTTTATTTAGTCTACTCATATTATTATTATTTTATTTTTATTATACATTTTCACTAAATAAAATCTTAAATTTTATGATATATAATAACAAATTATTATTATTATTATTATTTTAAAATTTCTAATTTATATACAAATATTAAAAGTTGTCATAATTATTTATTATCTCAACTTCATAATATTTTTATTTATTTATTTATAGAAGACTCGAGTCTTTCCAAAAAAATAATATAATCAATAATACATATTTTGAAATATTTAAAATATACAAGAGATATTTGAAAATGTTGGAAAAAAATTCCTCGTTTATTCAATATGATTGACCTACTGATAAATGTTAATTTTCTTATAAATGACTATGCGTGGAATTCTCATATTGTAAATGATTTTTTTTACCCGGTTTTATGGAGGAGGAACTATCCAAGGTAAATATTTCCCTTTTATCTAAACGAGAACAAGTGAATACGATGGCATGATAAAAATGATCTTGTTAGTTCTAGATTATCTTATTTCATTTTAAATTGTGAAACGAATGATCTAATTATATTTATTAATGAGTAATTTGGAGAGTTGATCAAAACAATTTTTTATTTTAAATTCTTAAATATATTTATGATTTTCACAAATATATATATTTTAATATAATTTTCTTAAATATCTCTATTAATAATATACAACTAAATAACTAAAGGAGACTTTTATTCGAAGTCTAAAATAGCATCACAATTTAGGGTTCCCCTTTTGTCCCTCACGAATTTTAAACTTCCTCTCTCTATCCTCAATTTTTATTCCCTTTTATCCCTCACAAATTTTAAAATCCCTCCCTGTCCCGAAATTATATCTTCTTTCCCTCTTCCTTTCTCCGTCTCCCGATCCCCGTGTGCGCCGCCGCCGTGCCGTTCTTCGCGGCTGCGGCGCTCCGCCTTCCCGCCCGCGTGCTCCGCCCAGCGGCCAGCGGCCAGCAGCAGAGCAGTCCGCCTCCTACTCGGCAGCTCGTCGGCCTCGCCCCGCAGAGTCGCAGTCGCGGAAATCTTCCTCTCTCCGCAGTCAGGCATCACGCTCCCGCCTTCTCTCGCTTTCGCTCTTTCCCTCTCTCTTTCTCCGGCTGCCTCCCGTCATAATCGCTGCGCTCTAGCCTCGATTGAGAGCTGCTGTTTATGAACGGGAATGGTACGAACCCCCACTCCTTCTCTTAAGCTTCATAGATAACCCTGCATTTAAAAGTTGTGCTGTTTTTTCAATCTAAGTTGCATCCGATTGTTTATTTCTTTTTCAAGCTTAGACACTTCTTGTCTTACTCATCAAATTGAATGAAATTTAGGTTTTTCTATGAGATTATGCTCGTGCATTCTATTGGATAGGGGTGGCAAATCGTGCCGGGCCAGATTTATTAACAATTCAGGCCCGGAGTAACTGGCCCGGCCCGGCACGAAAAAATGACGTGCCGGCCCAGCCCATTAGCCCGAAAACGGAAGGGTATAACGGGCTGAATCGGCTTATTGGGCCTGATTCAGCCCGATAGTTAGTTTCGGCCCGATAACCTATCAGGCCAACGTGGCCCGATAACCAATCAGGCCAATGCGGTCCAATAACCTGGATAATGTTGACAACTTGGATTAGAAGTTCTAATTTAGAACAGCCTACAAACTTTCCATTGTAACATCTGATACTGTCATCAGTTCTAACTTCTAAGGGTATGAAAGAAAAGAAACCTAGATAATGTTGAATGCTTGAATTTTTTTTTTTGAAAAAAAGATTAGCTTTGAAGAAAGCCATCACATGTTTGACTATAGCATAATTTGATACAATAGCTAATTAGCTATGCATACTACTATAGCATAATTTACCATCACATGTTTCATGTTTGGTTGCTTCTGCTACCACGTTTAATAGCAGAAGAAAGCCATCACGTGTTGCATAATTAGCTATGCGCCTATGCATAATTTGAAGAAAGCCATCACATGTTTGATAGCATCCTGCAACAGATATTATAAAAGTAGAAAATAGAAACGGACAGAGAATGAGGGTGTTAACTGTTAACGGGTAGATGGTAATGGGTTAACGGGTCAGGTCTTAACGGATTTAATACCCGACCCGTACAGCTTATCGGGCTATCGTGCCGGGCCGGCCCGACCGCACCTGACCCGGCTCGGCACGGTAATGGGTTAACGGGTCAGGTCTTAACGAATTTAATACCCGACCCGTATAGCTTATCGGGCTATCGTGCCGGGCCGGCCCGACCGCACCTGACCCGGCTCGGCACGGTAATGGTTCGAGCCTTATCGGGCCGGCCCGATAATGGCCCGAACCCGAAATTATCGGGCCGTGCCGAAAGTTGCCAGGTCTACTATTGGATAACATTCCTCATGACACACTTCTAGTGATTCTTCATGTGTGCTTGCGAGTGATAAATCCCTAAGCATTGGGGGTTTTCTTTTGTATGTTAGATCTTCCATGGTTTGTTGTGTTTTCAATAGTTTTAGGCGTGTACGGTGTATCATGTAGGAAATGAACCCACTAACTTGAGTGGATGTTTCATCAGGTTTAGTTTGGACTTGGGAGATTAACATACTGATTGAGTTTTGTTGTTCTTATGCATGTGATTTTTTTGGCCAATCTCTTTCATCATGTTTTGCGAAGTAGTATGACATGTATGCATCATGATAGGCCTTGAATTTCAGCTACAATAAGGTATTACATTGTGCTCAATGCTTCAACAATGTAAATCATTCTATGGTCTTTGGTGTCAGTTCTCTCCGAAGATTGCCTTTTAATAGATTAAATGGTGCATCGACATGAATGCTAAAAATTTGCCGTCTCAGAATAATGACTTATATATATGATGTGATGAATTATCTTTTGTAAAAAATGCTTGTTTTTCAAGTACAATAACGTTGATCATCTGTTCATTTGGGAGTATGCTAACCCCCCAATTTGATTTCTGGCTCCGCCATTGATAAGTCACTCGCCGCCTTCCATTCTTGGTGGCATTGGCAATAGCCCCTTTTCTACGGCAAGTTACTTTGTCTTCGCTTTAGGGAGTATTGTTTATGCTACTTGAATTGTTACCTGGTTGCAGTCTAACTAGCTAGTAGCCTAGTAGTTTGCAACACTTGACTTCATACCCAAAGTAATTATTTTGGAGCTATATTAACAAATAAAGGACTTTTTCTCTTTCTTCAGATAGTTAAAGGTGGTGTGGTGCCAGCCTTTTGACATCTTGAGTATCCACTTACCTACCACTGTTCTCAAGGAATAGGAAACAGATGAAGGTGATCGAGCCTGTGACACTATTTAAGAAGCTGTTAGCTTCTGGTACTGCCCAGAAACGACGATTGCTGGGATTAGATGTTGGACAGAAATATGTTGGCGTAGCTGTTTCAGATGTTAATAACAAAATAGCATCACCTTTAAGGTAAATTGTCTTTCACATACTCATGTACTATTCAAGTATTAGGATGTGTTTCTTGTTTCGTCCATTCTCCAGTGATGTTACTTCTAATTGCTTGTTTGCTGTTTTTTTCTGATGAACAAATGAGATTAGATGTTCTTTTGCTATGAAAAAAATGAGTTGCTTGCACAAAACTTGTGATATCGATATTTGATAGGTTCTCTTGTATTTGCAAAATGTAGTAGGGTTAATTGCGTAAAAAATATTATATCCAGTATGGTTTCTCTACACAGTAATTTTCTGAGAAATATTGATTTATATTCTCATACCAGAATTGCTGACCACGTTCATTAAGATTTGTGTATGTTGTTCTTTTTCTCTACTCTATTACTTTTCTTGTCACATTAAATTAGCATGCCATGACATTTACACTTCCATAAGTTGCTTCTTTTGGAAGACATACTTTATTTTTCTTCATAATGAGCTTTGCTCAATCTTGTTTTATATCTAGTTGGTTCAGCTGGTAATTGTACATAATCATTCATGTGTAAAAGCTTGTAATTTTTTGCTCCATCTTGTGTATCGTGATTAGCAACTTAATTAGAAATTCAAGTGCTAATGCATGTTACACCAGTGTGCTTGGAAAGAGAGTTAAATTTCCAGAATCAGCATCCCACGTGATACCTTTACTGATAGATATGCCTACCTATACTTTATCCTGATATTTCTAGGTTTTCTGTTGGTATTTTGTATATGGTTTTTTGAGATGATTTGCAGTTTTGTGGTTTTTGTAGCTTTCTTATAAATATTTGTGTTCTCTATCTAATGCAGTGTCTTAATTAGGAAGAAGTCCAACATTGATTTGATGGCCAAAGATTTTCAAACATTGGTATGTGGATCAATTCCTTTTCCTGGCTAATGGGAAGCACTACAATAAGCAATTTGATTAATAGGTTTAATTGTTTGCATTAATAGTGTCAAATGTATATATTTTTTATCAGGCTACATGTTGGTGTTTACATATTTAATTTAATTTAACTTTTTTTTTATATCTCAGATCTCTCAACTTTCACTTGCGGGGTTTGTTGTTGGTTACCCTTTCAGCTTGCAGGGCCAAAAAAGTGTGGAGGTACACTTTGTTTTTCTTGCTTATCATTATATTGCAAATCTGGGGACTTCTTATCTCTGAATTTTCAACTGTGTTTTGGAGAAGGCTGTACAAGTTAGGATTTTTATGGAGGAACTACGGCAGACAGGGAAACTTGATGACATATCATACACTTATTGGGATGAAAATTATACTTCAAAGGTGGGCTATAAAATGCCTTTCTGCTAGCAGTGATGCTGCAACTAGAATTTCCTATACTGATGATTGGTTGTTTTCAGTGTGTGGAGGCCCTATTGGAGCCTCTGGATCTACATCCAGTAGAAGCCAAAACAATCATGGATAAGTTTGCTGCTGTTGGAATACTCCAGGTTGGTACTGATTCTATATAGTTCTATTATTACTATTTCTTCTGCTGCCTACATCACTTGAAAGTAGCTATGTTCCTAATAAACAATGGAAAGAAAATATATCTACATCAACCAATCAATGTCATTTATGTTTACGAACTCAAAACTCTTGTTAGTCACTGTTATGTTCAGTGAACATTTTCGTCTAACTGCTTTGAGGACTTGTCATCTTGCCTTATTCTATCTATATCATCTGATATGCACTCAGAACTCTTGTTTTTGTGATGTTCATCAACCTCACATTTCTGTCAACTGCTTAGGAGGTTAGAGCGTATCTAATGCCTACATCTTGACTTATTAGTAGCTCATTGGATTTCTGTTCCTTCCTGATATTTCTAGCTTCTTATTGGATATTGTTTGTATATTTTTTCAAACACACATAATATTTGTACAATAAATGTGAGATTTTTGTAAGCGTTCCATACTACCCAAAAGAAGGAAAGCCTATGGGGGAATCATGATCCTTGGGTTTGTAGAAAATCCATCGATTCTCACCTCCTTCTAGTATTTGTTTTTGCCCCAAGCACCCCTCCTGATGTTTATTATACAAAATAAGGTCATGATCATTTTTGTGGAAGAATAAGAATTATATGCAAAATAAGGAAATTGGATCTTGTGCTTCCAAGAAGTGTCATGGAAATAAATTTGACTTCGGCAGTGTATGTTGCAGATTTGGGAGGGGCCAAATTTAATACAAATCCAAAAAATATCGTTAGGATATTTAAATATCACATCTACTAAATACTATAAAATTTAATTATTTAAACATTCAGCAGAAAATCACCCTTATTTTATATTTTATTCTTATTTGAATTCTTCAATTTGGTTTTGATTTTATTTGTAAAAAGATAATTCTATTTCCAAAAAGTTGATATAAGTAATCTAGTTAATCTCTACTAATTTAAACTTTTGAGTTCAATTTGATTTGATTTTCTAGGTATTTTGATTAAAAAAAATACAATTTAGTTTGGTTTAAATGTTTCACTCAAATTTGATTCAATATTTTTGGACAATTTGATTTAACTTGATTTAGATTTAATTTGATTCCTATACTGT